>CM066229.1:531396-1731396 GCA_033675125.1 Athetis lepigone | reverse complement strand
ATGTAGGTTACTCTCTGAAGCTAGGCATTGACGGTCATTTTTCGCATCAGTCTAGTCGTAAAACTGTGGCGTCCCTTCAAATAGTTTAGGTAACCAACCAACTCTAGAGTGACGATTCGACACTCACGATCAAATTTTGGATGGACGTCAGTTCAACTGACACGGCAAAAATACCGTCAATGTCCAGCTTAAGGTTACTCCATTAGGCTTTATTCCTTAAAACAAAGAACCATCAAATAATACAATAATTATTATCACACAAAACCTTTTATTTTGCCCTCAGTACCAAGCTCGTGCGTATTCTGCTCGAAGCGCGGAAGGTTGTGGTGTGCAGCAAACAGATAGTGTTGGACCGCGCCGCAAAACTTCGGATTAGCGCCGCGCGGATAATTTATTGCGGCCAGCGGACATGTGCGGATATTCTTTTGCGGACTTATTATTTAATTATTTGGGCCGTAATAAAGTGAGTTGAATTGTAAGGAGGTTTGGGTTTTTTGGTGGAGTTAAGGCGGAGCTTGATAATTGAAGTAATTTAGAATTGGTTTTATTAAAATTGATAACAATTATTGTATTTGCACGCCATGTTTTGTAGGGTTAGCTGAAATAAATAACCTTTAAAAAAATTAAATAAGCTTTCTAGTAAAGTAACAATTTTGACTAAATATTACCTATTTCTTAAAAAAAAGAATCTTTGTGGCAGTTTGGCTGATGACCAATGCTTGTCTTGTCTTCACTCTATAAGTTCTTTGCCCTGCAGTAAGACAGTAGTGGACTGGTAATATTATTATTATAATTATTCCCTGAAAGAGCCATCTGAGTGCATATCCCACCGACCAGACCTCGTCTAGGACAAATCCAAAGGCAAGGGATACCTACACATAATATTCAATTCGCAATGGTTCAATATTCAACACGTTAATCTTAGATTGAATTACAATATCGTGTATACGACGCAGTCCGCAGCCTGAGCGATTCCTTCGCATATGTATGGAGAAGTACAGTGGGAGCTAAATATTATAGAGAATTTGTGTTTTTTCAACAAATAATCACAAATTGAAATAAAGCTGCAGATACGTTTTGTTCGTTTAAATGTGATGACCTCTGGGCCTATCGGCATTTCAGTCAGTGGCATGCATATGGGTCAAAGTATGTACAACTCGAAAAGAACTTCACAATTTTTAAGACCACAGTATGTTGCTGTGATGCTTATTTAAAACGAGTGTCTTTTTGCAAGGAAATAAGACGTTCCACGACCACTTTAACGGAAAATGATATACCTCAAAGTTACACGAAATATTTCATCTGTTTCTGTTATAATATTACATTTGTACTTTTTAAGATACATATTTTTATCAGTTTCAAGAACTGGTCCTTAGTGTCCAGATTACTGTTTTGTCAAACACTATTTTTAACACACTAGAAATCAAAATGCACTTTGACATTGGCAGAATAGTTGACACTTCCATTATATAAAAACCGGTCAAGTGCGAGTTCTACTCAACGACGCGCAACGAGGGTTCCGTTAATTTGTTTTTTAGTGAAATAACTACAAATTTACGGTTTTCAGAGTTTTCCTTTTACTTATGCTACATGACCTTGCTTCTTGCCAAATTTCACAATTCTAGGTCAATGGGAAGTACCCTATAGGTTTTGAGTTTTGATTCCCTTGAAAATGTCTAAATATGCAATATAAACCGCCGTATCTTTTTATTGCTTTGATTTAGAAACTTGATTTTTTCATTGCTTTGAGAGATAGCAGACCTGAGTATGTGATATTAATATCAGCTTGATATCTCAACGCGTTTCTGAGAAAAAGGTTCTTGACAGACAGACGGACAGACGGACGCCTGATGTCAACTAACTACAAATTTACGGTTTTCGGAGTTTTCCCTTTACTTGTGCTACATGACCTTGCCTTTTGCCAAATTTCATGATTCTAGGTCAATGGGAAGTACCCTATAGGTTTTGAGTTTTGATTCTCTTGAAAATATCTGAATATGCAATATAAACCGCCGTATCTTTTTATTGCGTTGATTTAGAAACTATATTTTTCCCCTGCTTTGAGAGATAGCAGACCTGAGTATGTGATATTAATTTCAGCTTGACATCTCGACGCGTTTCTGAGAAAAAGGTTCTTGACAGACAGACGGACAGACGGACGCCTGATGTCAACTAACTACAAATTTACGGTTTTCGGAGTTTTCCCTTTACTTGTGCTACATGACCTTGCCTTTTGCCAAATTTCATGATTCTAGGTCAATGGGAAGTACCGTATAGGTTTTGAGTTTTGATTCTCTTGAATATATCTAAATATGCAATATAAACCGCCGTATTTTTTTATTGCATTGATTTAGAAACTTGATTTTTTCACTGCTGTGAGAGATAGCAGACCTAAGTATGTGATATTAATTTCAGCTTGATATCTCGACGCGTTTATGAGAAAAAGGTTCTTGACAGACAGGCGGACAGACGGACGCCTGGTGTGAACTAACTACAAATTTACGGTTTTCGGAGTTTTCCCTTTACTTGTGCTACATGACCTTGCTTTTTGCCAAATTTCATGACTCTAGGTCAATGGGAAGTACCCTGTAGGTTTTGATTTCCTTGCAAATGTCCAAATTTGCAATATAAACCGCCGTATCTTTTTATTGCATTGATTTAAAAACTTGATTTTTTCACTGCTTTAAGAGATAGCAGACCCGAGTATGTGATATTAATTTCAGCTTGATATCTCGACGCGTTTCTGAGAAAAAGGGTCTTGACAGCCGGACGGACGGACAGACGGACAACAAAGTGATCCTATAAGGGTTCCGTTTTTACCTTTTGAGGTACGGAACCCTAAAAATAGAATATAATAGAGGATCTATTCCTGTTTGGCTCTACCAATTTAGTATTTTTGTTTGTATGCATTAGATAGATAGATAGATAAAGCGTTTATTTAGCGCAACACAAGACATACAGACATACAGGCAATAAACAAAAACATAATAAAAAGGAAAAACATTAAACCTTCAAACACACGTGATTCGAGACACAATAGAAAGACAATACCAGCCCGACAGCCGGCTGTCGTTTGGTTGTTGAAAGGTTAAGACATTATGACCCGTCCACCAATGCCAGCACCCTGTACACCACAAGACAGAGACACGGCTTATGTAAACTCAGCCGGTGGGAGCCACATGTCGACCCACACCTGACGGTCACACCCTGTATAATCCTGGTCTTAATTAAACATAGTGTTAATCTGTTTCTGCTGAAGATTAGATGAATAGGTAATCATTTTGAAAGCACCTACATTAGGCGTATTTAGGTATATTCATGCAGGAATTTTAACAAGGACTTTTTAGTAGAAGACATTCTGAAAACTTGTGTAATGGAATACTTGCATTTATGGTACGTGTAGATTTTATTTTATGTATATAGACTAACATAGGATATAATTGAGTAAGCACTAAAACTCATAGTAAATTGCTGCCGTTCACTGTTAAACGTCAAGGCTACTCTAAAGACCGCATGGCATCACGGTCCTAGGGGCAGCCCTCAAGCATCCCCTATCCGCCGCCTCCGTTAAATCGTCGGTCTACCGTGCGTGATCATCCTGAAAACCTGCAAGACCGCAAATAAAGTCTTATATCCATTAAAAAAAAAAGTTATTTTGTGAAAAAACTTTCGAAAATTCTAAATTCAAAGCCTTGGCCAAACAAAGGCATTAAGTGTAGTATCGATGGTTGGTTGGAATGGTTTTTGAATAAATTAATGATGCAGCCCTATTACCGTTGGATGGACAGAGAGACATGCAAACACACAGAGGTGGGACCTTTTGCAATCTTTGAGTAAAGAATCCTGAAAAAGGACCAGGAAAAATGGTTCTTTTCAATCATTAAAAAAAATCAAAGCAAATGCTTGTACCAGACATGTTCAAAACATAGCTACCCCTTACATTCAACCTCTAGACATTAAAATAAAAATTCAATTCTCAAAAACACATTACACATACGACAACCGAAAATCAAAACCGATTGTAACCACCATTCATTACGACTCGATCGCGCAAATGTTCTCATATCGATATGAAATCGAATTAAAATCGTTATTGAATTTGTATATCGAGTTCGTTGTCCAATGGAGCGTGGTTTAATGGTTGTATTATACGAATGTGTGGAACAACTGTTCGGAAGTGAAGTAAATATTGCGGAGTGTGATGTACTCGCTATGGGTTTCCTGATTGGATTGAATAAGAGTCTTAGATTTTGTAGAAGTCTCGCTGATGGTGGCGAGTGCGTTGGATCATTCGGTTCCCTTCAAAATGGTTGAGCTAAATGGTGCTGATGCCACGCGTCATGCTCGTGAACGGGCGCTGTCAGTTGAGATGGGTCATCTCTTAACTGCCATGACTTTTTATTTTTGTCTTTTTATTTTAATTTTGTATTTGTTTATTTTGTTACATACTTACATTGTTTTCACATGTAGAAGCAACAAAAAGAAAATGTAACCCAGATTTTGTAAAACATGATTTTTTTTAAAGAGTGTCCGTGGAGTTTCTTGCCTGTTCTTCTCCATAGAGATCTACGTTTTGGAACAGGCAATTAGCGTCACTTTTCTTTTCTGACTAACCGACCGACTCTTTGACAATTCATAAGTACCTGTAAATGGTCTAAGTGAAATAAATGCTTTGAATTTTGAATTTTGTAACGATTGCGTGGTATGCGGCATCTTAGATATACATTAAAGGCATGAGATAGTAATTCGATGTTTTTCTAGATGCTGATAACACGGCTTTTAATTGCTGAAAATCGACAGTATGATTGCCGCAGTACTTGAGCGATTGGCTGTGAATAATAAGGCGATTCACATACCGCGCGCCGCCGCGGAGGGCAGTGGCGGTGAAGCGAATATTCTTAGCTCGACCGCGCGGTCGAGCGGTGTACGTGTGTTAGGTATCAACGGATTTATAAGTGTCTCATACAACATGACATCCGCTTCACCGCCCTCCGCGGCGGCGCGTGGTGCCGTTTGTGAATCGCCTAACGCAGGCTGGTTCAATTTCCCTACGAGACAAACATTGTTGGACAAAGTTTGTATGAAAGTCCCTTAATCTTTTAAAAACTCAAGCCAAAAATCCTTTCTTGTCGTTCAACCTATAAAAAGCAACCTTAGATTACCACCAGTAGTTTAACCTATGCTTTGAACCTTCGAACGTGATTCGAGACACAATAGAAAGACAATAGCAGCGCGACAGCCGGCTGTCGCTTGGTCGTTGAATGGTATACGACAATCAGTCTTGGCGCCCACAGTATTTCATTGTAGTCCCATATCGTATCCATATTTTTTGTTTGTTCTGTACATTTTTATTTTTATAGAAAAGGCGTAAATAGTTTGTGTTTGGCTTTATAATTACCACGACTGAATCATTTGCCATACCGTAAAAACCGTGAATAAGCTTCAATGTAGTCATTAGTTAAACACTTGAATAGCAAAATATTTGTTCCGAAGCAAATCACAAAAAACCCTTTGCTCGTATAAATCATATTTAAAAAAAGTGCCTATCGCTTCATTTGGACCAGCGCATGCCGCTAAATGCGATCAAATCTAACAAAACATAAATTAAAATTTAGAAACGTAGGGTGTAAACCCTTTGTGTTTCAAAAATCAAGCGGTGTAAGCGACAACAGATCAACTAAGCTAGTAATTACAAAGTTTAAAATAGCATTGCTTATTTACACTTCCATTGAGGATTTACAACAGAGAAGTTTCAACAAGTCTCTTGCTCAACCAGCAATGGAATTGAAGCTGGTCAAAATACTCGGTTTTGTTGCTACATCAGTGTAACGGGCTACGTCGGAAGGTTGAGAGTTTAAAACATTTTCGAGCGACGAATCAGCTTCAAGCGATGTTTTTACAAAAAAGAGTTTAATAGAATTTGGCGTATCTTACTAATGGAACGGTCGTAATGAAATAAGGTGCTCGTAATGGAGAATGTTCGAGACGATTTATTAAAAAATCGCTCGTTTTTCAATATGCGGCTGTGATTCAGAATCTGTTGCTTTATTTTTGTTCGAGTTCGATTTTTGCTGTTTTAACTGAAAAGGGAGTTCTGATTGCTAATTGTGTATGTTAAATGTAACTGCTTACGAAATGGAAAATTATTTTTGGTACATTAATTGTAATTTGTTTGAAATTAGATGACGATAAAAGATGCATAAACAATAAACGTTGATGATGGCAATGATCATGTATAGGTATAAACAAAAAAAAAATTCAAAGCAATTAAATTTTTTGACCTTTACAAAACTGACAAGAAAACTCCACCACATTTTCTTACAGAAAAAAAACGAAAAAAATAAAATCCTGCCACAAGCGAATCAGTGAAACAATAAAATTAAGCATTATAAAAACACCTCGACCGAATTATCTTAATCTGCCTCCATATACCAACTGTCAAGTTAAAAAAAAGAAAAAAGAACTCAAAGCTTTATCGGTAATCTCAACGAACAAAGAGGGGAAGATACTTAGCATAATGAGTGACATTCCACGCACCGTTTAGAGAGAAGGAGACGGGTGGATACAGGAACAAGTGAGCAAGAAAGGGACGGGTACAGATTTAGAGAGAACAATATCGCAATCTTGTTTCTGGGCCATTTCCTTTAATTAGTAGAGGACAGCAGGATTGCTGGCGTTTTGCTGAGTTACTGCCGGATGCGGAGTTAACGTGTGAAGGGTTGAGCGTTTGTACATGTCAGTGGAGATTTAAGAGTAAAATAATGTCTAGGTACTGGACATAGAACGCTTTGTGTTAATGAAATATTCAGTAATCATGGTAGTAAAAGTCTTAAAAGATTTCTTACTTGGTCATTTCCATAGATACTTTGAATAGGCCACTAGCTAAAACTAACTAGCTAGATGATAATTTGAAAGATACTCGAGAAAGGTTTTTTTAAATAAATGCTTTGAATACTGAGTTTAATGTAAGGTGGAACATAATAAAAACGAATTAAAAGAAATAGAAGTAAATAGGCATAATAGAGTATTACACTGTATACGAGAAAAAATATAAAAATATATTATTGAGGTAGATAAAGCAAAAAGCAGCCGAACAGTGTTAGTTTTAGTTCATAAAACTAGAAAATATTTAAATTCAATTCAAAGTTTTCAGTTTTTTTTACCTGTTCCTGAACACACCGAAATACAGACCATAGACAGTGACAGCTGTCGACTGTCAACAGTGTCAACTAGACGTCACTATTTGTTTTATTTATAACCTCCTAATACGATCTTTATTATAAAAATATACTTTTTCATGGAAGTTATTGTGAAAGATATTTTAGATGGCTAATGCACATGTGTACTTACATCAAAGTGATATTTACAACATTATTTTTTATAATGTTATTTGAAATACTTAAAAAAAAAAGAGTGTAATACCCTATTATAATAGAAGACAAAGATTTATCAAATGAGTGTAAAACTCAGCATCCTTTCTTATTATTGTTCACTGATTTAACCTAGAATACAGGCTCTCCTCTGTAGACAAATTTACTGTTCTTTTTAAATTTCCCGTTTCACCCAGACACACAGACGTAAGATATAACTCAACCATGATTCATTGGCTTTCAGTTCATTGGAGACAGAATGCTGATGTGTCAACTGAATGTGAGCGCGAAGCTGGTATAGGCTTATTTATGTGATGTGCACGCCATGTGGACTTTGATCATGAATAAACTTTTCTTTACTGTTGAGTTCATCATCAGTTTTTCGGAAGTAAGATAAGACTTGAAAATTTGGACAAACAATTACTTCTCTACTTAAGCGGTCATGTCCATATAGCAAAAAAAAAAATGTACAACGGTCGACAAACAATAATATTATTATGTGGTTTCAATACACCGAAATTTCAGAAAACTCCCCGCTGGTGTAATCTTTAAACATATTCTAAGTCTCTCAGACCTCAGGTTCGAGGTTTTGACACTAACGTGAGTCACTACACCAAAATTCATCGAGGATAATATAGTTAAAAAAGTGTACATTTCCGTATTCAATTTTCATTTCACTCCCTCCTCTCTATAACAACATTGCCATTGCCCTTTATCCCAAATCTGCACGAATTTAAAATTAAAATCTGCCTTGGTTTACAATACAGGACTTTTGTTCACACAGTATCTATCACAGACGATATGTCCCAACATTTTCAACCACCATTAATATTATTAAACAAAGACAACCCGTTTACAACTGCGCGGTTAGCGAGAATCTTTCCATCGAATTAACCCTACAAAACCGACTGTGGGTCATAACGACCGCACAGAAAGGGCGACGCGGTTGTTACATTAAATTGAGACATTTAACATTGAGAGCCTTTGTGTTAATGGTTAACACGGATGACACCGTGCTTGATAAATACGGAACTGTGTCTAAAGGATATGGATGGGTTGAGTGAAATGTGAGCCTAATCAGCGTTAAGGTTTTAATGTATTTGATTCATGTCATGTCAAATCGTACTAACGACAGTGATGTGCTGAGCAGAAATCCTTGACGTGTAGACGTTAATAGATTCAATATTTTTTAACATAATTTTTAATTAGGTATATAAAAACTCGCGTCTCGCGTACATCATTCAACGCAAACTTGGCAATAACCAAAAAACTTGGCGCCAAAAACTGCAGAATTAATTAACTCAGTTCTATCAATATGCTCTCGCATTACTTGGCAGAGTTCAGAATCTTGGCTGTTGGGGGGGAGAAAATCAACAAAAAATAGTTCATAAATCATAGCCGGCAGACGGGCGGGCCAAGGATTCTGAATACGTAATGAGCTCCCATTCATTTGAGGGTTACCGGCCACATTTTTATCGTTCGTATGGATTTTTTCGCGATATTTGTGAAAATTATTACGTGTTTTGGCAGTTCTAAGCTGTTATGGGCATAGTAGGTAGGTAAAGTAATCTAATTTTCGGGATGTTTATGATTGTTTTTTACGAATGTATCTTATATATAAAAATAATTCAATAAATTGATCGTTAGGTAGTAATTTCCAAAACTGTGATTGGGTTAAATAGAAATTATATTAAACTAGCTGTTCGTCGCGGTTTCACCCACATTACATTAGGTTTTTGGTTACTGCTTCGGTCCCGTGGGACATAGCGTGATATTATATAGCCTATGTTACACGTTGACAATGTAGCTTTCGAATGGTGAAAGAATTTTTTAAATTGGTCCAGTAGTTTTTGAGCCCATTCATTACAATCAAACAAACAAACATACAAACAAAGTTTTCCTCTTTATAATATTATTAGTATAGAAGAGTAATAACTGACGGGCGTAATCTATTTTTTTTTTTCTTTGGTATTTAATCAGGAAAATCACTTATTTTTATACCTCTTTCAATATTTTAGTTGTCCCAAGATATGTATTTATCATACCACACATTTCTCTTTATTTTCATTTACTTACTCAAACATCTAAACCAACACTTAAAGCAGGTAAACATTCTAATTACAAATGATCAACAAAAGAAACGTGGACTACCCTCCTTTCCTGTGCGATGGGGGGGAGACACTTATTCACGCGGTGTTTCCTGCCCTGTGTTCAGAGGCATTGTATTTTTTCTCTGGGAACTTTTTCTCTTCATTTGTTTCCCTTTTTTTCAGTTTCAGGATTTCTTGAACCCATATTTCACGCTCATATTGTCCCCAATTTGCATCTAGATTCTGGAGTTTGTTTGCTTTGGTTTTTAAAGGTAACATTTTTGGAAGCTTTTTTGTTCATGGTTTTTTATGGAGTCCTTTTGTTTTGGGTTTGTAAAAGATTTTTTGTAGAGTCTGGTTTCTTTTTATTGTCTTTAATGTACTTTTTTATAAAGACCTCCTTCAACCTTCAAATCTAATGACTGAGAACTAACACATTATTATACACACATAATATATTATAAATAAACTATAGAGATTTCATCATCGTCGTCATCATTTCAGCCTTTAGACGTCTAGTACTTCTGGACATACACCTTACCTAAAATTTTTTCACAGTTTGCGCCTTTGTGCCGCCTGCAACCAACGGCTGCGGCTTTCAGCAATCTTGATTATGCCATCCGCTCATCGGTTCGTAAATAAACTAAACGCTTAAAAAAAAGTTTTTCATCATTGTGCCGTTATATTTACAGATCTCAGTTATTTGAATCAAAAGCATATAGTGTCTTTTGTATTATATTGAAAGTCGCCAATAATATTTTGTCCAGGAATATTACTTATTTATTGAAAATTTAAAAAACACGCACCTAACATCATTTCCAACCTGACGAAAAATAGTGTACTTAACTATAAATATCAAAATAACACCAAAACGGGATGTAAGGGTGCGTTTTCGAAAATAACTATAGACCGAGTATAAAATAAAGATGCATTATTGCTGAAAATTTAGAAAGTGAACAATAAAATTAAGTCTAAAATAAATAATTCATTAAGTGTTACGATATTTTCATCATTTCCGTAAAAGTTCGTCATACAGTATTTTATTCTTGCTCTGTGGCACAAAGCCCATGACGCCCCCCGCCCGCACTTTGCTCAGTTTCCAAACTGACCGCCGAGTAAGTGGACGCGTGATCGCAGTGAAATTAGCGCTCAAAATTTATTATTAAAAATTTACGCAAGAAGATTGTCACGCACCACATCATTTCCAAAAGGACGCATTAAACTGTAAGTTATGAATACATTTATCTATAACTTTTTACATATATTCCGAATGTTCGCGTGTGTCATTTGAAATTATTATTATTACGTTGTTACCGTATTTTGTGAGCAAGTTTCGACTTGAAATAAAATAAGTCATTTCCAGTAAGCTCATCTCCAGTAAAATGTTAAAAACGGAAATGACGCGTGATTACCGGTAATGACTTTTTACTTGGCTTCTTTTTACTTTTGTGTGGAATTATCTATAAGATTAACCACAGCAATATGAATTAAATGATATACAGTTAAATGGGGTGAATAAGAACGCAGGGTGAATAGAAACAAAACTGTGAAGGGCATTAATCACGTTATTAAGATTATTTTGCGGCACTTAAGTACTGCAATTATTTCTTGCATTGTAATACAAAAATAGGTAACCAAAACTTTGTTAGAAACCAACATTTGTAGAAATTTGTCATAGTCCTTATTAAAAATTTGGTTTCTATTTAGCCCTGCATTCCTATACACCCGTTTGACGAAGTACAAGTCCCGGACGGATTGTAGCTCGTCTCGGATTTGCACTTTAAGCAACACGAAAATATTATTCTAGGTTTGGTGACCATGAACAAAAAACCATCGAAAGGCAATCTATCAGCCTACAAGCGTAAAAGGTACGCAGAAATTAAAAATGATCCAGAACTGTACGAAAGAGAAAAAGAAAAGGAAAGACTACGGTACATCAAGAAGAAAGAAAAAGGACAAGTTATTCCTATTGATGAAAAATCACCAAGGGATCAAAGGCAACAAAGAAAAAAATGGCGTGAAGCATCAAAAAGGTACAGGGAAAATAAAAAAGGAAAGAAAAACGTAACTAAGTTACCAGAAGTAGTACTGCTTGAACATCAGGACCAAGAAGACAAATTAGTTAAAAAGCCAATACAATCGACTACGGTTATTGAAGATCCTTTAAATTCACCAGCTACAAAAATAAGACGCATAAGGTACAAAGAACAAAAAAGACGTAAAATATTAATTAATATTATACAAAATTTAAGAAAAGAAAATGAGAGTTTAAAGAAGAAGTTAAGAAAGATGTCAATGGAAAAATCAAAGTTGATTCCAAAAAAGGTAGAGAAACAGGGTAAAAAAGGAAAAGCACAAGAAACGCAAACAAAGGAAAGATTATCAATACTTATTAAAAAGTTTTTTGAACAAGATTCAAACAGCGTAATTATCCCTGGCAAAAAGCAGTACATCACTCGAAATAAGGTTCAAAAACAAAAACGACAGTTAACATTACCATTAAAACAACTACATAACAAATTTATATCAGAGCATGGAATTCCTGTTAGTTATGCTTTTTTCTGTAGACATCGTCCATTTTGGGTAGTTTTTCCTAGCAAAGCACTTAGGGAAACTTGTGCCTGCATTATTCACAGTAATATTGATTTGGCAGTTCTATGTCTGCATAAAGCAAATATAATAAAGGAGACTAATTTTGAACAGATTTTGGAGTCCCTGTGTTGTTCTCAATACAACGATCAATGTTTAAAAAGAAACTGCGTCAAGTGTAAAGATAATGTTTTAGCATATAACGAATTTTCAAACGATCAAACCTTAACACTGTACCAGTGGGTTCGTTGCCAAGAGACTGTGAAGACCAAGAAAGGTGTGAAAACACAGTACATAACTGCAAAAAAGGCAAGTGAAATGACCCCATTACAAGTAATAGAAAAATTAGATTACCAGCTACCAAATTTCTTCAAACATACATTTACTATAACCGTACAATATAATTCTATGAAACACAAGAAGAATAATTTAATTGTAACAGAAGCAATTATACATATAGATTTTTCAGAAAATTTTGGTCTCAAATACGGAAAAGAAGTGCAGAGTCTTCATTTTGGACCAAGTCGTAAAGAGATTTCTTTACATACTGGCGTCATATATACCTACGACTTCCAACATAGTGCCATTGGCACTACCTGTGCATGTACAGTTAGCCAGTGCTTGAGACACGACGCCGCTGCCATCTGGGCGCACCTAATACCCATGATTAAACTGGCTATTGAGATAAATCCTTTATAGATACGATCCATTTCCAATCGGATTCTCCAAGTTCCCAATACCGCAATAAATATATCTTTTACATAATTTCAGTTCTTCGTAAGGATTTTCCACAACTTAAGGCAATAACCTGGAATTACAGTGAAGCTGGACATGGGAAGGGTGCCCCAGATGGGATTGGAGGAGTGCTTAAACGGACTGCAGATAATCTTGTGACTTTTGGTCAAGACGTCAGCACATTTGATCAGTTCATAAACATTGTAAAACAGAACATTGAAAATATTAACATAATGACTATCACCGAAGATGAGGTTTTAGCCAAAGAAGCTCTACTTCCCAAAAACTTGAAACCTTTCCAGGGCACGTTAAATGTTCACCAAGTCTTATGGAAACAAGATCTTTTTAATCTCGTATTCAGGAAAGCTAGCTGTTTTGACTGTGATTATTTTTGTGTTCACGATAAACATTTAGGATTTTCGAAAGTCCTCAACTCCTGTACAACTGAAGAAGAACACCCTGGGTCGCGTTCTGGAGACTCAAATACCCCTGAATACGTAGCACCTCTCGTTAGGACTAAGAAATCTCGGTGTATTCTTGCTAATTTAACAAATATATCCCCTAACAAGAATATAATTACTAGTACACCAAAAAATATTGTTATTTTGTCCAACAAAAAGGTTTCCTTTAATTTAAAAAAATAAGGTATTAATACTTTAAAACGTGGGTTGATGATGTTCTCACTTTTAATTAGGTCAGCAATGATAAAAGAAATATTGTACCAAAAGAATAAACAATTTAAATATTAAAGATTAGAGAGATTAGAGTTAACTATTTCACTATTATAATGATAAGTGTTGAGTATTGATATACAGCTACTAGCTCGAGATTCGATATTTTCGATATTTTTAATCATGTTAACGCATTGCCTGCTGAATTATTAAAAATTTCAATAATTCAGCAGGCAATGCGTTAACTTTTAGAAGTCCAAGTATTGTTTAGAGATATACGAAATTGACAAGAACTGATTATGTTTCTATGACTGATTTTACCAAAAAATTATTGAAATATTTAAAGAAATAAAGCCTATGTTGATTATAATGATATTTTATTCATAAACCCTGTATTATTACCGATTAATCCTTATTTAACAATCGGATCAACTCGGATACTTGTACCAACAAATCATTGCCAGTCATGTCATGTCATTTCCAGAAATGAGAATATCATTTCCTTCCTACTGTCATCATTACCATCACACCCAGAAATTAAAAAAACCAATATTTCTTTAAAAAAACATCTAACAGGTGTGCCTTTTACATATAATTCACATTTTTATTTCTATAATTCATTAGCCTTGGTAAAAAACTCGTTAAATACTACTTAAAAAAATATATGAAAAACTACACTGTAGAATCAAATTTAGTTTATTTACCCCACACTACGTTTCCAGATGCTGGTCTCCACTTTAAACCTTTTTCTTTGCCGGCCGTTCTTCGAGATATGTGTTCTGCACGTCGATACTTCAACTTTGTGACTATAGTAACAGTTATCCTACGAATCTCCTCATTTTTGACCACGTAGACAATACTTAGTTTTTTTATCTGCCGATATGTATAACACGCATTAAAATTAAATATTATTTTTGTCTGTCTTTCAGGTTTATACTACAACAAACTAGCTTTACCCGCGTAGAAACCCGCTCGTACCCGTTCCAGTGGGATATTTTTGATAAAATACTGTCTACTTTTCTTAAGCTATGAGCTATCTTATCTCTGTTCCAAATTTTATTTAAATTGGTTAAGTAGTTTTACCGACGAACAAAGAAACATACACACTTTCACATTTATAATTTTAGAATATATCAAATTATTTATTTATTAATTAATAATTTTTATTTAGACAAATAAATATCTTTCCCGGTATCTCTCGCAAAGTTTAGCTGATCGCCACAACCAGCAAGCAACTATCCCTAAACACCACATATGCCTAAGTGGGTCGTCATAATTAAAAGCGGAGCACTCGACTTGGGGTAACGTAATGCAATTACAGCTGAATTTTTCGCGACATATGGCCGTATGCGCTTGCGACTAGGGTGGTGTACTAAACGACGATGAACGAATGAGTTTTATTTTAGAGTTTTATAGTTTTTTGATATTGATTTTGTTTTTGGAATGTATTTGAAGTTAGTGAACCGATTCGATTCGATACGAATTGGAAGGTAAATGAAGGTCAAAAGTGACAAATACTTATTTTTCTCCATTTCTGCAATTTTGTTTGAGTAATTTAGTACTATAAATCAATACTCCAATTCAAGAATCAACAATAATTTTATTTACAATAAAGTAATATCAGCTTTATTTTGTATAGGCAGACATATTTTGTACGTTATATTATTTCAAGAGATGCTAAAACCAATATTGCAACATCCGTTTTACCAAATTTTAACAAGTGAAAAATTTTGATTTGATTGAATTTGAGAACACATTAAAAATCTGATGTGAGATCTAACTTACACGTGTTTATTTTACTAGGCAAGCATTTACCATATAAAAAGTAATTATTTTATCTCATTAGGACGTTTTCTTAATAACAGGCACAGTGGTGGTGCACGATATGTTTAAAAGAAAAAAATCTTTAATCTTTAGCCAATGTAGCCAAAAACATATGGAAAAATACCTCACACAAGAAACCATAGTTACAACAGCATATACCATCATTATTGACAATATTAAAAGCTCTACTCTATTTTCATTAGCATAGGGCGGTGTCCCCAGAGCTTTTAAGCCCAAAGGTACATAATATGGCGTGTAAATGCTCTTCGTATGAGGAGCCCTTCAGAAAGACCCTAAAAAATATTGATGCGGTTGCAAATTGTTGTACAATGTTATTGTGGAGCTTGATGTGTCTGGTGTGATGGTGACTGGGGTTTTAGACGTGGTGAAGCTGGTTGAGAAAGATCCTACCCTTATGTGACTATGGTTTAAATATTGAAGACAAAATAATATTGGGTGTACCTTAAACCCAACTTATTAACTTGAAATAAATGCAATACTAATTCTCTTGATAAAATTTTAGGGTGTTGATGCTGATGATAAGAACAGGTATATTTATAACAGTGATTCTAACAAGGTGGATTTCAGTAACATCCATTGTCGTCCATTCTATACTTTTGGAGCTGTTTGAATGTATTTTTTTTATAATATTAAAGAAAAAGCAATATAAATTTGTATATATTCCAGCAAAACCTTGACGCTTATCATTCATTATTGGAACAAATTTTATTATAACCATATTTTTATCAAACCCATCTTTAAAATAAATAACATGTTTTTCACCACAAAACTAAAAGCACTCATCTGGACTGTTTCAAGCCCGTGCTCCGATTGCAAAGATAACTGCCCTAGGGGATGCTCTGTGACCATTATACTTATTGTGATCAAATGGCAGTACACCAGCGCATATGTTGTGTGATCGTAACTTACGTTTAAAACTGAATTCATAGTTTTGATACTGGCTTTGAAAATATTATTGTGGAGAAGCTTAGGGTTTGTAGTTTTAGCAGTAATTTTTGCAATTACTGCTAAAACTACAAACCCTAAACAAATTAAAGTTTAATATTTGAGTTTTTGGGATACTTATATTGTAACATAAATCTTACATAAGTAATAAATAATACCTACTATTATACTTACGTATATTTTTATAAAAATAATTTTAAAATAATTAAAAAAAAGGAAAAAGCAGCTCACAGGTTTTCAAAGATCTCGTCCAGATTGTTGTCAATAGAACAGGTGCTTAAAAAGCTAGCAGCGTTGCCATGTTGTGTGGATATACTAATTAAATTAAATTACATATTTGTAACAAATCATCAACAAGCATTTTCATCACAAGTAATCACAATACGCAAAATAAATTTCAAATTCAAAGTATCAAAATCATGCACATTGTAAGTCACTGCTTCACTATTGTCAGCGCATACAATATGCATTACTGCGGCACATTGTCCAAAATGTTGTTTATTTGCGCAAGCGCACCATCAGGTTACTACTCGGCAAGTGGATACGTGATAAACATTATTGGTATAATTGATGGATGGTAAAATTTATCAATTTAATTTAAATTTACCGGGCGCCCGACGGCTTCCTAAAGGTTTTTTTTATAGATTATTTATAAAATTGTTATAACAGGTATTAAGCACTTCGTATTAGATAAATGGTCCAGTACAATTCCATTCCAAACTATATTTCCAGTACAACAGGTCAGACACATTGTTTATTCATTTTCTCGATTTGCCCGGTAAATCAATAACAAAAGGTTTAGAGAAGCTTTAATTCTTCTTTTTACTAACTTCATTCTGCTTAATAAATTTTCATAAGGGATACCTTATGCAGTAAAAATTTTGCCTTAGTCTAGATCCAATACCTAAAAGCTACTTCCTCAAGCTTTTGCACCCATCCATCATACACTCATATTTATCGATCGCTCGGCTTTCAAGTTCAACGCAATACGAAACTCTTAAAATACGTATTTAACGTGTCCCATATGGTAATGGGGTACCACCATGGGGGCGTATTGTCCAAGTCGGCTTTAACACCATATGGTCCAAAAATTCATAAACGCGAAATCCCACTTTGATGTTCTACGTTCACTCATACGTTTGGTTTCATATACCATAAAACGCAAACTTAAACTTTGTTGATAGGTGATAAAGTTGAAAATGGTTCTAAAACTAATGGCCATTTGATGAATAAAATATGTTGCCCTAATGTCAACTCTAAAGTTGAAGACTTTAGATTCAAAGTAAGAGGAACAACACGGACATAAATACAAAAGTATTAAGCGCAAGTTTTAAACGCGACAAAACTACTATAAACGAGCTTGTCAATAAATGCACATTAGGGGAATGTAATCCTACAAAAGCTTAAAATAAAGTTTGAATTGCTTTGACAATAACAATGAAAGATTTTTCACAATTAATAGGGTGAATGATCCGAAGGCCATTGAGAGTACAAAAGAGATGATTACGAAGCAGGGTTATATTGTTGGTGATCAAGACACCATATGGTAGGTTGGTATTAGAAGCGTTCTGTATTATGGGGATTAAACTGAGCATATTTTAATATGCAGTACAGGTGTTGTTTTGATTTGCGAGGTCGATGTTTGCTTTGTGGATGACACGCAATGTATTGTTATGACGTGGTACAAAAAGATTATAGTTTCATTACTTTCTAATATATATTTTTTTAACTGGTTAACGTTAATTCATAATTTGTTCTTCCTATAAATGATTTACTACGACTGTCAGATTAATGGCTTGTGATAGATACACAATAGTTAGGCAATTACAGTGGAATTTCAATATACGGAACTATAAAAGGAGTAAGACAAATCGTAATCTTATTCCTCACTCCCAAAAGAAACCAATCACCAACAAAGCAAAGTGAAACAAACTCAATACTTCCACATTCACACCCACTTCATCATTGTCTGGATACAATCGAGTCTGCTCCTAAGGGACGCGTCACAGACCGATCGTCCAATCGGAACAACATTAGCAGTAGCAGTTAATCTGTTGGGACCTGTCCGAGGACTGATCGCAATCAAACTTGCACATGTGAACTCTGCCTTAACATCATCCGTCACCGTGGGTTTAATTATTTTGCGAAGATTTTCCTTAACGGGTTAGGTTTTTATTATTTGTGTCTGATTTATACGTGTTGTTTGCTTCAATATCTGGATAGTTATTTTGAATATAATGTATATTTTACCGCTCTAATATTCATTACTTACCTTGTGAACTAACATAACTATAATTTTATTTTTGTTAGACCTAATATTTTAAACCAACCAACATGCTTTTCATTTACATAGAAGATAAAACGTATAATGATTCCAGTTAATCCTGCATCCAAAGTATAAAAAGCCTTTTTGTTACAAACTCTGAACAGCTTAGCTAAATCAACCATAAAAATAATAATAGTTTTGATACTTTGTGTCACCCTTTCGACCCTACCACCTATTTATTCAATATTCCAAATAAATATTCTTCTAATCTGTTATTAATAATAAAATAAGATTATGTTGCTGCAGAACGATATCCACACATTCAGGGCCCACACTTCCCTCATGAGTTAGTGACACGTGCGAGAATATCCGTGGCGTGTGCCAACAATTACTTATCAAAGAATTGGTAAACGATTAAGGTTCAATTTATTGGTACTTGACATTAGGTTGATTTACAACGTCGGCTCTAGATAGGGTAAGATTTGAAGTTAGAAAAATATAAACTATCAAAATAATAAGATAATATCAAGCTTCTTTTTCTTCCTGACCTTATCCCATTTTACTTGAGGTACGGCGCAACATGCTTTTTTCTTCCATACCAACCTGTCACCCGCCACGCTATCACTTACTCCTTTCTCCTTCACATCATTCTTCACACAATCCATTCAATTTTTTTTCGGTCTTTCTCTCCCCTTCCAACCCTCTACACTCATACTCATAACTGACTTAACTAAAAGAAGAAAATATCAAGCAATTTTATCAAAATATATTTTCTGTATCCAATATTAAAATGGAAACCAGAGAAACTTACATCTCCTTACGAACAGTACAACTCGTTTCCCCGGAGTCATTCCATCAATCTCTGTAACAGGCTGACTCGTCATTGACATCTTATTAAATGTTACACCGACAAATTTAATGTGCTCCAAAAGATTGGTTGGGACTGTTTGTCCGTCAAGATCTTGTACAAATTGTAGTTGCTAAAAAAGAATAAGGTTAATGTGTAAAATGAAATTGTTTTATGAAATTAGACTCTAGTTAAGAATGATATAATTATTTGCTTTATAGAAAAGGTTTATTTTACACAATTTACAATACACACATGCCTATATTTTCCATTCAAATCCAACCAAACTTACAGAAAAATTAAAGTTCATAATCGACGTCACCAAATTGCTGAAAGATATAACATCCCTGAAAGCAAACCTGGCCGAGGTTCATACCAAGTTGGAGATATCGAATAACACCATAGGTGAGCTGCGTGCCGAACTAGAATTGTTGCGCAACGCAGTTTTGGAATGTAGGCCGTCTAACACCTCTGGCTTGAATAAACGTCGCGCAGCGCAAAATGCATCCATCGGCAGTTTTGAGTCGGCGAGTTCCAGTGCGTCACCCGCTGCTAATACTGCATGCGTTGCATCTTGCTCCGCCGTCGTCGCTGCTTCGTCACCGGTCGAAGAGGCGACTTATGTAAGTGCGTCGACCCCAAGACGTCCCTACTCTGCAATAGTTGCCGCACATAAACCTGCTATGTCACAAACAACTCGGCAAGTAGGTAATGTAAAAAGGGGTAAGCAGAGATGCGTTGGCTTGGACATTAAACAGCGAGAACCAACGAGCAGCTTATGTGATAAAGATGGCTTCATAAAAGTGGAGAAAAAGAAGAGAAAGAAGCCTCTTTGTCGAAACCAGTGCGGAAGCGCGCTGGCAGGACCGAACATGTTGCTGCGTGCAGCTATACCGACGACGCAGCTGTATGTGTCCAGACTGCATCATTCCACGAAGGTTGAGGAGTTCGTGGAATATATGCGAGTGAAGACCAACTGGACTCTGAGGGTCGTGCAGTTGGAGTCGCGCCACAACACCAATTTCAAGTCGTTTGTGGTGCGAGTTCCGACACAACATCTAGACACATTCCTCAAAGAAGAGTTTTGGCCGAAAGGTGTCATTTTTCGACGGTTCCGAGGAAGGTTACGTGATACTTCGCAGCGCAACACGACGCCGTCATCTTGTGTTAAATAATAATGTATTTAGTTTTTAAGATTGTAATTTGTACATTCTATGGGCCCCAGTTGCCTGAATCAAATAAATAAATAAATAAATAAAAATAAAATAAATAAATAATTATTCCTTATCCCATAGCAATAATTCTTAGAACGTTATTGATATTATGATTCTACTTCAAGTTCCTCGTGAATCGATCCTCCATGTACAACTTCCTGCAAAAGTATCATACACTATAAGACACGAATATATTTCACAGCTGTATAAATCGCAGCAACATCAAAAGTATATTAAGGGAAAAACATATTATTTTCCAAAAAAAAAGATACTCGTTTTAGCTTACGAATCACTTTTATTGTGGCAGCGAAGACAAATGGCTCGCAAGCCTGGCTGATTCTCTCTCCGTCCATCGCAAACACATTTTTTACTTGTTCCTTATCATTTTTATACAATCTGTGTACAATGGGTGTATAAAAAAGCTTTATTGTAAGGATTCTTGAGAAAAAATGTTGTAATTAATCGTTGAAATGTTGATATCTAAAATAGTAATGATATTTTACATTTTGAGGGGTATACACAGCTATAGAGTAAGAATATTATTCCATATTTTTGAATTTTTGCATCCTCACGCTCAAGTAATACAATTCTCCTCAAATGAGTTAACTTATTGAGTGAATTGAAATGTGAGAATAAAAACCAATGGGACTGTTAAAAACTAAAAGTTAAAATAAAAAGTTTTTGTAATTACGCATACCAGGTGTATTCATTAAGTATATACTATTTTAAAGAACCATTCCATTAACCATAAGCTCAACAGTGAGAAAAATAGTATTTGACTCCAAATCACAATTAATCTTTACAATATTTCTTTAAATTTTCTCATTAACGCGCCGAGCAAAATAAATGGAACAGATTTTCATTGAGAGCCAACGAATGGCCAAAAAAATGGCTAAAATCTGACAAATGGTTTTCCTTTAACGTCTGCGCCCATCTTATTATCGTTACCCACTACCGAACAGAACTCATTTGGGTCTTCTTTTAACTTTTCTATATATTACCCATCAATCGAATTTATGCCCTGTACTCTTATTTTTATGACCGATTTTACTTTGGCAATTTTGACAGTATTAGCTTTGATCGTAGTTATAGGATTTACGATTTTATAACTTTCTTCTTTGAGCTCAATTTCGTCTGTAACATTTCTGAGTATGATATCAATTTGAGGAGAAGCGTCTGTGTTAATAGCATTATTCGCAATCTCATCTATACAGTCGGGGGTTAGGCCGACTATATGAAGTATCATTTTTTATGCGACATATAAAACATATTTATTGCAATCATAATCGTTTCAGTTTCTCCAGTGCCATGTTTGGGTGAGATAAATAGAAGATAATGGTTGGGAAAACTTTTTTTATTGATGAACTTAGTTTACCTATTATTTGTTTGTTAGTGGTGTTATTATGAGAAGTCCATGTTTTAACATTCCAAATAATTAGGCTATAAGAATCTATTAGCTTTTTACATCTATTTGCATAAATCGATAATCGTTTGTTTTTATTCCTTGAAAATTCAACCAATTGTTACTTTTCCGAAACAAAGACTTTAGATGCCAAACCCTATCATAAGATGATAAAGGCAATAATTTTGCTGACTGTACACAACGAATGGCAAAATAAACCACAGTTTTCAATATCGCGGCGCTATTGTCAAGCTGACCCTACCACAACTCAATGCGCTCTCAATTCACAGCAGTTATTATTATCTTGACCTGGTGATTGAGCTCTCCTGCTCTCTATCGTCGTGAAGCTCTCTCATTGGCCGGTTGATTCCTTTCACGCCTCCCGGTTGACGCTTATTGGTTCGTCTCGCCACGCCTTCACAACTTCAAACGCTCTGTTAAGGGTAGTTCAAAACCCCACTTATATATTTTTCACCCTTATGTTACTCACATTCGTATTGTGGCCGTCGGGTAGTACGCACGCGTCTTCTCTGTATCGCCGCGATATAAGTGTGAAAAGTTTCGAGTTCGTGTGCAGTTAATTAAATGACTAAACGATGACAATGGACGTTCAAAATAGCTATCAAAATTATAAAGAGACGTCTCCTGATTCTAAAGAAACTAATTTGAATATTGAAAGTGCTAGAACTTCACAAATCAAACCCGACATGCAGTCGACTGTCCTGAACCCCGGGAAAGCTTCAAAAAGATCCTTTGATGTGGCGTTCCTGATGATGCCGGATGAAAAGGTACGACCAAAACCACCAGAAAGGCAGCTAAGAGTCTCAAAACAGCTTTTTCACAATGAAGAGTGGGAACAGGTGCCTAAGAGGTTGCCGGAAATTTACAAGCACAGTGATTACTCTAGTGACAACACGATGGACTTAAAAGAGCACGATGATGATCGAATCGGCGCCAACAACAACATATCGCCGAGCTTCGGGTCTGACATTAATATTGACGTCGGAACAGATGAGTACCCAAGTAAATCTATGTATTGTAGTGACTCAGATAATTCTGAACGATCAAGGAGTCGGCCAAATTCCAATGAAAGTGCAGCGCGTCAACCAAAGTTTTTACCCGAATATAAAAACAAAATATTCGATGATCCGACTTTAATCAGCATGCAGTCAAGAGCAAGGTACGAGAGGTATTCGGAGAAGACAGATATGTCACCGAAAAGTGCGTTTACTAAGGTTTCGAACTACTCGATGAGATCACCTAATCCTTCAGTCAGCCCCGATAATCTACTGTACCAGAATTCCGTCAGCCCGCCGCTGTCTGCTGCCAGTCCACCGACCAGTTCCTTCAATAATAAGTCACCAGGTTTCAACAATCTTCTCACTCCTGCTCATCTGATAAATGGCAGTCACTTCTTTAAAGGCCAGAATGTACCCTCGTCATCACCAAACTATCCAGACTCTGCGATGAACCAACGATCTTCAGGATTTAACAAAAATATGGAGTACCAAGAAAAACATGACGCAAAAACACCGCAAATGTCACCAAATAAATTAAACTTTCTGCCATTCAGACCTGAAATACCGTACCTACAAGCCGGGTCGTCATATCCCTTTGGGGTTCAGAATTTCCAGTCTCCTAACCCGGATTTTATGAAGTTTCCTGTACCACCGAGGGAGAATCCTTTGATAGCTAATCCCGCTGCGGCTATTCTAAGTACATTGTTGCCACCGACTTTGGCCGCTTTTTCTCTGCCGTCGCAAAATGTTTGTGCGAAATGCAGCATCAGCTTTCGTATGACTTCCGATCTGGTGTATCACATGCGAACTCATCATAAAAGCGAATCAGCTATCGACCCGCATAGAAGAAAACGGGAAGAGAAATTGAAGTGCCCTGTTTGCAACGAAAGCTTTCGCGAAAGGCACCATCTGACCAGGCACATGACAGCACATCAGGATAAAGAAGGTGATTTAGACGAGGTGCCAGCTGGCCATAAGAAAAGCAAACAATTTTATTCACACAACGGTAATTCTCTCATACATAAATAAAAAGTCTTTATGGACGTGTGCCGAAACACATGAGTCGAAAGCTGTTAAATGTAAATTAATGTCTTTGAAACCGCGCAACGAGAAGTGAGTCTAATAAAATTGAATGTATTATAAAGTTAGTGTTCAATTTTTGGGATGAAATTCCTGCTGCCGAAGGCTTAGTATAATTATTTTCGTGTTTCGGCCAATTGTTCGGACAAATTGTGTTTAAAATTAGTATGACTATAAATAGGGGAATGTGTCAAGTTCGAGTCTGTTCCATTGTTTCGATAATGTTTATTGTTGTTATCACCTAATCTATTGTGCAATATTAGTTGTTAAGTATTTATTTTGTAAATATTAGTTATAGTAGTGGATCATTAATAACAGAGATTTAAAAGTCTACTTTGATTTTATTTTGGAATCCTTTTCTTTTGTTTTTTTTTTTCAGCCATATTATGGTAACTAATTTCAGTAACACACATAGGTACACCTGGAACATATTATCATATCGCAAAAAGAAACTATTCTTCATTGGAGACATTACAAAACCTTAAAATATTGATAATCACTGTCTATCCAATTAGCTTTTAATTACAAATAGACCCATGAGAATAATCAAACTCTTAGCTAATACAAAATCCAATTTTCTTTATAGCTTTTACAATTATAACAATTACTATATCCCGTACACCCTTCGATATGGAACGTATCTGATGATGCATAGCTTCCCCACCACCATCGGACTCAGTAACAGGGAGAAGCGAAGCGAATTTATGCGTGGGGCGACAGATATAGACATCATTGTAACAGTAACAGTGTTTTGGCTGATTTGATTTAAAATGATGTTCTGTTTGGTTATCTTTATGATTTTATTTCTGTTTGGGGTAAGTAGATGTGAAGTCTTCAAGGGTATCTGGTTACGTGCAAGGGTAATCTAGATAGAGAGAACATTATTTCTCCAAATTTATTACCGGCGGATTCTGTTTGTGACTTTGCGGATGGGAGAAATAAAGAATACCATATGAGAGTTAATACCAGTCTAGCTTTTTATTAACAAATATTTAGTGGGTTGCTGAATAGTTGGGTTGCGGAATAGTTCTAATAGTTACCGCGGCGCCGGAACATAAATGGCAACCGACGGAACAAGGGTGGGTCTTAGATAGTAAAAGTTTGGCACTAGGGGCGGGAAAAGTCTTTTGATGATTTCGCATCCATAAAAAGGAAAAAATATCTAAGTAAACGACAGCAATTTTAAATATCTCATAACTACCTCCAGTCCGCGGCTTTTAACGAACAAACTCCCCTTTTACAAACCGAAATTTTGCTTCTTATACTATTAAGTACCTAACTCAGCAGTGCTGTTTGCTTCATGACATTGATTTTTTAGATACGGTTACATAGACGGATGATGCTTTGTTGTTCCCAGTGGTTGTTCTTTAATCTCTGACTGGAAAAAAATATCAAACATGACTAATATCTAACACGACATTCTAATTATTTTTGATCTTACATATTTGGCTCCAAAATCAATTATTGATTAAGTTTCATTTGATTAAATCCATCTCTACCGTCTACACCAGAAAACTATATGCACTGTAATAGAATTAACTGAAACAATTTATACAGTTACTCTTAATAATAATTAATCTCCCATTCCCAAATCATCCCGATTCCCAACTTGACTTCTTCACACACAAATTCAATATTCAAATTCATCATCGCATCAATCCACTCAGTAACTCCATAGAAAGTCACATCCCTTTCATAGTGTTGTGGCGGAACTAAAGACCCATGTCGAATTCCTTGCGAACAGTGCGATTCCCATGTGTTGTGGACGTTAGCACCAATGTAGGTTAGTCCGGTTCGTTGGCGGGACGGCCGTGGCGAATCGCTATGGGAAATGAGGACCAGATTTTGGTGATTGTGGATCATCGATTAAGAAGTATGTGTTGTGTTTTCAAAGGTTTGGAAGGTAGCTTGATTTAGGTAATAGATTTTTTTAATTTATATACCTTAGATCAAGGTGAAAAAGGTGGCTTTATGTAAAATACTGGTATCCAGCTGAATCCGACCTAACTAAAAGCCGAACCCAACATTTGGAAAGAGTTAGGGAGATGGTAAAGATGTCCAGGTCAAGAAATATTAGATTAGTACTAAACCCTTAAGTAGGGAGTAATGGATGCCTATAAATAGGAAGTGAAATCTAAAAATTGCGTATTGCCATAAACTTCTATGTGTCCAAGTCTATTTTTACGTTACCCAGTCTGAGGCCAAGGTAAATGACAGGTCTACTGGTACACTAGATAAGTAGTAGTAGTAAATTAATAAAATAAAAGAAAGATGGGTACGTGGACCCCAAGTCATTTAGGTATTTAATCACTACGGCTTTAACACAATCAACAGTCATAAATATCAGCTTACCGCTTAGGTTCTCTAACGTCAGAACATCACGCCGAAAAAGAAGACTACGAGCATGAAAGAAATTAGACTGCCCACCTACCAAGGAAACAGATATACCGTCTGCTATTCTGCTGTGCTTACATATTAATTATTTTCGTCTACAAAAACGTGACTATGCTAAGCACAGTAAGTATTACTATTTTTCAACTGTTCAAAACCATAGCTTGAAACAAAAGTACGCGCATTTAGAAACTTGAAACTGTCTAATTCTCAGAATACCTATTAACCAAACTTCACAGCGACACAAAACCATAACCCTGTGAAAACAAACTCCGTAACTCAACTTTTATTTCGACCAACGTCCAAATAACACGAATTTTAAAACTTGAAAACTTGAAACAAACATGCACCAGTAAGTACATCTGTGTTTGGAAATGTGGAAACTTCTTGGTGTCCGCGTAAGTGCGAAGAGGACAATATTTTTGGTGGTCTGCCGAAGCGTGAGTAATTCAATAGAAAATATTCATATTGGGGACAGAGACCGGCGCCCCTTTACAGGGTTCTATAGCGAGTTGTTCTTTACAGATAAAATTATTAACCTTTTCGTTAACTACTCTTGACAATGCATGAGCAACATGAAATGAAATTGTTTATTTTGCTAGTAGGATATTAGAATCACTTTTACACGTATTTTTTTACCTTTGAAAGCCGATATAAACTTAGGGAACATCGTCTCTTTTAAAGCCCAGACCAAATTCTAAATTCATTCTATCTTGCAGTATGCCTAAAAGTTAATTTATACAAACTAGAATTGCTCAATTTTTGTTGGGACTTCAAGCAGCTGTTAATTACTTGGTGTTCTTTAGACACCACGGTTATTTAGTATTGACTAGAAGATGAAAAGTTTTATAAATCCGTCACATCATCATCCGCATAACTTACATCAAAATCATATATTTTTAAATTATTAAGAATCTAAATTTTCCAAACACCCTATAGCCACGGTGTTAGCAGACGCCAGCAGTAAGACGGATGGGTCGCGTAACACATAGCTACATTTGAATACGCGGGGCCTTCGCTCTAAGATACGCAGCTAAGAATGGACTTGGTCCTTATGACCTGAACAGTTCACGAGTTTATTGAGAGTCGAGATTTTTATGGTTGGTCATAATATAACTAACAAATGTTTCTAGGTTCTTTAATTCTTAGTTCCTTAAGGCTAGATGATACCTATTGTAATAAAAGCCGGCTCGAAGGACCAACAGTTTGAATACTAGTTTTATCGTTTTTGGTGCCTCAAGATATAATTTGCTGTGTAAACGTCTTCAACTATGTATTCTGACTGAAATGCTCCTTGTCTGTAGTTTGTTAAAATTTGTGCTTTTGTGTGAAACTTGAAGTCGTGAACATCTAATATTCTTGAATTATTTTTCAGGAAAGCATGTTATTTGTTTGTGTTGTGAACTAGTTCAGAGTAATAGTTCAGTACGACTGCACTCTCGATCTTTCGTTTGTCAATCAAACTCGTCTTAGTTAAACGCATGACATTTCTGAATAAAACATAAAAGTTCTAACAGATGGATATAAATGACTAGACAGCCACACGAACCGTTCAAAACATTAGACCGTCATGCATAATCAATGCAAAAGCAATATTTTCCACTCAAATAGCTACACAGAATACGAAAAATAATAAATATGTATTTTGCTGAACGCATTTACAAGATTACAATATTAGCGAGCACGTCCTCACGCTACGAACGCGTCATTACAAATGATAAATAGTCGGCACACTTCGATAATCAAATTCTAATTTCGAATCTGTTCTACCCTCGCGAATATTTTTTTCGAGGCAAGGGAAAGGCGGCAGGCAGCCTGTTTTGTATTGTGAGAAGATTGTGACTTTATTAACCGTGAACGAATGGTCTCTTTAACCGATTCACCACGGAGGCCACGTGACCCGGAACCGATTATGGTTCCGTACCCGATTTGTATGTATTTGTATGTAAATTGGTGCGTGGGGTGAAGAGATAACCGGGCGTGCTTGATAGGGATCTCTGTTATTGAATTAAGTGTTGGCGTTTAGTGATTGTTTAGATGAATGTCTCTCTTCATCGAGGATTGTATTGAGATTATTGCGAGGAAAACGAGTGGTTTTTGTAAAGCATTTCATTGATTTTTCCTTTCTTTTCCTGTTGCTAAGTCTAAGGAAGAATGCAAGTAAGTGGCACTTGAATAAATATTCTTTATCAGTAACGTTTTCCAAACCCGGTTTATAGATTTGCGTCAACACAATCAAAATAAAGGTGCCTTTTTTAAAATACTCCTTTCCTTCCTTTCCTTCCTTCCTTCCTACTACTGTATTAGAACCCAACGGTTTGGCACATGACGATGGCAAGAGACCTGACGGTATGTCTTTATTCCCATGGAAGATGGGTAGGCCTTTAGTGTGGGACGCTACGTGTGTCGATACTCTTGCGCCATCCCACCTTCCTAGTACGTCGTGCTGTGCCGGTGCTGCCGCCTCGGCTGCGGAAAACCTCAAGCGGCGGAAATATGGTAACCTTACTGGTAACTATATTTTCGAGCCGTTTGGGGTTGAAACCCTCGGGCCGTGGGGTCCGAGTGCCCACCTTTTATTTAAAGAGCTGTCGAAAAGGCTGGTTGACACTTCCCGTGACCCAAAGGCTGGCTTTTATTTTGGTCAGAGGCTTAGCATTGCCATCCAACGTGGCAATGCTGCCAGCCTATTGGGCACTTTACCGGTTGACAGCGATGCGGAGGATTTTTTTGATGCCATTATATTTTAATTGTAGTGTTTTTCCTTTTTTTTATTTTAGTAATTTAGTTTGTAAATATTTATTTAAGTTTTGTATATATTATATTTAGATTTTATAGTTAAGTTAGTTATATTATATACTAATTATGTAGAGAGAAATAAGCCATGGTAAGAAATAAATCTCCTTTCATAAATAGATTTTGAGTGTAATGACTTTCCGGGGTTGCGGAATAGTTATAATAGTTACCGTGACCCCGGAACATAAAGGGCAACCGAAGGGACATGAGTTGGTTTTAGTCAGTAAAAGTCTGAAACGCCCTCTCGCCCCGCCCAGGACGGGAGAAGACATTTGATGATTTCCCTCCCACACACCAAAAAAAGTAAAATAACTTATACTCTACCACTGTACCATCTTATACTTGTACCTACGTAGGTGGCAAATAAATAATTCAGATTCTGATTCTATTAAAAACGGCTAATAAAACCTAATAGCTAAGGGAACTTCTTCTAAAGACAACTTATAACTGTAAAACTATCGAATCCTTTCGAAATTGTTGTTTAATTTTCCTCCAAACCTAGCAAAGATTTTCTATTCCCATATTTTTTCTACAAGCATTAACAATTTAAAATATATCCTCTAATTATTCAACAGAATAGTACTAGGCTATCATAAGTAAGAGGAACAATAGCAGTGAATACTTCCTACTCAGACATAGGGTGGGCAACAACGCAAGAACAGACGGAAAGCATTGGACACGCTCACCGGACCCAAGATACTGGATTATATTGTTAGGGTAATATTGTAATGTATGAAGCTGGGAATGTTGAGACGGTTATTTAGTTGGTAACGAAAATAAATTAAGTTATACGAATGAAATTTTGGTTTTAGTTCTCGTCTAAACAATTAGTATTGGTGTGAAAAAACTATCACATTGATTGAGATTTACACCACGTTATTTATTGCAGACATCTGGTTGATAGGGATGGGTCCCATAAAAAAGCTCGAAATCACTCAGCGCGTAATGAGAAGACCTATGTCCGTTTCCATCCGTCAGTTTCCATAAGTGATCGACCGACATAGCTCACCGAGTTGCTAAGCTGATGTGGCAGTGCGCTGGGTAATAGCTCGAAAAACCGATCGATTTCCGATCGGGGAAAACGTTCTTGAATCCGGGCCCTGTATTCCCGCCAAATAGACAGATGAGATTGTTAAGGTCACATGGAACCGTTGTTTCCAGGTGGCACAGAACCGCATGTCTAGAAAATATAGTGGAAGCTTTACGATGATGACGATCTGGATTGTATAACCCGAAGTTAAGAAGTTTATAGCTCTTCTATTTTGGATTTAACTATTAGTGTGTTAATCATGCTATCATTTTAAATATAAGGACAACTTTATCTGTCTGTTTGTATGTATGCAAAGCTATGACGGCAAAAATATTAAAATCTAGAAAGTCTATTTTCATTTTCGACTTCGTCTGTGTCGAAAATACCAACTTTGGAAAAATGCTAATGGTTCGCAAGGGTTTAAAAAACTAACTCCCTAAAAATTCACATAGTTTTAGAACAAGTAAGAAAGAGTTTGAGATGAGAGACTCATCTCAAGACTCATCTCAAACTCTTTCTTAGCACCAAGAGCGATGCCACCTCTCTTCACCGAAGACAAATTCTCCACAGGAAAAAAATTACAGAGTAAAGTAAGGAACTAGCACTCTCACTTGGAACACAAGCACCTGATGACTAGCGTCTTTATCATTAAGTACACTAGCTTTCACCCGCAGCTTCGCCAGCGTGGATGGCAAACTTCCATCCTCTATTTTACCCCTTTACATTTGAATTTACAAAAATCCTTTCTTAGTGGATACTTACGCTTCACAGAGAACCTACCCTCCAAGTGGCATATCTCAAGAACATTTTTGGGCTGTACGTTGATATATCAACCGTCAGCCATTAGTCAGTTTACTATCTTATAATATATGACCATTATAAGCCGGTTCATTAAAAAAGGAATCTTAAATGGCTGCATGTACTTGCGTTGACAGATAGTACAGTCTGCATATAAAATTTAAAGTTGAAGTTTTTTTTTTTCAAATCAAAAATATTATTAAGAATTTTTATTATTTTCATCGGAAACAGTGCCTACTTACTTTTACCACAGAAAACTATAAAAAGATAATTACTCGTAAAAAGGAGCACTGAGCGCGTCAAGGCAGCGTGGAAGCAAATCAAGACAATTTTTTTTATGTTGATGGTACGCGCGCGATTGAGTATAGACGACACTAGTGTGCGAGCAAGAGAACATGATAAGCGCCGCCATTTTAGATTCCTTTCTTTAATGAACCAGGTTATACCATCGTCATACTTAATGCCTCACATATTCATTATTAACCCAAAGACAAAGACGATGTGATATCCCACGTAACTATAATTATATCGACACCCATTGTCCATAAACCATAACACAGCAAGGCTGAAAGTCAGAATTACATACACCGGTAGTACTTTCCCGGATAACCTCTTTCACGAAAAACTGCACTACACCCAAAATAGGGCAATAAACAAATTTTTCACCCAAACCTTGCCCTAAAACACCCAACATTCACCTCCAGTACCTTTGTACCTTACCATGTCGAAAACACAAAGGAGTATCGTAACTAAGAGGAACTAACGCACTTCCCCATCCGTCGTGACGAACAAACTAACAATAGTGTGAAATATCTGGGACCTTCCGCTGTACTATAACATGGCCCTTTATTTTGTTTTGATACTTACTATTCATTTAGATAAAGCGTATTTATTAATCGCAGATTTTCTTTGTCGCTAGTGGTTGCTCGATGGTCGAGACAGTAATATCTTTCTTGTTTTTGCTTTTTTGTTCTGTTTCTCCATTTGAACCTAATTTTATCTATTTATGTATATATTGATAAATTATGTAAGTATGTATCCATACTAATATTATAAACGCGAAAGTAACTCTGTCTGTCTTTCTGTTTGTCTGTCTGTCTGTCTCTTCTTTACGCCTAAACCACTGAACCGATTTGAATGAAATTTGGTACCGATATAGTCTGGGACCCGAGAAAGGACATAGGATAGTCTTCATTCCGGAAGTCCCCCGGGAACGGGTACTATTATTCCACGCGGACGAAGTCGCGGGCAAAAGCTATTGAACTATAAATATGCCAAATTTCACATTCCTTCGTGTGCGAAATAATTTGAAAGAGCTGCATATCTTTAATATTACTATTTTTTATACACAAAGGTACAAAGGCAGACATTTAGGCCTTCCCTATCTCAGTCATTGCACGAGTTAAATTATAGTTTTAAAATTAGACCATTAACAATTTTAGTCATTATCTTTAGGTAAACTGAATTTTGTGAACCTTTTTTTTGGGAGTGGGAAATCATCAAATTACAACTCCCGTCTTGGGTACGGCGGGAGGGCGTGTCAGACTCTTACTGACTAAAACCTACTCATGTTCCTTCGATTGCCCTTTATGTTCCAGGGTCACGGTAACTATTATAAACATTTCGCAACATTTTGTGAACCTTTGATGAATGGGTAAATCTGCTAGCCAGGTAGTAGGTTGATTGTGTCATGATTGGTTAACAATAATCTCTAGCAACTTAATGGTCTTGAGATATGTTACAGAGATTTTTCAAATAAAAAAAGAGATATTATACGATCTAGAACGCACAGCCAAAACCGCTGGTCCTAGACACATAAAACTTGAAGGGTGTATACTTTATGAAGAGTAGGTAGGCAATAAGAAACCATTTAAGGAATTTCGTCCTCTAAATCGATAAAATAATAGTTGAAAGTTCCACTTCCACTTGTCCGCGGAAAAAGGCGCGAACAAAAGTAAACGTATAAAAATTACTTTTTTAAAGATGTTTATGAAGTAAGAAATATAGGTTTCAGGAATCCCCAAGAATCATGTTACATACGCTATAGTTTTCTACATTGTTTTCATTTATTTACTTAACAAAAACAAACTGAATATTCTTCGATCGTTGTAAAATAACCTGAATATAGTGCCTAGCAAGACATTATTTAATGTAATAATAGATATTAAGATACAAATAAATTAGAATATGAAGCAGCGACTGTTTTCACTGAATTAGCAGATGGTTGGCTCGACGAGGATACTGTTCAAAATAAAGCTGATTTATAACGCCTTATTTACATTTTGTTGGGCTACATCTTGGAATATGGAAGGCAGAATAATATCTTAGTTTTCGAGGAACATTATATTGTTGAAATAAACAATTGTACTGAAATAAAAATAAACCTGGCAAGCGCGAGTTGGACATGAATAGTATCTAGAAAAGTTGTTTTATAATATTATAAAACATTGTGTTTATCATTCTGTACCAAAGCAAATTACTGGTAAATATTTGATATTTTTTTCTTGTTTTGTCGTGACGGCCTAGTGGCTAAAGTCACCTCTTATTCATCTTAATTATGTATATTATGTATATTCTAAGTTTGTCTCAGACATCACAGAGACATCGTTGATAACATCGTAAGGAAACCAGAGAGCCTAGCCAAGTGGCATTGTAGAATAGATAACGAAAACGAATAGATTGACCAATGTATATGGAATTGACATAAGGTTTCGCAAAACAATTTGACATCTCCATACCTTTGACAATCTATTAGTTTTCGCAATTTATTCTACAATGCCACTTGTCTAGGGGCGCTGATAGAAGTCTGAAATCTCCAATCCGGCTTGGGCAACATGGTGATTGTGTGCCTTATGATAAGAGATCTTTTCCCTACAATGGGCTAGCATTTCTTAATTACCTATTAGTTTTAAAAGAGTCAGTACACCTGTTTCTAGAGCATTTTTTGCCTTAGAAAATAACGTTTTGTAAGGCACAAGTCGGCATTTTGGGCTTGTATGACTCGCTACTCAATTCACCGTTTGAACTGCATCGCGAGTGGACCTTTGCCGAAATTATTCCGATTTTTGTTTTCTAAATTTATTTTAATTGCTGTTTTGCTACACTGCGGGGCTCGGTACCTCTCTTACTATCTTGTGGAGGTGCCCATTAGCAGCCGAAGCCATCTTGGAATTTGTATAGCTTCATCCCGTTCTACTCTGGCGGTGAGTTAAGACACTTCACACAACACAGAACACAGAATAAACTTTGAAAAAGTCAACTGTGATACTGGGGTTTGAACCCGCGTCTCGTCGTGCATCGTGACCAAGGCACCGCTTGAGACCGCTGAGCCAAGAATTAGTGGAGAGCGCCGCGCGAAATACCAGCCCAGTATCGGCGGTTTTGTATTGTTGAAGATCTTCACATTTCTTAGTGTTGATTTTTTTTTTTTTTTAACCCTTTTCGTGTTAGCAGTTCTGTATAATAATGTTCCACTCGCCTACCACATCTGCGTCCTCGCCAAATCTTACAAACATTGTAAATACTCCTGAGAATATAACACAAAGAAAGAGGAAACAACCAGAATCTGAAGTGGCGATCGCAATCCAGACTCTCACTCAGGATATAAATGTGAAATTTGACGAGTTAAGGTCTTACTTTGACTGTGCCTTGTCAAAATTAACCGATAATATTAGTTCTATAAAAACTGAATTGTCCACACTGTCTGAGGCCACTACAGAAATTAAAAATGAACTTAATTCTCTACGTTCTGCTCACTTATTACTCGAACAACGCGTAAATGACGGGCACAGTAATTTGGTCAAGGAAATTACCGACTTGCAAGTGTCGTTAGAACATACATCATCCCTGCAAGTCGACTTAAGAGAACAGGTCAGTAGCATATCTATGCAAAACAAAAATACAGAGAATTTGAATGATACTGTATTCGCATTAGAATCGAAAATTGACACACTTGAGCAACAGGCGCGACAGTGTAACGTGGAAATATGTAATCTTCCGGAAAGGCGATCTGAAAACTTGATAACAATTATGGAGAATATAAGCGCTAAAATCAACTGTTCACTGAATCAAAGAGACATAATTGCTATCCACCGTGTTCCTCATGCACGAAAAGATAACAATAAACCTAAAAACATTATTGTGAAGCTTAGCTCCCGGATATTGCGGGATAATCTCCTCAGTGCATTTCGACTGGCAAAGGGCGTAAAAACTGATCAGCTAGGAATTTCGGGAACAGTACAATCAATTTATATGAATGAACATCTCACGCTAAGAAACAAACAGTTGTTTCGAGCCTGCAAAGAAGCCGCAAATAAAAACAAGTACAAGTTCGTCTGGGTTAAACATGCCACCATTCTCGTACGGGAGGTTGATGGAATGCCTGCTATTGCAATTAGATCTACTCAGGATATTTCTAAAATTAAACCTATTACTCCTAATACAAATGCTGGAAGTAAAAACGAAATTTAACCATTTAAGGATTTGTTTTTGTGTACTATTTTCATATTATCATACGGATTATTTTATTATAATATTAGTCTTTCTTAAAGGTTGTGTAATTGAATTTATATTCTATTCAACACGTTTTGCTATTAGCTGGTACACTATTGCATGTAATTACGTTAAAATTATCACTCAGTCCACGCTGCCTCTACATCTTTTCATATTGTATTTATGCCCTATATGTAGTCTAGACTTCATCCATATGTCAATTATGGGGATAGTGACGCTCTATAAACTTATTAATTTCTACCTTTTAAAGTCTCAACCCTTCAACTGTGGATAATTTAAATGTTTATTATCAAAATTGTAGGGGTGTACGCACTAAACTTAATATATTATATATGAATATTTTATCGAATTGCTTTGATATCATAATTCTGACGGAAACATGGCTTACTCCACATATTTCTGACGGTGAGTTTATTGATAACCGCTACAACGTCTATCGGTGCGACCGTAACCGCGCAGCCACCAACAAAAGGGAGGGTGGAGGGGTTTTGGTGGCAGTACTTAAAAGTCTTGCGTCCACTCTCGTATCCCTGGCACAGCCAGTCTGCCCTTATATTGAACACATTCTCATACAATTACCAGGGAACAAAACTGATGGAAACTGTGTTATTAGCGCAGTGTATATTCCCCCCAAATCTTCTGAGGACATTTACCAGGGCCACTTTAATCTTATTCAAAGTACTCTGAGCAACTTAAATACAAGTATATTTTATCTTTTTGGAGACTATAACCTACCAGATATTAGCTGGTTGCCTAATAATCATGGTAGTGTCTCGGCTTTGCAATGCTCTTACAGCAGCCCTTCAACAGTTAACGAACATATGAGTAATTTTATTTCTTTACTCAATGCGTCTCAATTCAATAATACGAGGAACAAAAATGGTCGTATTCTAGATTTATTAATCAGCAATACTGATTGTACTATATACACCCCATCCTGTACATTACTGCCAATTGATGGTCATCACCCCCCTTTTTGTGCTACTGTTGCATATAGGTCCACATTTAAGGCCCTCACACAAGCAAAAACATACAAATATAATTTTTACAAAGCTAATTATGAACAAATAAATCTCGATTTATCTGAAATAGACTGGATGGCTGCTTTTTGTAATTTATCTGCAAATGAGTGTGTCAGTGCCTTTTATGATAATTTGTATGGCCTGATCAAAAAACACACTCCTAAGACGTCTAAAAAATCTTCAAAATTCCCAATATGGTTTTCTAAGTCGCTAATTCGCATTTTTCAATCCAAAAATAAGGCGTGGATTAAGTGGAAGACGTATAAAAACTTGTCAGACTACGAACAATTCTCATTCTTAAGACGCAGATTTCAATCTGAATGTAACAATAATTACCGTAATTATATAGATTGTGTGGAGCAAAATATTAAAAAAAATGTTAAAAATTTATGGAGCTATGTTTCTAACCGTCAATCAAATACGGGTATACCTGTTTCAATGCTCTATAGAAGTCAACTCTCATCTGATCCAACTATAATTTGTGATTTATTCTCGGATTATTTTCAGTCAGTCTATGAAGCATCAACATTAAACATTAATCAATGGATACCTCCTGAAAGTTTTGCAGACAATTCTGTTGTTATTGATCGCGTTTCGTTTAGCCATGAACAAGTTTTAAAAGAGCTTAATTCGTTAGATACAACAAAGGGACCTGGTCCTGACGGGTTACCGGCTTATTTTCTTAAAAAAGTCGCCGCTAATATTTCCACAGCGTTACACTTCATATATAACAATTGTATTATTGAGGGAACATTTCCAGAAGTTTGGAAAATGGCTAATATAACACCCGTACATAAAACCGGCTCTAAACAAGATGTTGAAAATTATCGACCGATTTCAATCTTATCTGCCTTATCGAAGATTTTTGAGAGGCTTGTACATGGAGCAATTTACCCGACACTACACAACATTATAATACCTCAACAACACGGATTTGTTCAAAGGAGATCTACAGTTACAAATTTACTAACTTTCACAAATTATCTCTTCAATAATATGGATCAACAGGTACAAATTGACGCCGTGTACACTGACTACCGGAAAGCTTTTGATAAGGTGGACCACGAGTTACTTCTTGAAAAGCTCGCATATAATGGGATTCGCGGAGATTTACTTCGCTGGTTTGTATCGTATGTAACAAACAGAACTCAACGAGTAGTAGTCAGAGGATATCAATCCAAATCAGTCACCCTGTCCTCTGGTGTACCCCAGGGCTCAATTTTAGGTCCTTTGCTCTTTATTATCTTCATAAATGACGTATGGAATTGTTTTTTGCACTCAAAATTCTTACTCTACGCAGACGATCTCAAAATTTATAGAGCAGTGCGCACTCGAATCGACTGTGAGTTACTTCAAGACGACTTGGATAGATTTTATGCGTACTGTATCAAGAACAAAATTCAGTTAAGTACTTCTAAATGTGTGTGTATCACATTCACAAAAAAGAAACATATTATAAAACGTGCGTACACTCTCGGTAATGCTCCACTGAGCGAGGTTACATCGGTGAAGGATCTGGGGGTATTATTAGATAGTGGACTTCATCTTGATCAACATATTCATAAAATTATCAGCAACTCATACCGCATGTACGGTTTTGTGATGAGGACCACCCTAGACTTTAAGCGACCTGATACCTACACTCATCTTTATAAGTCACTTATCAGATCGCAACTTGAATACGCTGTATCGATATGGAGTCCTTTGTACAAAAAATATGTAGAAAGCTTAGAAAATGTGCAGCTCAAATTTCTCAAAGCTGCACGTTACCGATGCCGACATAGTTTGAGTTCTAAAGGGCCCTGTAGTGATTTTAAGTTGATGGACTTGAAGTCTAGACGTCTTTACTTAGAGATGATGTTTTTATATGACATATGTAGCGGCAGATATGACTGCCCTGATTTGGTAAATAATTTAAGTTATGTTGTACCTAGAACTGTTGTAAGACGTGAGGTGCGCGCTCGCCCTCTATTTGCCATTCCATCAAGCCGCACTAATGCTGGAGTTCGCGCACCTCTACGTCGCATGGCAAATAATTATAACACATTTTTTTCGGACATAGACCTATTTACTTTAACACCTAAAAAATTTCGAAATAATGTAATAAAAAAATTAACAAATTAAAATGATAAAAAAAAATTATTAACAGACTGTAATGTTAATAAATTTTATAAGGTTATTGTAAGTTCACTCGCATGCCTACTTAGGTCTTATTAAAAAAAAAAAAATTTCATAAGGTAACTTGTGGATAACGTTGTGAGTTACACATAAGCTACTAACATTAGATACTTAAGATTTATCAAATAAGAAACTGTGTGTAATTGTTTGTTTTCCCGAAGAAATAAATAAATAAATAAATAAATAAATACTCTTAGAGACATGAAACTTCAATTTTCGTTGAAATTCCAAACCTAAATGGGTTAGAAATTTTGAAATCAGGGAAAGCCGCGGGCGATAGTTAGTAAGTTATAAATAAGGTAAGTATTAATGCATACTTACGTTACGAGTAACATATTAACCTGCAACACATTAAAATTAGCGCACAATAACCCAACATTTACTGGCAATTTATAAATAATTGCTCCCGAAACACGAAAACAATAAAGTTGTTCGTGAAATAGCGAACGGTTGACAAAACACCGCATCTATTTAGCATATGAATTAAATACAGTGAAATATGGTTTAAATTAATATGGATATATGCCGTCGGGTAGAGCTGTTGTTGGTGGGTTTCGTTTGGTACTGAGTTAGATGAAAATATTTATAAAGTTGACAAAGAAAATAACTTATAGTGACCAATAAGGCAAAGATTGATTCTGATCTTTTTTCAGACACAGCAACTCCTTAAAGCCAGAATACAATACCTTTTAATCCAGCAGCATAGATAACAGAATTAAGCCAAGGGGCACAAATGAACGGTAATAACTGAGACTAGCCCAGATTACTTAGCACTTTTGATTAAAATGGTGCGTATTGTAATATATATAAATAGTCTATACTAAAATAAAAAGCTTTGATTGTTTTAGCTGAGCAATTTTTTAAGAGCTTCTGGTCGTATTAGAATAATCTTTTTTTATACAATTATAATAGCCTGATTCAGGAGTGACAGGCTTATAGGCTATATAACATCATCAACGCTATGACCTATAGAAGTAGAGCAATAACCATAGACGCAATTGAAACCGTGGAGGACGCCGGGGTTGCGGAATAGTTCCAATAGTTACCGCGACCCTTGAATATAAAGGGCATCCGAAGGAACATTGGCGGGTTTTAGACAGTAAAAATCTGACACTAGCGGCGAATTCATTTGACGATATCCTATCCTCAAAAATAAAAAAAAACAGTGGAGGACAACCAGCAAAATAAATAAATAAACTAAGTACCTACATTAAACTAACTAAGGACTTTTTAGATATAAATCAAGTGAGGTTGTAAGTGGAACCCATCTGAAAGTAAGTCGAAAGTAATAAGCGGGCTCTCGCGACAATATTCACTGAATTCATTATATTTTGTCTTGCTGTACCTTCAGTACTTAGGTAACTATAACTCTTGTGTGGTGTATGCTAAATAATTTATGAAGTTGGGTATATTTTCCATTAGTAGAATCAGTTTTCTGTGGCTGTTATACAGCCATTATCAGTATAATGAAACAAGTGAATGTCGCTAACAGACTAACATTTATTTCATAGAAAAAGTATTTAACAAATAATTGTACCACAGATGCAAAGCGGTACAGTTTTAACATTGTGCCATAGATACACAATAAAAACAATCAGATGTTAATAATTTAAAAATCTTCAAGAATAGAGCCTACTTTTCAGCCGGCAACACAACCATGACTTCAAAACGCAGCAATATATTTTTTTTATTTATTATTTATTTATTTATTATTATATAAAAGATACAATATTAATTTAGTACATTCTCCCACAAAACCGGTTTAGCGGTTTTGTGAGAGATATATGGAGATATGTGGTTTTGATATATTACTTACAATGAAATTAGCTAATTCTCTACCAGACTATTTTTCAGACACTCAATTTTATTGTTGTTTTGTTTGTGTTAAATGTTTCAGTTAGTATACGAAGGTTTTGTATAGGTATGTGTACAAAGGAATATTTAGAAAAAGCTAGTGTCAATATTCAACTTCATAATTAATCGCAAACCGACTTTATCAACCAGTTGTAGACGCATACAAAGATGCGACGCTAAAGATCTCTTAAATACGTCAATCTGCGCGCTATTCTAAGCTTGTCTGACCATCTCTTGACCATATTCTGTCTTCAAACGCCACTAAAATTGATCATCGACTCTTTTCAAGTACCTACAGATATAAAACTTAATTTATTTGAAAACAAAGTACCACTTTAAAGGAACAATCTTCTAAAGAGTCAAGTATGAATGAGCTACAAATTCGTTGGCTCGTATAAAATTGAATCTAGTGTGATCCATTAAGGTTCGATTTGGGATCGTAAATCGAATATCACATTAGCTTGATGTATGGAGTGACGTGGTGTACTTATATGCGGGGTTAAGGCGATGCGTAAGCTTTGTGTGTCTTAAAAAAATTTAAATAGTAGATGTAGGTATGTAGAAATAAATGGATTTTTACAAGTACATTTTATAAGTGTCGAGCATGATTGTTTGATCATGTCAGAGTATAATTTATTTATAATATTCTATTTATAAATTATTATAAGTGTTTATACCACTTCGCCGGTCACCATAACGCAAGCTCTTTTTAGCTTGCGATGGTCGTGTGTAAATTGTCTTAAGCTATATTGTATTATATTTGGATATTTTATACTTATATTTATTTCTAAAAAATTTAATTTCCTAATCCTAAATGTTATCACTCAATACAATGTCCACTTTTATATTTAGTGCGCAGGTGAAAAACAATACAAGAAATGTATCTCTGTTCTTTGCAAATAATACTTGACATAAACATAAAAATGTAATAACATACTTAGATACACATTACAAGAAACCTTTTAGTCAAAATCAAGTTCCGAATCATTTTATTTGTCAAAAAAAAAAATAACTCAGAGATCTTTATTAACCTCAAGTTACTTTAAGAAACGTCTCAGCCTTAAATAAAAATATGATTACTAGTTGTCAAACGTTCGCGATGTCGTCTGATCCGTGATTTATAGATTACTGAGAATGTGCTCAAGTTGATTGTGTGCGTGATAGAGGACCCGTGATAGCTAATATATCGCCTTCGGGACATAATTGGCGAGTTTTTTATACATTACTGTTACTGGGAAAGGAAACTTTCTTAGAGACAGAGTGTTCTGTGAAATTATGTTGTTTGTTGCTTAGTTCGGAGATTCGTTTTTCACTAGTTTTTTTAAGTGGCTTCGCTCGCTTATTTTTGTATTTTTTTTTATCCCTTACTTAACTTTATTAGGGTTGAATTTCCAAAAACCAATACTCAGTGCGTCTCGACGCCATAAAAAAGAAAACTGCAATTTTTACCTCTAGAAATTAAGTGTTTTCGACTGTGACTTAGTACCACCAAAAAACTTATCCGTTAATATATAAAACTAGCTTTACCGCGACTTTACCCTCGTGGATGTAGATGTGGATGTCGCAGTTTCATCCACTATTTTACCCCTTAATGTGTCGACCTTAGATCAGCAGTTTAGGCTGATGTTATATATCAACAATACATCAGTCATTTAGTCTATCAGTCAGTTTACCATTTTATAAAGATTTATCGCTTTTTCAAGCTTCTTCAATCTATGAGAATTTAATTTTATGAACCAGTCTTTATAAGTGACCAAGATTATCTCCAGACTACTATTATCTGCGCTACTAGAGGTCTTTCAGGCACTTTTAAAGGCATTTATCCAGCACCGGCGCCGGCGGCGCTACTTAGCGGCAGGAGGTATCGTAGTAGTACCTCCCCGGTCAAGTTCCTTCACATAGACCTCTACTCCCTCCATCTTGTAGCTGAAAGGCAAAAAGGTTATCAGGTTATTTATATTACTTTCTAAAGTTTATTTTGGACATCACTGACATCCCTCGTCTCGAAAAGCACGTATAGCTATGGGTTCCAGTTGTCATTCGTAGAACTTTGACAGTCATCACCAGTCCGTGTCGCCCAGTAACTGGGTTGTGAAGGTCTTTTTTTAGGTTCGCAAAATACTTCCAGTTCCCTCCATAATATAGGTGTAAATATATTTTTTCTTACTCCTCCGCTATTCTTTTCTAATTACTGCTACTGCGTACTGACTCGCATTGCTCGAATTTACAACTCGGAATTCATCGAAGTTGATTTGTTTAGCTGTACTAAACCGATATTCAAAAAACGAATAATGAAAAGTATAAACGGAGATATTTGACAAGCAACCAATCATCTTCTTTTTTTTACTATCTTCAAAACTTTCACTTAAATTTAACCTAATTTTGTTCTGAATTACTATTGCAATATTGTTTAATTGAAATATCTGACATTAGTCCGTTCGCAAGTGTTAAATTATGTATCCCAGTTACGCAGGGTAACCTATAATTGGCCATAACAACTGTTAAACGCATGTTTTGTAAATCATTATTATGTATCGCTGTTGGTTACCTTAATAAATAAATAAATAAATAATTTCGTTGTGAAGGTCTGTTAGGCAGTCGCTCAAAGTAAAACACTGGTATCCCCAACCGGGATACCAAACCCCAGCTGAATTTGGTTAGACTGGAAGCCGACACCAACAGAGTTGAGACAATGGCTAGGGAGATGATGAGGTTATAAGATTACCTATTAGACAGGAACCGTGAACTGCAAAATCTTGATTTCTTCATGGACAAACTCACGACCAAAAGCTAGTTCCACATAAAATCCATATAAAAGCAGGAGTGAAAACCAGTACTGTATATTCAAAGTGTTGTGTGGCCGTAAAACCAGCGGGCCGTCACGATATCGACGTGAAATATTGACAGCCGCCATGCAAATATTGCTGGTATGAAATAAAACAGCGATATGCCGCAGGGAGTGCCTTTGTTCGAGCTGATTTTAAATGTGTTTTGTTTAAGTATTGCTTTGATGGCCTTTTTGTAGCGTTGGAGATAAGTGTCAAGTTCTTTGCGGTATTTTGAAGAAACAAACGAAGAATTTTAGGTCTTTGTGAATGCTAAAGGATTGCTTCAGTTATTACCAAATATCTGCCAATCTTCCTATTTTTTTTTAACTACGTTAGGGGCGGTTTCCAGTCTACCCTACCAATTTTCATATTTTGTCCTAACTATGCTAGGGGCAGTATCCAGTCTAATCGCATCCAGCTCAATCAAAGCAACTGTCGAGTCATCTCGTGTTTTTGGGTATATAAAAACATGTGTATGATCTCGATACTATAATTTAATAACCGTACATTGTCATTAAATTGAAAAATATTATTTCCAAACTGGAAGTTGGCAGAAATCACCGAAAAGTCGGTGGATTGCCATAATTGATATAAAAGTTGAAGTTGAAAGCGACTGTCTATCAGACTTCCACAGCCCAGTAATGAAGTAACACTATACCTCTTGTGCTAAAGTTATTTAAAACGTATTAGACACACTTCAAATATAACACACACACACACACTGCAAATTTAATAAAATTAAATTGCCAACCGCCGACCCTATTAATATGATATACAGATAATTTTAAGTTTATAGAACACCTTGGTTATATGTCCAACTATCTGGCTTCTGACTACCCAAAACGACAGTCAAAGATCAAAGAACAAATGACAAGCTGGACTAACAACTTTACGAGGTGTTATAGTGATTTTCAAGATTAACTTAGAAAGTACATGTAAATTGAAAGTTATATTTTGTACTAACTGCAACTTTATGCATATGAGTCGAGCTCAGTTTCAAAAATAAACCTACCAATCATCTATTTCATTTTGTTTTATGTTTAAATATTACTGGTACGTCTAGGGCCCATTTGCACAACATCTAACGAAGCAGATTTAGCGCTAAACAGATTTAGATTTTAAGAACACACACAGCGATGTTTAGACTAAGTTTCACACTAAGCGTCTTACTAATAACCGCTGCATAAAGTTATGACAGGTTTATACGTCAAAGAATGTATAGTTGCACAAGCTTTATTCATGACATAACTTTACACAGTGATTATTAGTAAGGGCATAAGTGTTTAAGGGTTTATTGGTTCCAGTGGTTCGAAGAAATTAAGTTCGCATTTGGGCGTGAAGTTTAAATAAACAAATGTCGCAAAATATTTTCTCTTTTCACTCCATAACTGTATAAAAGGATCATAACCAATAAACCCTGTAAAAAACAAAACCCCATCATAATTCTTGTACAAAAAGGTTTAATACATTACTGAAAGCTTTTTTCAGTTGTCACCGGACAGTCCGCCCGGCCGGCGGAAACGGCCGAATCGCTTCGGTGACGGGTTCGCAATTGACGAGTGCTATCCCTCTTTGTTATGCTATGTAAGAGAGGGATAGGGAGAGTTTTAAAGCGCAAATTGAGAGAGGCATCGTTGACGATGGCCCCGCAGGAAACAATACTCGATTCGGTGAATTAATGACAAGCAGGGGTGCGTACGCGAGTATGCGATTGTAAAATTGGTGTTTTAAATTGTTTACGCTGATTCGGGATTAATTGGTTACAAGAGAAAAATAAAGGACATGATGATATGACGGATTGGAATTCATAAATAGTTACATTTGTACTTAGTCGGGGTATAAAACTTGCTGTAGTTGATATTTTTTAGAGGGATTGATTACTTAAACACTGTGACAAGAAAATTTGAACTAACTAGATATTTTTGAATTGCCTACCATATAGTTCAGAAACGTCTATATTAGACTCTCTATTAATTGTTTTTGCATTAACTGTTAGAAAAAAAGAGACTTAATTTGCTTTGCTGTCTCCCAGGGGGCCAACGGGAGTAGTTTTTAAAAGTTGTCCTACTGTCCCTCAGCAGGAACCCAGTTTTTGACATCAATGACATAAAAATCTTTCTGATATTGTCCTTAATTATCGTACAATTGGCCGAGCAGAAAACTATGAGATTCTGTCGACAAAGAGTCGGTGTAGACGCTAGCGCCACACTGCTGCACTGCGTTGACAGAGTTTCAAAGTTTTGTATAATGACGAATATTGCTCAGGAACGCACCTCCAACTCAATAATATAAAACAGTCGCTATTCATGGGATTACAATGCCGAAAACTAAGCGTCATCAATGTCCCTTTTTTGGTCCAGAAAGTACATACATAAACTGAGCTACTTTCCCATTTATACGAATATAGATACAAATAAATTCAGTGAATAATTATGTTCATTTAAACTTTGAAGATAAAAACCGTATTATATAAAAATAAATAACTGGCAAGTTTCAAACCAAATGTTGCGTACCCCTGATCCTAGCAATATTTCAATAAAACAATGGTAGTGATACAAAGCGAACGATGCGTCGCTCGTTCGAATCAACCTGCGGATATTACCTGTAAGATACGAGCTGTCATTACTGTCGGAAGGATGCTGGTTCGATTTCGAAGTATTAACTTAGTTAAGCCGAAAAAGATCAGTTCAATTTTTTAAAGCGCTCTCCAAGGTCTGTGATTAACATACCACTAAGTTCTTAACTTAGAAATTACGAGAACATTCCAGAAATCGGACTTAGGACGGTGTATATGCGACCAACCTGGCAGTCAGCCTCAGAACAGCGTTGTTATCAATGATATTTATTAGTAAATAGGTGGTTGTTTTAATGAAACAACTCCTCAGTAATTTAATGTTAACCTAACAACAGTAACTCTGTAAAAGCAAATCTAGAATCTTTAGTGGCGACCACTATAAAAGCGCTAAAGTAATGAAAGTCTGTCAAACCTCAAAGTCCAGTTCAAAACCAGTGTTTAGTTCAAGTGCATCTTTGCTGAATTGGATCTGGTCGGGTGCAGTTACGAGGGACACAATATTGCCAAAAAAAGCACACCATATATTGCACAATGTGGGCCAATAAACGTTTTTGTTATTTGATGAATAATGTTGAAAGAATGATAAATGAATAATGATGAATGAATAACTGATGTTAACTAAACCTGCAAAGTAAATGAAGCCCACAATAGTGATAAAGTTATATAACTAACCTCAATTAAAGATCTGAAAGATTTTCAAACAAAACCAATACAGAAGTGAAGCTACCTAATCCCGGGTCATGATTAGCGCGGCCCGTTCCGGCGCGCGTCCGGTGATCGGAATTAGAATGGCGCACAGAACCGTTCCGATCATTACGCGTTCCGGACCGGCGGACGATGTAACAGCTAATTGTTGATACACCGCCTTTTGTTCGACCCGTTATGTAGGGATATTAGATTAGAATTATGTTCGGGCATCAATTTTGTAGGTATTGTTTTGAAGATTTAATTGTTTTGTTATGACAATTGTATTCATACGTACTTGCTAAAGTTTATCTTGGAAATCACATACATCCTGTGCGTCGGAAAACTCGTATAACCGTTGGTTATGGTTGTCACGCATAAAAAAGTAAAGAAGCCAAAAAGTCTGACCAGTCTAACCAAAGAGTGTCCTGTGCCCCAGTCACTGGATTATGGAGATCTGATAGACAGTCGCTTCACGTGAAACACTGGTATCCAGATAAACCCGGTTAGGTTGAAAGCCGACCCCAATCAAAATGGCAAAAAAGATGACGATGATGTTATGACCCATTCAGCTGATGTAGGTAAGTGATAACGTTACTGCAGCGACTGTCAAAACAGGTATTCAAAATTCGAAGGTGCCTGCTTCTGTGCTTTCGGAGGCTCATAGATTTTTGGGGAAAGCGCCCGACCTCTTTCTTGTCGTCTGGAATTACCGTCTTATTGGATTATGAGAACAATGGCATAAATTGAGTGTTACAATATCTCCTCTGCAGATTCGCCCGAGATTGGCCGCCGACGATTTTTCAAAACGTGTCAACTGAGAATTTCATTAAATGCATTGCATTTCAATTCGGTTATCACGATTTAATTATGATTACCATCTTCCGCCTGATTCAGACCACTACTGCTGAAAAGTTGGACCACTCCTAAGACACTAGTCTACTGCTGGACCGAGGCTGTCGGCTGACTGGCCTCTCTCAAGGCGCCCTGCCCTTTGCAGGTCGTCGCTGCTTCTGACCGGGGTCGGTCCTACACTACGTTTGCCTGAACATGTTAAGCACTACAATACTCCAGGATTGTCGGTTCTGCGAGAGATGTGAAGCACACTGCCACTTTAGTTTGTTGAATCGTCGTATTTCATCTTTTAGAGAGTCGACGTATCCGATACATAATTCATCTAAAAGTTATGCTTAGAATAGATAGCAGAATAACAGAAATGTTAACGTGAGTTTTTAAGCGCCAACGAAATAATGAAAGTTGATTATTTTTTAGCATATTCAAACAAACCTGTCTCAAACACTAACAATAACAAACATCTTTTGCCTGCAACCCCAAAAATATCCAAGCCAATAATAATTAAAAACCGTACTAAATCGTCCGAAAGTTAATCAACACCGAACGGAAACTTTTCGACCAGAGTCTCGGTCCCCACAAATCACGAACAAAATTGTAACTAGATAAAAACATCATTGGCGAACAAAACCCGGAACTTTCCGAGTCTAATAACTGCTGAGAGAGTTAATGACTTATGCCGTTGGAGTGTGAACGCACTTTAAATGTTTTTGGGCACGGCTTCCCCTTAAATTTTTGGTTATCGAGTTGGTAGTTTTGGAATGTGTTTGTTTTCTGTAATTTTGGAAAGCTGTGCTTTTAAAATATTTTCCATTCAAAAAACTGTGATGGGATACTATTATAAAAAATCTGTAGGTTCTTTAATTTATTTATTTATTTATTTAAAACTTCATGCTCAAGCGTACAAGGGCGGACTTAATGCCTTAGGCATTCTTTTTCTCTTTTTCATGGCAGGCTAGCTAGCCACCTGATGTTAAACTGGAGTGCTGCCTACAAACGTCTTAAATATCTTAGAGGCTGTTTGTAACTTTATCGACACCCGTGTATTACGGGTGTCGATAAAGTTACAACAACCTTCAAACTGAAACACAGCATCAATACTTTTAAAAAGTCCAGGTCATAATTGCTTACAGCTATTATAATTTTTCTTACAATATTGCAAATTCATTGACAAACTAAACACAAAGCTTACTAAGCACTTTAGTTTTCCACAAAACAATATCAACTTCCTTAACCATCAAAATAAGGATCAACAAATCCACAAAGGAAGCGGCGAAACATTATGTACTTAAATCTGAACGAACTATGGCGGTAGGCGGCACTGCGGCCATTATCTTATCGAACGCGCAACGAATCAGTGGGCACGCGAGTTACGACCGTCGCCGAATGCCGCCGAACTTTGGCGAGGGAACATTTCAAAATTCGAATCCTAAAAACTGTTGTTAAGGGGTTGATGGGTTTTTGTTTTTAAAATGGGTTCTGAGTAAAAGAGTTTCTCTTATTGAAAATCGACGTATATAATTGGGCATGTCCGCCATTGTACTATCGACAAAATTGAATCACGACCCATTTCGAAGACAAATCGTTTGAAGCTGTCAAAATAATAAGACTAGACGTGTGACATTTTTATTACATGTTTTGCGCGATAGTCGACCTAATTGTATTTTAATGTCTGTAGGAAAATAAGCTTATGGTGGGTATGATTCCATTTTGTCGATTGTACTATCGACAAATTGAAATCATGACCCATTTTGACGATAAATCGTTTGAGAAAATAATAAGATGTGAAAAGTGACAATTTTAATATATGTTTACATGAATTTCGACCTAATTGTGTTTGAATGCCTGTAAGAAAATGAGCTTATTATGGGTCATGAATCCAATTTGTCGTAGTACATTTACGTGCATAAAGTTTAAATAAATAAATAATTTGGTATAGTTGTTACTTCATCATTCAGTTAGTCATTTATATGGGAATTACGTAAAATCTTATATTTAGCAACACTACCATACCTAATTCTACAATAAAGCAGAGTTTAAAGGATGTTGCATTCCACCTATAATAAAGCACCCATACAGGGCCCGCTTCTCGTGTGGTTGTGACTTCGATCCGGGCAAGTACTGTAACACCTTTTTTTTTACAATGAATATTGTAAACTTGTATCACTATCTTTGTTGGTTTACCTTGCGTGTTGTATAGTGTATTTGTTTAAAGGATAAATGTTCCGTTTATTCACTGCACTTTTTGTCACCTGTAATTCGTTTTACAATACCATTATTGAGTTTTTTCATCATTTTACATTGTTTTAGCTGAAATAAAAACTTAGAAGCAAAGTTTGTTTTTAACTTATAATGACATTTATAAAAATGACGTTTAGTTTAGGTTTTGAAGTTTTGACGTTCTGACAGTTCTTTCTTGGTCGTTTAGAAACTTTGAGCCATAGTAGTATGGAATGACGAAATTATGTATCGAGTGTTTTGTAGTGTGTTTGGCTTTGAAATTCAATATCCTTCCGGAATTGCCGTTTCAGATTCTTCTGCGGTAATTGTTTCGCCACTTCTTAATAAAGAAGTAATTTTCGGTGTTCAAAATTAGTGTATTCGTAATAATCGATATTAAAATCGATATTTCGTTTCTAGACGAAACCTTCTAGAAGGAATGCGTCAATTGAATTGTGACGCTGCCATTTTTTTCCTTGTCTGGGCGACGACAACGTCGATATATTTTCCTCTTAATAATTGGGTAATTTCCTCATCTTATTTCAATAGTATAGTCGTTTTATTTTGATGTATAATGCATCCTGTCCGCCGTGTAGTGTTTTCATGGTTGTATTTTGCGTATTTCCATAGATTTTGTGTCGGCGTCCGACACGTGGTATCTGGGTACACGGTTACTGCACGCCCCTGTTGTAGGCAGTAGACCGTAGTTAAGCCGCCTTCGCAGCCTCCGAGCGGAGTGAAGCCGGCCCCAAGCAAGACCTATTTTCCCTGGTGGTGAGTTTTCATATTTTCCTTGTTACGTTTTGAGTACTTTGTTGTTCTGTGTTAGTAACACACGGGTTTTCCTACAGCCTACGCTGCCAAGTGAGTTGGAGCCGAACGGGACCGTAATTGGGTTTCCAATTAAGACTCCATCTTCCCCGGCAGGTTAGTGTCTTGGACTAAAATCCTCCCGTTGTGATTATTTTATTCCACACGGTTCTAATGTGTTGTGTATTGTGTTCTGCAGAGTAGGGTGACACCCCCAGGTGGACATTAGGTCACACAGGCCGCGCCACCAAGCCTCCCTCGGTGAGTTTTTCTTAATTCTTTCATTTTTGTTGTAGTGCTGTGCGTGGATGTAAATTCACCCCTTTCCGTTGCTTTTTCAATGGGCAATATTACCATTATCTACCTGTTCTAAACATTTTGTAGAATAAATAGAATTACATTTCGTTTTGGAATAATAGTTTATTCATTCTTTACATAATAGTGGATTATACACAAATAATAATGATATATTAGGTCGTGCGGATCGGTGAGTTAAGACCGGTCGAACGCTACCTTAATACCGCAATAGTGTTACTGTCATTTCTGCACAGTGCCCTCATTTTAGTTTTTGTTTAGCTTTCTCCTAAGACATTCTTTTTTCATTATTCTCAGGAGGCTGTTTATGTACGTGTACGGTACTGGTGTACCGCCCTGAGAACATAGCTGTTTATGTATAAGTACTGTACTGGAGGGTCCTGTGACCCTTGTCCGGACCCAATGTCGGGTTAAGGTCTGACCCCTGCTCAGACCCCCTGTTTTTTCGAGCTGACCAGCTGCTTGACCGGCCTGCCTGTCGTCCGGCCCAGGTTCAGTAATATGCTGTAGCGAGGTACTCCGGATTCGCTTGTTTTAATTTTAACTAAAGAACTTAGGAATTTAAAATAAAATTTAAATTTAATTCAGACGTGATCAGCCAAACGCCAACAGGGCCCTATATTTTTAATTTAAGATATTTTTAAAAACAAAGTTTCTTAATAAATGTATTAAATTTTTCAACTTTTATTTTTTTTGGGTTCTTACAACCCCCTCTTCACCTTTTACCCCCTATCCCGTTACAGTACCAAGGTGGCTTTTTCAATTCATATGTACATTCTAAAGTTTATCTTGGACATAACTGACATATCGTGCCTCGGAAAGCACGTAAAGCCGTTGCTCCCGGTTGTCATTCGTAGAACTTTGTCAGAAGAAGTCAAAAGCTAGTAAGTCTGACCAGTCTAACCAAGGGGTGTCGTGTCGCCCAGTTACTGGGTTGTGGAGATCTGATAGGCAGTTGCTTCACGTAAAACACTGGTATCCAGCTAAATCCGGTTAGGCTGGAAGCCGACCCCAACATAGTCGGGAAAAGGCTAGGGAGACGATGACTTGTAATTGTACATGAACTTTTGGACCCAATATGTATGGAAAATGGTCTCCTCTGAAATAAAATGCGTAGAACATCTAACATTCCCTTAACACTTTAACAGCCTCACCTGCTAATCATCACACAACAGTCGTACTAACCGGCGCGAGTGTGTCGACGTGTTAAACCAGATACCGTAATGATGCTCGAACAAATGGCACGGAACGATTTCAGTTCTTTTGTTCTAATGTGCGTGTGATTAGGACTATGGATCGCTTGTATATGGGAAGTAATGGGAATTTGAACGGCAGAGATGTTTTTAAAGTAGTAGTCAGCTCTTCATAATGATAAATAAATATCCTGGGACAACTCACTCACGGCCAGGTAATCCCAAACTAGGCAGTCTCTTTGGATTACGGTAACCAGTCGAGACATTTGCGCTAACTGATCTTCCAAGCATGGCGGTTGCTAAGTTAGCTGCTACAGGAGAAGATTTCTCTAGGCGCGATGTAACAATCTTTTTGGAGACTATACTTTTAAGCTTCCCTATAACATCAGGGCGATTAGATTGATCGGTTTTTCACGTGACCAGAAAGCTGGTCTTTTTTCGGGTGATAATGTTTATTGTCATACGACAGAGTGATAGCTACCAACTATTTGGCTAAAATGTTTGATCTAGAAACAGAACGAAATGTTTGCTAACTGCTATTTTATTTACAATAACCTGGCATACAGGCAGATATATTATTTGAAATGGATACAAACAAAAGCTTCAAAAACAACAAATGAAATGTTTTATGCGATTTATGATTCATGCGAAGGAATCACTCCTATTAGCAGGAATGCAATGCAATCATTTTGCATTAATATTAACAAAGCAGAGCATTTTTATAAATTTTAATGTTAGACTACTGCGCAGCTGTCTGTGGTCACTTTGCAGACCACAGATCGGCCGAGCGAACCACACCATACCACAGATTAAACAACAAATTAATCAGTGAATATATGGGTCAATTTCTCGTGGCAGTATTATAACACTTCACATTGATGACAGTCGACTTAGAAATACCATTACGGCTTTCTATCAATATCGACTTCGATAGTAAGCCGTTTCATCAAAAAATGTTTAAATGAAGTACCAGGGCACCATCAACACTGTAGAACGTAGTCTATTTAATATTTATGAGTTTCGCAAAACGCATCAGCGTGCGGTTTGTTTAATAGCGTTGTTTTTAAACGACTATTTGACGGGGAGAGAAACCCTTTAGGCTATAACTGGGGAGGGCTAGGGTTGACAAACAAGAAACTGGTTGCACTTTTTATGATGGGAAATTGCGATTTGCACCAGATACTGTAATTGTTAGATAAATACAGCTAAGATTATTGTGAGTGAGTAAGTTAGTGAAGTTTTTCGCTAATTAACACGACTGATGACTCAAGATGTAATGACACCTATTGACCGACCTATAAACTACGAATAATGTTATATTGCAATCAGAGTTCGACGAAAACCATTGATAAAAATCAAGACTCATAGAAATGACTGTATTTAGTCCATCCGTTACACCGTCCAAAATAACTGGACACATATTTTTCATCTGATCAAATCATTCAAAATATACAAATATAAAGAGCATCAAAATTAAGGATTGGGGCATGTGACATCACAGTTCAGTAAAAATTCTACCTAAACGTGACGTGATGCGAAACTTCGACGCTTTGTATCTTCATTTGTCGTTTACGAGGAAAAAGAACGTGCCCAATTTTTTTTGTCTTCTCGCCTAGTTACACTAATAAGGAACAACTTATAATCAAAAATTTTATAATAATTACTCCACCAAGTACCAAAATTACTGTATTATGCACAGTAATGCCAGAAGCCATTTACATTTACCACAACAGGTCACTGTTCTTCAGCAACACCGCTTTGTGCCAGCCCTGCTGTGGTGGCGGCGGGCGCTAAACGGTAGCGTACCCGCTCAAACCGCGTTACACCGTCATCTTCCAACACAATCTTCTTTAACTGATTTATACTTTATTGATATCGACGCTTTTTTCATCAGAGACACCAACGTCATATTGAGAAGTGATATTTGTTTTAATTTTAAGTATTTTTGTAATTATTTCTTTTCATACTCAACAGATTTGAATAAGGAAGATTTGTATGTAAAGGCTGGTAAAGGCGTTGTTATGTTTAAAGTTGTAAATACGGTAATCCACTGTTAATCTCATAATAAAATTGTAGATTGTTGGAAGAAAACTCATGTACGGCTTAAACTTGCCCTTGTACATAATATTTTTTTAATTTGCTACTTTTATGTACCGTATCTTTTTTATTTTTTGTGTGCAACGAAGAATATATTAATATGAAAGCAAATAATCATCACTTTTTATTAATATCTATATTTCTACATTTTGGCTATTTCGTCTGACCAATAGTCAATCATTATTGCAATTCAAAAATGATTGCATTCATTCATTATTATTTTCAAAATATTTCCTACTAAAAAAATCTTACAAAAAATCCACTGCCTACCAGTAGAATACTTCCATTACACTGTATAACAGGTTAAATAACATCACAACAGTTGTCTAAGTTAAAACGGATCTGCTATTTGCATATTCCAATCTCGTAGAGCCTCGGGCTACGCGGCGTAGCACCGGCTACGCTTTCGTAGAGGCGGCCCAAAAAATGTGTACCTGCTACGCTTTCGTAGACGCAGCTTATATTATATTGCACCTGGCTAGTGTAGTAGGCTAGAAAATATGAGACGTAAGTTGGACCACCTTATTTATAAAGCTAAATATATGTAAGTACTAATTGTAATTAAATAACGGTGGAATTAAAAGTTCTAGGTCTCTATTTATAAATAAACCAAAAAATTTGGATAAAAATAACTGGACCAATAACTGAAAAAAAATTGGGATCCCTTTTAAAACTTCGATAATGTCAAAAACGTCCAGCCATACCGGTACAGGGATGGGAAGCTAATAGTACCTTAGTAGGTGTGAATTTCTTACACATCAGACGTCTTGCATGACTTAATGACATACCGAGAGCAGTAGCACTTACCGGGTCCAATTGTATTTTCGAACCATCCAGAAATCCATTGAAATATACACACAAAATTAAACTTTAATCAGTCTAACCGTTTGGGAGTTAGGTGACAATCCCACGTACAAAAGAATTTTATTTTGGACAAATTATTTTTTTGAACTAGCTTCTCCAATTTCCATAGGATTTCATTGGTTTATAATCTTTCAATGTCCTGCATAGCCTGCATACAATAAAACGCCTATAACCATCATGTCAGCCCGCCCGCCGGTTGGGCGCCGCCCTAACTTTTCGTTTCAGACCATTAACGGAAGGGTTTGCCAATTAAACAGTTTTACATGGCTTTAGCTTGATTTTATTGTGGTAGCATTTGCATGAAAATAAGCTGAAATGGGTTGAGGCCTTGCTTTTGTTTTCGCTCGATAAGTGGGACTCGGGATAGTTTAAAAGGCCGTTTGAAAGTGTTGTTATTGTTTGAGGATAATTTATCGATAACGTGAAAAAAAATCTTGTTAGGTTGTGTGTATGAGTGTTCGTTTTTGTCTTTGATTATATTAAAAAAAAACTTGGTTGTGTGTGTATGAGTATTCGTTTTTATTTTTTATTATTTACTAACTTACTTTAATGCACCTCGTTTGTATAGAATACTGTGGGGACGTTTACTTGACAGTTACAGTTTGAAAAGATATCAAATTAAAAATCTGATTTATGCACGATAAATATTATAAAATTATATTTATTACGTAAAAAATATATTTTTTAATGGTTATTATAATATTTTTCTTATTTTAAGCGAACGGTTGGCGGTGCTTCTTAGCCAACTATTCTGAGAAGAACATATGAAACAAACTTAGTCATACCATAGTATTAATCAAATCATATGAGGGCCACGTAGAACTGAAAAATACACCATTTACACCACCGTAAGCAAACTCAGTATAAAATATTCATCACCATACATTAGGTACTATCGTTTTTTGGCGTCCAAGACAACCACAATGTTCCTCGTTACAAGCACAAGTCATCAATCATTAGCAATCAAAATATGAAACGTAGTGTCACTGGGCTAAACGTCTTCTCCAAATCAGGGGGTAACACTGAATCATATTTTGTTGTGTAATGAAATGCGGAGAATCACCCTACATATTTTTACGCACTGGGTCAAATAATCGCTGCGTTTATTCTTTGTAAAATGGACTATCAAATTACCAAACCTTTCATTTAATTCCATAGGGTACAAAATGGTTGTAACGATTTAACAGAACGCGTCTTGTGCTAGTCTGTAATATTAACAGGAAGGAAGGTAAGAAATAATAAATATATACCTACTATTCCGCAGCAGTTTGAAACGACAGATCATTCTGTGCAAACTATTTTGTGTTTTCAAAAATAATACTGTCAAAATATTGGGAAAAATGACGCATACAAAATTTTGCCTATTATTATCATAACAACTACTTATTTAAAGATAATAAAAGCCAGAACCGGTTCACATAAACGTTTAACCCATGGCCGGAGTATTTTTGTGTGGCTAAAACCCTCTGCGTTTTCCACACCCAGTGCGTCTTCCCATTAGCGAATGACGATAGTAGCGCATCAATCATAGCACAGCCAATTCATTACCACCACTCGGCGCAGATTGCCCGTAAGCATTACCATTATATACCACTGTCCACTGTCCATTCATTCATGGGCACTGTTTAAGGAGAATTACTGATACTGATAGTTATCACAAATAATGTTAATACATATTAGGAAGTAAAGTAACTGCTGAAACTGTTGTAGTTTTTATGGAAAAGACAATTAGTTTATTAGTTTTATTTAATACGTTGAATCTCTCCCGTATCGAAGGTGACTAAGCGAATTTTATAAATTGGTGAAAAAAGTATGGAAATTCTTGCAATTTTTTTTTACCATTTGACAAGAATTCACTCAACTACATTTTTTATTAACAACCAAACTTAAAACAAAAATCGTAACAAGGAAGTACAAAAAATTGCTAGCAGCAGTTTTATTTTCAACAAACTAAATATAGCTAAACAAGACAGTATACGCCAAGAATGACCTTGAAATTCTAAAAACAAGAGAATTTCTCGAAAAGCAAAGTGACATTTCCAATATTTTCTTCAAAACATTGTATATCACAGCATGATCGATCGTGTAGGTCTTGACGAATCGCCTTGTTCATATTGTGAGGACAACTTTGTCGTACGCATATGTGATATCTGACGTCACACTGCAATCTAGTAAATGGTTAACATGGAGTCAAGAATTGAAGGAGAAAATGTTTGGGTGGAGTGAATGGATCTTGTAGTTGTCATATTTTTTGATAAAGCGAGATAGAGAGGGAATGCTCTGAAGGAACGCATCTTGTGGTTGATTTTTGCTTAGGCCTGTAAAAAATTGTCAATTTAAAACTATAGGTGAGTAAAAATGAGAAAATGTTACACTAATCGCGCTTATGACCATAAAAAGGGGAAGTCAGAAAAGAATTTAAATGGTTTTGCATGAAACAAATGCATTATTCTTCAGGCAGAGAATTACATTGACGGTGAATCAAGCTTTATAGACACAGATATCAATGTAAATATTCAGGTTAGGAACATGACCGCGTCCTTTCTTAATCTTATATATAAAATTCCCGTGTCACAGTGTTATTTACCGTGCTCCTCCGAAACGGCTTTACCGATTTTTACCAAATTTTATATGCATATTCAGTAGGTCTGAGAATCGGCTAACATCTATTTTTCATTTCAAACGCGGGTGAAACCGCGGGAGGCAGCTAGTATATAAATGAAAACAAAGTTAATTACCAATATGTTTAAATTCACAGACAAATAAACAAACATTGTTTCATTCTTCCTTTCTTTCTTACATGCCACATCCACACCACATTATTTTTTCCCTGCTCATCAAACGTTGTGACAGGTCCACTGCGTTCCGTTGTCCAATTTAATTATATTTGTCGGGTCGCCAGCCATTTTTAATATTTCCGCACATGTCCTGACGCATACGTATTGTGGAACGCTTGCCAAAAGTTATATCTGCTTTGAAGACAGACTTTTCAGGCTGGACCATTTTTAGGATTATTTTCTTGTGCCATATTGAATTGGATGGAAAAACTGGGCTTGGAATTGCTGATGAAAAATATGTAGGTATAAAATATTGACTAGCCAACGAAAAAAAAAAACTAATAAAGTAAAAAAATACCTGAAAGAGATTTTAAAATAAAATCAAATAAATCATTTATGGTCTTTTCTGAGATTTCTTAATACTTGAATATAAGTTTTTTTTTTAACTTGTGTATTTTTTAATATGCGTGCAATAATAAACAAGCTAACATTTGAGAGAACAAAATGAGACTGAAACTGAAAAATACCAAAAATATTTATTTATTTAATGCTTTGGAAGACTTACAGCTTAAGCACTTAACAACATAAATTATTTAATATATTTTAGAGTTTATTATTCCGTCGTAGTCCTTTAGAAAACGAAGCCTCTTGTTAATCAAATTCTATGTTCACTGCGAACCTTTAAAATTTTCAAATATACTATCTTGGAACCTTTACGTACACACACGAACTGTCGCTATGCCTAAAGGCACTGAGATAGTCGCCACCTAAACAAACACTTGACATCCTCTCCTAACTCCTTACTCATGTCAGCCAAGGACACACCTTTTCTTCTCCAAGATGTAAATCACGGTGTACACTACACAATACGTTGACTACAATAGCTCCATTTAATCACGAAGTAGCTTATTGCAGTAACGTTATTACGACGCCCTCTGCCCCACTGCGATGCAGTAAATTTCAATCAAAATGATGGTAACTGCCGGACGGACGGGCTGGGGTATTATGGAGATGGTTGACGATGTCGAAACGATATCGTTTACAAGTTCATTCCTTTCAATTCCATATCACTTGAATGTTTAAAAAAATATTAAACGAGTTAGTAGAATTAGAGAATACGTTAAACATTGCAATGCGTCTGAAAAGCAATAGACTAAATTGAGAAATGGTGAGCGAGTAAGACATTTTAATATCAGAGGCACGTCACAGAGGCAACGATGCCTCTGAGACGCCTATAGACGGCAGTGATCACTTAATATCAGGTAGGCCATTTTATTAGCTGGTTTACTATACATTAATTTAAAAAAAAAAATGTTGTTTCTGATACGATTAAAAAACGACAATTGGAGTAATATTCACAACCTCAGAGAAATTTATCTTTTTAAGACTGTAGTTATTTCTAGTGCCTATTATAATTCATTAAGAAAGTATTAGTTAAGGAAATATTTTGAGATAAATAAAGTTATGGTTATATAACATTCAAATAGAATAACTCCATCAATAATAGATGACAGGCATAAGAATTTAAACTAACGTTCATCCACTTCAAACATAACTAACTAAATAAATACAAAAATCTGCACAGTAATCTAACTACAACAATATCACAACAGAATCTGCCGTCCGGCGGACGGCGACGGCTAGATGAAATATGCGAGCCGTGTCGACCAGAGACTACACGACACGACACTTTAAAATATTAACACCCTATATAATATACGAATAAACGGATTATCTGTTTAGTTTGAATCAGTTTAGTTGGATGAAAAATTGTTGTTAGCGGGCTATCGGGTAAAAATGTTTTGGTTTACTGTTCTGAAATTAAAATGGGGTGCAGAACTATAGTTAAAATGGTGTGAAACATAGACACTAGATTTTTGTACAGAAAACTAAGCAAAGCATTAAAAAAATAGACTTTTATATAATCAATCACATAATTGTGACAAGAAAAATTGTAATGTAGTTAATTTATTGTCTTGGTCCTAACTTTATTCTCGAATCGGATTGGCAAAAAAACGGCAACAAAAAAAACATTTAAAGTGAGAAACTGTTTTTTTTTTTTAATTCGGTTGACAAAGGTACAATTAAACTATATCTAAAAAATTACCCTTCTAACAAGAAATGGTTGACGCCTCGCAACTCAACAATGTTGCTCAAGTCGCAACTCCTAAGTCCGTGAAAAAAAACAAAATAACACAATGATACAGCACTTTCGTCGACCAACAGTAATGGCGAACAGTTTGTCGCTAGCACCACCGAAACATGGGCAATAACTTTAAGAGTTTTCGCTATAAACTACGATAGGCGACAATACGCCCAAACTAAGATGTAGGATTTGGGAGAGGTGACAATGAGGAAAGGGTATATAAAAGATATAGTAGATATAGATAGAAAAGGGTTTCTGAAAAGTTTAAGCGGTTTTATAGGTAAACTAGAGTAGTAACTACCATCATCCATATTTCTGCCTCAAAGTCGCATTACTAAATTCAAGTTTGAAGGTATTTGTGCCAGTGCAATTAAAGGTAGGTATATGAAACATGTCATATTTGTTTCTGGCAACGCATCTCCGAGGCTTCTGGTATTAAAATGTCTATAGAAGGCACTTAACATCAAGTAGGCAGTCATCTGATTGGCCATTAAATGAAAAGTATATAATTATAATAGAAAAAGGTAAAAGTTACAGTGACACAATCTCCTCACTCGATATATGTGAGATGAATAAGAGTTGTCGAAAATTCGAGAAAAATGGAGTGCCATCTGGGAAAACAACGTTCAGAGCTGAATTGCTTTGGTGTTGATGATGATAACGTTAGCAATAAATGATAGAAATTGCAGAGAAAATATGGTTAAACAATTGAGAAATATTGAGGACTTTTATATATTGAGGACTTTGATAGTAAAACATGTACAGTTTCCAGACTTTCCAATATTTTTGTCAAGCAATAAAAGAAGAAAAACCCAGGTAATACTTTAATCCTAGAGTATTTTTTCCATTCGTACATCATTGTATTCTTTGGCAACAATATGCGAGAACAATCCTACGTAAAAGCCTCTCCGTATGCTCTTATGTGTACATAATGTACATGAATATGGCCGAGTCCGAAGAATAACGCATTCCTTATAGCTAAGTAATTGAATGGAGAGACGGAAATGAAAGACTTATTTCTACTGCTGAGAAAACTGGGAGAAGAATCTTTTCGCTGCTGTGTGTTATTGCAACTAATAACGATTTTGAAGGTTTAAGATTATATAAATATTAAAACTAAAATATTTTTTGCATGAGTAATGTTAATGCGGCAACTTAACTCTGGTAGTCTGTCTGTTAACGCTTTCACGAAAAGAAAACTATGTTATTGCAGAATATGAGGTATATCTATGTAATTAAAAGTTTTAAGCGCCGGCGCCGTTATGTTTTCACCAGAACAGGAGACGAAATATTTGTGATAATCACTAAAAGTGTACTAATAGTTGTTTGCGAATCATTACCCCCGATCTTTCCATTGATAAAAATCTGCTAAGATTCAGTTTCAAATTTTCATGTAAACAAACCACAAATCTTCTCTAAACTGTAAAAAAATATCTACCAAAATTCTCCCCTCCACAACGCACCTATTTATCTATCAAACAGTACATAAGACTGAAAATTCGCAATAAACAAGTATACCTGTGCCACACATCCATAAAGCACGTGCCGATTCCACTTCCGAGCCGCCCCCGCTTCCGGAGCGGCCCAGGGGCCCGGGGCCCCGGCCCGCGTCCCGTATGTAAATGTAACGACTCGTAGATACCCACTTGTTTATGTGATTTAATACCGACTTCGTTTCAACGGCCACGACATGTTTATTGCCTTATAATAACTGTTGGTTTTAATTTTTATGTGGATAGTTTGCGGATGGGAAAAGAATTTTTCGTGGGAATATTTCTGTTCGGCAACAAGGTATCTGATATAACACTGTTTTTGTTATTAAAATAGCTTTAACTTTCTCCGCCTTATTACAAAACAAGGTTTTTCTCTAAACCAGGTTTAAACCATTGAGTTAGGTTTTGTATTTCGAATTTTTATCGTATCAGAATATTCAGAATAAGATTCAAATTACAAAACCGGGCTCTATGGGTTAAACCTGGTTTAAAGAAAAACCTTGTTTTGTAATAAGGCGGTCTGGGTTTATTCTTTTTGCTGTATCCAAAGAGAATTAAGAGGAGCATTAAAAACACTGCGGTGTCTTCTTTGTATGGAAAATATAATGGAACAATTCAAATCTTGGTGCTTTATAATCATGTAAAGTAACTTATAATTACGACTTAAAAGTGCTTAGACATTTTTGTTGATAGTCTTAAAAACTGTGTATGAAAAGCTTGTCTTGAAAAATACAATACATTGGTATCTATCGGAATTTCCCTGTTTTTTCCACCAGGTTGTTCTTCCAAGAACAGGGTCCTGAAATATGTTATTATCATATTCAAGTCGCGAGGAATGAGATGTCCGTAGTATAGTTTTACGCCCCGACTCCGCCTTCCCATTACCTCGCCGCCCGCGGCTCTGTGGTAACTAGGAAACATTACATGGATCTAAGAGGCATGGAAATGCTATATCTATGGATTCTAAAGACGTTAAAAATGAACTTGTTCTTCTCTTTGTAAGATTAAATTATGATAATTGCGTATGTAATTTTTAAGATTTATCTTTTCAATCAGATAAGATGAATCTTAACATTAAATATTATTGGCCTCGGCCGTAATCAGTCGAACTCAAATGACTCTCGAAGTTACGTTACGGACCTCTGAGCCGGTAGGTAAGTAAGTTTAAAAATACAACATTGTCCTCTAAATTTGTTTCTTTTTGCTCATTTAAAAGTAGTTGAGACGACGGAGCTCATCCTTTAAAGTAATGCCATATCTGCCTCAAAGTTTCTGTTTGCAATACGCACATAATTTATATAATAATAATGACATGACAACGCACCTGCGAGATTTTTAATAAATAAATAAGGTACAGCAACCACTTCAAGACAGGTGGACAGTCAGTTTATATACCATCCAATAATAAAAAAGTAACACAAGCATATCCAGTCAACACAACTCTCCGTAAAGACGGTGTGCAAGATAAAAAATAGGAAGAGGTCTGGCGTAAAATATGTAACATACATATTGGCGGCAGCGGAGCGTCCATATTGAGTGAGCGGTCCACTGATGGCCCTGCTACCGTGTAAGTTAATATACTTTGGAATATAGTTCGTGGTGGAAAGAGGAAATGGATTTGTGTATGGAATAGATGATGACGCTTAGCAGTAGTATAGTTTCCTATCAATATTTCTTCTAAAATATTCAATATTTTGCAGAGAGTACTTCTTATAAATAGACTATTTACCCGACTGCGAAAGGAGGGTTATTTATCTCATTATAATAATAGCATAGATGTCTTGAATTTAATAGCTTTCAACCAATACTGCCCAACAGCGAGTCATACTGCGCAACCAATCAAACTATCTAGAAATGAAAAGGTGAATGAGTCAATGCCTATCCGATTTCATGTTACGAATTTGTTTAAGGTACGGAAAATGTGAATAAAAGAAGAATATTTTATAGTAATATTAATCAGTGTTCAAACACAGTTGTCCTTTGTTATCTTTATTGGCTGGTTAGACAAAGTACAAACGATTTGAAATATAAAAATATACTACTTTACCTATCCTACTTTTCTTCCTATCCTACAAGATGGATGTTTGTTACTCTTAGCAAAATCTATCGAATTTTGTTTATTCAACAACTACAATTATAACGTATACTTACGCGACATTTTATAACACAGACTACATAAAGTCACGCTATGGCCCAAAAGAGTACGAACTTACGAAGCAGTAATCTAAGACCTAACAAAATCGGGGTTGCGGAATGTTTATAATAGTTACCGTGACCCTGGAACATAAAGGGCAATCGAAGGAACATGAGTGGGTTTTAGTCAGTAAAAGTCTGACACGCCCTCCCGCCGCACCCAGGACAGGAGCAGTCATTGGATGGTTTCCCACTCAGCAAAAAAAAAAGACCTAACAAAATGCGGGCTAAACCGCGGGGCAACTGCTAGTCTTTAAATAAAAACAGAATGAAAATGAACCAATAAGTGTAAAAAGTGTTTTCCCAAAGGACTGGGGAACATCGGACAGGGGTCACTCCGGATCCAATTTATGCACAATCTTACCTTCCTTAGGATATTGAATAGTTTTTGTTAGACAAATGGGATTGTAGCGTCTTGAGGGTCAAGAAGGTATTGAATATTTTATATTTAAATATAAATAGATAGCCTTTTTGCTTAAACAAAGTACTAAGTAATAAACGTGAAACTAGTGGAATATAAAATTTGTATGATAATGGAAGAGCAGGGCTATTAAGAAACATAATAAATACATACATATATGGCGGTTATGACGACATGCTACATTTTTCCGGTCAAAATAAAATTATTTGTATTCATATATTTTTACAACATCAATTTAAATTAAATAATTTTAAAATTTCAACTATTTATTTTATATGATGAATTTATTTTTAGGCGTATGTTACTTCATAAAATTGCTAGAATTAAACTTTGTATTTTATCTAAGGACTAGTACATAAGTACGTAGGGGCTAGTACATAAATTATTTATTATCATTATTGAACGATAGCTGAGGTGGATTTCAAAGAAGCCTTCAGAAATTTTGCTTCTTTTCAGCATGCATTTATCCAACGATATACGTTCCGTCTCAGAGACTCTGAAGGTTTTAGTAGTCATTTTCGAACCAACTACACCTAAAAAAACTCAGCTAGGTAAACAACATACATAGGTACACCACACAGTTCCAGTCTTGTTCACCCTAGATACCTATAAATTAAGCCAGCGAGGAATATGCATAATAATATATGTTATATGAGCTCCGTACAAACAAACAGTTGTTCTAGCGAGTATAACGCAGGAAGTGTGGTACCGCACACAATGTCTTATGTTCACCCGACTGGATGTGAGGCTGGAGGTACGAATGTCGCGGGCTTGGAGGAGGTGGATGCGTACTTTAGTTCAAATGTTTATGAGAACTTAGTCCTCAAAGAAAGAAGAGACAACAAATATGCTGTATCTCGCTAACTATGAACAACATTAAAGATATTTTTGTGATTAATGAAAAGTTCCAAATGGGTCATACTATGGGTGGACATGTTTGGCCTGATAAACATAAAGAGCAAAGAGTGAGAACAGCAACAGTAAATAAATACATTCAAATCGAATTGCTCAGAAGTGCAACAACTGTAACTTTTGAACTACTGAAAAGAATACAATTAAATACGAAACTTTATCGGACGAGCCTGTTGGTCTAGTGGTTAGTGACCCTGACTGCTAAACCGGTGGTCGTGGGCTCGATACAAACTTTGTGTGATGAGCATGATTGTTTGTTCTGTGTCTGGGTGTAATTTCTCTATAATATGTATGTAATGATAGTAATTATAAGTAAAAAGGTGTAGATAGGTTATATGCAGTCAAAAAGTAGCACTTTACAAGTTTGCTAGTTGCACAACATAATACTAAGTATCACCACAAATTACTAAATAGTTACTACGTAAGTATCACGTTGCCATTTGACGTTTATCTCTTTTTCACTTGCACTACTTCAATCATGCCATCATACTTTGACGTGTAAGGTATGTGTGCCATTTTTGAAGATAGAATTTCGTTTAGGTAACCGATCTACACCTTTTTACTTAAAATATCATTGTATGTATGTCGTTATAAATTATACACTTAAGTATGCTTATCAGTTGTCTGGTTACCATAGTACAAGCTCTACTAAGTTTGATCAGATGGCCGTCTGAGTTGTCTCAGGATATTTATAAATAATTGTAAGACAAGAAACATACCACATCAACAGCTCCACTACATCGCACATCCGCGTCCGCGCCCCACCGCCGCCACTCATATGGGAGTTATGCAGATTCGCTCGGTATTTATCGCGAAACTTCAACAGATACGGGCCGACACCGCGAATCTGATTCCGTTTCTACTATCAACCAGATTTATTGACTGTAATAATGTTATTGGACGTTTGTTTTCTGGCGTACTTTTTCGTGATAAACAATAGGTATGTTTGGCGTGTATCAGATTTTGCGGAGTTTAGATGTTACGTATGTAGATGTGACAGATATCTGCGTAATGCGGGATTTTGTTTATTTTCGCACGGGTTGGTAAAATATTTTTCGGAGGGAGCAAAGACGTTCCAAATCTTTTTTTGTATAATTTATTATGTATTGTTGTTTCTACCGACATGTACATAAATAATATCAAACGTGGAATCTTTCAAGAACTATCGAAAAAACAAATGAAGTCCTAATTAAAGTTCAAAAATTTGAACAATAGCGAATTGTGATCAAACCCCATGTTGCTCTAACCCCAAATTAAAATAGGATAAGGCCAGGAAGAAGACAGCAAAGACCGAATTTCTTTATACCTAATCATAACGTTAGTTTATCTAGTTCACGTTGATAGAGAAACCCAAGACTATACTGATCTTATTACCAATTTCCTTTTCTTCCTCAAAAACTCCCTGTTATCAGGGAGCGTGATATTTTACATCGCTGCGTGGGTACCTCAATCCTCTCTCGTATTCAGAAGGTGTTGCCAGTCATTACTCGCGGCAATATAGATGTTTAAGTGAGCATTTAATATTTTATTAGCAAGATTCGCGGAGAACGCGCTGTTCTTTAGGGCTGGCTCCGACAAAATGAAACGTTTGGTTAGGTTGAAATATTATTTTTTGGACTTATAACATTCTTTTAAAAAACTTGAACTCAAGCAAAGAAGTGTAACAAATATTGGCAAGAATCTGATGGTTCTTGAAAGTAATCAGCTCTTCCGATATCTCTATCCGGTGAGACTGGGTGCCGTCTCTAATATACTTGGGAAAGAAACTAGGGACATGATTTACACGATGTCTCTACTCTCCTCTACCCAATATGTTCTTTTGTTGATGATGAAGAAAAAGTGTTCTTTCATTATCTCCCTAGCCATTTCCCAACTATCGGGTGCGTCGGCTTCCAATCTAATCGGATTCAGCATTCTATAACTGTCTTTCAGACCTCTACAACCCAGTACCTAGATTGTCCCTGATTGTCAGGTTTCAAAGCTTCTCACCTGTAACGACTGACAAAAATGACAACCAGGACCAGGATAGGATTTACGTGCCTTCTGAAGAACGGGCATATTCTGTGATGACTGATGATGATGACAAATTTTAAAAATGACATATGAATTGAAAGTTACATTGGTACTTACCCGGATTTCAAGCCTAAATCTCTTACATGGCCTTATTAGCCCAGTCAAATTAGGGTTTCACCTCGGAATAAAAGATAATAAGCTGAAAATTGGTATGAGCCTTTGTCTTGTCGTTCTAAATGTTGTCTCAAAAGTCACAATTGTTATCGTGTCCGCGTCTTGAGATATTGGAGGTCAAAGGTCACAAAAATCGGTTTTTCGCAAATATCTCGTTTTCTATTGCCTAATGAGATTTGCACCTTTTACAAAAAATGTGGAGTATAAAATTCTCCACAACTTGTACCTTAACTTTTTTTTCATACGTTCAACCGTTTTTGCAGTAGACCTCGAAGATTGCGCCGCGTACAGTCATGTATGGCCTAATGCAAGGACAAGCGTGAGTTACGGTTATTAGTACGTTGAATTAAGTTATTTACTAAAAAAATATAATTATTAAACAAAGCTCATTTTTGATGTACACGACAGTAAGGAAACATAATTTTTACATTTATTTATTTATCATTAAATATATATATATTGTAATGTGCGTTCAAGTATTAAAATATTTTTTGTTTATTTTAATTACATATAATAAAATTGTAAATGGAAGTTAGTTATCTTCTTCTTGTCTTCTTTTTGTTGTCGCTGGAAAATCCTCATCATCTTAGTCATCTCCAAACCTTCCAAAAATTCAGGATCGTATGCGCTTTCTTTATCGGGATTATTTGGAACCACAACCCTTTTTGCAATAACAAAATATTAAGTATATTTAGAAGTTCGGCTAGCGCTGGAGGCAACAACGTTTTTATGGGCTCCAGGATTTCATTTTCGAGCATCCAGCCCCATTCTTGAGGTTCTAAGTCCTTCCCTAACCACGTTTGAATTTGGTAGTAGACTCGATTTATGTGTTGTTGAGCTGCTGCACTTGTTGGTGGAAGTATTAATAACTGTACTGGTTTATATAATTTAGTTAATTTTATGAATTGCGTGTAGCGTAAATGATCAATGTTGTCTTCAGATTTTGGAGCATTATATAATGCCAACAAGATACGCACTCCATTTTCAAATAATGTTTGTACAGGGATATTTTCTTGTTGAAATACTTCCACCAATTTATCCAAATTGGGAATTTTCTCTGACAATGAATTGAACATTTTTCAGCGACAACAAGCAGAAAACAACGAAGAAGATGAAGATTTTCCATTTACAATTTTATTATAAGTAATTAAAATCAACAAAACATGTTTTAACCTTTCAACGACCAATCGACAGCCGGCTGTCGGGCTGTTATTATGTCACAAATCACGTGTGTTCGAAGGATTAATACTTGAACACACATTTCAATATTATATTTAATGATAAATAAATATATGTATAAAGTATGTTCCCTTACTATCGTTTTAACTCAAAATATAACTAAAACATACATTTCAGAATTATTAATATACAATAGTTAAATAGAAATATTTAATAATAAGAACATCAAAAATGAGCATTCTTTAATAATTCTATTTTTTCAGTAAATAACTAACTTAATATAACGTACTGATAACCGTAACTCACGCTTGTCCTTGCATTAGGCCATACATGACTGTACGCGGCGCACTCTTCGCGGTCTACCGCAAAAACGGTTGACCGTATGAAAAAAAAGTTAAGGTACAAGTTGTGGAGAATTTTATACTCCACATTTTTTGTAAAAGGTGCAAATCTCATTAGGCAATAGAAAACGAGATATTTGCGAAAAACCGATTTTTGTGACCTTTGACCTCTAATATCTCAAGACGCGGACACGATAACAATTGTGACTTTTGAGACAACATTTAGAATGATGAGACAAAGGCTCATACCAATTTTCAGCTTATTATCTTTCATTCCGAGGTTTACCCCATTTTTTACCTAATTTGACTGGGCTATATACCTCTTAACTCTCATAACATAACTCTTATTTCGTTGCTGGATCCAGAACAGTTGAATCGTTTCGATTGTTCGGCGATTTTCTGGTGGACTCCACTGAGAACTCTAGCTTTCAGGAGTTGCAGTGGTTGGAATAGTGTGGCGGGGTTGTCCCTGTTCATCACGACACTCAATTACTTTTAAAACCCTAGTCCTAAACAAAAGCTAGAGGCACCGCTACCACCCCTAGAACACAAGAAGCGTACTCCAGCGTTATCTAGATCACGTAACGCGGATCGGGCTCGCGCCTTGCATATTCCTCGCCTTTAAACCTTATCGTTTTATATAAATTAATTGCGCGGAACAGAGATTTTGGTGGTTACAGCGTTCTGTGTACTTACTGAGGAGGCCTTGAAGCAAGCGGTTTTAGAAGACGCGAGGTTAATGAATGTTATTCAAACAATCTTCATTTAGGAATTCTGTTTTAAAAGGACAGTTTTCATAAAAAATCCTGACTCATTTCTTTTTCAACTTAAAGAGGAAACTAGAAATCAGGTCCATGTATTAAAATATTATCAAACATTTGGAAGTTTCATGGATAAGTCAAGAGCTAGCGTATTACCAACTGCAATAATTTATCCATCTGCCGAGATACTACTTGACTAAGAAAATCCGCCTGCCAATTTGCCAAAGAAAACCGTAATGTGCCATATACCTTCCTCTTCATAACTTCTTCTCCAGTTTATTAGATCAAAGATACTCTGATACATAGTATGTGCTATATGCTATAACTAGCTGTCCCCTGCGGTTTCCCCCGCATTTTCGTTACTGCTCCGCTCCCGTGGGTCGTAACGTGATGGTATATAGCCTATAGAATTCCTCGATAAATGGGCTATCTAACACTGAAAGAATTTTACAAATCTGACCAGTAGTTCCAGAGATTACCCCCTACATACAAACTTACAAATTTTACCTCTTTATAATATTAGTATAGATGATTACTGGCAAATGCATGCTCTGCATGGATAGATCAAGTCTTACCTTAGTGTTTCTGACACATGACCTGCCGCAAAAAATAAGCAAAAACCTATATTGACGTTTAAAAGTTTAGTAATTGAGTTTAACATCAATCTCGTGTATCTTTTATGTTGGTAACGTTACTCTCGGTGGAGAAAAAATGATGATATCTGATGATGACGCTTAAAATCGCGCTTTTCATAGCCATACAGAATTTCTTAGTTATCTAGCTTGTTGGTTAATTGAAACCATTTTGCGTTGATTTGGAGAGACCATAAAATTTTACATCTACTCTTTTGAATTCAAATAATATCGTAGTTAAAAAGGTACGAGAAAGTAATAACACGAAACTTGACAATTAGTTGAATTTTGAACTAATAAAATTTTAGTTTATTTTGATGTGATGAAGTCCTTATTAGCTACCTACTTAATGGATAATGTTAATTGAAATATTTTATTACTTTCGTGGCGTGCGTCGTAAGCGTATTAAAAAATGATTTTTTTATTTATTGGATTCAATTCTTCTAAAACAAAAGAATCTCCGAAAATCACAATTATTATTTCAAATATTATTAAAGAAAATTATTATTGGATTCCGACGGGAGCAACTTTCGCATGTGGGTTGACTAGTTTCCTCAGAATGGAACCCGATATTCCTGTATTTAACAGTCAGACACAGATATTATCTTATTATTATATTTATTTAAATATTTTTTTCAAATACCTACTACAGGAATACTGTGGTAGTTAGCACACAATGTTTAACACCAAATTCAATCAACATCTTCCTGAAAAACACCACAAATGAAAAACTTTATTAAAAACCAATCCCTACAAAATCAATCCTTAAACGAAAGCCGAAGAACAAAACATAAATAGTCACGAAAAAATAATAAGCAAAAAGCGATCAAAGTTTGTCACCCCATCCGAGGCGAGGCAATATCGCGTTTATAGAGAGAATTGTCCCGCGGGGGCATTATAACTAGCCAATGATTATTTTGTTTCGCTGTGCGGGGGCCTATTCTGGTGATGAGAGTGTGGACGAAAAAAGTTTTTTTTAAGTCGAATTTAAATTAAATTATTTGCTTTATGCGCGATTTTAAAAAACGCCTTTGTGGTAAGTCTGTTTTTGGTTTTAGATTGAAAACCCACAGCGAACATCCTGAAGTTGGGACTAGAAACATGACATTTGTACCTACACACAATAGTTTCATTTCATGACTTAGAGTCTGAGAAGCAGTTTTTGGAAATTCAATCCCTTCCAGGTACTTTATTACTTTATTAATGTTTTTAAGTAACGCGTGTAGGTTTCAGTTATAAGTATTTGTCAGTTATATTTGTCCGCTTTTATGGCAAAATATGTCTGAGACTCGACTAGACTTATGAAAACATTTTGAATTTGTAGTCACTCATATTTCAGCAAATAAATAAGGAATTTTCATATTTAGTAATGATATTAGGAACCAGGTCTTCCTCAAGTATTCAGGTTATTAATAATAATATATTTGAGGTAATACCTTCAAAAACTCATTACCAAAATTCAAAACCAAAATAAAGGACCAAAAATTCACACCAAATTCAATCTAGCACACACAGAATAGACACCCTCTCGCCCTCTACCCCTCTTAAGATGCTCATAAACATGTTTTTGTTGCAATAAAAATGATAAATCATCCGGTTTTTTATATGGTCAATCAGTAGATACAGTGTTTTCGCCATTGACAGATAAAATCTATAGAGTCACAGTTTTTCTTTAATGGAGGAAAAAGTCGACGGAGTAATAAGAAAAGTCCGATAATGATTGATGGTGTTATGATAACGGGTAGGTATTTTATTGGTAAGCAGCTTTTGGTTAATATAAAAGAGATCTTAGGTTTTTAAAGGCAATACTGAAAGTCATTTTTTTTTGTAATTAGCGGTGCGGATTTGCGTATTTTATTAGCTGAAGAGCAACTGTGCATCTAAGGACATTTTTTTTTACATTTTATAGAGTAGGTTGTAAGCCTGAAGCAGTAATAATAATAAAAAACTAATAGATAAGACAAAATACCATATAGGTACTAAACATAAACTATATTTATTGGTTCTACATAAGAAAATATAAAAAAAAACTCTTTTATTTATAAGTTGGTAGATAAAAGACTCTAGTCTCAATAAGCTCATGAAAAACCGTATTCTTTATACCTACAAAGCTAGAGTCGTGTTTTTTACGGTTTTTCTATCTCATTTATAGCAGGCAAAAGCAATAATGTATTACTTACGACGATTATAAATTATCCAGGGCTATTCTGCAAGCAAAGCTTACGTTATGCCTTATTGAGTATGCGACGAAAACAATCGATGAATTATTGCAGAATACGACCGCAAATAAGCCTTATATCATAAGTAGGTATATTTTCTTCATTAATATTTGTCAAGGATAATGTTAGCCAAGTTTGTTTTTAGAAAATGTTTTGGAAACAATAACAGAATGAATGTGGCGACATTTTCAATGTATTTGGTATGGTAAAGAGCTACTTAGTTCTGCTTCTTTGTTATTTCGTAAGATATTATTAAGATGTTTTAGACACAATCATGATACAATATACCTACTAGTAGTTGGTACTTACTAGAGCCTCGATTTAGGAAAATAGGTATCTGAAGTAAAAAAAATCTAAACTTACACCTACTTAATTAAACAACCTACTCCAGTTAATAGAGACAAAGATAAATTGCCTAAAATCGCTCCTACCAAATCAAGATAAAAATGTTTACAACCCATACCACAGATAATACTCATAACAAAGTGACAGTCTACGTTTTTTCAGCAAAAACACTAAATTATTATGTTTTCGTCCCCCAACAAAAACTAGTTAAACAAAACGATACAATAAGTCTCAACAATAAACAGATAACAAAAATTAACTTTACAACTAGTATACAGACATTCCGTTCCTTATTATTTATGCTATGTTTTCCAACAAATAACACTGTGTTTTTTCAGTGTGTCTTTGTTCCAACAGACTTTATAGGAGAAAGGAACACTGTGTTTGAAAATTGATGGTGTTCGTCTCCAGAAACAGTTTACATTATGGTGTTGGAATCGGCGCCAAGTTTTGATGATCATGGTTTTATTAACCAATATTGGCTGACGAAATTTTAGCAAGCGTTTGCACCATGGAAAGTTTGTTAATTTGTGGTTAAAGGTTTTATAAAATTATTCTTCAAATATTTTTCTAAATCGCTATGGGAAATTTTTGATCACAGATAATTTTGTCTTCTAGACTTAAAATCTTTCGGTTACGGAGATGGTTCTAGTTTTACGACGTTTGTCTATAACTAAACTTTTATGATAACCGATATAGACACCTACTGCTGTATGCACCATTGGGTAATTACAAAGTTTCACATGTTTTACAAAGTATTTTCTGATTCCCAGAAATGTTTTGGTTACATTTTACTTACTTTGATGGATTTGATTAAGAGCCATTATTAATTTCAGAAACTCAACACGAATTTTTAAAAAAAAAGTAAGTACACAACTGGCTATAATAATAATTATCAAACTTCCTTACAGCCATTGTTTCCAAAAATACTACTAGCATTAAGTAGTAAAAGCATGAATAAAAAAAAAGATTTTTTAACTGTGATTCAAATCTGGCATTATTCGGTGCAACCAGGCGTCATAAGGTTCCCCAGAGAGCGGCAGTTAGTCGCGGCGTCGCCTCTTGATTGGGATCGTCGTAAACCGATCCTCGCCAACTATAACACTAGAGAGATTGTTGGAACTTGTCGATGGAACAGCGTTTTTAATTCTAAAGTGAGTGAAGACGTTCGATCATAGACATTTTTGAGGAACGGACCAACGCAACGATCGGCGATGTGGACCAGTTGACAAATCGAAAAAGAAATGGCAGTTACATTCTTAATTACTTATTTTTGTTAAATAATTAATAGCTGATTAGCTGGTAAGTACTTTAAGTAGGTTCCTACAGGTATTTACTTACCTACTCAAATATAAACAGTAACTGATTATTTAAGCCAAAGTAAATTATAGGTATTTCGTCGACAAAACCTACCTATAGACTAGAAACCGACATCTCAGCATTAATCACTGATGCTAGTTTCGTACTAGCTGTCCGTCTGGCTACCTACCTAATCAATAGGATAAAATAAGCCATGGATGTGGTGTAGAGCCAGAAACTTAGTTAGGTATGCTACAAACTAAGCTACCAAATCCCAACAAGCATACTAATAAAACGTCACACTATGCTTTTTGGTGAAACATTCACCCGGCTCTTTTATTTAATCCTTTCGCAAAATAATAAGTTAGAAGAACCTGCATTTATACAATAAAATACGACCGGCAGCACAAACCCGGTCATCTGGCGACTAAGCTTGAGAAAGATAGTTAACTTTGGCATGTATGGAAATATTTGTACACAATTTCCAATTATAAAATCAAGTTATTTAAAACTTAGCAATAGGTATAATTTGCATAATGAAACCATCGACGCGCTTCACAACACTATTCACAGCTTTGAATTCAACCGAGAGTCTAAATATTTCAGCATTTTATACTCAACGACTTTCAGTACCTACTCAGATATACCTACTTACCAAAATGCTTAACCCTAGAAAGATAATCATATTTCATCTAGCGTAAAAGATAATCATACGTCTGTCAGACGTACCTTAGTTAATTAAGATTTTTAGTAAGCCTACGGATGTATTATCGTGCTTTATTGGTTTAAATAATTGTTAGTATTATATTCAAGTAAATAAAACTATAAAATAGCAATAATAAAGTTTAATTGACAAATTACAAACAAAATCGTAAACTACTTTACAAATTAGCAAAAACTTGACTTGTCTCCTATTGGAACATTTAAAATCACTTTCAGTGTTTATATTTTCTTATTATTATATTATATAATATAACAAGGGGTTGTAAACGTTTCTACACATGTAGTACGCTCTGGCCTTTTAGCTGATCGGCCAATATTCACTGCTAAGATTCTACCGCGACTTCGACCCTTGTTGGACCACAAGCCTAACAATGGTTATTTTTACTTCTGGGTGTGCGCTGAGAACTAATAATTATGCGGCTATTAGAAGGCGTAGCTTGGTCGGCAGTAGACTCTGAATGGTCTTCAGCAGACATTTCGGGTATATCCACAGCTTCATAGATGAATTTTATTCGTCTTCAGTGTCACTCTGCACATCGTCTTCTAAGTGGTTTTATTTGCACTTTCAGATTCTGATAACGATTCCTCCTCATTACCCGACTGCCGAAAGAAGGGTTATGTTTTTCAAGCGTATGTATGTTTGTACTTATGTATGTATGTCTCATTCTATGGCGCGTTCTACAGCCTAAATCGTTCAACGGGTTTCGACATAATAATATGCGGTGTCATTGATTTCGTCTCAATTCGAATGACATAGGATATATTCATTAAAAAAAAAGGAGAAATAAAAAAAATTGAATTAAATAATCAAAAAACCCAACTGCAATATCGGAAGTTGATGGCTTTGTTTTGTTTCATGTAACTGCCTATATTTTTATAATTTTAATGTAAAAAGTTCTCAATTTGAGAATTATTCAACACCTTTGACTTGCTATTATAATATAAAAATAATAAATACCTGAAAATAATAATAAATACGTGTTAATAACAATAAACCATCAGTTCAAATGATTGCAGAAGTTGCATTAAAGATAATCATACGTCTCGCGGACGTACGACATAGGTATATCTTTTGTTTGAACGTACTTACCGTGGTGCTACTGCTGCTTAGCGCTAGCTCTGGTCGCCGACAGAGATAACTAGAGCAGCCAGAATGCTGCGATTAATAATAAAAAAATTACAACGAAATTTAATTTCACGATACGTCTCGCAGACGTAGATTATCTTTCTAGGGTTAATACCTACCTTATGTTTATTGACATGACAGCAATTTTCTTTCTTGCCTTGCTTTCTCCAGTCGCAGGAAGTGGTTACTTACCTACTTAATTGTCAATTGATAGCTCGTAGCTGCCCCTGCTTACTGAAATCTGCTATAGGTAGGTAGGTACCTGCAAAACAACATCAATAGTCATAATTATCAAATTATTTTGCAATATTTACTTACTTTTAACTGGAGATACCTGTGCAGCAATTTGTTTTCACAATAATACGTGTGCACGTAAGATAAGTAAGTAGCTATAGGAACTAAGTAAAAGTAGTAATTTAGAACAAAGAAGTTTTCGGTAGATAAAGTATCTTCTCGATGTGCCACCTGAAATTACCTATATGGAAATGAAGCTTCAATCGATTAACAACACAGGAATTAATAAAATTAATAAAATTAAAAAATAATCTTTGTGATGAAGCCTTTCGATCGGTATGATAAAACTACAGGCTGATTAATTTTCTCGAGTTCGATTCCCGGTTCAACTATGTATTTATTTAAATATCTATGAGCACAGTTTAAAATGTTTTTAAAATTCATATAATGTCTTCTTTCAGTAAAATATTCTATCTACAATATATTATGTACTTTCCCTCTATGTGGCATAGCCGTGAGACACCCTGTATAATACAAGTGACTGTAAACTGTGAAGTGAAGGTCAAAATCAGAATCCGTCAAATTCATATAAAAAGGAAAATAGGTTCATTTCTAGAATACTTTACGATTTTTACGAACCTATGTTACGGCTAAAACTAGGTGCACAACACGGAACTTTTTATTATTCTTAACGAACGATTATTATTCCTAACATATTTATACAAAAATAACTCGTCTCGTACCCGCATCGTGTCCCCTGACTCTAAAGACCACCGAATCAAACTCTCAAAGCGTGAATATTCGGAACAAACCTATGTGTTTTGTTTGACAACTTATTGGCGCAGAAACTGTTGTTATTCACATTATTTGTGGCGCTTGTTTTTGTTCGCAGTAAACGATTATGACCTCGTGTTGTTCTGTGGGCCTATGGGGATAGGTAAACAAGTTTGCCTTGATTTTAGGTAAATGGGATGGGGGTAAAATATTTTTAGTTAGGATAAAAAAGTAGCTAGGTACCTATTCTGGCTTTCAGGAATTGCAGGGTTGGGTATAAATACTTAATGTGGTGTGGCGGGATTGTCCCAAAAAAGGAAGACCTAATTTTAGTTCCTATTATTTCCTCTAGTTGTAAAAAATTCTAGAAATTTTATCTGACGAAAAAACCTATTCTTTTTATTAGGTACTACTACAGTTTGCCTTTTTTTTAATGACTGTATTCGTTTATGGTCAGATAGGTTATAATTCATACAAACTAGAGAGGCTGGCTGAAAAATTGACAGCTAGCGCCATCTGTTTCTTATTTTAATATTTACAGGCCGTTAAATTACCTACTAATTACACTGCCATCTACCGTTCCGTAAAACAATCTATATTGTGGTGGTCTACAAAGTTGGCCCGTGTACAACTTTTTGTGTTGACCAGTAGATGACGCTGTTAAGTTTTTAAAACCATCCTTATTTTCAGTTCAAGGTCATTTGTGACTATTTTCCTCAAAGGTTTTGAATTAATTATCGTAAGAATAATCTATAGAATAAATAAAACACAATTACCACATTTCTAACATTTAATAAACTTCTCCAATATTCTAATATATTGACACATAAGTTCTACACAGTTATTTAAAATAACACATTTATTATCATTACTAAGTTTATTTAGTGACTCTTTTACACTCTCTAATCTACTTTTCACCATTGGTGCTATTATAATGTTGAGATTTTTATCATGGGAACAGATGGCTGCCGAGTATATCAATCTACTTACATCTGTACTTTGATCATAATAATACTTCACAACTAATAACAAACCATAGAAATTATAACTCAGGCCTTTACCATCAATATACAACTCTGTAGTTAATCCATGATTATTTATAAATGAAATCTGATCTTGAGACAATTTAATTGATTTTGTTTTTAAAAACATAGTCACTTCTTCGAAAGTAAATGACACATAATCCAAGTCATTGGCCGGTAAGAAAAAACCGTATTCCGTAATCAATTTCAAATTATGACTGTCTCCGTAACATATGAACACTTGTGTATAGGGATCAAAATCATTTTTGGTGTATATTGAAAAATGTACATCTAAAAATAAGTCTTCACTTAAACTATTTACATTGACATTTTCTACATTTTTGCTAACCAGTAACTTCGTCTCATTTCTTGCATTTGGACTGTGGTTGATCATATCTAGGTAGGGACACAATGATATTTTAGTATTATCACTAATAAGGGTAATGATCGAGTTTTCTATATTTTTCAAATCAACCACTTTAGTCAAATCCATAAACACACATCTTGTGTTTACCGTGAAGTAGGCCCATTCATATGCAGCCAAGGAAAACGATTTTCTAAAATTGTTAATTATGTTATCACTACTAATGTTACACAGTAAAATATTTTCAAAAATACTATAGGAGGAATCAATGATATCTTTTTGCCTTGAGATCACAGATAGGATGTCACTATGAATATTTTGTTTCACTTCATTTGGCAAGAAGTAAGGAACAGAGTACTCTTTTGGCAAACTTTCTAAGTAAATATGCCACTTTGTTTTGCCACTTTGGAATTTTAAAAATGCGAGATAGAACGCCATTAAAGATTGAAATGAAACGGACTGCTTATACTCTACTAAACATCGTATGGAATTCTCTAAAAATATTCTACAAAATAATTTGTCCTTCAAAATTGTTGTTACATTGATAGTTAAGTTTAGGGGTAAATTCATAAGCTCTTCTCCACTTCGTATCCTCTTCTTTGTCAAGACCCCTCGACCTGTATCGTGAAATACGGCCAAGAACAGCTTGTCGTTACGACCCATGCCATTTTCAGAAAGCCATGAGTTCAATTGAATTATTTCTTCTTTATCATCACAAGCGCAAAAGTTGCGCGCTTTTCTTAGGTTCCTGTTCCGCCGAGTTCTGCCCATAGCTGACTTCAACTTATATCACACATTTTAATTGTGTTTTCATAATACACTTGTTTCAATTAATTGTTTAACTCTGTACATAAATAAATCGAATTTGTTTGTTGCCATGACACTCGCGCAGTCAACCGCGTAGCGCACCGCGCGCGTGACATCTTTGTTTTGTAAACGTTTTGTTGTTGTTGCTCAGTTGCTGTACCTGTACTGACCGTATTCCTATTTTTAATAATAGTCGGCGTAGATATTTTAATGTTGACATCAATAGAAAATTCAAATTCTTTACGTAAGTCATAGAACTCAAACTTATTTTGATTTGAATATTTTTCTTTAAAAATATATTATTACTGGGTTCTTATTTGTAAATTAGACAATAACAAAACGTTACATCAATAATTGATTTGAGACGTTCAGAAATATGACCTAGATAATAAAGAAACACTAGTATCTAATCATTAGATTTTTTTGTTAATCGTACCGATTTAACTATAAACATAAGAGTTAAATAATACAAGTGTTTATAGGTACTTACATTTTTGAAAACCGCAGTTTGGCAATATTAGAAATTAATTTGAGGATTCCAGGATTCGTTCAAAAACCATAATTCACACTCCGAATTTTGTATTGTGTCTGTCAATTTAGAAGATAGATCCGAATAGATCGTTCAAATTCAACAGCCAAACGGTTAAACAACGGATTCACTTTATTGTAATAACTTTACCTTTCTTGAAAAAATATCAAATAAACTTTTTTAGATTCGTCTAAAGTGTTTGTTGTTAAGTTAAAACTTTACTTACTTGTTTATTTATCCCGCAATGTCTCAACAATCAACGAAAAACTGCATAACACTGAAAGGATCGGCACAAATAATTTGTGAATATCTCAGTAAGTTCAAAAAATCTGACTTAAATACAAAAACAACTGAAGTAATCTTCATTTCTTTTTCTGTGGTTTTATTTCGGTCAGTATTTTATGTTAAACATTCGTTTAAACTTTTTACAGAGTTCGCCATAAATTCGGTGTTGTTCCAAAGAGGTTTATATCCACCGGAGACTTTCAAGGCTGAACAACAATATGGGATTACTCTGTTAATTTCGGAGGACGCACAGATCAAGAACTTTCTTACAAATCTTCTAACTCAGAGTGAAGGTAAGATACTTATTTAAAAACTTGTGCATTATTCAGGTACCTGCCTAATAATATAACCAAGTTTAAGTATTATTTATTTAAGCATTGTGTGAGATAATCCCTATTTTAATTTAAAGTTTGGTGTATGCTAAATCTAGCAGTAACAGTCAAGTATATAATCTTAACTTATGCTTTTATTACAATTTATCTAATCTTAACCATCATCAAACTATGACAATCAATGATGGACCTGTTGGTCTAGTAGTTATCGACCCTGACTGCCAAGCAGGTTGTGTATTCTATTCCCACCTAGGACAAACTTTGTGTGATGAGCATCATTGTTTGTTCTGTCTTGTTGTTATATTTCTATGTATATTATTATGTATGCATTTATAAATTATGTAAGTATAGGTTACCAACCCTAGAAGTATTTATTTACTAATTACATAATTAAAATTGATTAAAGATTTGCTGTTAGCCTGTTGTCAATCTCAAGTCCTAAGTCAGGAGTTAATTTCTAACTGAACTATGTCTAACTTAAAAGTGCCTAACTTCTTTGATGTGCCAGAAAATCAATTTTGAATTAATTTATATTATGCTCTGTCAAATCAATCTAACTGCAGTATTGAATGATTATGCTGTTTTAAAATAAATTATCTATTGCTTAGTCTGCATTACTTAATACCTCACAAAAAATTTACCTAGAAAAGTATTAATTTTGTCACAAAAATAACCTACTCAATATTTTTTCAATATTTCATTTACTCAATCTTTTGTCTTGGATTTTTCAGAATGGATTCTCAACAAAAAAGTAAGCAAGCTGTCCCTCGTCATTCTCAACGTAGCTAACAAAGAAATTCTAGAATGCTGGGACTTCAATGTGCAGTACGAAGATGGAGATGTAGCGTTATCAAAAGAAAAAAATGAAACCGTTGGCAGTAAAGACCTGAAGAAGATTCAGCAAGAAATAAGAGACGTTATGTTGCAGGTAGCGGCTACAATATCATACTTACCATTCCTAGATTGTAGATGTTCCTTTGACGTATTAGTTCACGCTAAAACGGACTGTGATGTACCGGAGAAATGGGCTGAAGCAGAGCCCATATCTATAGCGAACGCACAAAACGTACAACTAAAAACGTTTTCAACTAGTCTTCATAAAATGGAAACTGTGGTTAGTTATAAGCTTGTAGATTAGTGTAAAGTTTTAGATTCATATTGTTTTTAGCATTTTACGTAAACATTTCTAATAAGATTTTGCCATTTTGCTTATATTAATTGCCTGTGTGGTTTCAGTATTAAATTGAATTTTTGGATGGATGTTATTTAACCAAAGTTTTTGTTTAATGCTTTGTTGTTAGTTTTTAATTTTGTATAATTTTTCATTTTAACCCTCATGGCCTGATTGCATGAAAATCATTAAAAATGGTTAAATTACAAGCCAAAGTTTTCCCACTGCAATGCAAAGGCCATCCTATCCTTTCATTTCTCTGCTTAGGGTAATTCGCGATCACTTTAACCTTGGTTAAACTTTTTTGATGGAAATATTTTCAGTGATGTATTATCCACAGTTATTGTTGCCAGTAGCACATTAAAAGATGTTACTGCAACAAATTATAAATCATGTTTTATTATAGACAGAAACATGTTAATTTCGCTATTCGTAATTATTCTTAGTATTCACCCTGTAATCAGGCTTAAGTGCAGCTTATAATAATATACATTCCTGTTTTATCCAACACTAGTAAGGATAGTTTTTAATTGTAAATAAGTAGTTGGGTAATATATTGCACATAATTTTACCCTTTTTGATTACCTGACCTCAGTTCTCAGTTAATGAGTCATTAGGTAAAAACATTTTAATGAAATTAATTCTTCTAGAAAGATTTGCGGCTACCTCTTCCAGTTGCCAGCATCAGGACTGATCAGTTAATTGGGTAGTTTACACCGTTAACCAATAAATGTTAGACACCATTTCTATAAAACCTCTTTTAATTTCAGCCCAATAAATTCGGTTCATTTTCAATTTGCCATAAAATTTGATATGTAGTTGCTTTGAAATCAATAAATAGATAGTCAACTGAGTTGTTATTTTAGTGACGTCATAAGTTGCCATTGCCATACAAAATCTATTGGAGAATTGCGTTTTGACAGCTCATAAAAAGTACGTCAATTGATAATGGTGTAAACTATCGTATTGCGGAGAGCTGCAGCTAAATGTAGTTTTTATACCTACTTCTCTTTTAACTCCCAAAAAATCTGTTCCCACTTTCTGGCCACTAGATCCGTATTTTAAACCTTCAAACACACGTGGTCCGAGACCCAATAGAAAGACAATAGCAGCGCGACAGCCGGCTATCGCTTGGTCGTTGAAAGGTTAACCGGATCTACACCAAATAAACCACCGCCTCCCATCGCACAATTCAGTGGCGAATTTCAAAGAGGTAATTAACTAATGGTAAACGTTAAGATGTATTTTTCAGATAAAAAGACGTCAATGGTTCTGATTCTCTTGTTCACAAACAAAACCAAATTTAAATAAAGTGCATCTTTGTCTTTCTATTCCGTTTAGTCTTGTCTAATTAGCACCAATAATGGTGCCGATTCTCGTATTCACAAACTAACGTAAAGGAGACAATTTTTTTTGGTCCCACTATTAAACGGTTACGTTTATTAATAATTTTACGCATGAAACAAGTCATCACCTTATTATAACTAACCCACTAAAAATTATATAGATATCTAACGGGAATAATGAAATAATAGTAAAAAACTATTACGGAAAAATTCATGTTGAGGAGCGTTTTTACTTTTATTTCAACGTGAATTTAAATATATTATGTGAAACGAAACGTACCTAATTAACATTCCGTTGTAGATGCTCTGTGGTACAGTTTCAATCAGTTTGACACTGACAGACTACATTATTAAGCTAAGTTCATACGACCGCGCGAAACCGCTCTGTACCACTAACCGCGCGGTACAAGACCAAAGTAAGCAGCAATTATCGTAGACATTACCGCGCGTTCTACGTTCGTTGAAAAGCATTCTTGCATCCTATTTTAAGTGAAACACTTTCATTTAAAATGGATGCAAGAAAGCTTTTTTATTGTCTTTGTCATTTTCTGCGACGACTCAGCCTTCGGTATAAAATCCATAAGCAAATTGCCCCCTCCTCAAGCAACATTGACATCCGGACTGGTATGCACATCATCATGCGAACGCCTCAGACCCTGTCCAGAAGGGCGAATTCGCCGCCATTCTCTCGCGCGTGCACGCGCGAGTGTTTCGTCCAGAGTCTACGCGTATAGAGCGTACGTACGCGCGAGTCGTATTTCCTTCTCTTTCTCTTTTATATGTGCACTCGCTCTGAAATTCGCGCGAAATCTGGACGCAACAAGGCGGCCCTAGTATCTCGACTCGCGCGCATTACGCGCGAGTCACGCGCGAGTTTATTAGTCGCGCGATGCTTGTGGACGCGATGTATTGGTGCCAGTATCTTGCCTACCCGCGAGTGAATTCGCGCGAGTCGAATCGCGGCGAATTCGCCTTCCTGGACAAGGCCTCAACCACGCGGCGACGCGCGGCTTCTCGCGGTCATGTAAACTTAGCCTAATAGTTTCCAACAGTTTTCTAGATAGTCAGATAAGTGCTTCTTCTGTTCTTTTCGTATTTTTATTCAATAGATGTTAGAAAAATGGCTTCTGGAGATACAGTGCAAATATAAAGCTAATATATAAAGCTGTGGTAACAATTGTACAGCTCGATTTCAACGAAATGTGCAACAACTTTACTTATAAAAGCATTGGCGTCCACAGTAAAAGAATAATCGAAAAAAAAACACACCAAAGCCAGGTTTTTATGTCATTTACACCTATATTATTATTGAAAGTGCACTATTCTAACATAAAATACCTAGGAAACCTATTCACTCATTAAATAATCGCTTTTGTGAGATTTTAGGTCATTATGAGAGATGACTCTCATAATGACCTAAAATCTCATCTCTCGTTTTGACTGTCATATTTCCCAGTATTCCGGTTACTTAGAGTTTTGCTAATATTGCCACTGTAATCTAGAGATTATAAGGAATAAACTAACGTGCATTTCATTAATAAATGCCACAATTTGTGGTGGGCCTAATCCCCGAACAAAAAAAATTGTCTCCTTTAAGTGCATCTTTCTCTTTCATTAAGACAAGGACATAAGATAAAATATTAGTTAAGTCCTGTCAAATTTAGACACTCCATTGATAATTTAAACGTGATTAAAACATGGCGACTAAATATACGCCAATTTTCTTCAGGCGCTGTCTAATTTGACATGATTAAACTAAAATGTATCTTCTGTTCTTATCTTTAAGAAATGGAAAGAGAAAGATGCATTTAACTTAAATCTAGTTAAGTTTAGTGAACAAAAGTATCAGCGCCATTGTTTACCTTTAGTTAAATACAAAAACAAAGGGAGTATAAATAAATAAAATCACCTAAAGAGGTTTAATTAGGCATTTAAAACTCTTTAGTAGCATTCTAGATAGAATACCCATTCTCATTAATCCGTAAGTTAGAATAAGTAGTAGATAAGTAATGATTTAAGTTTGTGTACATAGCTTTACTGTGTTGTAGTTTTCCATTTGTTTTTAAATATAGATCTAGACTGTAACATTCTGTTTTGTTTACTTTTTTAGTATCTTTGTACCTTTAAACTTGGAAATAGCCTAGAATTGTTACTTTCGAAATTCTTTTGCCGATGAAAAATGTCGAGGTAAATGGGGAATACGCATGTATTATTATCATATACCTATTTGGATTCGATATAAAATACTAAATATTCAACATCAATACAATAAAAAAGTTTTTGGCAAGTAAACACCTAACAATTAGATACACAGCCGGCAATATTGAAATCTACATCTCGCGAACATTCTAGCTATGGCCTTCAATGTGCCTGGTAGTCAAACGTAGGTAATAGATAAACATTAATTCGTTTTTATTTTCCGTCGAATAACACAAAAACGAATAAAAAAAGTCATACAATATTCACATTTCGTTTATTATAACAAAGCACTTAAACATAGTCGTTTTATAAGCTACAATAAATAACACCTATTCAGCAAATAATACTGTACATGACTGTTAATAGAACTTAACATTTTATTAATATTGGCTTATTAGATAATATAGTCACAACTCAAAAGTCGAAGTACAATTTGAACAAAACGGGGTGGGGTTTATAATAGTCGGTGTATAAACATTTAACATTTTGGGTGCATAGTACAGAGTATTTTCCAGGGAAGATAAAAAGGAAAAAACCTCATAAAAATCCTAAGAGGTACGAAATAAAATAATGTTTTTGTGTGGAAATAATGTTTTTCTTAGGAAACCTTTTATGAATTTGAAATGAAAAGGTTACTTACAAAGTAATCTAAAGTAGGTCTGTAAGGACAGGTTTTCGTAGTAAGAAATTAGATTTGTAAATATTATCAAAATAGAAGAAAGAAATTCATCAATCGCATTGACAATATACTGCAATAATATGTTACCAGGTTGCGCCACTCAGGTTGCGGTACCAGCAAAATGTTAACAATTTTTGGTGTCTCGCTTGGTGGCACCACTCGTAGCTTCAAAAAATGAGACTCCCGCCATACACAGTGTTGGTAAAAGTTGCACTAACTGGAATCCTTATGAAATATAGCCCTAAGTCGCTTTTATAATTGTTGATGTCACTGTCCAACACTAAACTGCTAATTGCAATTGGAGCTTTCGTCTTTAAAATATAAATTTTATTCAGAAAAATATATCTGTAAATTTTGTTATAGAAGAAGAAGAAGTTAGGAGAGATTTTTACGCAGAAGATTATTATTATTATCTATTGTCACTCAGTTTCTATCAGTCTTCTGTTTTACATTTCTTGTCACCTGTTGCCGATAGATATCGCTTGTTGACGTGTTATGATTACTTAGTTAATTTTTCGGTTACCAGAAACTTGAAATCATTTTATTGAAGAAAGAGGAATAAAGATGATTACAGTCAATGTAAATAATGGTCATCTTTATTTACTGATCCATACATTCAATTTTGCATTAGTCGACAAAATGTATGTAGCATCAGATTTTTTTCGCGATTTTGGCATATTTATTTTCAAATGTTAAATTCTGATTTCTGGTAATCTAAAGCTAATATTTATTGTAGATAAGGCACTATGGGCATACTCAGTTCATGAAGCATTGTCTGATATCTGAACCACCCTATAACAAATGAAATTTAAAAAGGTGGCTAAGATAATTGTGGCAACACACTGTACTTAAGTAGGTACTTATAAAAAATTTAAATTGGTTAATCTATAATTATATAAATTTAGTCTGTTTGATATTTAACCGACTGTCGAACAAAGTTTCCTAAAGTGCGTATATTTTTAAGCAACAGGTGCCTAAAACTGAAACGAAGAGAGTATCTAACGCCCGAATACTCGAACGTCACTTATCTGTAAGACGCTCTCAAATCTGTTGCTGTCTTTGTCACTTTTAAGGGAAAAATAGGACAACAACAAAGAGAGCGTCTCAAAGTTAAATCACGTTGGAGCATTCGGGCATTATAGTCTTAAGTGTACCGTTCGAATATTAGGAACAAAGTTTGGAATTAATTTTGTTAAAGTCACATTTCCTTAAGCACCACAATATACTTAAATCTAGGTATCGTACTGAATATAATACAAGAGTAAGCTTATCTAAAGCACATTATATAGGTATACTGGAGGTATATTATAAGTATTTCTTTGTGTGCAAGCCTTAACGCCTAGTGGGCACAAAGTTGTCATTACAAGACAAAAGCAACACTATTATTTTGAATTGTCGGAATTAATAAAAAAAAAACGAGTTGAATCGAGTTTAGTTACATAAACATAAAGAAAGTAGCTAAAGTAGACACCATTTAAAATTATTTTCAAGTTATATAAACATATAATTAATTGCGATTGCGACGAACAATAAACTGAATAGTTTAATTTTTTGTTGCTTTCATTTTAAAAAATGAGTTAAACAATTGAGTTAACAGTTAATCAATCAAGTAAAAAAAAAAAGTTTGTTGTCAGTATCATTATATACTAGAAAATTACAGTTCTTATTGCGTGGAAGTAAACAATCGAAATGACCCGGATCTTGAATGAGTAGACTGAAAATGAACGTTTGTCACAACTTGCTTTTTACAGCTTATAAAAACTATCAAATTTATTAATGGTGCCTTCAAATATTCAATAGTAAAATACTATCGGCTTGCACTAAGAATCCAGTATAATATTTTTGTCATTTAATTCGACAAATAAATAGGCAGTGGGAAATCGTGTCTTAGTTGCTATCCATTGTCATATTTATACGTATAGGCAGAATAATATTAACAATTCGCAAAGTATTACCTACATCGGATAACAAAAATGCAGGAATGCTATTTTCTTATTAGTATTTTTTATAAAAATGCCAAAATACCATTTGCTTCAGTCGTAGCGTTTCGTATGTTCGTTGTGCTCACTTGGGTTCACCACAGTGGTTCGCCTTTACCTGCGTGCAGAAAAAAATCGTTAAGTACAAATTTTCATAAAAATATTTTAAATACCCTTTTCGCATGCAATGTTATACCTACAAGTTATTGTTATCTCACAACAAATAGTAAGTTTGAAGAAGGAACATGCTTTTTGCATGCTTTACCCCAATTAGTACCCACGTACATAAAAAGCATTAGTAGATCTTGGTGATAGGAAAATGAAAAAATGTAACAAAAAAAGGCATATTTATTTCTTAATAAATTGTAAAAATAGTTACATTTTTTCATTCATCGAAGATGAGTGCGGATTGTTAAACGAGTGCACGACATAAAATAAATTTCGAATATACATACCATTTCAGATTTTTCTAATTCCCATGTTCGTTCCGTCGTGTTTTAAAGGATGAAAGGAAAATGCAAATGAAAAAAAAAACAGAACATTGTCGCTTTTCTGTTAATTCCAACACTCATTCTTTTATTGTGGTTTTGGTATATCCATTACATTGACTTAACATGATGTTCGCGCCTTAATATTTGTTGTGAGAATACAAAACTCAAATTAAAATGGTATGACGTCACTCAAAGAAAACACTGACACAATTTGATGAAGCAGAAGCGGACACAACTTTTATTTATTTATTTGAAAAGCTTTCAAGTTCTTGACTTCTATTGACATGAACCTCCAAATTTATATTTATTGACGAGTCTAGAATTTTCTCGAACGACGCCATTTCATTTCATACGTATAAATGCCCTAAAATCCTCAAAAATTTATTAAAAATAAATAGTCAGTTTTCTACTTTAATTACATAATATAAATAGTAAACTTAAATTCGTAAGAACTTTATACAAAATATGAAAAAAAAAAGAAATTAACAAGAATTGTAAAACTATTGTGCAAGTTTCGGTCCCATATAGCGAGTTAGAAAATAAAACGGAGAAATAAAAAAAAATGTTATCGCTATATCCACAACCATACGTCCAATTAGACACACTCGTAAAATTATATATAAATTAATTTATTTATTACTACCTAGCTATAGTTAAAACTGGTATAGTGACTAGGTGATGTAACGGACCGGTGAAAATATGGGAATTGCATTTTAACTACGTTTTTTAGCAATACTTGCTATGCTTTATGTACAAAAGTAAGTTATTCTCAAAACCGAGCATTTTTTTCTCAAACGACATATTTAATAAAATATAAAAATTAAAATCTAAAATTAAGTACTTATTTTTTTTATTTGTTATTATTGAGGTTACGTAATTAACGGATAAATAAGAATCAAATACATAGCAAGCATGCAATAACTATTTTCAGAATTGTTTTTCTTTTTTGTAAAAAAAATCCCTTACCCTAATAGATATGTACATAAGTTGCAAGTCTCTTTATCATAATATTACATACTACTAGTTATCAAACCTTACAGTTATTAACAATAATAAATTGCAAATATTACAAATAATGTTTAAAATATTTACATCTTCAATAATAGAAGAAAAAAAATGGATTGCAAAAGTTATCGCCCTTAATAAAAGTTAAAGATAAAGCACTTTTTGCAATAATACATAAAAGTTTAGTCTTTCAATAGACTTAATTCGGTTATCACCAAAGAAAAATCGATAAAACTCGTGAAAATTTAAGAAAAAATCAGTTCAATTATAATTATATAGTTAATATAATTGTCGGAACTGTTAAATGGAAATATACTTAATAGTTTATAATCTCACTGGGCTATTAGTATAAATAATTTAATAATAATTTAAAGCTCCGCGAAGTTAAAATGATACCGATTTGAAATGAAATATTCCTACGTAGAAGCAATAGATAATAACGAGTAAAAATAATAAGTAAGAATCTTCAAATCGATTTTCAGACTCGAGGTTCTTAAAAAAACATGTTTTTTACCTATTTACAAAAGCCATTCGCACGGCTGGCTACTAAAAATCCTAAATATTCAGCATTTAAATACTCTGTCGCAACAAATGTGACAGTTCGTATTTGCAATATATTCTCGTATTTTCCTACAAGCGTTCGCGATGGAACCACTGGGCTTTAGGGCTGTGAAAACCATTAAAACTGTAATCATAAAGCAAATTGTAGCATACCAAATAAAAGTGCGATGCCATTAGCATAAATTATAAAACAAATAAAAACGTATTTTACATTGATAATTTAAAAATATTAATGTAAATCTACAAATAGATGCAGATATCTGTCTCGTAAAACGTAAAAGTTTTCACTGTCCAGCCGAGTGCGTCGGAAAGTCGCGAGCTAAAAATTTTAAATTTAAAATTGGAACGAGGTGGGTTATGCGCCTGCGCTTCGCGGGCTAACAGTAGTACGTGATCGAGAGGCCCAGTTTACATGTGTAGGAATGGGACATACTGCTTCTGTTCGATATATCCTTGTTCTCGCAACGCTGCCCGTTGAAACCTTCCGGACATCTGAAAACGACATTTCTAATAAGTAAAATGAGCAAAGATCAAACAAAAAAACTATCTTAGTCTAAAGTCTAAATGAAAATCAAGAATGAATTAGATGAAACTGATCCCTTACTTGCAAGCTTGCTCCTGAACGATTTCGAAGAACAAACAGGTGCCTCCATTGAGGCAGTAGGACGACGGGTCGGGCATCGGACATGGCGAGCCCAGTGTCGCTGTAAAAAAGAGAATATACATTGTAGAACAGAATTTTGATTCCTACTTTCTGGAGTTGCAGTGGTTGGAAATGACATGGTGTGATTGTAAAATAGAAAACAATCGGTAATTGGTTGATGTATCTCACAATAATCTCCGTTTCGTCTCCAACACCGATACAAAAACGAATGATACAACAAACTCATTATACAATGTAACCGATCACCCTATTGGCCTGTATACAGACATTGTTCAAGCAATATTCGCGGAAGAAGCAGTAAATTTCCCAAGTGTTCCCAGTACAACGAACGGTATGAGTATCGGTAAACAATGTGACATGCTTTGTTGAGTTGCTTTGTTAATATATCGATACTGTTGAACCAAGGTGATCTATCAAAATGAGACATGTATGGGTACATGTATCTCAATTTGATAGAAGATATTCCAATTTGCTTCAACAAAGTAGAATTAAAAATCTTAAAACTTCATAAGCTATAAGAAAGATAACAGAAAAGAATTTACTACCTGCCTTACCTCCCTAATTTAAGCTCTAATTCTCTATACGTTAGAAACTAGATCAATAAAAAAATTAAAGACTGAAAAAACGGCCCAAGTATAGTACCTTGTGGAACGCCTTCATCAAAAATAAGATTTTATCCTAACAACATCCGTAAATGTCTTTCAGCAACAAATTCAACTAGACATCGTACGACCACACTTTAGTGTCTGTACGAAAAATGTGTTTATCGAGAAAAGAGGCTTATACTCACTCGAGTCATCAGACGCCGCTGTGACTGGAGGTAAAACGCTGACGTTAGCGCTGGCTATGGCCGGAGGGCCCACCGCACCTTGTGCCCTGCATTCGTAAGCCGCGGTGTCTTCACTGCGCGCATGCCTTATCACTAATACCGAGCGCCTCCTGAAATGTGTTGCAATTGCAGTGATATTGAAAAGGTAGAAAAGGAAGACAGAAAAATTACAGTCCCTGAGCGTAGACGTATACCTTGAAAAGTCAAGAAGATTCATGGTTTTATTTAACAAACTAAGGAGACTCTTATACAAAAGAAGGAGGTGCTCAAGGCGTTAAATTGCAGTTTCATGTCCTTAATTTTAAACCACATAAACATTCAAATAACCAAGACGATGTAACAGTCATTTGGCGAACAGTCGTCTTGTGCAAAATATCTAAATCTTCATCAAAACGCCCAACAGCCCATGAAATTGTCCACGACGCTCAATCATAATAATTATTTTCTCTTTATACATTCATTTTGACCTCTTGTGGTATTGCAAAGTCGTCTATAACTTCCACTTAAGGTTTATTTTTGCTTGATTCAGCAGCATGAGTATTTGGGGATGCACTTCCAGGTCGGTCAATGACAGCTGTCTGCAGTTGCGATTAGTGCAGTAATCGTTGCATTTAATGTTAGCACCATATGAGTGCATGCCTCATTTGTTTGCAGACAACATTGTTACTATTAAGATGAAGTAGGTACGTCTCTAGTACACAAACATGCTCTCATTTTGGATCAAGATCAACATTGCTTGAAGTCAACTGGGTCATTACGGTAGCAGCTTGGAAGATAAATACACATAGGATTTAATATGCGTTTATTTATTAATGGACGTCGTAATGGTTGTAGTAAGGGGAATGTTAACGCATCTGTCGGTAAATGTCGCTTTGCTACGTGGATATTATGTTGTCGTACTACGAATAACCCAAAGGTGATTATTTTGGAGACACTCTAAGATAGCTGAAATCTCCAGATTAGTAACTGCTCCAAATTTAGATACGCGAACAAATTGGTGGCTTGGATATGATAATCAACTCGCACCTTCAACGTATTAAACCTGATGATTGTACTGGTCTTACCTAAAATTCTGCACCCGGAATCTCCTTAACGCGATATCGGCGACGGGCTTCCCGTCCTTATACCATGAGATGCGAGGGGGCGGCCGTGCGCTCGCCTTGCACTCCAGTCGCACCCGGTTACCTCGTGTAGTCCGCACCGACTGCATTGGTTCCACGCGCGCTGGGCTACCTGGAAACAAAGATGAACGATTAGTCAAGATTGAGAAGGCATCTAGAAATGCTGGACCATTTTTAGGAGTTGAGCATTAAGATCATTTCTTCGGATATTAAAAATGTTGATATTCGCGCAAAAGCATAATACAATATCAGTCAACGTTCAAAATATAGGACTGTTATTTAAATTTAATTTGTGACATATTTCTCAGATCAACTTTAGCGGTATTCCTGAAAATCAGTGACTAACTAATTCAGTTGGGATTAAATTTTTTTAGTGACCGTCGTTAATCTAATTCCCAGTAGTCGAGTTCTAGTACCCTCGATTCAATTACAAAAACCGACATTATACGTTAGTAGGTAGTTCGAAGCCGAATACTCGAAGGAAATTGGAAAAATCCCTATCTCTACACAAACACTTAGCAAGTCGCCTTCAAAAGTCCCAAACTAAAAATAAGCCGCTGTCATTAGGCCAATGGCCTTATTATTTTGTGTGACGAGTAACATATGTAAGAACCGAAATAAACTCGTATTATCTAAACGGGACTCACTCGTTTGGACAACATCCCATCCACGGGCGACGGAAAAAAAATTGGCTGTGTTTCAGTGTGTAAAGCGAAAAAAACGAAAGCGTTAGTAGTAAATCATTAACTATTTCTTTAGGATGTGTCATCCTTAATGTCTGGTCGGAATAGATAGGATTGCGAAAGCTCGAACACATTTTATGTTGGACATATATTTTTATAGGAATTTGACTTCCAGGCGCCCCGCCCGATGAAAACTTTATAAGACACGATATTGTAAATTTTGACCAAACGTTAACAAAGTTTGGCAGAGAGCCGCGTTACGTGGAGTTTTGTAACAGCTGCACGCGTGTGTTCTTACACTACAATTAGATTCAGTCTAGGTTGTTATAAAAAAGATATATAATGTGTTTAGGATATTGATAAAGTTTATTCTACTGTGGTTTTCATTACCTCATTATTGCTACCTAGTTTAAAACAACTTATCCTATCACACGGCTTGATCAAAAACAGGCACCCATAAACCGAAAAAAATCTATAAGACATATCTATCTACATTTTTATTGACACGAAATCCTCAGCTGTCGTCATAGAACCACTTTCGCCCCTAAAGGATGACCAGCATCATCTGACACCCCATGCCATGATCTATGAGCTCATCACGGTGACGTCATCCATTCAACCTCACACCCACTCGTTAGTTCATTCATAACTGGCTGCCCAGATTTATGGTATTCTTTGATCACTCTTTTATCAAAATCGTTTCGAAATGTTTGGTGATATTTCTGGGAACACATTAGAATCCTTTTCGATAGGAAGTGTGTTTGACAGCAGCAGCTCACTTCTTATCAAAAAGGTTTCTGATGTAATGTTTACTTATTTACTGTAGATACTTTGGTAACACATTACTCTAATGTATATGTGGCGGTGTTGAAAATGTGTTCAATATTCCTTCTTGGTTTTCTTTAACCCTTTATTGATGGCGAAACACATTTTCTGCTGTCCTAGCCAACAATTAACTAACTCCATCCCGTATATCCCCATTGTCAGGTTATGGATTTTATGACTTATTGGGACGTTATCCAATTTAACGATAACTATTTCGTCTGGTCGAATTCAAATACTTTACGTTATTCTCCAATACAATGTAGGCGTCACGTGGTTTTTCACCAACGTCCGTTACGCTTGAATGGAATGCCATAAAGCCAAATGAATGGAGGATCATTGACATTCATGCCAATCCTACCACCCACGCTTGTCGGCCTAACGTCACAGGTCTTTAACCAGTAGTTTTCGACTCATGAATGGGATTTTTACGCCATTTCTAATGACAAAAGTAGGCAACTACGTCAGACGAAGATAGATTAGTGCTGCCAACGTAAATAGGCACTTCTTTTGAAGAGGCATCTCATAACACATGGTGCGTGGACAGGATATAATTGCGTCAGACAGACGAAATTCTATATCGATTTGCCTAGAGTCAACATTTTCTCTATATTTGTACTCCTTTGTCAACAACAAACATTAAAGGGTGACAATTGACAGGACATTTCAGCACTCCAAACTTATCCAAAACTACCTTAAGATAGATCGCTATGTCAGTTCAGGTGTTGATTACATCACCCCCAACAAAACGCTTATAAAAAAATCAGTCTACGAGCGTAGACCGAGGCTAATCAAATACATCGTCACCTAATATAAATAGTCTGGGAGCTAGGGACCACATCCTGAACGGAAACTGAATTGGAACATCACAGGTGAGGTGAACTGGCTGCTAGCCAAGTGACTCAGCACAGTGTCGTTGGAGACGACCGAATGACAAACAATTGTCCAATAATGTGAAGAGCCGAAGGTTGGAGATTAATTACCTGTTACGACTTTGGTACTGGTAATTGGTATTGCTGAGCTGAAAGGTATTTGGCAAAATAAGAAGATGGATTCATGCTCTTAAGCTTCAGAAGCTCGTTAAGCTGGTCGTGACTTCTCCGAAGTGTTGATTTTTCAGAGGTCGTGGACTCATTGCATTACACTAAATCAGCAGTTGTTATAGGTAGGTAGAGCCTTGTTCAAGGAATCAATCCATCCAAATAAAAATGTATTTTGAAGCGAAACACTTTAAAATATTACAAGGTAAAGAAACATCCTTGACATTAGCCTTATCCTGTTGTTTACCCGCGTGAAGTTAGATCTTTTGTTACTGCTCTGTGCCTGTAAATCATAGCCTGATGTTATGTAGCCTATAAGTTATCCTTGTGTTTAAGTTTTATTACTCTTTAGTTCTATGAAAATCCTTCAGTAGTTTTTTCGTGAAAGGAACAAACAAAAATCCTTTACTCTTTCCTTACAACCTTTCACACCAAGCGACAGCTGGCTGTCGGGCTGTTTTTGTCTTTCTATTGTGTCTCGAATCACGTGTGTTCGATGGTTTAATATTTTTCTGTAGGAGATTATTTATTACCACTCGACGCGCACGATAAAAAAAAATGTCTACCTTAAAACTGACCGATCTAACCAAAAATTAAGTATTAAAAAAGGCTTAAAGGTAAACTGATTGAACAATACCAGTCCAACAAATTCGTCTAAAACACGTTAAAGAAATCAACAATTTACAAAAGTTTTCGCAGCTGCATCCATCGCTTAAAAACAGATGGCGTTAGCTGCCCTTAAGTGAATCGACAACCGAACATCAAACCAACTCACCACACAAAGTAACAGCTGAAAATTAATCACAGATTGATATGTTATCCAAATCAAAAGAAACTATAAAATAAATTGTTTACCCAGCAATGAAAATAAGGAGCGTTAGTGTGCTTGGCCGATATAAATATCCAGTGGTAATTAAAGACAGCGCAGACGGGCCGACAGTTTCAAAATAAACTGCTTTTTATTTTTAACTCTGCAGCCACAATAGATGCAGCTTAGTTTGAGTGTTTAGGTATATCTTTGTTGATGATCATTTATTTACCATCTCTCGATGAAGATGAAATCTTGTTTAAAATCAATTAACGTATTTCGCCCACAGTTACTCATTAAACGTTATTGACACCGTATGCCAGTTTAGTTAATTTCTGTACGTGAGTAAAATAATTATGAGGTCTTATATAACCTTAATAGGAATTGCCACATCTTGCTGTCCAGCTATTTAAAACATATGATGTTAATTGGGTCTCAAATTATACTCTAGCATAGATGAATTACTACAAGATCATCAACTTATAAAATGATTGCACAGTTAAAGCACCAATTCGGTTTTTTGTTTACTTGCTCACTTACTACAATCAAGTTCGTTTTCATCGTTCTTATATTTTTCTTTACTACCTTTTTTACTTGGTTCACCAATTTCAAAATCATATAAATCTTTAATCATCCTTTGTTTAAAGCCAATGGTCTCAAAACATCAATACAAACGATCTTCGTAATACTACTTGCAGTTAATTTTTCTCCCTCATACTATAATATCGACAGCAATTTATGTTTTACTGGGGATCCGAACCAATCTCCACCTACCGTGGTGGCATCGTGTGTGTTCCTTCGAGAAATTGCGTTACAATCGCCATAAAAACATGTGTTTATATCTTCATCGGGATGATCGGGTGTGAGGGCTCCCTTTATTGCTAATTCAGAGTTTTAGACTAGTTTATTGTTATATTACTTTCAGGTTAAGTTGACTGAAATGTTTACTTATTCACAAATGTAGCTGACTTAGCTAGAAGTAGTTTAACAAACTGAAATGTTTCTCTGCAATGAGTGGTAGATTTACATTTATAAAACTAGGAGCCTGCTTCACGCCTATGTTATCTATGCACTATAAAAACAAGAATCAGCCAGTAAGTGAATCCCTACACCCGATCATCTTGATCACAACAATAATAAAAACACAAATGTTATTTGGAGGTCATCGCTTAAATTACTCACGACGAAATTATACAATTTTTAAGATACATCCAATCTCTCGTCATTGACTATCAATGTACTTACCGCCATGTTCTAACCAATACCCGCTTATGCTGTTCGTACAATACATCATTGCAATTGTATCAGTATTCATGCGTTTTGCCCATCCAATACTTTACTGTCTATACCTTTGGATAGATTCAGGTTACGTCTTCATATAAAATGCGTCGGTGGTCGATCGGGAGACTCGTAAAAATTTAAGTGCTTCAGTAATAATTCCATAATAAAAAACATCATTCAATCATGGAACGGCTTGGTTTTCATTATACGTATTTAGCTTTAAATGAAGGATGGGTATTAAAATTCAGGTAGTTATTGTTTCTACTATTTTTATTATACTTTTCTCCTGATATATTTGTTTCATTAATATTTGAAGGAAATTAGGTGGTAGATTTATGTTTTACTAAAAACCTATATTGTTGGATGATTTTAGGAAAATTTTAGATGCACTTGAACTAATGCATGCGCGGAGTTGATTTATTGTGCAGTGATGAAAGTTTCTTAAAATATTCACTTTAAATGTTGGCAGAATCTGAAAGCTACAAACAAACACTCTTGTTAAAATATTTTAAACTAAATTCTTCTAGTCAAAACCCACTATGTAGTTATCAAAGTAATTGGGTTACAACTTCTGTTTTACTTTACAAAGACACGTTTGAAGATTTCCCAACAACAAATAAACGGATTCACTCTTCCAAACACTCGTAATTACAGTGACCGATTGATGACCAAGTGGCGTTCCAATTTTTTACATTTTAAAATAGTTCACCCACTACAAGAAGGTAGATCCGAAATGACACGAGCGCCGTACGTCGTGCGCGTAAATTTAAACGTAACGGTCTTAACAATAAAATACATTTCCCTGAGTCACAGGTTTTCCCTGAAATGCGAAGATGCATGCTGTAATTTTTCACGGATTCAATGAGCCAGATATTCTTGTGAATTTTCTTGGGCTTTCACTTCATATCGAATTTTCTAAAGTATATTAACACAATTAAAAAACGATATATTTTTTCCTAATTTAACTACAACTTTCCGTATCCATACATTATTAGGTACCTTATTTTGTTATGAAAAAAATATAAAAAAGCGGTGGGTCGGAAGATACACATCAGAAGTCAAAAGCTCAAATAATTGCTGATCACAACACTATTACGAACAACTCGTTGAATTTTAAAAGGTTCTACCTACGACTAAGTATTTCGGATATGATAAATTGAATATTGTCGAGACGACTACTTTACTGACACTCATAGCAAACAAACTGATTAGATTTGACGCGCTTAGATAAAAAAAGAAAAAGAAATAATAAATTGGCTCCAATCGCAACTCCTAAACTACAGCGCGGGTGGACACGATCATTTATTTATCTCTCTCATTACAAGGATTAAGATGTGCTTTCCGAAATCTTTCTCGTTAAAAGGTCAATGTGCTTTCACACCCACGATAAAAAAAAGTTCAACAAGTCTTTAAAAAGCGTTTAAAAAGTTGGCAAATTCGCAGTCCTATTAATTTTGCGAATGGCCACTGAATTCGATGGCCGTTGGCATTTATTAGTGAAAGGTCAGATTATTGAGGATGAACATGTATTTTTACGACTCGATTGTTTCGACAAGGTAAATCTACCTTTTTTCTGCCCTCATCCTTTGAGTCATTTGAACGAAAGTGTAACAGAAGAGAATCATCATCATCTGCCTAGCCTTTTCCCAATTATGTTGTGGTCGGCTTTCAGTCTAACCGGATTCAGCTGGATACTAGAGTTTTACGTGAAGCTACTACCTATCAGACCTTCACAACCCAGTCACTGGGCGACACGTCTCCACTTGATTAGACTGGTCAGAATTTCAGGCTTCTGACTACCCGTTACACAGTTCTACGAAACAACCGGGACCAACGGATTTACGTGCTTTCCGAGGCACGTGATGTCCAAGATAAACTTTGGAAAGTATATGTGAACACACATAAATGTAACGGAAGAGAATTTAGATAGAAAATTCGGGGTATGTAACCACTGAATATCCTAACGTTGTTTCTTATGGCAGTCCTAAAAGATGACAGATTTTCATTAATGTCTTGTTTTTCCTTTTCATCATCGTGTACTTCGTCGTCTGTCAAAAACTATTCACACACAAATTGGCACCCACCCGAATCTACGTAAGCCCGTGTTACGGTTTTGACACTCGAAACTGAAGTGAAGTGAAATATTAGTAGGACGTTTCAAAATAAAGTAGCACTTAAGTACTTTTTGAATCTTCAACTAGTGAAAAACTTTACCATCGTGCTCTTATTCACAGCATTTTTCATCAAATCGAGGTGGTTTGTTCGGAATGAAACGTTAAATTATGATTAAAATTTAGGTTCAATGCGCCCCTATACCAAAATCAAATCGTTTAAAAATGAAAGCCAATTAATTATTGATCCTAAACATTTTCATAAAAACTACAAACCGCACGACAAACGCAGTTGCGATCGGTTTGTTTACGCTGCGCCGGCGCGGGCGAAAAAAGCACGTAGTACGCATGCGCGACGCGCGGGGAGGGGAGGCATTCTACTACGCTACGGCGGCGATGACTTCGTTTTTTACCACAATCGGGTTTCCTTTTGACTTGAGCGCCTGGTTTTTTCGTTAGCGCCCAGTTTGGCGTAGCAACTCCATATACAGTTACACTGGAGAGGCAACCCCGCAGAATTGTTTTTAAATGACGACTGCTTGCGCAGACGACGCGACGCGCGTTGCTTTAGAGTGCGTCCTTTAAACGATTTTATGTACCTACCGATGCAATATAAGTAATCAAGTATATTTTAACAAATACCTTTATGTACAAACGTATGGTAACTCTCATTGCTTATGTATCCATGGTATTTAATATTTCTTTGAGACATCTGGTTACATTTCTCAAATTGCCGTAAACGTTTATTTTTCTGAATGTTAAAAACGTTCGATCAATCTGATGTTTCCTTTTCATCAAATAGTTCGAACTAGTAGTTAGCAGTCGACATAAAGCTCATAAACTTGTTGAATCTGCAAGTATAGCAAAAGAAGAGGATACAAACAAAGCTTGATAGAAAACGATCATGCCAATTTCCTACTATTTTAAACTTCACTATATCAGTCGACAGGAAAAAAGTACCCTCTATAAGATCGCGCTAGAATCGCGCGCGCAGACTATAGTCGGCAAATAAATACAATCTTTTGTTCATCCCCACATGGTCCGGAGTTACGATAACCGAGTCCATATCCCATCCCGGCCGAGGACAGTAAAAGTATCCATTTATTGTTGTTTTTTATTTATTTCATCTTTACTTGCGTTTTTCCTTATTTTTGTGACGATGCCATTTGAGATGTTTAGCGATATTGGTGAGATTATCGAACGTTAAGTAGATCACGAACCCTGATAAATAAATCCTATCTAATAACAAGAAAGGGCTGATTTATTTTGACATTCACATGTAAACATAACGAAAGCTTACATTAAAAAAAAATATCACCATTATAACCATATTTTCGTATGAAATCATCAGGCCTTAGGATTCCTTTAAATTCTCTAACAATACTAGCTTTAGGCGGTTTACAATTTAAATATTTATAGGGCATGCGTGGTAGCGAATTTTCGTATAATTTTTGTGGATTCCAGTAATATTGGTATAGATTGTGATCGCGTGATATTTGAGTGTAGTGCCCCCATTAGTTTAAAATGTTGCAGAATTTTATTCAAATGGGCAGAGTTAAGGCTTTTTCCCATTTTTACCATCTTTGAAATTAAAAATACCAAATAGAAAATTTATTAAAGAAGTTCTAAGTACTTTAGATACTACTAAACCAAAATCATTTTAGTCCTGTTTTATTTATTTAAAAAAATCATAGTTTCGTTTCAGTCAAAACCAAATAACACAAAAATACAAGCCACTGAAAACTATCTTCACTATTGTAGAAAACGAATACCTTTTACAATATAGTTAATTCATCCATTCTTGTCAATCCATTTTTGTCCAAACTCATGGTTTCCAAAGCAAAGTCCAGTCGCACCCTAGTAATTGGCTAATCATTCGGGACGTTAACCGTTTTAGGAAATATTTTAAGGTTCGATGACTCTTGCTTAGAGGTCAGGGTAGGTTGCTATGCAGAAAACGGGATGAGGCCAATCATCATAGCACGAGACACCTGCCTTTCTCCGGCTAATGACCGATTGACTCCGAAGAAGTGGGTAGTCTGGAATTAATTCAGGACGTCATGATTTGTCTCTAAGGCTTGTTGATTTGCTTAATCTTTAAACAGGTTCTCGAGACTGGATTCTTAGGATAATTGGGATAAGTTCGAAGATCTTTAAAATATTTAGGTTATTGTTTCTTGGAATTATTTGAAAATATGTTTGTACGACCATAGCTCTGATTCAAGCAAATTACTATAGCAAAAATCAATTATATCAAAGGATCGATTTGTTATAAAACTACTTTTAGAAACTTCGCCTAAGACATATACATAAATAACTAATTGCTGTGCCGATATGCGGTGGTAGGTAAAGTTTTGTATAATTGTGCCTGGTACTAATGTCAGCTATATTGATAGAATGACTGTAAAAGACGATTCGAAAACCAATAAACACTTTTGGCAGTCATTTTCATGATTAAAAGCTGAATGCTATGTATGCATCTAAATGGTAACTGCTAACTTTAAATAAGCATCATCACGGTCATGGAAAAAGCTTAGAAGCATATCAAAAAGATAAAATTAATCATATACATATTAATACAAATGTCATCGCATTAAGGAATGTAGACCAACCAATTGAACAAATAAACAATATACATATTGTAAAGAAACTTAAATAACCATACCGGCAAACATTTTAAGTAGGCGGTATTAATCAAAAAGCCAAAACGTTCCCAATACAAATAATTAACAATTGTTATGGAACACCTTTACATGGTGATGTTAAAGCATTTGATTACAATACTGTATTTGTTTACCACATGGATTGGGCATATTATAAAGAAAAGGATAGTGATAGAGAATTAGTTTATGAAGAAAAAGGAGATCCGATAGAAACACTTGAAACCACAGCGGTCTCTGATGAAAGGACGGACAGAATACAAATGAGAGCTGGTGACAATGCATTGGAATCCAGAGACGGCTACAAGTAGGTTAAAAGGTGAACATGGCAGATATTACTGTAATTAGAGGTGTGTTGGCATAGTGATGCAAATGACGAGGCTATGTGGAGCTAGCTTGAAGCTTACGAGTGGCATTGGAAAGTAGTTCCGATTATTAAATCATTTCATTTGAATGGCATCAGAAATATTAAGACAAGAATTATTGAGACTCCTTTCTATAAGAAAGCACCTCTTCCCATGTTGATTCTAATGAAGCTAAGTACCATTTCTAGGAAGTATCAACCCTATTTGCCTCGACGCCACTTAATGATCAATAGCTACGTGGATGGCTTACAAAGCAGAATTGTGCATAAATAAATATTCAGGCATATGCACAATTGATTTGCCTAGGATAATTTACTATTTTTACGTGATAATGGCACGTTTTGTATCTAGACGGTCTCGTAAAGCAGACGAGAATTTGATCTAGCTTTGCTACATAGAACGAGACATGGTTAAACATTAGTCTAATTGTTAACGCGTTGTGTAAGGTCAGCATCGTCTTCCGAGTGAATACCAATCAAGAAATTATGAACAAAAGTTGGAGAACAATTTCTTAAAGACAAAAACGATATACTGTAAGTCCCCTGCACCTTAAAGGAATTGCTTTTAAGAAAAGCAGACAACCTTTTAATCCTAACAAAGTTTCTTATTCGAATGCATTTGAGGACATTGGAAGGCCTAATTAAACAGTTTCGTGAACTTTTTTACTGGGGAAGCCATAATCGGCCTTAATCGGTTGGTAATTAAGGCGATTGCTATCGATTCGGCCGTGGGAGATGCCGGCACGACGAAACTGTCTGTGACGCCGATTTTTTGAACTTTCCATGAGTAAAGTGAATTAGCAAATTACTGGGGATAATGGAATGTCGCCTTTTTTGTTAAGGAACGGTAAATGGTCATACGGGTTTAGTAAAAATGCTTTTAATACTCATTGGTTTTCGCATTAGTATGCTTGCCATTGTTTCTACATTGGAAAGAACTTATTATTGTGGTAAGCTTCATTCTTTTTCATGCTTTAGTTTTCCTATATTTTGTCTTTTGAGTTACTAATCTCGATTTTCAAACAGCTGTGAGTAAGAACATTCGGTATAATATTTGTATTGACCCTTATAATTTTTATATTCATCATCAAGGAAGCATTTATCATCATCATCACTATCACGTATTGTCGACTGCTATTTGAATGTCTTATTAGTCATTCAATTCATAATATTTCATGGCACTAATTGGTTTTTCCAAGTGAGAAAAAGACTTGGCAACAAATTCAACCGGAAACCACTCGGAAAGCAGACAAAATCTAATTAAAATGTCTATTTCAGTCAATCGTAGACACAATTCGAAACCTTGGCAGTTTGGCGATATTTATTGCTACAGCAAAAGTAGCTAGGGATGTTCCAAAGTTCCAGGAATTACAAAAAATTATTAGCCTCATTTTTGTAGATTCTTACCACCATTTCAACACCTAGATTATCAACCATTTAGACGCGATTTGCACTAGCCTAGATTTGGAAAGCGCTCATTGGAAAGCGCTCATTGGAATGCACACTAAAGCGGGCAAACCAATCGTAGAGGGGTCCAACGGAGGAAGAGAGCCCCCCAAAATAATAAGAATCTGACCAACATATAGTACCAATGCGGTCTCCTGCACCTCTCTAGACAAATAGCATTGTAATACAATAGATGAAATGATGATGACAAGACGAATAGAATAAGTCAAATTACTTAGCACAAGCTTTTGTCATTTCCATACATTTAACAATCTATTTTATTCTACCATCTATTCAAAGATGCTATTTATCTGGAGATGCAGACACAGGTTCATTCACTAAGTGACTAAAGTGTTCTTTTACCTTAAATATCGAATAGCAACGCTACTGATTCTGCTAAAAATGTTACAACCTACTGGCCACATTCTTTGCAATTCTACAGACTTTTAGAAACGTTTGTTTTCTAATTTCAGTGTCAATCTGTCAAAAATAGCTTGAAAGGTGAATTTTCTAAAATTCATACCTAACAAGAGTCCATCCATGAAATTAAATTGACGTCCGGCAGATTTGTTTGACAATACTGACAAAAATTCAAAATTACATTAACAGTTTTATACAAACTTTACTTACTTTTTATTTTGTTAGAAATACTCGGATTCCATTGCAAAATTCAAACTAGTATTATATACCTGTCATTTTATTTATTACTAGTAATAGTAATAAAACTACCTGTCATTTAAATATTTTTTTTTTGTTTTAGGTATTTAATTTAACTAGACCGAACCCGTTTCCGTACACTTTTCATTGCAGATAACTCATAATTAGACGCCGAATAGTAAATAGCACCAGTACCATAATAATATGACGTCTCGTCTATATCAATTTTCAGTAGATTACGTATCACACAATGTCCCATCACTCTTACTTAATTTGTGTAAGTAATATATTTCATGCAGACTGATTACCTGTTTACCCAACCATTAAAAACAACACAAAACAAACAAAAGAAAATTAAAACATTTTAACGATAAACACATCAAACTCCGAAGCATTAAAAACGATGCAAGAAAGAGGACTGAAAGCTCAAGAATACCTTCGATAAACATAATAAAAGCTAGTCTATTGTGAAACAGCGGAAAGTGGTGAAGACATGACACGTTTTATTTAAAACTCTCATTCAAAATAGTGTGGCCTCAATACTAGATGGACGGTACGGAGTGGGCGGGAACCTTGACACTCTGCTGCATTGTCTCCTAGTCCTGAGTTTCCTACCTCCCGAACAATATTGCAACCCCTTTTTTCTTGTTTACCTACTGTGTCTAAGTAATTGATAAGGTTAAAATTTAAAATGAATAATGCCTAAGGACTGTTTAAGCGCTGTTTTTAACTGTGGCTGTTTTTTATTTTAGAAAAAAATATTATAAAGACGATATTATACATACGTTACTTAACATGTATGTACTACATGGTAAGCGTTACGACAAGCACTCTCGCACAATTAAATTTAATTATATTTATTGTTACTCACAAATTATGGAACATACTGAAGTGAGCTAAAATAGTAACAAAAATAGACTTGGAAAATAACTAAGTCAAATACACGTATCTTTATTTCGGCAACAGACATTACGTAAAAATGCAAATACGCGTGGAATCTAACTCTGTCACAAATAAATTAGCGCTCACATCAACACAAATATTCGAGTAAGTAAATCAAATCGTTATCTTTATAGAGACACCGTCTCATCCGATTATTGACACTAAATGCGTCGAAAAAATAATAAAAGAGAAACACAATTATATCGTTTATCTTTATCGCCGTATCCCTAAATCAAACCCTGAGACCGAACATCAGACAAAATAAAACAGAGAAAAAGCAATGGATAAAATTGAGATACAGTTAGTTGAGCAAAAAGCATTCCGTTAGTCCTTGCCGGAGGCGCCTGCACAAATTCGCGAAACTAAAAGCTGAGAGTGAATTTTTTGGGCATAAGGGCTAATATTTATGGTTAATGTTAATATCTTTATACTGACCCGCCCATGTTTTGCACGGGTGCTGCAAATCTTTGGGAGTCTCTGATTTTCTATGCTATAATATGAATGTATTTTACACCCAAACCTCCCATGAATTACCCAGTATTAGTGGTAACGGCATGAAAATCTCTTCAGGAGCTTTTGAGTCTATTGTGAACAGGAAGACAGATCATGAAATGACCCAACAACTTAAACCGAATTGAATACTTAAAAGTTATTTAGCAAGTGCTTTAGCTAAGCGTTAGTAACAGTACTACGGACGGAGACAGCTCCTTCACACAACTGTCAAACTGCGATGGCGAAATAGAGACGTAGAATAGCTAAGTCAACGTATGTGCTAAGTTACGTTTACTTACCTCAGCTTTAGTGCTAAAACTAAAACACTGGTAGAAGTTAGGAAGAATTGGACCCTAACTTTTTTTTTTTTTTTTTTTTTTTTTTTTTTTTTTTTTGGGACAATCCCACCACACTATTCCCAACCACTGCAACTCCTGAAAGCCAGAATCAACAGTGGAGTCCGCCAGAAAAGCGCCGAGCAATGAAGCTCGACGAGTCCCGGAGAAACGATACAACTGTCTTGGATCCCGCAACGAAATTAATCAGAAAAGAACAGCGGAGGAGTAAGAAAAATATATATTTTCCACTTCCCTCCATAACAAGCAGGAGACAGAACAGAACTAGGCCGATAGGCATAAGGGGGCGATTACAACTGGGAGAAGCCCAGATTGCCAGGCACCACGGAATTGGATCTGTTAAAAATTAATGGGTCCTAAAATGTGAGCTGTTACGATTGATTCCAATAGTAGGTATGGCAAAAACGCTTGAACGCACGGAAATTGGTTCTGGTTTCCACAAGGTCCGTATAATAAACAACACCGGATGTTACCTGTAAACTATCCAACATAACATTGCGCTCATTCTGCCAAAGAATACATTCCCATAGGATGTGATGTGCAGATTGTTCGAATTCACAGTTCGATGAGGAACATTGACACAAAGGCGAAGCAACAAGTTTGAAAGAATATAGTTTACTTTTAAAATTGCCATGACCTGTGAGAAATTGAGCAACGCAATGATCAACCTCCAACCATGTCTTAGCCAGCCGCTCACGAACGGATGGAAAGAACAGATGAAGGTGACGGCCCTTCATGGAATTATCCCACCTACTTTGCCATTCGGATAAGAGTTCCTCCCAGACTTCAGTCTGCGGTTTAAATAATCTAGAAATTTTATTAAGGTCGCGTTGTGGTATAAAGTCAGTGTCCATGGTTTCCCGCGCGGAATAGTACATTGAAGCACGACGCTGTACCTCAAGATCGACTGGAAGTACACCTGCGAGTACCGGTAGGGCTTCAGTACTGACCGTTCTATACGCTTTGCATAAAAATATCAAAGCCAAACGTTGACTTTGAAGTAGTTTACGTCGTACCGCCCCTATTGTGGCCCTATCGGCCCAAACAGGTGCACCGTAGCATATACAACCTAAGTAGGTAGCCCCGTATATAGTTTTTAAAGTTAAAAATGATAAACCCCAAGTTGCTTTAGATATTCTCGTTAGGGCATAAAAGTTCCTTTTAGCTTTTTCACCTACTGTTTTTATATGATCAACAAATGAAAAATTTCTTTCTAACACCATGCCAAGATAGCATACAGCTTGCTGTTGTTTGACGGGAACGTTATTAAATTTAATACTAGGCCACGATTTAAGATTGCCTTTTAGTATAAGTTGATATGTTTTTTGCGGTGCGAAGGTAAGACGATTACGATCACCCCACTGTGATATTAAACGTAGGCATGTGTCAGCCAAGTTCTCAAGTCCGGCTCGAGTACTTGACTGAATGAGCAGTAGGCCGTCGTCCGCGTAGCCGGTTAGGGAACAGCCGCTTGGAAGCGGAATCGCGAGAAAATCATCAAAACCTAGATTCCATAGATAAGGACCGATAACAGAGCCCTGAGGACATCCCATAGTTAGCGTTTTACTCACAGAAAAATGTCCAAGCTTAAGTATCGCGGTTCCGTTAAGAAAGTACGAGTAAATGAGATTATAGATGTTTTTGTAGCAACCGCGGGTTTTTAATTTTAGTAAAAGCATGGGCCACCATGCGTTATCAAATGCTCCAGAAATGTCAAGAAAGATCCCAATTACGTATTTGTGTACGGATAGATTAACAGTTCTTCTGACGGAAAGGGCCGCGTCGACTGTAGATTTACCTAAGGTGAAACCGTATTGATTAGTATGAAATTTTGGTCCGTCCGGTAATAAGCGCGGAACAATGAGGCGCTCCAGAAGTTTTCCCAAAGATGGTAAAAGCGTAATGGGCCTATACGACTTCGGGTCGTCCGGAGGCTTGTCGCCACTCTTTGGAATTATTCGAATAAATCCGCGTCGCCATTTGCGAGGAAAGACGCCTTCGACAATGCATCGGTTATATACAGTTAAGATCGCGTCACCCGCTGTTTTACATGCTTCTTTAATCATCCTATTAGATATTTTATCTTCACCTGATGATTTGTTGACTGGTAGCTTTTTAACAACATTTATGAATTCGTCAGGGGTTGGTAAGTCTGACGTTGGTGATTCAGGCGGCACGGCTGCCCACGCCCTGATCTGTTGGTGGTAGTCGCTGTCATTTACCGGTGAATCATCAGGGATAAGAGTATTAATAAGTACTTCAGTTGTTTCTTCTATGCCAGTGGTATGCTTATTATTGATTTTAATGTTTTGGACGTACGCAAGGTCGATCGATCTGTTGGCTTTAAATTCGTGATATAAAGGAGACCATGGACCCTCTTTGTCAAGTTTATCCACAATTTTCCGCAGTAAATTACCCTTCGATTTTTCAACCGATGCTTTGTAACGTGACTTGGCAACTCTAAAAGCATTTAACGCGAAAGTAAGTGGATCTCCGGTAACCTTACGTTTTTTAAGTTTATTTAACTGTCTACGCGCTTTACGATAACTTTTGCGCTGTTCAACTAAATAATCATTCCACCAATCACATCTACGAATATTGGTCATAGATCCGCGACCAATGGCGATGTCAGCACAGTAGGTAAAAGTTTCTGACATAATATCAGCACTTTCTTCAGCTGACAGCCCGTCTCGAATGAATTCCTTGGCGTGACACGCAAAAAGCGAGCTGAAAAATTCCCAGTTCGCGCCTTTACATTTATATCTAAAATTACCAGAGATATGAGACGGACCTTGTGTAAACACGGGAACAAATTCGTACACGATCAGGCGATGATCACTACAAGACGCGTCCGGCAGGACACGCCACCTATCCAAGCGTACGTCGGCACTAGAAAGTGTGACGTCAATACAAGATTCGCCCATTTGGCTGCAAAAAGTAGGTGGTGCATCTGGGGTATTGTGAATCGATAGGTTCATCTCAGCAATGAAATCCTCAACAGCGCAGCGTCGTTCGGTATCAGTGGCCCGAACCTTGCCATACCACAGGGACGATGACGCGTTAACATCCGCGCCAACGATAACTTTGCAGCCCGCGAGCGACCGCAAGACGTGACGGAGGTTGTGTATATGAGGAGCAACAGGGTCAGAATATTGAAAGTAGCAGCTCACAACGAAGACTTTAAAAGAAGCCGATGAAACTTCAGCAACGGCACAGTGAGGCGTCATGAGATTACGCAAAGATGTTACTGTAAAGTTATGAGAACGCGCAACATAAATTCCGGCTCGTGCTTTGCAATCCAGCTGTACTACCTTGTGACGTAAGCGCGAGTTTTGATATTGCTCTTGAATAAGTACAAGGTCTAAATTGTGATCTAAAATTAATTTATCTAACTCAGATGTCGCCACCCTATCGTTGTGAAGATTTAATTGTCCTATGTTTAACCTATCCATCCTAATTATTAATAGTTAGTGTTGAGTATAAGTTGCTCGAGTTTAAGTTTGTATGTTGCACATTGTTCAGACCCACAACGATGGTCAAACGATTTCTTAAAACGTTTACACGCCGCACAAGTCGGTGTAAAATTTAATTCATCCTTATGCGGGCAATCTTTGGTTTCATGAACCTCGGAACAATTAGCGCAGGTAGGTGATTTATTAACGCAATGTTTTTTAACATGACCGAATTGTTGGCAGTATGCGCAACGAACTACCTCAATATCGTCAATAAAACGGCAAGTGGCCCAATCAATAAATAATTTTTCCTTCGTAGAAACAAGATGTTTACGGACCGCTGATTCTATTTCTATTCCTATCCATTTCCGACCGTTGTCAGTAGAACGCCTACGGATTACTTTGGTTGATTTAATGAAGTCGTCTTCTTTTATCGGCAGCTCATTTTTAATGTTCTGGCGGTATAACGCGTGCAAAAAAGCGCTGTCCTCCATTGAGGCGGGAATGTCTTTAACTAACAAGCGGGGCCGGCGGCCTTTCGGTTTTTCTAGACGTAGACCTGCGGACTTTATTGCCTCGACCGATTCCAACTTTTTCAGTTGGTTTTCATTTGCAACACGCAATACAACGCCCGACTTTGCAGTTTTTTTGACGCCGACAATTTGGAACCCGTCGTCACTGGGCTTAATTGCCTTCATAAGGGCTTGTTTAGTCGCGGATGATGACGCAAAATCAGCCGATCGCTCGTCGGTAGGGTATGCAATAATAGACGGTAACGGTGCACGGGATTCCACCGCGGGGGCAACTTTGGGTAGACGCAATTTTAGTGAATCCGCGTACGATATTTTTTTGTCGACATTGATGTCAGTTTTAACGCCGTGATTTAATTTAACTTTATCTAATTCGCGCTCGGTAATTGCAAGTTTCGTTTCGTTACAAGACGATTTTAAAGCCAACAATGAGACGATACTCGTAACGCGCTGAGTCATATCCATGATTGCAGATTTATTCGCGACATTAATGCGGGAACCCTGGTCGTTGACCAGCTCGTTAATCTTGGTCAAATACGCAGACGCCTCAGAAACCAAGTCACAATAATCACCACTGTTCGCATTGCTAACATTGGAAAGATTTAATATGGGTGAGGACTTTTCAAGACATTCGTACGTTTGAAGGCGTTTAGACCTATCATCGGGCGAAATGTATGAGGGAGACAATTCACTAAACAGACGTTTACTATTAGCGGAGGTCGGCGCGGGCGGCGACCTGAGTGTCTTTGTATTTCTGCGGAAAATATCTCCGCCACGATCAGGCGGGTCATCATTATTAGATGACATGTTTTATGCAATAAACAAAAAAGGAAACAAATGTAAAACACTGAGAAAAAAACAAAACGGTTGCAAAAGTTATTTCGCGATACCCTCACAAGGAAAAAATAAATGTACTCACCGAATAGCTGACGAAATTAATTGATTACACGTAAATTACAGTAGCAAACACTAATAAAAACTTACGATACCAGCACAAGACACAATAGCACACAACCTGAAAGAAATCACGAGCCGAAATATCGATAATCGAACGCGATATGTGTAAACAAAACAGGAGCGTATTAAGACGATGCTCACAAGGCCGGCGCGCGGAGGGAAGTGAGGGACCCTAACTTAGGAAAAGGCTTGGTAGATGATGATGAGTGCAAAATGTATGAAGTACGACACGGTAAGGTAATGCTAAAAAGTGCGTCAACTTAACCCAAGTACTTGTGGAAACACCGTCCAAGTGCGAAACGGCCACAACCCGAAAAAGCAAACTTTCCCCTCTCACGGTTTTTTGCACACTCGCATTGTTTTTGGCCGATGGTTGCTGGTATTTTCGGAATTCAGCCATTTACATAAATACCGAGGAGTCTTTGTTGAGCCGCTAAGGCGCCGCCGAAGGAACGGGTTGCGTCGTTGTTGCGTACGCGGTTGTTCGTAAATGGCGAACACTGTTGTTTGTTTTCTGTTTTGTGAGTTTCAAAAGTTGCGACATTTGTTTGTTAATGTAGCTTTCAATTGTTTGTTTATGAAAGTTTTGGGAAGATGTTGCTGTTGCTATGCGTGTTTTTTTTATATTAACACAAAATTATTGAGCTAAACTTTTGCACCTTACATAGGTAGGTACGTCTAAGTCAAAAAGGTTGGCTAAGTTAACTCTGAGAAATATAACAAGTACCTATTATTAAAATTGAAGGATTAACTGACTAGCCCCAAAATATCCTAACACAGTCCATCAAAGCGCACAACGCGCTAACCTTTGAAGTTGAGATATAACTATCGAAATTCTAATTAGTTTTCAATATATTCAACCCAGGAGTCGAACCTAAACAGGTCATCAATCTTAAAGAGCCGTGGCGCCGTCTTTTCACTGACTCCAACACCCCATTTTGGGATAAAAAAAATTGACTGACGCTACTATAAAGAATGGGCAGCAAAAACCATAATATTCTTTACAAAATCGAAAGCAGAACCGTGAACAAAATTAGACTTTATGGCTATAAAAATACGGATGATGTCGCCAGCAAGATGAAATCGTAAGTTTGGTAATTAGATTCTGACAGTTTGAAATCGCCAAAGAGGCCGACTGTCAAAAAGTCGGCGCCGGAATCAGCGTGTTGTAAATTATAAAACATTGCAATTCTAAAATTTACGATTCTTAGGTTTAGCACGTTCAGTTTTTGAGACAGGCCATTAGTCGTATATAATAATATTATCATTATATTTCCAACATCAGAAGATAGAATATAAAGTGAAAGTTGACTACAGTTTAGTTGAGTTAGAAGGAGTGGATAATAAAGATATCAAAATATTTGTAAATTATCAGATAAATTTTAGCTGTTACGAACTTATTTGAAGGTGAGTCTCCAAAAAATCTTACTCTATATTTCTGTAAAATTAATTAGTATTACTTTAGGTGTTTTAATAAACTTCGATACTATATTCAGATCACCGATTCTCAACGCTTCTTGTATTTTAATATCTACTCGGCACTGCTGCCAATGATTTTATGTGACAATATTTTTCTTATTCTATTATTACAAGGATTGATTCATCCAACGGTGTTGCCCAGCCTTTATATCCCACGTAAATATATTAGTCACACTTGCTTTATATAATATACGATTAGTATTTTTCGGAACTTCAAGATCAGCAATGTATTTCGTTCTGATAGATTTTAATTCGAATATATGTTTTGGTAAATTGATTTGGGGTAGATGTATCGTCTTTACTGAATGCTTGTTTTTGATATTCATAGATTTATAAACACTATTAAATAGATAAAATTGAATAAACTAGCAGAAACAAAAATGGTCTGTTGACAGTTCTATGTGTATGTTAGAAGAAATTATGAATCAAAAATTCTTGTAAACTTAGTCAAGAGGAGAATAACAAAATGATGTCGTGTAAAAATGTAGTTAAAAGCATAGACACACTGCCTACGCGCTATAAATATAATTTAAATTACAAAAAAAAAGAGGTTTTTTAAACTTCTAACGAAACCCTACGTTTAAATTCGACATGATCAAATCAAACAGAACATAACTTAGTACTCGTATATCCCTACAAGTCAGCTGATCTATAAAAGTAGAAACTGGCATACTGATTACTATGTTGATAATGAGACTAAACATTACTATGTAAGTCTATTCTATCAAGGCTCAGCTGAAACCACTGCATCTAGAAACATGAATTTTGCACAAAGTTCATTAAGTGACGTAGATGTGGACTATAAAGAATTTAAAAAGATTCAATTCCTAATTGTAAGTAGGCAATTTATTTGAAAGTTTATTATTTTTGGTAGAAGCGTTTTAACCTTTCAACGACCAACCGACAGCCGGCTGTCGGGCTGTTATTGTCTTTCTATTGTGTCTCAAATCACGTGTGTTCGAAAGATTAAATTGACAATAATTAGGTACTAGGCTCTTAGGCCCGTATTAATAGACGTTACTCAATTCTGGGATGCTCTCAAGTTTATTGCTGTCCTTATTTTTTTCCTTTAGAATGACAAGGACCGCAAGAGACTTGAGAGCGTCTCGGAGTTGAGTGACGTCTAATAATACGGGCCCTAAGCCTCTAACCTAAGCCCTGACATAATGCTGGTGAAGTTGCGGGAAACAGCTAGTAAAGTATAAAAAAGATTAAGTACATTAAGCTGTCATATATATTACGGAACCAAAGAAACGCAAAACATATTTTTAAAAGAAAAAGCTATTTGAAAATTTGATGGATGTTATGTGGGCAGTAAAAGAAATAAAAGCTTTTGTAACTCATCTGTTTATAACGGTGAAACATACTTAATAGTGATTTTCTTCCCTCCTGTGAGTTTATAATATTGAATTTAGTTTATTTTTATGGGCTTGAAAACGTCATTATCGGGGTTAGGATATTTTCTTTAGTGGACCACGAAACTGTCTTTTTTGACATCTAGTAAATGACTTATTTGCCTATGTTATTTTTTATCATCATAATTTTTGATGACACTGAACTGAGATTCAATTGCCCATTTTTCTTTTTGGTCTAGGTATTTGGTGTTTCTGTTTGACTTACAATGGGGCATACAACCATTATTTAAAAATATTTTCGTTATTTAACAACAAAATATTATGACCGTTTACAAAGAAACAATTATTCCATAAATGTGGAACAAAACAACAAGTGTAACAAACTGAATTCGAAAGTAAAAAATATAAATTAAAACAAAGAACAGTCTACAATACATTACAGGCATCTGTTCAATAAAAACTGAAAATAAAATAAAACAAATTCAATTTCTAGAGGCAGTATCTTGAAGTTTATCGGTGTTGCTAATGAATAAAATAGGTACTTTTGCACCTGCGTTGAGTGTCTATGATACCGATACATTTGCCATCTACACTTTTGTTCGTTTGTTTGTTGAAGCAATTTCTATTCATTTTGATTTAGAGATAGATTGGAACATGGAAAACCGTAAAAGTTAACTTGTAACCCTCGAATTCAAATAATAGCTGGTTTATTAGAACATGATTGAAGTTACTGGTGATATTCGAAACTATAATTTACTCCTTAAAGCTAAAGGACTGTACGAGATAAAACTAACAATAATGATGAATGATCGCACCCTAAACTAAGACGAAGAGACACTTATCAAGTTGCTTAGCAAGTGCTCCCACTTAACAATACTGCTGTCACTGTCCCACAAACTGTTAAACTATGTACTAGAAAGAGACGGATAATAGTTAAACCAAAGTACGTGCTAAAAGCTAAATAATTGATATTTATCTCGGCCCTAAATATCTAATGTTTCAAGATGGACGTTCGATATTTTATCCCTCCATCAGTGAAACAGGTGGTCATTATTATAATTTACTTAAACATTTATTACTTTTTGTATTTTTGATGTGAAATATGTATGAGAATATGAAAATGTGTCGTGTTTACTTCTGACTCACGCACCGCGAGCTTACGCAAAAATTGTAGTAGTAAAAAATAGTTTCACACAAACTTTAAAAATAAAACAAATGCATGACGACGTTGCTATGAGGACTTGCTAAAAATAACTTACGTGCGACTTTTTTAATGCACTACGATTGAGGAACCAAACACATTATTATTATTTTTGGAAGAAAACCTCAGTTTACATGAAACAATATGAAATACCTGGTTTCAGTTCAACAGAGTTTCACAATGACGCTTGATGAGATTCATCATTAAGATAAGTGAGCAAAAAGTTCTTTGAAAGTTTACCTCTAGGTGTCGCATGACAACTTAGTCACAGTACCTATACCTAGCATCCAGTCATTCAAGACATATGACTAAAATAAAGCAGGTTTCCTTTGACAATAAATCAAAGGAAACCTAAAAACACATAGGATCATACGTTTGAATCTAACCAGAGTGTATTTTGTCTGTGAGTAATCACCGGTCTTCGAGAGAGAGAGAGAGGCGAAAGCAACAGCCTTAAGACTAAAATCACACGGGCTATGGAAACACAACTATGAAACCCCTCACACCAAAATCCTAACAAGGAGCCTGAAGGAAATCCCACTCCTTCAGGCCCCCATAGACAGAATACCTTGTGTATACGTCTTTGATAGGAAATACGAAATACAACTGAAAGAAGAACTAAATGACAGCTCTGACACCAAGGAAGTCAGAATATACACAGACGGCTCCAAAACCAAAGATGGCACCGGAGCAGGTGTATTCTCAAACGACCTCAATATCAACATATCAACCACCCTTGACAAACTGAACTCGATTTTCCAAGCAGAATGTCTAGCAATCACCAAGGCGGCACAGGCTACACAGGCCAGAGGTATCAGGGACATCCGAGTGAAAATCATCTCGGATAGCACCTCTGTGCTTCAAGCCCTAAAAAACAACACAATCCACTCAGCCCTGATAATGGAATGTCACAATGCCCTCCAAACCATTGCAGAACGTAACACGGTAACACTGCAATGGATAAAAGGACACAGCAACTCGCTGGGAAATGACGCAGCGGACGAACTAGCCAAAAGGGGATCAAGCAGCACGGTCTATGGACCAGCACCACTGCTACCCATACCCCTAACCCAAATAAAATCCTGGCTAAAGGAAAAAACAAAGGAAACCCATCTCGAGGAATGGTGTAACAACAACAGCTGCAGGCAAACAAAAAACGCCATCCCAGCCATGACCAAGAAGTTTGCCCGAAAACTTATCAAACTAAACAGGGATAAAATCAAAACAGTTATAGGAACCATAACAGGTCACTGTCCCTTAAACAAGCACCTATTCACAATAGGAGTAACAGACAGCCCTCTATGCAGAGGTTGCTTAGAGGCAGAAGAAACGCCACAACACGTCCTCATGGAATGTAGCAGTGTGGCCGAACAACGGGCAGAACTACTCCAACACCCTGGGTCACTTCCAGAAATCTTTGGCAGACTGAAAAGCCTGCTACGATTCTGGGAAAGTGTGGGATGGTTGGAATAGGCGACAAGTCACTCACGCACAATGGCCCAATTATGAGGCTAAGTGCGGACAAGCCCAGCGAAACTAAAACTAAAACTAAAAAAATCACCGGTCTTCGTTATGATTTGCGGAAAAATGACTCAGAATGCCAACCTGGACTACAAAATATATCAATTTGGTTACTATTTTATACCATGATGATGCTTCAGCAGTAAATACTAACTTTAAATCAGCCGTATCCAATGCTTATATTACAATACAGGTCATTTCGCTATCTACAGTTGTTCTTTGTTAAGCATTTAATGCGATTTGTATATGTTCATCACAATTTTCTTCTTCCGAAAGTGGTTAATCAATTATCCTAACATTTTCTATTTTTGTACCTCTGAATTCTATTAATTATAGTCCTTCTGTATCAACATTAATCTTTAAAACCTTCTTTAAAAGTTTAGCCTATGTTACTCTCCATCCCTTCAACTATCTCCACTTAAAAAATAACGTCAACTCGTCGCTCCGTTTTCCCGTAAAGAAAGACAAACATACAGACAGACACACTTTCCTATTTATAATATTAGTATGGATTGTCAAAAATATCACAGTTTTAATATGTCATTCCAAATGTTTCACACTGGTACACTCAGAGAAAAAACTTACATAACAAGGAACAATAAATTTTCATTCATAAACTATTCGGTAGCAGTTCATATTCCGTTAAACGCTCGCTCGCACGTCCAGACGTATTATATTTAGACCAAGTGACTTTTTTCGACGCGTCAAGTATTTTGGTTGCAAAATACCGTTTCGACTCAAAGTGAGAATGCCAACGTTATAATTTATAGTCTCATACCATGCTTATAAATTAATGTGCAATAGAAAAAATATAATAGAAACTAATAAAATACTGAAAATATTTTCTTTTACTTTTGTATCAATTCATATTTTTCAGTAATGATCATTTCGTTTATTTCATTTTTTTATATGACAAACGTCGTAATTTTACCGTGAGATATATTACTCGCCATATTCCCGAACTCGTTTATAAGTTCATTCGGTACAACGACATCAATAACTCCTGATTCTTCATACAGAAACATTTATTTGCAAAAAATGTGTTGACAGGTGGTAAAAGGCTTATGTCACACCGTGCAATCGTCGAATACGACATTTTTAACGTGTAAAAGTTATTTCCCTCACTCACAGTACAATGTGACCCGGATTTTTCAATTTATTCAGAGAAGATGGCGGATTTTCTGGAAAATCAGTGACGTATTCGTTGAGTTATTAAGTTGCCAAATATATCACGCATACACATAATTAAGAAGCCTAAATGATGTCATATTCGGATGAAATATTTTGTTTTACAGTTTGTAAATTGATGTTGTAAGAACACTAACATCCCATTCGAGGTAATCAAAACAAGATGTATTTGTTTTGTTTTCTTTATTTTTTTTATCAACTTGATGATATTGTTTTAGTAACCAGTTGTTGATTAGTAACATCGTAATCACTAATCAGGCAAAAATGTGGCAAAAACTTGCTTTTTAATGTACCAATGGGACCATCTAAAGATAATTTAACAAATTGATCAAAACGTGCCACTGTCGAAGGCCGAAGTGAATAGAGTCGATCAGGGTCATACTTTGACTGGGGCAATAGAAATTTTTGTTTTTGTCATTCGTTAGTTGCCCACAAGAAAGGTTAATCGAAAAAGAACCCTTACTACTCGTACTTTATTGGAAGATACGTAAATATTCTATTTCCATCACCCACATGACATTCTATTTCCCATATTTTCTTTAATAACCACACTTGCTAAGTGCTATTTCAAAGAACTTACGGACTGAAAGTGGCGCTTACACGCAATCACACTCAAGTACAATTGTTATGATTTCAGTGATACGTAATGGAAATACTTATGAAAACTTGGTGCAACAGGACACCCACTAACCGAACGTTTGTATGGAAACACGTAATGTCTCAATTTGAATGTGCACTCTGGGGAAAAGAAGTTCAGTAGAGTTAGCAAAGAAATTTAGAAGTACCAATCGCGAAAATTAAATACTGCGTTCAAGTTTTCTAGCATGTATTTCTAGTTCTACACTGATTAAAAATATACCGTTGGAAATAAAATTTTGCCATCGTTTTTGAAGCTATTGGTATTATTAAGAATTAGCTCTATCATATCATTCGGGCTTTAACTTTCTTCTATCTTCCTACATTCTACTTCGCTTTATAAGAGATTCGTTCCATTATCCTAGTTTTATCACAATTGTCCTTCTGTGGTAACATATACAAAACCTTATAAGGATAATATCCACCTGTTTAGGCGACGTTTCCAAAAGTTTTCACAGTTTTCCTTGCCGACGCTATTGCTCCGACGCGCCGTCTCGACCGCGCTATTTCGGTCCTCGCCCGCCCAGCCAAGTTTATTGACACGACTTAACGCGTTATACTATGCCGGGATTTAACTGCTAATACCTCACGCCGAAGTGCTTGCTAGTGCCATGCTAATATGTGGTCCGGACTCTGGGTTTGATGTCCTTTCGGAGACAGACGAAACGCAGAAACTGTTCTGCCATGAACCCTGTCTGTTAGTGCTTAAACGTAGGATTGCAAATCGTGTGGCTGCTAAAGACGGAACTAAAATGTCAAATAAAGACACGCTTAACGAAAGGACTGACTTCGAAGTTAGTAAGCCTATAAATTGTGAAGACGAGCATGACGAAATGGTTTACCTATCTGATATAAGCTGAGGTGTAAGATTCAGCAGTGTTTGGAAATAAGCCTGTTAAAACCAAGATATTGAATTCAAGAAGTTTGTTTGCTTTTTTTTTGGTATACCTTGTTCTTCTCTCTTTATTGTCACTGCAAATGTTGATACATTTTTATACCATCGAAATCAAGAATGAAAAATAATACGATGTAGCAAAGACAACTATCCAATGCTATGTTAACCGGAGTTCTAAGATTAGTCTTGCATTATTTGGATACCCCTGATGAACGAAAATCATTATTTAAAGGCGCCTGCGTATGTGTCTATGTATGTCGCAAACATTGTGTTTTGCCACGTAAGTGTATATACCTATTAATATACATTCTCAATAATGTTTCTTACGTCAAACGTTATTTTAATATAATGATGAAGAGTTGATTGTTTTATAAAAGTTTGATGTTGTATAATTATTCGTATTAACGCAATCTAAATTAGCTGGCATATAAAAATGTTTGGAATCAATATGAGCTTAAAATCACGTTAGAGGAATGTTTGAAAATCGCAGCGCAGGATATATATAGTCTCAGGAAAAGGTAAACATGCAGACAAGGGCCTAAAGAAAAATAGAAATTGTAAAAGAAAATTAACGAAAAAATACACTTTAATATTAAATTAATAATTATTTTAGGCAATATAATATCTAAGAATAACTATTGACTGAACTATAATGATTCGCTGTTTGTTTTAAACTTCGTCATCAAATTGTGTACCTAACTAATCAATAAGCTTCACAAAGCCAAAAAAGCAACATTAAATAAAGTTGTTTTTTTGCTTTTAAACATCATCGAACACGTTCCCACTTTCCGATCCATTTACAGACAGACACTACGAACACTAGTCGCGTGCACAGGGCAGATGTTGAAGCAGCTGCACGGCTCGCGAAATGTAACGAGATCGCGTCAACGATGCCGCAGTGACGTCATAATTATGTTGTTATGACCGTTGGGGTTTGTTTCTCTTTGGTTAGGCATTTGTTTTTATTGTAGTGACGTGTTTTATAGTTACTATATCATTTTAAAGGTGGCCATTGACGGTCTTTTTGGCGCGTCAGTTTAACTGGTGTACTTTCAAAATTTGATCGTGTCGAATCGCCATGCCAGAGTTTGTTGGCCGCCTAAACCATTTAACGCAAAAAATTACCGTCAATGGCCACCTTAACTGTAGCATAAATCTTTTGTAGACTTTTTTATGTATAAACTGATCCACCGAATACGTTATACTAGACAAGTAGGGAAGCTCGCCGCCAGGTGGCGCAGTGGCCCCGCCCCCTGGCGCCTGCGCTTCCAACTAACGTAAACGATTCACTTTTACGCTAATCATTTATCTTTGTTTAGTTTGGCTGGAGAACTACTTAGATCGGTAAAAGGAAAAGTACGGTGTTCGTTACAATGCATGTTATTTGAAGGTTTATCATTATTTTTAACCTTTGCTTTCACACCGATGATGTGTATCAATGAAATATGTATGACTCTTGATAATTTATGTACATTTATATTTGTGTCTTTTGTTGATCGGTTCTTCAAAGCCTATAAGAGGCAGTTCTTGATTATGGGTTAAGACTGCACTTCGGTTATCATTTTTTCGTTAGATCGTCGCTCACAACCAGGAAAGTAAGGGAGTAAATAACTAGAGTTACTGACGTAACCACTCGAAACAGCGAACTGAAGTCACAACAGACTTTCTTCAACTGTCTTACAACTGAAATCCGCTGGAGTAATAAAATGTGTTTAGCAGTAAAGACCATGACTATGCGAGCGTATTGTGGGTCGACTCCCAGTCGCATTTTAGAGGCAACTCGATCGTGTAGCTAAAGAACGAGCTAAATGGTACATTGAGAGAGAATTATAACAAGCATGTGAGTGACGCAGACTGATAACGATGACAAAGATGCTGACTGACTTCACTAACAGCCAATAATTTGGCGTAGATTTTCTTTGAAGGCCAAAATGCACCCTTATCTCCCGGGCAACAGAGGTTAATAACAATTTTACGACTGACCGCATTAGCCCCTGTGGAAATCTGGCAGAACATTTAACTACTGTATCAGTAAAACGCATTCAAATCCCACATGAACATGTAAATCGACCTCATCGTACGAACTGACTTAATTAGTACTAACCGGTGCAAAGCAGTTCATGCCGCCATTGTGCCTGGCTCTATATTCCCACGACCCGTACATAAACCTACGTACATACAAATTATTATTTATTTTTTTATAGTTCTTTTATCTTTCTAAATTATTCTAGGAAGATTTTTGTTTAATTGCAAGATCTCACATGACCTGAGATGGTTCTATTGAACTTGGTGTCGAGTGTATTTTGTTTCGGTTTGGTGTTATGTATTTGTGTATGAAGACAATACTGCGGTGTTTTTTAAATATTGTACTGTTTTTTTAAAATATTTTTTTTTTGCAGTGAAAACAATAAGTTGAGTTAGTAATTTAGGTAAGTTCAAGTTTCCATTCTTAATAATGTTAAACCTTTTCTTGGGAGTAAAATGACTAAAATCTAGTTTTTTTTGTAAATGACGTCCAAATGTATCGTTGCATGGTCGAATTGGAAAATATTGTGATTTTAATTTGATTTTAATGATACTTAATAAATTTACTTGCTCGAAATTTTATAATACCACAACTTATAATATATTCAAACTGTGCCAACTAACAGTCATTGTAGAGAAAACTTTATCAACGTTAGCTTTGACAATTTGTCAATTAATTTTGTGTTGATATTTGCTCTAAGCCTGGCGTAGGTTGCATTTTATGCACACTGCCCAACTTGTGATAATTAATAGGTCTCTTGTAGTTCTTACTAATGGTGCCTCGCAGTTTCACCTGCAGTATAGGTATATGTTTTATCTTTAGTTTCTTCGCTACCGTGGGCCTTAGCTTGTTATTGGTGCTGATTCCGTTGTTTACAAACAAAACTAGATTTAAGTTCAGTGTATATTTTTCATTCCAATTCATTAAGTAAAGGATAGTCGAAAAATATTAGTTTAGTCGTGTCAAAATAAGTTACTCCACAGATAATTTAGTCGCGAAAAAAACAAGGCCACTAATAATACGCCAATTTACTTCAGGCTCTGGCTAATTTGACAGTACTTAACTAATATGTACCTATCTTCTATCATTTTCTTAAGGAAACAGAAAATGAAAGATGCACTAAACTTAGTTTTATTTTTGAACAAGAGAATCAGTGGTGCCGATTCTCTTGTGCACAAACTAACGTAAATTTAAGTTAGGTTCATCTTTCTCTTTCCTTTTAATTAAGAAAAGGACAGAAGATCAAATATTAGTTAAGTCCTGTCAAATTTAGACACTCCATAGATAATTTAGACGCAATTTAAAAACATGGCGTCTAAATATACGTAAATTTTCATCAGGCGCTGTCTAATTTGACAGGATTAAACTAAAATGTATCTTCTGTCCTTTTCTTTAAGAAATGGAAAGAGAAAGATGCACTTAACTTAAATTTACGTTAGTTTGTGCACAAGAGAATCGACACCAGTATCAATGTGCAGCTTATGTCTTATTCTGAAGTATACAGTTTCAACAAAATCCGTTCATCAGAAAAACTAACAATTACCGAACCATCCATCTTCACAAACTTTCACACATACAATATTAGTAGAATTCTTACGTCTCTAGTAACTTTTGTCATTGTTTTGTATGTTTAGCTATCTGTAGATTACATTGTATGTCTATATAAAGATAAGTATAAAATAGAAACTCCCAACCTCTACTTTCATAAAATCTAAACCATTAACCTATTGTCTCATCCTAGCTCTATTTTTAACATCCCCTCGTTCATCCATTAACGATTTAGACATGAGAAACCCACGCGAATCCACGAACAACCATTACCTGTAAGTCTGTAACATTTAAAGCTAACGATCAAACATCGGTTCATCCCTTTTTCCCCAAAGGTGTTGAAGCGAGACAAAGACACGTATCACGTAACACGATACAGCGAGCACAAACAAATTGCTTCCACGTATTCCATTGAACGTTATACAGTGTATTTGGGTAACATTGCCAATAGTAATTAGTCGTTAGATAGGTCAAGGTTGAATTGTATCGTTTTGCCAACAAACTTGTTTGTTTCGAGTTCTTATTTTTGTGGTTTTTTTTTTTTAATGAAGGAAACAGTTTTTTGAGGTAACGTAAAAGTTTGTGATATTTATTATAAGTAGTCTTATTCTGCGGCTCATCTAAGTTGGGTAACTTTTTATTTACTGCTCTGCTTCTGTAGGTCATAGCGTGATATGATATAACGTATACTATTCCTCACAAACATTGCATAAATCATTGCCTGTGTAGTAATTTTTAGGTTTGACTTAAAAAAGTTAGTCATTCACAAACAAAAAGCTCTTACTATTTCATGTAATAAATACGATGTGAAGGATCGCGAACGATGGAAGGACTGGACGGAGGCCTTTGCCCAGGAGTAGGACAGAAGAGGCTAACTAAAAAAAAAATACGATGTAAATACAGGCCCAATGCAAAGCCTACTTCGGAAACCAGATTAATAGTTAAAGCAAGATCAGACTTATCACTACTCGCAAATTCCTAAAGTTTTTATGCTTACTCGTCATTCATAAGTCTCTATTAAATAAAACCATTCTCACAAGAAGTACTACGCGAAAATGTCAGGAAAACCGACAACCTATGTTTTGTAACACATGGCTTATGTTTGTTATTTAATTTCACGGATACTTACCGTCACACAATACCGGTACCTATACATAATAGTATGTACTATGTATAAATACCTGTAAGTATGTATGTTTAATGTCTAGACTACCGACAGACAGGAAATCATTGTGTCATTCAAACCATTTATCTTGTTCATATGATGCCCCGTCACAGAGTGTAGTTAACAGTAAGGTAATGTATTTTTGACTAAATGTGTCTAAAATGACTGAAGTTTGATTAAAAAATATTTTGACAAATTTAATTTTGAACTATAGGGCCGGTGTTTCATAATTGATTAGGAAGAAACGTCTAAAACAAAAGGATTTGTAAGTATTTGTCAGTCATCATCAGTAATAAGTTCTGTGTGTCAAAAAAAAATATGAATTTAAAAAAATGTGTATATAAGGGTTCGTTTGTTGCAGTTTTTCTTAATTAGTCACGTTATAAAAGAAATTATTTTTTATAACTAAGGACGAGATTGAAAGACATTACTAAATACGTGCTAAGACTTAGTTCTATTTCTGTCACTGTCTAACTATGAGTGTAAGAAATTAAGAACACATAGTAAGTATATTATTCGCTAAGTCTTCTAGATTCTGTTACCCAGAATCCTCAACAACTTAGACTATCAGCTAGCCCATTCCAGCTTTATAAATCGCTGCGGTCTAATTTAATAAATTAGATTGAATTGTTGTCTTACTGCATTTGTCATGATGTTTCTGCTCTGTGGCCGACAGTGGACACTCGATATGCATTCTTCGCTTTTGTTTATAATCTTTATCGTGTTCCGGAAATTTTGCTCACGTATAGACATTTCAAATTGCAATGCTTCGTACACATAATATGAATACACCTTTAAAAGATTTGAAGATTAAAATTAATTAGGTTCTTTATATATTAATAAAAAGGAAACCCACTCTGGTGTGTCGGTCTGCTTGTCCGAATTTTGCAATTTACTCTCCGTCATAATTGGTCAAAAAGCCCTTTTGTATATCCATATTTTTACGTTGATCGTCACCAAAATGAGGTTGCAACCGTATTTTGAACGTTTCTTATTACGATAATTTCATTAATTTCCCTTTAGATTTCAGAAAAACTAACTTCAGACGAGAAATCCTTGTAATGATTTATTTTATAGAAAAATTACACCCAGACCCAAAACAAACAATATACCTACCCATCACACAAAGTTTGTTCTGGGTGGGAATAGAGCCTACGACCTCCGGCTTAGCAGTCAGGGTCACTAACTACTAAACCAAAAGTAGTAAAGTCATACTACTGAAAAAAAAATCCATCAAAACTGAACTTCATAAAATGATTTCAGTGCCTATTCATTTGTTTGTTTATTATACCCGACGTTTACCGTTATAAATATGAAGAGATATTCCCGCCAGACATATTTATGTAATAATCGTAGTGTAACTGAAAAACTGAAGTATTTACGAGCATTCGTGTAAACAACAACCAATTTATTTGTAGAAAAACAATGGTTGCTTTGAGAAATCATTTTCAGACTTAACATTTCATACTTTTTTTAAGCGACAAAATTCGCTTAAAAAAAGTATATGGTCAGAGTAAAAATTCCTTAGGATGAAAGTTTTTCACCATACCAACAGAATTTACTTTTATTGATACAGGCGTGGTAATTTTGCTGCTTTATAGCGTCCACGCTGACGACGTGGGCGCACATGTAAATTATGAAATCATGTTTTTAAATAACTTATGTAAAAAAAAAAATGATACATAAAAAGTATTATCATCCTATTTTAATCCCGTCCAGATGTTCAGAAAATTTCCAAAAATACAACAAAAAAAAACCAAAGAGTACAAATAATTTTCCCACAGAGTTCAGCGAACTGCCGCGACTTTAATGCCTAACATAAACGGTCCTCACCGATGATAAACACATTTACAGCGATCGGGGAAGTATTTTTGTTTGTTGTTACCCAATTGTGTAAATCTTTACACGGTGGTAACGACTTCACGTGATAGAAGTGTCCTTTGATGTGTCTCATTTGTTTGTGGTTCATTAATCAATGGTTTCTTTGTAGACTTTGGTTCTGAGGGGGGTTTGGGGATGGTATTGGATCGCCTTTTAATTTTTTGAATCACTCGTTTCTCTAATTCTCTGGTTTTGCTTCTAAATTTGGTAAATTAATACTACTGTATTTATTGACGAGTAAATCTGTTTAAGTACTAGAATGATCGTCATCTAACCATTAACAAACCAATGAAGTGAATGTTTAAAATAGATGAAAAAAATATGTTCATTAAATTACAGATGCAAACCAAAGCAAAGGTTTGTTACTTTTTCTGGTAAAAACTAGTGAACTGACTTCTGTATTTTTTTTTTATTAGTTTTACATCAGAATAACTAATAGACTGTAATTTATAAAAATATTGTTTAACTGCAATTTTAATCGACATAGATACATACATACCAGGAACATGTTAAACGTACCTTTCACAACATATCGTCTCCATAAACTTGAGTTGAGTAGTAGATAAAATGAAGATAACCACTTAATTCTCCGCAACCAGAAGTAATAACAGCAAACAGCAAACTTTCAAAGCCAGAATAATACTTTAACAAAAGTCAATTACTTCTCAATAAAACATAATTCAGACTTTTTAACTCACTATACACTCTTTCACTCACTAATGCTCAACTCACTCCTTTACATCAACATTTGATTATCACTCTCCAGACATATAAAGAGGTTATTATATGTAAAATTTACGACCACCCTTACAATATTTAGAAATATCATATTTAAGTATGCACTTGAGATCTTTGATAGCTCATATAATTTTTATGCAGTGATCAATCAAATTATATTTTATAATGTGTTGATAGGCAGTAAACGATTTAGTTCTTATTCATGACTCGTCTGTTATCCGTTTAATATGTCGTAAATGTTGGGCAATATAAAGGCTGGTGGTCAACTCATAGGAGTATTATGGAAAATACTAGTTATAAAGCTGTTACAAGTATGGTTAACAAAGCAATTATTAATATCTTATTAAGAAAAGCTAGCTACTACATTGTCAACAAAATTTGAAATTTACAATCTTAAAGAAGCGAATTAGCGAGATTATTTAAATCTCTACAATATATCGGATTTGCAAAAAAAACTTAATAGGCTAAATTGTGTATATTGCCTGTTGCAAATTTTATGCTTAGCAAAGCAAACGTCACACTTGATCCTGACTAAACTGAAGAAGGAAAAAAATACTGATAGTGTAATACTATTATAACATGCTACTAACTATCAAACGGATTTTTATTTGGCTTTCACTAGTAGACCAAGTGATTTATGCAAAAAGGTTTAGTGTTGCTACGCATAATATTATGTAAATTGGCTGAAATGTGATAATGATTGTTAAACAAGGCGAAATAAAACATTCAGACTGGGAGCTTTACTAGCGTGCGACGCATTCATATTCATGACGAGTCGTGTGTAAACAATGTATTAAAAATCTGGAATCTATATTACCTATAGCATGACGATAGAAAAACATTTATCTTCTACCACGAGGACAAAACCGCAGGAAAAACACTTTGTTTCCCACATGTATGTAAAACCGTAATGAAAGATATACTCCTTCATCCTTGGAATAACATAACAATGTGTTTTAGTTCCGGATTCGTTCGGGGATTCCATTCGGGATGTTCTTTGAAAACATCAGTAAGCCGCGTGTGTTCGGGAAGCTTGCGAGATAAAACAGAAGACTGGATAGAACATACCTAAAAGTATAAAAAAATACGAATTTAACGTTTTTGAAAAAAAAAGCAATGCTTTCTTTTTTATTTGAACTTGCAAGTAATAAATATAGTATTTTATGATCCATCAAGGGTGCTGAGAGGACCCTATCATGCCTCTGCTATCCGTTCGTATGTTTGGTCGGTATGACGCTCTCTGCCTATGTGCGGTGACGATTGTCGCAGTACTTATGACTTTTAGAAGCGTCCAACTATGTACTTACAGCAGTGAACTGCAGAAGACTCGATGTGGTAAAAATGGTTCGTTCTTTACAACTTAATATAGGTATAAAGGGCAGACAAGGGCAACAGCTGACAAAATGACTAAGGTGTGCATTTATTAGTACTATAATAAGATTCCACTTAGTCCGTGTAATACCGCACCTTGCTGGCGGACTGCAAGCGGACAAAAAGCTACTTGATGATGGTAATAATAAGAGCACACTGCAGACATTTTCTCTGCCATTGGCCCTCGTCTACGCAGGCCCTAAATGTTCCAAACAATTTCAACAAAGTGAGAGATATTTAATTTCGTCTACTAGTAAAAGTTAAAGTTGAAACTCGTGTTACTATAACGTATTACAGCGGCAGTGTCCGATCGTATGATAGGCAACGAGCCAAACAAATGCGATAATAATCGTAATATTCACTTCTGTATGGACCAACCTAGAACTGGCGAAGAAGGACATTGGCAATATGGTAAATATCTACGTCTTTGAATTACGATCTGGTTAATGTAGTAATAGACCTTATTAATAAATGCTAAATCTAGAAATAAATAACTTTAAGCGTCAGTTTGTCAAAAAAGTAAATTTAAAATATATCTATTGTGTTTTCTCATCTGTCGATTTCCGAAAAATTTAAACTGACTCACTTGCAGATAACTAACGCGACTTTTGCTTTAAAAGGTTTCGCGTAAAACACGATTTAAATCCACCCTCGCAAACAAACGCGATAAAAAAAACTGCCTTTTCCACTCCTACAGGCAAAGACCGATTAACAAAACAATAAAAATATAAAGTCCACAAAAGGTTTCACAAATTCTCAATTTCCTCTAATTTGTTGTGCTCCAAATAAAAAGCACTATCCTACCCTCATTTTACATAAAATTATCTTGCTCCAGTTAAATTGAATATAATTCTATTCTAGGGATATCCCTATATCCGTTTAACCACTTCAATGCATGATGATTCATTTCTCAAGTACGTGGATGTCTGCTACTCAAATGTTATTAGTGGTTTAGTGAAGCGGGCTATCGACAAATGATACTCGATTATTGTTATGTGGTGCGATCTCGAGAGCTGCGTTGAAATCTGTTATCGATAATTAAGTAGTGATGTGGTTTGGGATTAGAGCGATGCGTTAATATTTGTAGATGATATTCTAATTCATTTGGAATTAAAAATGTTTGGAAAGAAATAACAGTAGAGCTCATTGAAAAGGCGCTTATACTTAGATATCTTACCGTCATGCCTATTTCTGCTGCAAAGTGTTTCTATGTTAATATTTGAAGGTTATGGGTGCCAGAATAATTACAAGCCCATGAGGTATTTAACTTTGACTCTAGGAGGGCAACACATTTGCGAGGCCTCTGGGATTGCAAATATCTGGGTACCGGTGACTTAAAATGAAAATGAAATTGAATTCATATTTATCGTTGATCGTATCGTTAGCTTGTTTGCCACCCGGTGACATAAAAATTAAAATGTTTTGTACATTTACATTTCTTTGGAAAGTTTTGCTGAAAATTAGTGCTGATCGTATTGATGCCTACTCTTCCACCAAACATTAAACAATTTTGACCACAAATTGTTTAATGTTTGTTTGGTGGAAGAGTAGGTGTGAGTAAGAAAAGCTTTGATTTGTATTGACTGCCAACGATAGAGAAAAGTTGAGGAAAAACATCACTGGCGCCTATGACTAAGCTTTAATGAGTGTCTTTTAATAATTCGCCTATCTGTTTATAATTTTCGTACATTTACCCCAAAAAATTCCAGTGCTGACAAGAAACATACCGATCAATCAACAAATCAAAACAAGTACTTACTATTTAACTCTTCTGTCCTACCATCAAATGCTTACAAACATTCACAAACTTCATGATATTATAAGAAACTATTAATTAGCATAAACCATTAGAAGTTTTTCTTATAAACAAAGCATTGCCAGTCATTAATATTAGTTATCAAACAGTCTGACACTGTTTGTGTTGCTAGCAGCAAAAAGTTGACAAAAAGTATAAACATGACTTGGAATTTGCCGTGGTGTTGCTAGTTGAGATCTGTTTTCGTGTGTCACCGTTTACAAACGTCGATTTAGAAAAGAAAATTTTATACCCGCCTACGTTTCTATCAATCCATCATCATCTGTTTTTTTTACTCCTAATACTTCAAAAACCATTAACCATTATTTTATATACTTCTTATCTAGTCTTTTTAAAAACCGTTTTCATGAAACAAATATCATTGCAGCAAGAAGCTATTCAGAATCAAAGATAGCTTTACCTACTTCGAACAAAAGCGCACCAAATAAAATGAACGATTTATCATTCCCATTTAACATAAACCCACAGCCTTATTAAAACAAAAATCACTGCATTCAAGTCCAACAATTCACAACTAGTGGTTAGTCAATTAAAATCATAATCATTAGCGTAGCGCCACCACGGGGCGGCAGAGCAGTAATTAGTGCCGACCGACTGGCTCGGTAGTCAGCGGCTAGTCACGGTCGCTTCCGTCGAAAAAACACGTCACAACAACGTTATACCACCAGACGATAGACTTTTGACGAGGTTTCGAGTGTAGGTGGGCTTGTAGACGGACTAATTGCTAGGTGACGGATTGGTCCTTATGATGTTCTGTTGTTTGGAACTTCGGACCAGTCATACTGACAGACTATACGATATAGTGTTTCAACTTCCGTTCCGCCGAAGTAAATAGACGTTTCTTGAAAGTAAGTGGTAATAGATACAGTCAGAGAATAACTCAGTCAAAGTAGGTGCTATGCTTTGGTTCAGCTATTCGTTTCTTTCTTGCCATTATTTTATTTTTGCCAAAGTAAATGAATTTAATGTGTGTTAATGTGGTTTACAATTATTGAACCATGTTGTGTATTTTCTAGGGATGCATTGTGCAATTTAATTTTGAATCTTGTCGCTTTAACGGTAGGCTAGGCCAAATAAGTTATAGAAAAAAATAAGATGAAATACAAATACTATCTTCGATTAGATCATGTCTAAAACAACAATCGCAAAGAAATATCAAGTTATCTATCTACAATACAATGTATTTTGTAACGGCAATTAGATTCCCAACATTGTACCTATTTGTAATTGGCGCTTAATGCAAATCATAAATAGCATAAGAGTACTACTGAATGATAAATAAACCAAGTTCGTAATTTAAAGATGTTACAATTTTATTTTTGTCTGTAAATAATGGCGTACAAAGGTAATGGTAATGTGCACAAAGCTGTCGTAAATTGCCTTGTCTAGAAGTGTAGTAGACAAATGAAAATTACTTAGAACTTAATTTATCAAACATTCGTCTCTATCACACAATTGTCAAATTACAGGTGCGAGATAAAGATGTCACATGGCTAAGCCTAAATACATGCTAAGTAATGTTTATTTATCTGTGCTTTAGACTGAAATTAAGCTACTTAATAAATCAAATGTCATTTTTCTCTTGTTAAAACAAATACAAAATAAATGTTCCTATTGTTTCTCAACAGTGTCTGCTTATTTTTTTCTTAGAAACATAATTAACGTCGTTCGGTGTGAACGAAATCGATAGTCGATGCAGCGGAGCGTGGCAACACTTTTTTGTTAGTAACTGTGCAAGTTAGGGGCGAATGCGATAACTTAGAGAAAGAAATATTTAGCTTCAGAAATTCTAATTCAAAGGATTTATTTTAAAAAGCATTAGAGCTAAGACGATTTTTACATGCATGAAATGTTAATGTTTTTCCAAAATATTGGTTACAAAACAAACTCAAAACTCAGACTTTTAGGAAAAGTTATATATTATTATGATATACACGATAGAGGTTTTTAAATCTATTGAAAGCATACCTACAAGAAAAATAGAAAATAATGGATGGATCAAAATCAGCATAAATATTCATTATGACTGAGGTATATTTTGTCGAAATAATTAAGTAGAGTAATATATATTAAAAAGTTAAGCGAATAGCAACAGACTATGACCATTTCCAGGTTGATAAATCCTAAATTAATTGCCTTGATTATATAAATTTTAGCAAGTTCCGTAGTTATTTAAAATGTTTCTCGACTTCCGCCAATTAGCCATATAACTATAGCATAGTTAACAGTTTTTGTTTCTACAAAATCAACTAAACATTTTGATGAAAAAACTTTAGTTTCCGAGAAAATCTGTACCTATTAAAATACCTAAGTATAGAACTAGTGTTTTTTGCTTTAAACTTATTCACAGGTTATTAAATCTGTATGAGAATATCACAGATATTTTATAACTATATGAAAATTCAGATGATGATAATTATTATGTCTACTATTGTTAGTACGCATGCAATTGTTCGTTAAATTATGCAATTATATTCTGCTTCCATGATGCATTTACAATTTAACGCCGTAGGCTTAAAAATTCGAATTTGAATTATTGTAGGTATACCTATTATTAAAACGCGTAAGGTCAGTTATTGACTAAACAAGAAAACTCTAAGGCTACTTTGACACTTAAAGCTGAAATTTCGCAAGATTAAAGAAAAATGTAGGAGAAGTAAGATCAAATAAATTAAATTCAGCCGGATTCAATATTGACGATAATTTACACTTGAATGAAATCATGGGAAACAGGTTAGTTAAATATAAAAGAGACACATAGATGGGAAAATATGCTCTACTACCTCCGTAATAGTTGACTTAAGAGCAAGGAAACGCCAGACACCTAAACAGAAAGACACACTGACCTTTATTTAATTTAATAAGGCTGGACTAACGATGATGATACTATAATGTGAAGAGTTTATCGACATAGAAGCACGTGGTTTTCATGAGGTTAGGAATGTTCAGTTACGCGCCTTACGCACATCGGGCCGGCTCTTTGATCCGTCGGCAGCACATAACTCAGATAGGTGGGCGGGCGTTAGCATGCGCTTCCAAAATGTTCTAGCACAGCTTTGTATACGTATTATCTGAGATTCATGACTACATTGTTCTCACAATCCATCTACGAAGTAAAACAGTTTTTGATGATAATGTCTTTTGAAGATATACGATGCAGTTCTTCGTTTAAGCACTAAAAAGTGCTCCTGATTTTTGTGTCATTAAACATCTCGTAATTTGATGGGGAATCGAAGAAATCATCTCGAATAAGATTATTTATTCGCTTATTCGCTTCGTATCAAAGTGGTAGTAAAGCTATTTGTAAAGACCGTCGTTAGGAGAAGTACGATCACTAAGTCCACCGCACTTTTTTCATCTGCAAAACAGCTTTGCTGTGATCCGATTTGGAGGGTGGGGATGTAAATGACAAGCACATGAGAGATATATCATCTTTGTCTTTAGAATAACAAATTACCAACACACTTGAAAAGCCTCTAATATTGCATATCTCCGTTGGTTACGGTGACTTCATGGTGATGAAATAAATGAAAAAGAAATTGAAATCATACTGGAAATCTCCGTGTAATGTTATTGTTCGCACAATTTCCTCCGAAGGTCAATGTTTGAGTTAGTACAATTTTTACAAAGAAAAAATAATCTCTTGTTTGCCTACCTTTACCAGAATAAGTAAACAAAATAGAAACAGTAGGTATAGCACATACATCAACCTGGCAGTTCAAATTGACTGCTTCGGACTACATGAGTTTTGACGTTAATGTGATCGGCCTGATGGGCACGTGTGATTGATTTTATGGGAAAGCTGTAGACTTGGGAAGAACATAAACGATTTTGAAGATTATGAAATCTTAGATTTAAACGTACCTAGTAGCTTTTATGAAAAATGCAGAAAATTGTGTAGACGACATTGACTACGATAAAGAAAGATCAATCATATTGGTAACCATTACATTGTTCATGCTTGGGGATTAAATCGAATGTAGTTGCACTGACATCATGTAGAAGACATCTGTACAAACAGAAGAACATCTGCTGTACTTATAGTAACGAATGTAACGATCGATAGCACTGTGACGTAACATTAGCACGATCACGTGGATATCGCAAGGTGTTTCAATTATATACATCTGAATATCTTTACAAAAGGTTTTCATTCAGCTGACAGAAGCAAATTTCCTGTAAGTGGTATTAATGTTGTTTTATCAAAATCGAATTTGTAACATGGACTGGACTCTGATAAAAAGGGTACAATGAAGATGTATTGAAAACTTGACTAAATAAATGGGTGATCACAAGAAGCTGCTGATGTAATAGAAGGCATATTTTATGAGGAGTTGATGATGCTATTATTAAATGAACAGACATTTATACGTAAGAATTTTTTCCAGGAAAATCTCAGCCTAGAGAAATCTTGTGAGCACCTGAGTAGGTGTCAGACTAAATAAAACGCCGGCCGGTACGCATGTTTTTGTATTAAAAAATAATATTAGGCCTTTGATTAAGTGTCTAGAATCTACAAATTTATAGTATCTCTGATCTGTTTGGACTTGTATTTTAAGTCTCTACTCAAAAGAAAAGGGGTTCTGAACGAAGATGATTTCATAGTAACTAGTTCGATCTTAGTAAAGTTTATACAGCCAATAGTTAATCTATTAACTCTTTTAAATCACTCCTAAGTTTAACCTCAGCTGTTTGTTAGTTGAATCTACAACCAGTAAATTTACTTTTACTAGGTTATTGGAGATCGGGTCGAAGTGGTAATCCTAAAATCCTCTGTTGTTCCTCGATCCGGATCACTACATGGGCCACTACCGACTCCGTCGTGTTAAGCGCTATAGCGAACGTCTAAACCAACATTCTTAGCTAAAAATACACGAACGCATCTAAAGCTACTACTGACTGGATCTAATAATAAGTCTAACAAGTCATTCGCGAGGCTGAGTAACTCATCTATTGTTGAATTTGCACTTGCCAATGTTTTAGTTTTTCGTTTGCTTTGGCAGCAGCGTGACTAATGTCATTGATCAGAGTACTTTCTGGCGGTAGCCACTTCTAGTTTTCTTGGCGAGAGGTGCAATTTACAGTAATGATAACAACATTGTTTATTTAATACAAAACCACGTGAAGCCGGCTGTTTCAGCCGCATCATTATTATTTTGTAACAGTAGGTAATGAGTTATATTAAACTTGGTAGGTACAAACTTCATAATCATAGAAAACTTCTCGTAAACGATAGATAGAAGAAAATAACATGTGGTGCAGTGCAAAGAAAATATCTTATCGTGAGATGCGTGCGTCTTCGATTAGGATCAAAGAACCACCTGTATATTTTTATTGTAGGCGAAAATATTGTAAGTACATCTACGTTAGTTTTTTTACATTCTATAAACATTTGTCATTATGAAATAAGCTAAAACATAGTGTGGGTTTTAGCGGATACTAACGAAGTAATAGATTAACAAAGTCCATATCTGTCTCCAATTTCCGTCTGAATTTGTTCAGCAGTTAGGCGAGAATTCGAAACATAGACTTTCGTATTAACAATATTTACTAGTATCAAGTCATTTATGCAATCCAGACTACATATCTATTTACGTATAACAAGGAAAATTGCATTACGTTTAATTGTGTGTTTTTTAATGGTAAATTGCTCTGGCATATCTCCAGTACCGAATAAAAAATTGTCTGCACTCACTTTCAGTTGGAAACATGCGCAAGATTCGATGACAGTTTTTGTACTGTCTGCATGATAGGTACATCCTCCGTTTTTGTTCAGGTAATTTTCCGTTTTTCTCAGAATTTACTACAAGAGTCGGTACAAATAAACGTTGTAGTTTTTGTGTTTTTTTCTTCAATTTGTTTAATGATATTGAAACGTTTTATTTTAATTTTTTTAAAGCATTACTGTTTCTTAAATAGTATATCTAACAAGGGGGTTAGACAAGTGGCATTGCGGGAAAAATAGAATGTCAAATGTATGGGGTTGACATAAGCTTTCGCTAAGTAATTTGACATCTCCATACATTTAACATTCTATTCTACTAGCTATTTTGCAATGCCACTTTTCTATATCAGATAAATCTTGATGAGAGATGCCTAATATCTAAATTATACAACAATATTGCTGGAAGAACGTTGACCTGCTATTTTCAACGGAAGTTATAAATCTGATTCTTTTGCAATTTTTGTAATTGGGTCGTATTTCTGCCAAACAAAAATCAACAGTTGTATTAGAAAGTTTTTGAAGTTGAGTGTGTGGCTTTTATCTTTCTCTACTTATTAACTGAGTACATTTGTCGTTTTTCTATAAAGACTAAACAAATTGTATGAAGAGTTAATTTTTGTAAGAGTAGTATTCGTTTATAATTATTTATACTGATACATTGATGTGTTTTGAGACTATGTTTTATACTTCACTTTACGTATCGAAATTAAGTTTTATCCAAAAATATGACGTTCATTCTCAGTTTCATCTTTAAAACTTTCATTCCCATCAAACCCATCGCAAAAATTCTCTATAGCACCTACAGCTTTATTACTCATAAGTGAGTGATCTTGGATATTGAGCCTTTAACCTTTTGTATTGTAACCTTCACCCACTTCACGAGGCGTGTAATACATCACACATCAAAATTACCCCGCATTATCTTGTTAACGTGATTTTAGATCATTTATCTCTTTGATTTGAATATGATCGTTATCACTGAGAAATTGCCGTTTTGTAGTCGCAGTTTGTATTAGCTTTATCTGTGTCATCACTGTCATATATTTTAATGCGATTTTTGCAGCAATTTTTGTGACAACACTTTTAAGTTTATTGATACTTTGTCGCTTATTTTCTTTTTCAATATATCCACCGTTTGCTACCAAGGTAAACATTTTAACATTGATGTGTTCTCTAGCATCTTTTGCATCGCCAATAAGTTTTCAAAGTAATAAAATACCCACACACAAATTGCTTCTATTGTTTTTCTCAAACCCACTGAATCCGACGAAGATCGATTAGTTTCCATCTGACACCTGTCTGCAGGCTGTCACCTCCTCAAATATTACATCACCCATGCAAATATCTTGCAAACGTCTTTATAATAGACAATTAGACGAATGATTTATTTCCTTTGTTTCACGGTTCTATGAAAAATAATGACCTTATAAACGTCTTGTACGCTAAGAAGGTAATATGGTGTGCGTAATACTATGTTGTCTATATAAAGCACATAACATGCAGCTGGATTGTTGATTGTTGCAATTTGTTCTATCACATTTTTCTTACAGTTTTGGTTCGGTTCCCACGATGTGTTGTTGTTAACATATGACTGTTATTCAACGTGATTTATTTGTTTCGTCACTTACTCTGAACGTTATTTATATTTAGACGGCACAACAATGAACTAACCGCAACTTGTGGTTAAAGGTGATAAGGCACCAATAAACATAAATTAAAACTACCTAATTCTTCGGACCTTGATCGTTTGCGTCCAGATTACGTGTAATAATTGATACAAAGCGGAATTAATTAAATTAGGCATTGATTACTGACAATATAAACAACAAGTACCTAAGTTTTTAAATTGTAATGTATAATTAGGTACGCACTCACAAACCAATGGGTTGCTTTACATAGCAAGTGACATCACGGCAGGATAAACTGGACTCCTTTGAAAGAGACTGATCCTAAATAGCACTATGTAGATCAAAATCAATGGAGGGAGGCCTTTGGCCTGCAGTAGCTTATAATGGTAATAATATTACAGTTTTTTTATCTAGTTCAGATATAAAGATTTTCTTACCTAGATTTTTATGTGTGAATCACCAGATCATGAATATAAAAGCAAATTTTCTTGGGAAATATTAACGATAAGAATGAGAAAAAGAAGCTAAGTGGATACAGCTGTGTCGACAGAAGAGATTAAAGAATCAAAAGTGAAATGTTTGAAAAGTTCCGAGTAGCTTTTTAACGGCGTCGGCATTAGAGATAATGCAATGCATTTTTAATTTTACTATTATACAGAGACAGGCTTTTCGTGGTAATAAACACAACCGTACTACAGAAGCTAAAACAATCAAATTTGCATTGATTTTTTTAAATATAAGTATAGAGTCTAAAAATCGTTCTCCAATTATTGAAACCCCCAGAGGTTTTAATAATTTAGGAATACAAGTTTGTAAAAAAAAGTTAGTGCCTTATGTATGAGCGTCTATGTACAAAAAAAAAGCTTTTTTTTGTAATTCAAAAACAGGTACAGCACAGTTGCGGTCTTTTCAATTTTTCTCTGTATCTATCACACCCATATTAGAGAGGTCAGACTAAAACAAGAAGTAAACAGCTGATACCCAGCCCTCAAGCCTACCCACAAATCTCCCAAACAGTTATTACGCAAAACCAGTTCACCTAAATAAAATATACGTAGTCTAGACAAGTAAACTCTATTTTATACGAGTATCTACGGTGTTCTATAAAAATGGGTCTGATCTAATGTAAACAGTCGGGTCAACGTATTGTGGCGTGTTAGATTCCGCGAATACTAAAGCTTAGGCGCGATATGTTTCTATTCAACCATGATCAAGGTAAGATCATTCTAATATACTTCTGTCATCTTGCGTCACACAGGATACCGGGAACATCGGGTTTGTTTACAGTTATGCGGTTTTTTGAAACTTTACTAGAACTTCTGAAACGTGTTTCCTCGTGTTAAAAAGGCTTTTCAAATCGTTCTTAGGCTGGGGATAGAGAAACGTTACTTAGCACGCACTTTGGGTTAGCTATTCGCCGTCTCTATTTAGCTTTCGCAGTTTGATAGTTGTGTAACAGTGACAGCAATATAGCTTACTCGAAGTACTTGCTAAGCAAAGTTTTTATAAATCCTATTCTTCGGAAGATTAAAGTAAAATACCACTTTAGCAAAATATTATTACAAGTATTTTAAGATATGAAAATATTGGGAATTCCTATAGGTAAGAACTGTTAGCCATGTGTTTTAGTGACGTTTGTAGATTTAATGGAGTATGTAAAAATATAGAGTTTTCGGTAATTAATTCAAAGGGAATACTAATAACTTTTGGATTCAGATAAAAATTTTCGTAGTGTAACTTTTATTTTTAATTTATGAGATTGAGATTTGGAAATTCCGTGCTAAAATTTTGCATGCACAGAATTTTTATATAGGTAATGCGGATTTAATTACGTGAAAGTTTATTTTAGATCCGGATTCAAACTAAAGAAAGCCATGACTATCAATTCTTTTGTACATAATGTAAATATTTAAAGTAATTTTGGCTATCTATTCTTTACTATTCTACACTCGCGTGGATATGCTTTGAAAATGACTGTTTTTTACACCAAGTCATCCCCCTCCTAAAGCACTTAGTTGAAATTATAAAATACCCTTACGTAGTGCTCACTAACAGTATAAAAGGAAACTGTCGGGGTTGCGGAATGTTTATAATAGCTACCGTGACCCTGGAACATAAAGGCAATCGAAGGAACATGAGTGGGTTTTAGTCAGTAAGAGTCTGACACGCCCTCCCGCCGCACCCAGGACGGGAGCAGTCATTGGATGATTTCCCACTCACCAAAAAAAAAAAAAAAGTATAAAAGGAAAACTTTAAATATGCAAAGTCTAGCTCCATTGATAAGGACTGTGCTTTGATACGTCAGACAGACAGTTTTTCGTTTCAGTGATAAAAAGTTTTAAGAAATATATTACGACTTGTTGCTATTAAAATTTTACGAGTACATAATATTTATAACCATAAGTAAATAAATCATAAATCAAAACATTTTACAACCGTGACGGAAAATTGCATAAATGCTTTAGAATAATACTTAAATGTCACTCGTCACACTTAGGAATGCGTTGCTAGTAATAAATTATCACAACCTTAATATAATTCTTTGTTAGTTCACATCATTAAAACTTGCTTCTACCACCTCATTGAACCTTAAAATAATTCCATTCAACAAAAAAGAGCTCCCATAATGACTAACTATCTCCATTTATCTTTAAACACTCAACTAGCGAACCCACCTTTTATCTGCGCCAAAATTTCAGTTCATTCATTGTTTACCTCACTAGTCAGAATATTGGCGCCAACGAGCCAAGCTTCCCAGAACATGAACGGTATCAATTATTATAAGTTCAGTTCAGAAGGTAAACACGAGAACAGTGCTTTGTTTTGGTCCGTCACTCTCCACAGCAAATTTATGGGGTAGATATGTGTGTACGAATTGATTTTGAATACCGCATACCGTTTGGTGGTTGCAGATTCGGTTATTTAAATTAGGCTAATGGCAGCATTGGTAACTGTTGGATAATCTGTTACACAGCATTGTATTTGTGGTAAGATTTTGATAGAAGACAATTGCTTTAAATGATTTATGAAAAATATACCGCAGAAAAAGAGCATGATATATGATGTAAATGACACCAAAAAATTAAGTGAGCAACAACTGGCTCACTTGATTTTTTCGCCATTCAATGGAAAAAAAATAAACAACCCCATATACTATCTTTTAGTGCATCTTAATTTTATTAATGAGCTCTAAATTGATAATACCATACATATTTTGAATTTATATTAATGTAACTTTCCGTTGAAAAACAGACATGCATAAAAACATGAGCCATTCTCAAACGTGAGGTAGATTTGAATAATTCCCTTTAACTGTTTACGCGATCCCAGACAGAGTAGGGCCGACTGTTTAGTCTAGTGTTTTGTGAAGTCTAGATGTCAGGAAGTCGAGAAACATTTTGAGAAATTACTGGAATATTTGCAGATGTCTTGTTAATAGCTGAGCTTTTATTGCTGGTAGACTATCATAATGAACTATTTGACGTTGGTAATCTAAGGGTAAAAATTGTAGACTGCTAGAAATGTTGATGACAAAACTAATAGGTATAAAGCAAGATAGATGAATTTACTATGTACTTTGTAAGCATTAAGTATATATCGTATCGAAAATAACCTCTAAGATGAAAGAGTTATTTTGACAAGGTTTTCTACGGTCAATGATAACAATATTGCTAAGTTTTGTACAGCAAGATTGCCTGCAAGATCTAAGAAGACCTAGTTCCCCGGTTTCGCAGTCCAAAGTATCCGAGTTTCTAAGAAATACGTATATTCTACATAAATATACGAGTAAATGACTCATGGTCTATGATACACGGGGAATAGATGCCAAAATATATAGCGCCACCCACGGTACCAAGAAGTGTTTTGTATTAATTTATCGATTCCTCATCTGCAACGACCCTTGGAAACTGTCCCAGAGTGAATTTAAGAATGTTTTGCTAATTGTAAATTATCACCATGGTGATTATCGTAAATTGGCCGAGAATATCTGAAGAGGGCATTTGTTAAAAAATATAGCTCTTTCGAAGTAGGTATCTTAAGAAAAACATAACATTTTATTGTGATATAGAATAGAAAATGTGATAATGTTGCAGTAGTCATTTCACGTTCTTATATTTTAACAACTTATGTTGCATTATTGCCTACAAACTACGATAGTAGTCTTCCTAAGTAATTATTTGAATTGATGATATCAAAATCGTCTGTTTAAGCATTTCAGTCTTAATAATTCAATAAATAACTTATCGAATCTGCTTTGCATGAAAATGTTTAATCGAAATCTAATTAATAAATTCAATCACACAACTACATTTAGTGAAATACTTACAAAAGTGGCTTATTAAATGACATTTACATGAAATTGTTCGCATGAGGTACTTATTTACAACTAAATATTTGCATCGCATACAAATTGCAATCCTCCAAACCAGTTTCAATATTAATAAACAATATCAGTTATGGTTTTCCAATCTAGGAACGCAAACTATGTATACTGTCTGCTTATTGTACCATGTCTCTTTGGAAATGGGTTATATTCGATGAACTGCGCAAACAAATCCGGTGCAATATGTTACTCGAATTATGGAGTGTTGAAACTTCGTTGATCCCTAGACAGATTGAACACACATATAGAAAACCAAACAGTGCGTTGGCCAATCTGAGTCGCATTTCCCACTTCGACGGGCCGTCTATTCAGCCACTAAGGCTGAGGATACATTAGGCTACGACGCGACCTGCGACACATGAGCGATTAAAACAAATAAATGAATGCTCACGTATATGGCCCCACCGTAGATCAAATATTGCTAGTGATCTATGATTTCTTACTACAACATTATTGTAATCACGGCAAAATTGCAGTGAATATTGAATATAGCTCGGAATATTAACCGAAAAGGAAGAAGGTTCTCAACTCGATTGGTTTTTTATGTATGTACACCGATGTTTATCTCAGCGTCAACCTATAACTAGACTAGATTTGGACTACACATTCAGATTATGTTTTGATCTAAAAGATAAGGAAAGCCGGCGGCTCCCGTTCTTTGTTGTTTTGCATTGCCAACGACATCCCATTTTTTAGGGTTCCGTAGTCAACTAGGAACCCTTATAGTTTCTGGTGTTAGCACTAGAAAGCTGAATTTTGGTACCAATATGTATATCAATCACGCCGACAAAGTGGTAAAATAAAAATTGGAAAAAAACTTTTTATTAGGGTAGCCCCCCTATATGTAAATAGGGAAGTGTTTTTTTTTTTAATTTCAACCCTGACGTGTGATATATTGTTGGATAGGTATTTAAAAATGAATAGGGGTTTACTAAAATCATTTTTTGATAATGTCAATAATTTCGGGCGATTATTTAATCGCCCCAAAAGGAAAAATCAAAGCGTCCCCCTCTCTAACTTTTGACCCGTAGGTTTAAAAAATATGAAAAAAATCTGGAAAGTAGAACTTTATAAGGACTTTCTAGGAAAATTGTTTTGAACTTGATAGAAAGAACAGTTTTTGTACAAAAAAGACGAAAAGGTTGTACAAAATAATTTCTGCGTACTTAGTATGTCAACGTAACAAATAGCCTTTTTTTAAACTTATAAGTAGGTACACTTATTGTGACGGACGGGAAACTACGGAACCCTACATTGAGCGTGGCCCGACACGCTCTTGGCCGGTTTTTTTTTGTTTTTAGTGTCTCAAGGTGGTTAATTTTTTTCCAAACCTCTTTTTTAGCTTATAATGTAGCGCTACCAAGTTCATCTGCTACGTACTGTAACCTCAGCCTAACACTCTAGTGTGTTTTCATTGCCTGTTGAATCAGTTAGCTCTTAATAGTCGGCACGGTTCCTACAGACTGGATGAAAATTGGATTCGTAATCTAAATCATGACCTGATCCAAAATATTGAAGTACCTATTTGAAGATGATCTGAAAGCGGGTTTTAATACGAAACTCTGTTTTGGATAAACAAGCCGAATAGGAGATAATATAGAAAATATGACTAAAAAAAAACCATTCAAGGCTTTTAACGTTATTGAATAGATGAGATCCATAGAAAAAATCCTTTTATATCTACGTGTAATGAGATCATGTGTTTATTGGAGTTTTCCTTAGAAAATCGAGCAGGAAAATTGCTAGTCTAGTCATCGTTGTACTTTACATAGTCATACCAATGTCGAAAAATGAAAGTAACTAATTAAAAATTTCGACCAGCATTTACACTAAGCAATTATCTCATTTGTTTATGAACCTATCCCAATAGAGAGAAGCTGTCAATCAGTGTAAAATAAATAAACCGTCAATTTGCCGGTAAGATCAGTCAGCAATGACAAATAAACGGTACTTATTTATATAAAAGATTAATGTGTTAATGTCAGCTTGTAACTCTATAAACGTTAGATTGATTAGGACGGGTGGTTGTGGCCCAAGTTATCGGCGAATGCGATTTTTTTACTCAATGATGTATTGGACAGTGGCGATGCGGTTGATTTTATTAATCTATACTGATATTATAAAGCTGAAGAGTTTGTTTGATAATAATTGTGTTGCGTAGCCCAATCTCCGAGAAAGGGATCACGCTATGACCTATAGGAGCAGAGCTGTAACCAAAAACGTAGAAAAAAACGCGGGACTTCTAGTTCAATATATTTGAACCTTCATCAAACGTAAAGATGTAACATGGCACATAGTAGATAAATACGTAAAAATTGATTGGTAGAGAATGCCTAAGAAATTAAATTCTCCTTTGTACCTTTGTGCAATGTAAATAAATAAACAATAATAACGCCACCAGCCTTTAAATGAAGTTAATAATAGATTGCGCAGTTTAATATCTAGTTGCAATACGAAACTGTACTTTAGAACAACAATTCGATCACAACTCACCGAGTCTTAATAATTGCTCAGTATTTGCAGGAAATGAAGACAACTTCAATTGTCTAACGCGTTATTATGCAAAGTTAATGGCGGACATGTATGTGTACATTTGTTTCCAATCCGGATGTTTTTGCATGTGTCTTGCATTTTTAATTTCTGTCACTTCTGATCGTCTAGATTTCTAATGCTGTTTTGCATGATTAACATGCGTGCATTTGTATGTGTTAACCTATTTAACATAATAACTACCAGCTAAGTTGTTACTAGACTTTATCAATCTTTGTTTCTTCCTACTGTAATTTTTTTTTAAACTAAAACTTGCTTATTTTTTTTGTACGCTTATAAACATGCATTTATACACATGAAAATTATTAAATGTTGTACAAGGGAGTCACGTTACAGGGTGAAATGATGCCTCCTAAACTAGGCCAAAAGCCGGTGTTTTAGAAGCCAATATGAATTACTGTCATCGTAACAATCAGTCAATTTAAAGTCTTTTCTTTGATCTAACTAAATCACCTAAACAGGATAAAATTAAGATAGCAGAAATAACATGCAAATTAAGTATTAAGCAAAACAAAACCTTCAAAAATCGCCAACCCCTTTCACCTTGCACCGCTGCTAAGCACGACCGAGGTCGGCTATACATATTAGGCGCTGGTCAGACTATGTGACGCGCGTTAGCAATGAGCTCTTGCCTTACTACTAGGTACTACTAAACCTAGCTACCGCGTACGCTACTTCCACTATTCTACCAAGCTATTTGAAGGGACGGAATGATGTAAAGAGTCCAGTTGTAGAAGTGATATCATAACTGGATTAAGAGGTTTATGTAGTACTTGTATTTTAATGTAGACCGTTTTCTAGGGCCTTGATTTGATTAAGTGTTTGACATAGTTCGTTGATCTTCAGTGGTTGAATGTCGCGAAAGGCTGGTTTTATTTTACGCTAGACTATGATTATGATTTGGTTTAAAAAAAGACTTAATTCGCAATGTAAAAAACTATACTCATGTAGAGTATTATGTTATAAACTTTGCAACTATGTGTCGTGTTGAAATAACTTTGAACTACGACGTACAAATGTGGAGCAGCAAGCAAAGATGCGCTTGAATACACGATGGATTGTTGTATTAAATAGGTATCGCGTTTTTTTTTTACTAGTGGCAAAGTAGAATAGTCATATATTTATATAGCCCGCACCGGGGGAGAGTAAGAAAGTAAATAGAGAACGAATACAGAAAACTAAAACAAAATAAATTAAACAAGCAGACCACTGAACGACCACAAGTATCAGATTAATAAACGCTATTCAGATTGTAGAATTCGAAATTTACATGACATCATAGTATTAAATTGTAATTCAATTTGTCCACTATTACCAGTGACCATTATTACTACAAACTATTTAAGTTATGTGTTAAAAGGTCTGCTGATATCAAGTAGCCTAGTTGCATGAGATGGATTGATAGCAGGACATTTTAATGGAGTAATTAAATATGTATCATATTTAAGTGTGTAATCAGAAACCGGTCAGTAAAGATTACGGTTACGACGAATGGCTTGGACGATTATGTGTACTGTGTAACTTTTAGCAAAAGATTGTTAACCCTGCTCTATTCCACACCTATTTTTGTCGCAAGGTGTCGTTGCTGTTTTCTAGTTTGGAGGATATAGATGCGTTATTCCTGTAATTACGCATCGCACATAAGACAGACATAATATTATATTTTTCACTTCGGTGGTTCTGCATCTGCGGACTCACCAACAAAAAACACTTTACTCGATCCAAATTTTGAGCATAAAACTCAGCAGTCATGTTTACATCCACGAGAGTAGTGGTTAGCGGTGCATAATGTATGTAAAATACCGATAATTATAGATAAATCAATAAAATGGAGTATGTTAGATGGTCTTTGCACTATTAATATTGATTGATTGAAGTTCGTAAATGACATAATAAACCTACTTTCAGCGAGTTTCAAATGCGTACATAAATAGGTAATGTTATAATAGGTATTTAATAATAAGTATATTTATTGGATGAGTCAGTTACAATTCAAATAATTGATATACAATTAGATTTTATTGAAGTCTAAGTAACATGTTATTTAGTTTTAAATCCATTACGAAATTCTGCATAACAGCCCGGAGTTAGGTTGCCATGTGATCAAGATTAAACCTCCGAACACACGTGGTTCGAGACACAATAGAAAGAGAATAGCAGCCCGATAGCCGGCTGTCGTTTGGTCGTTGAAAGGTTAATAAAAGTCTTACTTCTGATGGGACTGACTATCTGTGAAAGCCTCTTACAAAAACAAATAAAGAAAAAACTTTGGTCTTATTATTTCAAGCCGGGCTTTTCAGCTTGCATCAAGAGCGTACCACTACTCACGTCTGATCATACTATCTCAACCATCTCAACTGTTGACAAGTAAAGAAGAAAGTAATGTCAATATTAAAATACGCGCTGATAAGAATCGTAGCAGCTGTTACGTCTATTTTCGCCGTCGGTAACCCCCTAATTACAAAGAGATTGCACTTTCGTCGACATTTTATTATTTCGGTCGACATTTTCACCCGTTCGGCGCGCCCTGCAATTAATTCTAAATGTCATATGAATCGCCCACTTTAATTTTATTTAAGTTATTTACTGACAGCGGTTATCGTGGGAATTATTGTTGCTATGGGCGCACAATTTGTTGATGACCTACCTACCATTTTATGGCACGGATTTATGTAAAGTGGTATTTTTTGCACTTACTGCTTAAGTTGATATTAAGTGTACGTTTCTTAGCACATGCTTTGGCTTAAAAGTTGTGCGATAGTGTCAGAAATAATGCTTACCCAAAACATGCTAAGCATCGTTTTTTTTTCTCGGACTAAGTAAAAATTAACTTAAATTTGACAAACGAGGTCAAGGTCATTTCTTTACATTTTTTGAAAAATGCTGATTAATTTGAGTCCTTGATTTAAAAACACCAAATAAAATTTTATAACAACGCAAAACAGACAGATATAAAACAAGGTATGTATAACAAAAGGTTTATACATTTTGAAGTGACTAATTTGTAAATTTTTTTTTTTGTATTGTCCTGAACGTGAATTTTATTTTAAATGAAAAATACTGCAAACAATCTTTCATAATAAAAGTGCACTATTTGCTGCCTTAGTAACATCACACAAAAAGCACAGCCCAATCGCACCCGATAAGCTTCATACAGATGACATAACATACCCGCTCCCGCTCCTTCCTCGCACCACACCGACTCGCCCTCGACATTTGCACGTGGTAAATTTTACCGAAACGAGCTGCAACCCGGTCAACAGCGGTTACGTAATATGTCGAGCATCGTTCATGGAGGGAAAAGTGCACCAGAAATAATGTCGGCGGTTCATTTGGAAAATGCTTTATTGGTTGATGACTATCAGACGATTTGTTGGGTAGTTATGAAAGTATTTTGGAGATGGTTGTCGTTTGTGATGAAGGAGTATTATTTATTTCGGTTGAATAATTTGTGAGTATATTTATAAATTGCTGTCGTAATTTTTTTTGCTCCTTTCGAATGAGATTTTGGGACCAAAAGACCAATGGCTAAATGACCAAGATTTGAAAATGCAATACTTAATTTCAGTTTCAGTTAAAGAGAAAATAAATTGAAATATCTTTTAAACACACTTCGAAAAAGAGGACCTCTCATTTCCATGGGTAGGTATGTTTTTTATGTATAATTATAGGTCTTTCATGTTGTCTTACAGGCAGAAAATGGAATTCAAAATGTTTCGATATCTGACCGTTAAACTACGGAGGTCAAATCATTTAAATCGGGTAAATACATAGGTCGTACATAAATTATCAACACAGGTCAAAACTACATCCACTTAGCGCTCTGTCCACCCTATTCTTAAAACAACGTGCTGAAGCATCGCCATAATAAATTACATAATAACTAAACACGGTACCTGATGTTTACCAGAGCCCATTACGCATGCATACAGGTGCCCAGCAGCTCTCATTATATTACGCGGGTGGCCACTAATGACCCCCCTTGAATTTAACTGGATAGAATATTATAGAAGTAATATCCTATAGAAGAGCTAATAATTGTTGTATTAGAGAAAAAGCTATCGTTGATGAGTGGGTAAAGAAATTGTTATCGACTTGGTAAACAATTTGCAATTCGCGGTACAGTCATTTAAAATTTTAATGTTTTCTTCTACGTGTATATGTATAGATTTCAATCGTATCTGTGGTTTTAATCGTTAGAAATGCAATGTGTTGACTTTATCAGTGTAATAGTAATCTGTAATATAACTTTTGTATTAGGACAAAACAGGTGCGTTCAGATAACTACTACAAACGCTTGTTTTCTTATTATAATAAGGAAAAAAAAAAAAAAATGTTAGTCTTACAATACGTATCAACGACGTGATTACATCAATAGATTTCCCTCTAGAAAAAACCTTTAACAGCGAATAAATTATTTCGTTCCCAATTCAGTATTGTAAACGCAATTAGTTTCCGCAATTATCTGTATTCAATAATATATAAACAGGCGGCTCACGTAGTTCAGATCGTCAGATCAGCTAGGCGCCATACCATAAAGGGAGCAGGGTTTTTCTAGCGGTTCAAAATTAATGTGTTCACCTTAGATGTAAGTAAGAGGGAATACATGGCCTAAGAACCGTATATAGATGCAGTTTGTTTTATGTATTGGTCATTTTTCTAGACGATGAAGGTAAGCAAATTGATGTTAATGTTCGGACTGTTGGCATAAGTTTAATTCATAATATATTTCATTACGTCATATTATAACACAAAGTCGTTTTCTACTGTCTGCACCTTGCAGACCTATGTACGCTTAAGTCTTTAAAACTTAAACCTTTTATAATAGTTAGAATAATTCAAGAAGAAGATTTATGAGTATAACACATGCATATTACTATACATAAATCCGAGATTTTTAAAAAAATATTACACCAATGCGAAGCTGGGACGGGTCGCTAGTAACTAACAAAATGATTGACTGACTGGCTGATTGTTAATATATCAATGCACAACCCAAACCAAAGGCCCTAGAGACAAGACTAGGAGTTGGTATGTTCTTTGTCAAGAGCAAATATCCACTAACGAAAGGATTTTTGGGAATTCCAACCTTAATAGGGTAAAATTGGAGATGAAAGTTTCAACATTCTCACGGGCGTAGCTACAAAAAATTACAGCTAATCTTGATGTTTAAATGAACTGGCCGAGAAAACAATACAGGTGCATAAGTAATGATTGACCAGTGTTACAAGACGGTACAATTATAAGCAAATAGCAATCTGAGTTTTTAAAACTACTCATATTCTGCAATGTAAACAAAACCGCACTTCAAAAACTTATTTAAAGCTCACCTTAGTTTGATGATCAAACGGTCCGGTCGATTCGCGTTAACTTTGCCTTAAAACTTCGTCCTAGCTTTAATTATAACGTGAGTTGCGTAACATGTGAGTGGTCCGAAGTGAATATTATTTTAGGAGTTCAGAGACCGTGCTCCGGCTTCCACATCTGTTGCAATACCGACCTTGTCTTCTCATTCATAAAGTTTAATTTGTACTCTGAACTTTCCTAGTATTTATGTCCTTTAGGTTTCAATGTGCCGTCACATGTCGCATATCACTCAACGGCTCGCTTCCTTTTCGACAACAATAAAGAAAAAAGTTTGAACGAGTAGGTTTGAAGCTGTTTCAATAAAATTAAAAGGTGATGAATTTTTATTTGAGAAAATTTCGAAAGAAACTCATTTTATACGCGTTGTGGCCGATATTATGCATCGTGGAATTCAGAAGATAAGAACTTCTTTTTGAGTTTTTGCTCTATGCAGAGACTTAGTAGTTGTACGGTTATTGTAGATATTATCAGAAGTAGGTTAGGCAAGGTTAGTGGGGATTGTAGATAGTAGGGAATTTTGTGCATTGAAGTAAATGGGCCATAGAACTTAGACATTTTAAAAGTTCTTAACGTTCATTTACTCAAGCCTAAGTGATGGTCCTTCGAGCCGGACTCTCCTGACCTGACCTAATTTGTCATTGAAGTTTCGGGAAGAATCTGGTCTCTGTCCTAATCGCTCACTCATAAACCTTTCAGTCAGTTACTTTCACACTGTCGGCTCACTCCAAAAGAATAAGAACATAAACGTATATTTGTCTGTTTTAGTTAATTAAAGGTGAGTCCGATTTACATTTCAGTAGCTTCGCACAATCCTATTGACCTCGTTAATCGCGTCTTATTTATTTAAGGAAGATCTATTTTAGAGTGTAAAAGTCAAGAGATTCTCGACAAGAAAAAGTTTCGTTTTTATATTTTGTGCAGTTTGATTGTAATATAAATGTATATCATACTTTTTGACTTGTTTAAGGATTGGTTAAGCATATTTTTCTCTTCTGAGGTTTTCTTAAAACCATATTTCGTTTTATCGGTTAAGTTTTACTTAGTTTATATTGTAAGCATTATCATGACAAGCAAAAATGGCGAGGTGGAGAAATATTTCAGTAGAAGAAAAAAAGGTATTTGCCTTGCAACAAGATTTTAATAATAACAGAAACATGAAATGGTTTAGAAAAGACTTTCGGAATGTTCCTTTACTATAATTAAAAAACAATAAATGCAAACAATGATGAGTCATCTCAAATATTAGTAGTGAATTTATTTTTGGTAAGTGATATTCCACTCAAAAAATAGTTGATTGGAAGGAAAGCTTTTAATCTAGAAATAACAAGTTCTTCTAGATTCTTTTGTGCAATGCATTAGTCATAATCAAATCGATTCCAATGAGTGATAATTGAAATGAAATTGTAATTTGTTATATTAACATTTTGATTGGATATTTTTCTTTTATATTTTATTATTTTTACGTTAATTTAGTCAAGAAGCTATTTTGGGCAGCGGACACATTACATAATTAAAAAATAAGGAAATATTTAAAAATCACTAGGTATCTGTTTGTAATCGTTGTCTTTCGGTAGATAACTTTTATAGTGTTACTAACAATGGTTCTAATAACCTCTTTCTATAAACGGCGTTAACTGCGTTGTAGGACAATAGTTGCTGTTGGCTTTTGGTCGAAATGGTCATGGCACATACAACAGACTCGGAAATATTAGTGTCCAATCAGTTAGGTCCATTTGTACCAAGAATGGAATTGGTTTGCTTTTTAATGCCTACTACTGAAGGTAGAGAGTAAAGGAGCTTTTATATGCAGTTAAAAACAGATATATGCAGTTAAAAGTACTACCTATTAGCTGTTTCTTGGAATGTAAATTTGAGATAAAATGACACAGTTACAATCTTAAGAAGACTGAATATGATCACGTAAATGATGATGTTATAGAGTCACATAACGAAGGTACATTTTGAATCGGTAACTTTCTTTCATCAGCCACTAAGCGATCTTCAGCAACAAGAAACTTTTAAAAATTATATATTATACTTTTCCTGTAGTGGTAGTGACCTATCTGTGCCCAAGTGAATCCGGGGTAAAAAGCCTATAGTAATAAAATGGCGAACAGTAACGGGCCTCGACCGCGCCAGTATGTGTGGCAGACGCGTTCAGCAAAAAGCGGGCCTGGCAGTGTTGCCATATTCGATGATAACGATTATTATGCGGCCAGCCAACGTTATCAAATGATCGCTGCGTGGACTGTTTTGATTTAAATGAAGGTTTTTTAGATGGGATTTAAAGGAAAATCCAGCAAGCAGGAGCTAATGCATATGAGGAAAATGGAGCTTGATTCTTTGAGACTACTTTTAAATAAAACATTTTAAACAAACATGTTAGTGAAGTAGTGCTTCGAAAAAAGTAGCTTAAACCTTCGAACACACGTGATTGGAGACACAATAGAAAGACCATAGCAGCGCGACAGCCGGCTGTCGCTTGGTCGTTAAAAGGATAGTATCTTTACAACGACTCCTACTTAAACAAAATGACATGATCGAATGAATGGACTGGATTTCAAACAGCAGCTTGCCTCCTAACAATTTTGCAACAACAGATGAACAGATCCAGATCGTTATCAAACTTTTTTGTAGACGTAATAGAGACATAGATAATAAATAGCACTGTTGAACCTGTCAATTGGAGTTAATGGGTAAATTGGACGAAAAACGTCTCCCAGGACAATTGTCCAATGTCCACTTTGTTTTACGTAAGGAGTCATCGAGTTTATGTAAGGACACTAGTGACCTAGTCGCGACTTTAGCTGAATTTTTGGGTTAAGGTTGGCGAAAAAGAATCTTACGTATAAATAACAATGATTGCATTGTTATTTATACGTAAGATTCTTTCATAGATATAGATTATGTCATAGATTATAGGCTAGACAACAAAAAAAGAAACTATTTATTCCGTCAGCAAAAAATTTGGACACATATTTTTCTTTTTTTTTGTAAACCAAAAATGACAACGATACAGTGCGTTGTAGTTTAGCGTGACGTCAGCCTAGGTGCCTTTTTAATGAAGTGACATCACAAACCCCACTCCTGATTGTTGATGCTCTTTATCTTGTATTTTTTTTTATTAATTTGATCAAGCAAAAAATATTTAACCAGTGATTTTGAACTATCTAAATGACGGACTGAACAAATGCTATTTTTTGAATTATAGACATCATCCCTATTTTATTTAAACCAGTGCCATGGGAGTTCACACGAATTAAAAGGCCTGAGCTATCTAGAACTACTAAAGTATACGCCTTAATTTGTCTGAACTATGACTACCAACAAACCAGTTGGCAATAATTTGGTCCTAAGAGCCGCAAGTGATAATGTATTACCTTGCCTACAAGTTATCGGAATCGTAATTAACATTTGTGTAGCATGTAATTAACATTTAAGTTTGACTTTGATGGCTATATCAATAAAGAAATTAAAAGTACTTACGTTAGTAAAAGGAAAAATGAAAATTTATGTCTAAATAAATTGTAAAAACCACCTATCGTAAAAGGGCGCGATGGGCCTGACATGACTTTGATAAAAGCCTCTACACAAAAAAGTAGATTAAAATGTATTATGATGATGTATGAGATTAAAATCAATAACAAAAAAAGATACGTGAATGCATGACACTTTTTTAGAACAAAGTTTCTCTCTGTTTTCTTTATTATTTATTATTTGCATTATATTATAATATTATGCATAGCAGTGTTTAAAGCAAAATATCAAAACGGTTTCAATATTTTTTCCGCCTATTCCATTTGCCAAGTGCCAAGTCTAGACTGTAAAGTGCAACAAGTAACGTTAGTTACAACATTTACCGTATTCGTAAACTGACGTAAAAAATAAAATTTACTAAAAAAAAAAACGTAAGCGTTGGGAACCGCACAGACGTCGCGCCGTCTAATTGGATCCGACGAAATACCTAGACGACGTTATGTGACATATAAAAATTCCACAATTTGGATATATTGGTCTGGTCGCCCCACGGTTTGATAGTAAAACGAATAAATGTTCCGTTCTTTTCATCTCGTGTAGGATGTAAACGTGATTGCATTTTAAAAATAACTGTGGTTCAGGACACCTGTTAAAGAACGAAATGAAATTGTGTGTGTATGTATTATGCAAGTAGGATATCTAATCACTTTTACATGTCAAATTATATTTTTTAAACTAGATGGAGTCGGCATTTTCTAGCTAAAGTACCTCTGAGAAGAAATGCCGAAACAAACTCAGGGATTATCGTCTCAAAGTCCAGTCATAAATCATCATCAATGAAGATGCATCGATGCTGGTAGTATTAGAAACCTTATAAGAATCTTTGACGATGAGCATTTCCAATGAACGTGTTTCAAGCATTGCAGTAATTGTTCTAGATAAAGTTCGGTACTTATCACTATCATCAGATGATTCATACTTAGTTTGTGTTATCCCAGAGTATGTGATATCAACTAGCACAAAAAGTTTTTGACTGATTAAATTAGGTTGACCGCGTATATGTTTGTTAGTTTCAAATAAAGCGACAGCTTTTTCGAACTACTTCTAATAAATTGATTCTTTTATGAAACGTATCTGCTATCCTATAGGTTCATATTTGATGGTGGAATTCAGAGATATCCACATTCAAAACGTTCCCTATGACCATTAATTTTAAAGAGATCATATCTGTACTTAGTACGTCCATTACCTACATGACCAAGTCGTAACAGTCAGCTGAAACAAATTGATTTCGACTATGCTAAATCCTAGGGCCGACAACCCCACACTATTCGTTATGGACGCTAAAACTGACTCGTTACGATCAACACACTAACACAAAGACGACTTTAACAATTTAATTTTCCTTTAACAATTTCTTCCCGAAACTATTGAAAATGCATTTACTTTATTAATGGTAATTTTATTACTTTAAAACAATCTAATTTAAGACGTAAATAAAAAAATGGGTTTTAATTAATTATTCACAGGGCAAAACTTAATAGAAATTTGGCAAATGCATATTTGTAAAATTTTTCATTATTTTAACATGCCTTCAGGCGCTAGCTAATTTGTTAGGACTAAACTAATATTTACTGTCCTATTAATGAAATGGAAAGAGAAAAATCACTTCAAATAATTTTGTTTAGTTTATGAACAAGAGAATTAGCACCTTTCTCTCACATATCCATTTACCTTTCAACGACCAAGCTACAGCCGGCTGTCGGGCTGCTATTGTCTTTCTATTGTGTCTCAAATCACGTGTGTTCGGAAGGTTTAAAGTGCAAGAGCTAGTAACAAACAAAGTGACCTTTCTACCGAGTTTACGATGACGTTACGTTTACATTATATTTAGAAGTAAGCTCTTCGACCTTATCGTATCTGATGCATTTTCATTACAGCTGTTCATTACGTGGTTTAGCTACCAATGACACACAATTAATGTAACCGGACAGCTAGGGGCGCCAGGCTTAAGAGTTGTGTGGGATAAGTCCTGATGAATTAGTGGCTTAATTTAAACCCTAGTTCTAAAAAACGAACGTTTGAATTTTAGACACTATTACGAAAAATGAACCTCAAAGTTATTTAGTTGGTCCTTGTGATTTTTTTCCACATCCGGAAATGTCAGATTCTTATCAACTATTACTGAATGGGTTATCTTGCAATTTTGTTCTTTTATTTATTTATTATGTTTTACTCCATAGCTTCAAGGTTAAAAGTATTTTATAAGTGAATCTCAGTGTGTCTATCTGTCAAAACTTCTTAGCACAAACCACGTGGCTGCGCCAAATTGAAATTAATATCGATCCTTGGAGCTGTGACTAGATCTTCGAGGATCCTGTCATATTTTTACTGTGCAAACACAAACTCAACTACTTTGGGCATCTCCACAAGATTTAAAAAGACATTAATTTGTCAAGTTGTACATAAATCAACTCTACAATCCATGGGTACCCTAGGCCAGGAGGGCGGGTGCGGATATACGCGTTAATTGCGAGGCCACCGAGCCCATAGATCGATCGACACCATTGTCGAACTCCGACCAACGTGTCGCGGGCCCCATGGATCGCGATATTGCTGCCACTGTTGCTAAGCTCATTGCAGTTTATTTTTTGATAATGTAAGATATATACTAATACGATTGTTTGGATTTTGAAAGAGACTTTGGCCTCTGAGGTTGTTTTGAATGTTTCTTCTCAGACTGTAGTCGGCTAGGAAACACCAGGTCCACCGGTAGCTTATAAATAGGAAAAAATACAATATTCATGTGTGTTATATATTTAGTAGATGTGACCAAAGCATCATATATTTTAATACCATTAGAAATCTAGTATGCATTACATTGGTTCATAGATAGGTAACACAATAAATAATACCTATGTTTTACGCTTTAAAAAATGTTTTTTTCGCTAGGTATGTAGTTTTAAATAGAATTTAGTTATAGACGAACTATGACTGTGTGGATAAATCTAGAACTTAGTTTAAACAGCCAAACACTAGAAATAGAATCCACCTTTCATTTTAAAGCTAATGAAACATTTTTAGTTCAGTACAGTAATAATTTTCATAAACTTTTTTATTGTAGTTATTTTTGTTTTAGACACACTAAAAACTTAAATATAGTTTTGTTGTACTGGAATAATCTGAATAGTATGCCTGATAGCTTTATTACACGTAGTTTTAATGCCGAATTTTTTCATGATGATGAATCTTATTTCTTTCGTACCTGGCTTACATGGATTTGACCTAACAATTTTTCCGTCCGCTTCCAGTCTAAACGGAGCCAGCTAAATAATAATGTTTTAAATAGAGCTATTCTCTATGTAAAACATTGAGGCTTATCTATGAAACCTCTACAGTCCGAAACGGAATAACACAATTCCCCTTGGTTTTCCTAATTTCTGTTCGTTACTGATTGTCCTACTTTCTGACTTCTGACTGGGTAGTCAGAAGTCAGAAAGTAGGACAATCAGTAAGTCCCAGTTTTTAAAGGTGTAAAAACTGGGACTTAACGATTCAATCTGAGACAAGTGCTAAACTTCAAAAGCGCATATTGAATTGAAAAAATCACACTGGTAGCCGGACAAAGTTTCAAAATTTCAATTCAAAATCACAATGTCATGTATTAAAAGCATCACATTTATAATCAGAATGAAAAAAATTCAACCACCATCAACATTTCTGTCCTCACTTAAGTAATTTAGTGGTAAACCTACTTCTTGTATTAGGAGACTCATATTAAGCTCAGCTGGAAGGGTAAACAGGTGTAATAAGGAAGGACTGCTATCATTTGTAACGTTTTTGAATTATGATCTAATTATCAGAAATTGGCATGTTTCAAGGCGATCATTGTAGTCGGGCATAATCTGATCTTTGAAGACTGATAGTTTTCAAATTAAAGCTTTTATCCTCTACTTTGTTCTCATGAATGACGGCGTTAACGAATGCAGGCAAAGTCATAGATTAAGTCGTTGCTTCTCCAAGGTCCAGTCCATCTCTATTATAAAATTCATCAAAATTATTTTTGCCATTTATGAATGAAAGGTAGGTAACAAAAACGACCATATTTAAAGTAGGGACTATAATTGTGGTAATTTTTACATTTAATTATTGGTACTCTGTAAATATATTTTTGTGAAACAACTTCGTTGACCACTTTTCCCGTAACTCTCCTTAGTTCTAAAATGTATAAAAACAGCCTTATCTTTATGAAAAGACAATAAATCAGTACATAATATAATGTAGTACAAGTTTTTCTTGGACTTACGTCAACTAAAAGCGATAAAATCTTTGCAAACAAAGCTACAAATTAAAAAAATAATAACTCAAATCACAGTTTTTACTTCAATCTCCGTAATGGATGAATTTAAAGCGATATTGTTAGTTTTCACTATACACTTATGCTTAACTACATAATAATGCATGTAATTAATCTTGAGAGTTTAGTTAAAAATAATAAAATGATCTGTAACTGAGATAATTTTTTCCTTGTATTTGGACCACTAATGTCTACTTAGTCTAAATAGTGACCGAAGAGTCCTTGATATGCACCTGTGCAGACTCGGCAAACAGCTAACAATTTGTCATTTTGTGTAGTTACACCTGCGACACCCTAATGTCAATAAGACAGATCAATAATCGCAAGAATTGGAACTGATAAGGTCACGATAACTAACAATCAATAACCCGGTAATAATTTAAAAATAGAGGCAGAAACCCACAGACAAACATAGGAACATGCCATCAACAACACTGCTCAATAAACCCACGATCATACTAACGAGTACAGTCTTATAAAGATAGCGGGCATCGTAAAATATAATAATGTTACGTATGTTAATATATAATAGGACAGTAAAGTCAGCGGAGTGCGACGCCGTAATGGAGGTGTGGCAGGGCGGAACGCCGACTTAACAGCCATAGGACTTACAACTAGGAGTTAGCGTTCATTTGTCGTAGAAATTATTAAAATTGTATCACTTCAATAATGACTACGAAGCTTTTTAAGCAAGATCTGACTCCCTTCCTCATTTAAACTTAAGAGAACACTCCTATAAAAGATTCAAGCAAACCAGACGCCATTGAGACGAGTAGACACACAACACTTGCTGTGAAGATTTACAATCGCACCCGAGTCCCGACATTAACAAAGGAAAAAACGAAGGATCTCGAAAGGTAAACATTTTGGCTAAACATCGTACCGACGAAGTAAACAGTAGCCACGTTTTACGTTTAAGAGTAATTGTGGAGATTTTTAATGATAATCTTAATTGCGTTGTTATAATAATATCGACTAGTGTACTGTTTGGACACCGAATGATAGGATTAATAGTTTTGTTGATGCGGATGAGAGCACCAAAATTTAATATTGATATAAAGGTTAACGATAAAAAGGCTATATGTGTGATGATTATTGCAGAGATGGCATTTCTAAATCGTCTTAAGTGATAGCGTCTTGAGACTCAGATCATTGGTTCGTCTAGACTTTGTCGTAACTTAAGCATAATTTGTAATTGGTCTTATGTCACAAACAAGACAAAGTGTTGTGAGAGTGGCATAAGACAAAAAGCTAAAACAGTTGTATTTCATGCCTGACATGACAGGTGCAAATTCTCAAGCTATGAGGTACACGAAGTTTATTGTGAAGGCGTGGGATTCAAATTATATTGAATTATGATTAATCATCTTAGAGGATGAAACATAAATTAGGAGAAGTTATAGAGCAAAGTGCAGATCTTAGTTTTGTGGAACAAACACTGAAAGGCAAAACCATATGAAATGCTTTCTGGAGAATATCGTAACTATTCAATAAATGAATAATGTGATGTCTTAAAAGTGAAAAAATATTTCACAGCTTCTTTTCTTCTAGTTCAAAGACAGTTAATTAGATCATTCCCACGATCAATTAAAGCTGTGGGATAGAATATAATATATTCTATACATAGTTATAATAGTTCCATATTATGGAACTTAGATAAGAGGATTTTGTTTTTTATCATGATTATCTAAATATAGCGCTAACTTATCTAGTTGTAATAGGACTTTCAATGATCTTTGGTAATGGGTTCTCCAGAATTCTACCATCTGCATAGCCAAATTGCCGCATAAATTATTACTTTTGACAATAAACCAGTGGCTAAAAGTTCACGTAAGAGATCGCTACTGGCAGCGACAAGTCCGAACTAGAGCGTGCAATGACGTCACTCATTGAGTCGCACGCGCAACGGATCATCAGTTTATCATTATTCGATTTATATCTTTATGCTCCTTTAAGTTTAGCGGTGTCAGCTGAACTGTGGTTTGCAAAATGAACCTTAGACTAATGACTGAATGGCTTTTATTAGTTTTTTTTTTAATAGTTTTTGTTTTCTCTGTTGCTATTTTTATAAGTTGCTGTGCATTCTTATCAGCGTTTTAAATGATTGTGTGTTGTGTAAGGTTATTGCAAAAACACACGGTGTGACTTTATTAATTAGACTTTTTTCCTTTTGCATTGTTTCCCTAATCACATGGTTGTCTGACCGCTTTTAAAACCTAATGATTAGAATAGATGTATTAGTCTTATTCCTTTTATTTTCATTTTTGCAATTTCTGATTAATGTGAAAAGAAAGTTTATCAAGTTACTTTTTTTAATTATTAGCTGTTGTGATTGCAATTGCTTTATCGCTGAGGTTTTCAGGGGTTATTCGGCAGACGTAATTTCAGACAAGTTAACAATAACAACAATTATTTTGTGTGAACATGTCCAATAATTTTACGTCGCGGCATCGTCAAATCCACGTGGTTTAGTCCTATGCTCACAATCATGTTATTTGTAGAAACTGTTTCAGGTCAATTAGTTCGTAATTCCCAATTACTAACTGATTCAGTTGATGAGGTGCCAATATTTAATGCAATTGATATTTAGCTGCATCTGGTAGCAAGAACATTTTAAGTGCGATGATATGGGTCTAAAATAAATTGTAGTGTGTATTTATCCTAGCAACAGAGTGCAGTTTAGATTGGTCCTAAGAACCGCAATAATTTAATCAAAAGTTTTTTCTCGTATCTAAGCCTCTAACGACTCTTGCAAGTGCTTTTCCTATATTTTTATCGGCCTATCCACCTACTTTGTTTCTTTGTTTTAGTGTTCTACTTTTAAAAATTAATTGCAATCTCATTTCGTAATTTTTTGAAACTCATCTCAATTTTTCGTGTTTTTCATAAACAAAATGTGTCAAGGATTTATCAAGAAAAGCAATTTTATGGAACTGGAGAAGATTTTATTTCATAATATTTTTGTAGGTTTGTTCGAAGTGTTGCAAGTAACGTTTAATTTTAGCTTGTGTTATCTGTTTCCTACCCACCTGACCGTTTATGAAGGGTGCATAAATGAGGTCCGGCTGCGTACGAGTAAGTGGCATGCGCTTAGTATGTTTTGCAGCCGACCACGTTTGCCGACCACTATTCACTGCTCAGCCTAAAATGGACTCATAATGGCTACTTGTTCCTACGATACACCTGCTGTCATCGCATATTTGCTCGCAGTATTATTCGTATAAAGTTCTATGTGCGGCTAATGATATATTCGCGAATGGATACGACTTATTGTAGCATGCATGATCACATGGAATTTGACAGAACGTTTATTCAAAATTGGTTAAAAATTGTAATTTAGTGATACCTTAGATACGCGTCTTCAAGTTCCATGCGACCGCGCGGCTCGCATCACACCACGTCCTAATAAAACACTGTTCACTCACTGTAACCCGGCTTGTAGACAGCACGAATCCTCTTAACCAACTTGCTGGTCCTCTTGATGGGCGGGCCGAGGGCGACGGCGGAGTGGCCGCGCCTCTCGGCGAACACGATATAGTTCCGTCTATTTTTCAGTGGCACTTCGAAGCGGCCGGAGCAGTCGAGGTGCTCGGGCGGCAGCTTGAGTCGGATGACGGCGTTCTCGTGGGGCCAGTGTCCCTGGTGGCGGAAGACGCGCTTGATCTGCACGGTGGCGGCGTCTCTGGCGAGCGACTGGACGCGCGCCTCGAAGGCGGCCGGCGCGCGGTAGGCCCGCCACGCGACGTCGGCGCGGTCGCAGTACAGGCGGCGCGGCGCGGCGACGGCGGCACAGCACAGGGACAGCAGAGCCCACAACGCCGCGCGCCTTTCTGTCTTCATCGCGCCATCGCAACAGCGCTCGGTGACTCCCTGCTCGTTCGCGGTGCGCCTATGTTCCCCCGAGAGCGGTCGGCGCGCGACTGGCCCCAACTGAATCATTCCCCGCCCACACCGAAATAGTCGCGGTACCGAGCGAGCACGCGTCGCTAATTTATCTCGTCTGATGATTAATTTGCGCTTGTTATATGTAATTAGTGGGTACCATGTCGATTGTTTGATTGGGGTGCGATTGATTCAAGTTGAGTGAAAGTTTGAACTTTGAATGCGCTTTTTCCGGTTTAAAAATAACTTTTTTTGTTGAAAAAAAATATATATCATCATATTAATTTAATTTTATTGTATTATAATAATGTAATTAAAACAGCACAATCCACAGCCAGTGTAGCCATGGCTACGACACTACACCAATTTTCTTTTGTGTGAAAATTTACATAGCACTTAGTAGTACGGTCTGTTGTCTAGTAACAAGTTGTTACCTACTGTAGCAGAGATTTTCAACTAACGACTTTCGCTTCGTAGCACGTCTACGAAGACGTAGCGCGTAGACGCACCGTAGCTTTGACCTCAGGCGTAGACCCGCGACCTTGACGCACTCGCTCAAAATATTAATGTCCCACATGATTCTTATTTAATTGTAAGTCATTTAGTTTAATTTAATTGCACTTTATAATTAATATGCAGTTAAAACGGTTAAAGAAGTATGAAAATATTTTTATGCTCTACAAACTGCACTTCAAAAGAAAGTACACTAAGGATTTTAATTAATAGATTTTTTAAGATTGCAGTACTTATATGTATATAAAATAGAGTAAGACAGGGTTAGGCAAACAAAATGAAAAAGCTCACTCACATATAAATTTACTTAGCCGCTTTGAAGTTCTAAATTGATAAGATATTCTTATTATTTAGAGAGTGGTTCTATACCTAGTTTCTGCATAAGATTTGATAAAAACACCGCCCCTATTTGTGATACTAAACTTATGATGGTCATGAAATTTAAGGGTTATCTATTAGTGAAGCGTATTTCCCCCACACAAAGTCTACAATATTGTGACATTGGTATAATCGACCAATTGACTTGAGTTCATCCAGTCATCGATGTCAGATATACAGTCAATGGTGCCGATTCTCTTATTCACAAACTAACGTAAATTTTAGTTAAGTGCATCTTTCTCTTTCCGTTTCATTAAGAAAAGGACAGAAAATAAAATATTAGTTAAGTCCTGTCAAATTAAGACACTCCATAGATAATTTAGACGCGATTAAAAGCATGGCGACCAAAATACGCCAATTTTCTTCAAAACGAATACGTGTCTTCTGTCCTTTTCTTTAAGAAATGGATAAAGAAAGATGCATTTAACTTAAGTTTAGTTAAGTTTGTGAACAAGAGAATCAGCACCATTAGGTATATAATAGTTAGAATAATATTTAGTGATTGATTTTTACCTGACTATCGAAAGGAGGGTTATGTTTTTCGAGCGTATATATGTATGTATGTCTCATTCTATGGCACGCTCTACAACCTAACCATGTAAAGGATTTTGACATGTGAGGTGTCATTGAATTCGTCTCAGTTGTAAGTGAAATAGAGTACAGAAATAAAAAAAAATGAGAAATTAAAAATAATTATTAAATAATCAGAAAACCCAACTGCAATTTCGGAAGTTGGTGGCAATAACATGAAACAGAAACAAAACCACCGACTTCCGAACCTTTTTTGACAATTAAAAATAAGAATGTATCATTCTTATTTTTGATTGTCAAAAAACGGAAGGTTCGGAATAAGAATTATATATTCTTATTTTTGATTGTCAAAGAAGTTTGATGACAATAATTATGTTTTAAATTGCATACCTACAAAAAGATCTTATTGTACTTTTTTAGAAACTTAAAAGTAACTAGTTTTAAAGTTCACTCACCTTTGTAAACATTATACAGTGACATTGTTAACTATTGTTTTACATCAAAAGTTCATTAAGAAGACAGAAATATATTATTAGTCACAAAAAAAGTATTAGCACTGACTTTAAATGTATGACTTTAAAATATTACACAAGATAAATACTAGGTAGGTATACGATTTACACAAAGTAATGTAATTCATTAAATCGCAGGATAAATAAATTAGTAATTTATTTACAGTTACATTGAATAGAGGATTAACATTTTATTATTCTAAGTTGTTGCTTAATTAATTTTTTTTTGCTCCACGTGATAAAAGTTAGTAGTAGGGCTTTAAGGAGTTCGTCCGTGGAAGTACAATCATAATAACTACATATTTGTAACGCAAAGCAGTGACCGTTCTGTCATAGGCTGGTTACAAACTTGCCGCGTTTTAAGAACGATAGTTTCATACTGTAATGAAATTTAATAAAAAAGATAGCTACCCATTTTATTGTTCATTACTACCATAACTGCCTTCTTAAAGGTTTTGTAGATTTAAAAAATAAATGTGTTGTTGTACTTATTCCGGATTGAAGGGTATGTCGTTGTAAACTTTGTCTCTAGAATGGTATCGCTACAACGAGGCCTCTGGTACTTCTTACACGTATACTTCAGCTTAGAATGGCGGAGAGCTTTTCTTAAAGATCTATTAGTTAAAATCCTGAAATACATTCTTTTAAATATCTGTTTATACAGCATTTAAATATTTTCATATTTCTTTAACTGTTTCAAATGTATACTAATATAACATCAAGTAGGCCGTTAACATGTTTGCCTAAAAGATATCCAGAGATACTTCTTATAAACAAATACCTCTTTACTTCCTTAATGATATTTTGGCGTAGACTTAAGAAAACTATGACCCAAATTATCATAAAAAAATATAGTATACTCGTACGTAAAAGACAATTTGTCTCCAGCATAACAAAGTCCATAAACCAAAAAATCGAATAAGTACAGCGTTCAAAATCCCTGAGTCACACCGAAACATCCCAATCACATCTCAATACCTGGAATCAAAAATGCTCGTTTCCCACAGGATGAATGAATGATTGAGACCTAACGGTTCGAGTCCAATTGCCTCACATCCGGTAAAAAAAGTAAACACTGTGAACACTATATCTCGATCGTAGACTCAGGTAGATGGACTCATTCATAATGGTTATGAATGACCGATGGTTTTGGGGATCCGCGGTGGACCAATGCAGTGGACTGTTTTGGTTTATGTATTTATATTTAGTTTGTCTTCGTCTGTGCGTAATTTTATAGCTTAAAAGTACTCAGAGTAGCTTTCTATGAATGAAGATAGTTTTAAATTGATATCGTTAACTCTGGAGAGATTTCTTTTGACAAACAAAATTAAAAAAAAACTTTACTATAACGAGGTAAGGTTTTTTTTCGTTTGAATCTGTATCTAGTCATCAATTTGAACATACATTATTGGCAAAGAAACCTAAAATAATTTAAATACAGATATTGTACAGATAATTACCTTCCTCCCAATTCTTTACCAACCAACTATTCAACATTTACTTAAACAAAATTCTACAGAACCAATCCTTCAAACTGGACCTATATTTTTTACACCGTCCACAAAAACGGGTGGCCCTGGTGGCCGGAACTTACCTTTTGTCGTGTTCCATTGAGCCAAGCACGTGCGTTACGGTGTGAGGGCGGCCTTCGTTTGTACATGAATTACTGCTAATATTGGCTAATAGCTTCCATGCTGCTTTGGGACAAATAGAGGATATTTTTGTTTTTTTTATTGCTAGTTGTAGTTTCCTATTTTGCTTGTTAATTGCAGAATCTGTAGACTCGTAAGCCTGCCTTGGGTCTTAGGCACATTCTTAGGTGTGTGCTGAACTATATGGACGACATTTAAATTAATTCAATTTAAATTGAATTTTGTCCTCGCAGAATAGTCCCAGATATCCCGGCAAAAAACAGGACAAAGGATAAAACTGCTTGACTACTTCATTTTATTATAAAGACAAATGGCTCAATACTGAATAGTCACTTAATTTTAAAACGCTGTCAAATCTGTTGCTGTCTTTGTCACTCTTAAAGGAATAAAGTTAGGACAGTAACAGAATTGACTCTTACTCAATTTTGCTTTAAAATTGAGTGACCTGTCATTGTTCGGCCTGAAGGCTGAGAAACATAAACATCAATTAGCCGAAGCACTTGCCTTTGAGCATCTATTTTCCTCTATAAAGGTCATAGCTCATTAGAGCCACCCGGCAGCCACTCCGCACCGCCTCGCCTCCTGCGGCTAGTATTCTTTATATGGACTTGTATGGGCATGCGCTCACTATATTAACTCCGTAGCGGCACCGGATCGCCTCGGTTATAAGGCGAGTCGGTGCGGAGTGGCTGCCGGGTGGCTGTAATGAGCTATGACCTTAAAAAACTTTTATTCACACCTCGCAGTTTAAAGATAAGTGAAAGCAATCCCAGATAAAGACAGAAAGCACACCTATCTCGTTCTAACAACGCTAGAAGAACAAAAAAATCCCGCCAAATCTGAAACATGTGTTGCACTTTACAAATCTTTTTACCTTTCTGAACTAATTACAAACAGGTGGGAATGTTGCCTTTTGAACAAAAGTCCTTTACTGTTTTAAAGAAACGTTTTATAAAACAATAAAATAAAGCCGTAAAGGTGTTATAAGCCGGTATTGTTTGACAACACGTGTTTGGTATTATTGCTGTGGGAAACGCCAAAAGTAAAGTTTGAGTGAACTGTTCTTCTTTTGTTTTTGTTTAATAATAATTGTTAATGTTTTGGTGTTGGATGTTAATGTTGGTACATTTTTTTACCATCGATACGTCTTATACCGGTCATGGACGTAGTAAAAAATGAATAAAATGATATTTATTTTGTAAATAGGTTATACTACGTTATATGACTTTTACACGTCAATAATTTTTATTTTTTTTATTTTGATCGATCGATGGAGCCGGTGTTTCGTAACTGGCTTCTCTGAGAAGAATCATCCGAAACCAACACAGAGGTAGTGTTACATTTACCCAATTTACAAAATAAATATAATTTTCTTTTATAGAATTACTTAGGTACAATACACACAAACTTTTAGAAAGTAAAATCGCGAAAAAAAAAAACTTAGAAGACCTTTTCAGTATTGCAGACATTTGCAGACGGCGGTGACCACATAGGGCAAAATTCGCTTGTTTGCCAATCCGTACTAATATTATAAATGCGAGATGTCTGTCTGTCTCTTCTTCACGCCTAAAGCACTGAACCGATTTGAATGAAATTTGGTAATATAGTCTGGGACCCGAGAAAGGACATAGGATAGTTTTCATCCCGGAAATCCCCCGGGAACGGGAACTATTAATCCACGCGGACGAAGTCGCGGGCAAAAGCTAGTAAACTATAAAATAAAAATAATAGAACAAAACTTGTCTATTATTTTCATATCCAACTTTCAATAAGCGCAAGAAATAACTTTATCCGTACAAAAAAGGACCAATGTCCAATACTTAAACAAACGTAAAAAAAGTTTCAACTTCGCGTAAACTGGTCCAGATGGTCGAATTTCGTGATGTCTTCATTACAGCCTGCCCGCGGTAGTAAGTCATCTTAATGCAAAAATGACAAAATAAATTATAATGTTGGTGCCCGCGCGAAACGCTAACATTTGGTGGGCGAGACGGCAGAAATGTTGCTCTGCTTGACGATATTATAATGGAGTTGATTATATTTGTGTTTGTCTGTTTGATTTGTTTTGTACACGTATCTAGTAATATTAGTGGTATGTTATTTTGTAATGTAATACTTGAATTGTAAGCCAATATTGAAGAGTTTTGGAACAGATGAATTGCATTTGGAAAAGGATGCACTTTATCTGGCGTGCAAAATGACCCTAACTAGGTAACTGCTAGTATAAAGTTGGTTTGTTATTTTTGTTTTTTAAGTGTTAATTTTTGGTATATTTTTCTTATAGTGATTAAAAGACTTACGGCCCGACTGATCGTAAGCCGTTACTGGAGCAAAAACGCGATTAACACCACGAATATGAAACGCGCCTCAGAAATCAGTGACATTTCTGTGTTCGTAAAGATTTGTGTACGATAAACGTGACTAAAATAGAGTCCTTGACTGTAGTTAGTCATTTAATATAATTATAATGACTTTACAAGCTTATTATTATGAAGGATCATGGATTCCTCTAGAATAAAGTTTGAATAAAACTTGAGAAATTATAATTTTAATCCCACACATTTTAGCACAACAATTAAAACCTTGACATTCCGGGTATTTAACCTACACCAAAGGAATGTGTAATTATTAATTAAAATAATAAAATTAATGTCTGCATATGCGAGTTAATTAGGAAATATCTACGAAATAGTCCGAGTTATTTTAATTTTATTTAAAAGTAAGTTTTTGTTACTCTAATTTCTTTACGTTATATTTCTTAAATATTTCAAATGCCTAGTCTGGTTTTTATTTTAAGATCGTTTTTAGGGTTTCGTAAGTACAAAGAAAATCAAATTAAATACTTATAGAATAATTTGTGTGTATGTTTGCCTGTCTTTGGTATGTATACACGTAGGCACTCGCTCGACTTAAAACATGAAAGTCGACCCCGACATAGTTGGGAAAAGCTAGGCAGATGATGGTATGTATACATAATGTCTTTCTGTGATTCAATTCACACGGGCGTCTACACATAAAAAAAAATGTTTTTAGGCCAACTAAGAACATATAATAAAGGAATCGTTTAATTAGAGAATCTCATGGGTGTGTGAATCCTAAATAGCTACATACGATGCAAATAAATCAATTATTAAAAGTAGCATAACTTACACAAAAACAAATGATAAATAATTAAAACACACCAAGTGACAAAATAAAAAAAAACTTAATCAGAATCGTGGATTCAGTAAAAATTACCAGACACCTTTCAACGACCAATCGACAGCCGGCTGTCGCGCTGCTATTTTTTAGGGTTCCGTACCTCAAAAGGTAAAAACGGAACCCTTATAGGATCACTTTGTTGTCCGTCTGTCCGTCCGTCCGTCTGTCAAGACCCTTTTTCTCAGAAACGCGTCGAGATATCAAGCTGAAATTAATATCACATACTCAAGTCTGCTATATCTCGAAGCAGTTAAAAAATCAAGTTTCTAAATCAACGCAATAAAAAGATACGGTGGTTTATATTGCATATTTGGACATTTACAAGGAAATCAAAACCTATAGGGTACTTCCAATTGACCTAGAATCATGAAATTTGGCAAGGAGCAAGGTCATGTAGCAGAAGTAAAGGGAAAACTCCGAAAACCGTAAATTTGTAGTTATTTCATAAAAAAAATTAACGGAACCCTCGTTGCGCGAGTCCAACTCGCACTTGACCGGTTTTTTTTTTGTGTCTCGAATCACGTGTGTTCGAAGGTTTAAAAGAAGCCAGTTCGTCACCTCAACACTAACTTTAATTTACTCAAAAGCTAAGTAGAGCCCCCTCCAGACCGGTACATCTCGGCAGGCCACCCTCAGTGACGTTCGTTTCTCGTTAACCGTATAATTGTTTAAATTGTCATAATTTCGCCCGCATAATGTTGCCACATAAATATTTATTTATCGGCCCTCTACCGATAACCAAATTGCTGATGACCACCGCTCCTCACTTGATTTAAGAGCTTCGTTACTGTTGTAGGTACTGCTTTTATTGTGGTAACACTGTTTTTGTTTGTACTAGTTGGGCTCGCGGCTTCTTGCATATTTAGTAAATATTTAGTGTATACCAGAAATCTTTACAATATAATAATAGGTTAAACATAGTTGAAACTAGCAACATAAAAACACAATAGGACGTTTCTTTTTATGAATGAATAAATAAATAAATAAATATCTTTAGACAATTCACACACGGCCATCTGATTCCAAACTAAGCATAGCTTGTACTATAATAACCAGACAGCAGATAAACATACTTATATATTTTTTAAAAAGACATACATGTTTTAAATAAATTGCACCTAGACAAAGAACAAACAATCATCACGAAAAGTTTGTCCTTGGTGGGAATCGTACCCACGACCTTCTGCTTAGCAGTCAGGGTCACTATGACTCAAGAAGTACACATGGAAGAACACTAGGAAGCGATTTTTGGGAATTAAGCTCTTAAAGGCACAACATAGGGAATGATAGTTTGTATGAAATTAAGCGGATGAAGCGGCAGCTAGAATATCTAAGGCCCGTATTAATAGACGTCACTCAATTCTGAGACGCTCTCAAGTTTATTACTGTTCTTATTTTTTCCCTTTAGAATGACAAGGACAGCAAGAGACTTGAGAGGGCCTAAATATGGTGTATCAACAGCATTAAGCAAGCCAAAAGTAATGTGATTTTTGCTTTGTCATGTTGTTTTTGTTCTGGACCAGACCTTTGACTTTATATTTAAACTATCTCTAAAGAAGAATTTATACAATAACAAATAATTGTCAAAGAGTAATCAATATTGTAACAAATGGTTCAAATTGTTTCTAGCTTTTGTTAGTCGACTAGCGACCCGCACCAACTTAGCACATTTGTGAAAATTGATCTGTAAAAAATCTTGCATTTGCAAATATTTACAATACTCTCGTACGTGAAAAGCATTTTATGGCTTATATTACGACATATAACCACTTTCTGTGTTTGTTATTTTTTTTTATCTAATCTGGCTGAAGTCTAGATCGAGGTATTGCTCTAAGATAATTTAATTTAGATTTAAGACCATACTGTGTACACTTACATTCTGGCAAATAAATGACTTTTACTTTACTTTTTTTAAGTTCCAACAATACAAACATTTTTTGAAAACATAAACAATCGTAATTCCCCCTTGCGCATGTTATTTTGTACGATTCCGTAAACGAAGCTTTTTAAATCAAAATATGTATCATTTCCCAGTAATAAATGTCACTTCTAAGATTGATAAAGAGTGTAGGTAACTGATAAGCAGATATTTCTTTTAACTTGTGGTAATTACATAAATATGTACAATGTCATGATAATTCTTCAAGCGAATCCAGTTGGTCTAAGCCTACAGTTTCGTGATAAACTGCTAGAAAAGAAATAAATATAAGTATTACCAAAATTGCCCACACACCCAAGATAAAAAAGAGAGAAAATTACATTAGGATTAGGATCTACTCCATTCCATTCCATTGTTTATTACTTTAACATAAAACAAGATAGTGGCCAATCCGAATCAGCAGTTGGTTATAACACCTTCCTGTCTGGAAGAACACTCATAGTTTTTAGTATTGTTTGTCAATCGTAGATCATTGCCAGTAATAGAAGATAGAAAGCCTAGCTATCAATGAAAAACTACATTACATTAAAAAAAAACCGTCTAATCAATTTCATTGTGACATATTGAAACGCAGTTGCTTTAATTACATCTTCATTAGCACAACATTTTTGAATGTCAGCCTGTAGATATCCAATACCGTTCTACGTAGATAAGAAACGGATATTAATGACCGCACTTGCAGGAATTACTTAAAGTCAAGTCTAATAAGAACACCTTTTAAAAACTAGTGTATTTTCTCAATGAATTAAAGTAAAGTGAGCTTCAGATGACCTATCACAATTAAAATTTTGAGGTTGATGTCTTTATACTGTAGCATAATCCACCAAAAGATTTTTGAATAATTTCACCATAACCTGTGAAGTAAAAGACAAACGGTTGATTTAAAAATTGCTTATTTTCGAAGCTTATTCTCTTTCTAAAGCCACTGTTTAGTGATTCATGAGCAGTCCTAGATAATCCAGGCCAGCATAGAAACAGAATCAGTATCACCAGTAGTTAGCAGCGGACGGCGGCCGCCAAAGTATCCACTTGGTGGGTCGCGTGTGGTTTATTTCTCTCGCGCCCCGGAGTAAATATAACTCGTATGCTATGGGAGTTACCGCTACTATGGAACGTCGAACTCAATTGCAAGTCGTTGAGTTTTCAAAGAACGGATACTGCATTGGAGAAATATCAGTGACTGAGTAGGTATTCGTTGCGGAATCCAAGACAGTAGAATTGTATTTTCAGGACTCATTAAGCTTCATTGCTCGGTGCAGTTTTGGTGGACTCCTATTAAATGACACACACTGGCTTTCAGGAGTTTCAGTGTTTGTGAAGACCAAATTGACAGTTACAAAAGATGATGATTTTTTATAATAAAAACACTTTGCACTTAGCTATGACCCCGTCTCTCAAGTTGGGAGAGAGAGACAGATATAATGCCTAAGCACATGCTAAGTAGGGTCTATTAATCTTTTGTAGGAATTTCTCTTCTATCATGATTGCTGTTACACACTTGTAATAATATTGTCATCAAACTAATTAAAACTATAGGTACTCTATGACATCTTAATGCAACATTTTACTTTATAAATTAATGGAAACCTGTTGAATGATGTTCTACCCAGCGGTGAACTCATTATCGTCTCACGTCACGAGATCCCAGTCGACTTGCTATCGAGTAGCCTGTCAGTGGTAGGGGCAGTGCTCTCACCTTTGCCACATGACTTAGTGACGTCTATTTTCACTACATTTGTTAGCCATATCAGGGTTTTACAGAAGTTGGACAAGTTGAGCTGATAATACCATTCTCATTACAAACTGCCCTTAATTTGGCTTCTGAATCTTGTTAGTATCGTTTTATACAAATAAAAAAAAATGCTAAAAGCTTTGATTTTTCAACGTGGTCATTACAGTACTTTCAATATTAAGTTTAATATACAAATCCTGTAACACTATCCTAAAACCTCAGATTATAAAACAGTCTGAGCCTAAAACTCTCATAGCTATAAATTAAAACATAAGTACCTAGTTTAAAAAAAAACGACTTATGCTTTAAACTGAAGCCCTTTGCATTTTGCATAATCATTACCTATCTTATTTTATTGAAATCTGTTCCTGTAACATCTCTATTAAATGGCAAACAAAGGTTTCTAAATATTTTTTCCGTTTCGCAAATACCACGTATTTTAGTGTAAATATTTTTCATCAAGCAACCCAGCTTTTTCTTTTGCACGTTAGCACGTAATTTTCTCGAGTAACAGGTTCGATTCCCGGTTCAACTATGTATTTAATTAAATGTCTATGAGCACAGTTTAAAATGTTTTTAAAATTCAAATAATGTCTTCTTTCAGTAAAATGTTCTATCTTCAATATTTAAGGTACTTTCCCTCCATGTGGCATAGCCGTGGGATACCCTGTACCTATATTAAGTAGTTTTGGCTCGAAAGTTGTTTTTAAGAATAATAACTAAATTATACTTACTACTGTAGCTGCGATTAAAAAATATCATAATACACACAAACACCCAACAATTTTAAAAATGTAGATAAAATCACAAAAGTGAAAAACGATCAGCGAGATCTAGCTACCACTAGACTCACAACTTAACAAGAACAGTAGTAATAAAATTATTTCCACTTACAACCCCGCATATAGAAATGTCTTTAAAAAAATCGTCTGCCGTTCCAGACTGGCGTTTAATTAAAAAATAAACACCGTAAGGGCGTCTGCAGACGGGCGGCGCGCATCTGCGGTCGGTCGCGTGTCGCACTTGCCCGCCGACTTAATTAGATACCACCATACGAGTGGCGTGGAGACGTGTTGGGACTAAAGATTTTGTTGTTTAGTTTGTTTTTAAATATCTTTATCTTTTTTATGGCGGTTGTGATACTTTTACAGTGGAATTCGGTAGTACTTAAATATATGTCAAGTAGGTTTATAATTAAACTAAAAAAAAAACAAATTGATGACTGGGTTTAGAATTATTTAATTCTTTCTGTATTAAGTAACTTAAAATAGTAGTTTGGTAGTTATGTGATAGTGACGGAACCTAATATTGCTTAACTGAAGCTGGCTAAAACTACAATAAGTTAAGGTTTCTTTATTTGGTTTAGATAAAGAAACGAGAAGCTTACCACCGTTTTAAAAGTAAACCTTGGTTCTTCAAATTACCTGCAGAAAAAGTTGCAAAGAGTCTCCATGATATTTTCTGTTCTCAAACAATCGCCACACACCTGTAGGTAGTTTAAATAAAGGTCTCAGTTAATTTGATCCAACTACCGCCAAAGGCAATAAATATACTTTGACATTTGTAAGCTTTCATGAAAAATATAAAACAGTATTGTACCACGTAAAAATCGAATGTTTATTACAATTATTACGATTTTACGAACTTTTTTATAATTTGTACTCTTGTAGTCTACTCCATGTATTTCATTGTTTTAAACGGTCTTAATACACCTGTATATTGAAGTAGGTAGCTACGGACTGTTCTTGTTTAAAAAAATATATTTATGATTAATTTATATTTTATACAATAAGTTTTCTAAAAGTCTCTTTTTGACGTTCAGCACAAGTGTTTGAATGCATAGCTAGATACTACACTAATGCCCTTACTAATAATCACTGTGTAAAGTTATGCAATGAATAAAGCCTGTGTAACCATACATTTTTTGACATATAAACCTGTCATAACTTTATGCAGCGTTTATTAGTAAGGCGCTAAATATTTAGTAGTTAGATACCTAAAACAAAAGATTATTGTGACTTTCAAAACAAAGTTAATATATTTTCCTTACTCAATTATCCGACAAATTAAATAAAATTATTTGATAAACCTACATAATTATGTTGATTTTAAATTACGCTATCATATTATAGTATGCTGGAAGAAAACTTAAGCTCACCCCTGTACAAGATTATTTACATTTTATTTATCATTTTTCTTGCTTGTGTGCAATAAAGAATACAAATATAAAATTATTATAATACTAAGTTCTTCTCCACTCCATCCCTTGTCTTTAAATACACCTGTACATTGAATGATGAGGGCTGGAATGTACTCTCATACTTATAATATCAGACGTTATTTTCATAAATTCTGCGGACAGTGGTACTGCTGCCGTGGGCTATATGCTGTTAGGAATGTGTGCACTGAACGCGATGTGGTACGATTTATAGCAACGAAATCAATCATTTTATCCATACTTATACTAATATTATAAATTTTAATGCGAATATAACTCTGTCTGTCTCTTCTGCACGCCTAAACCACTGAACCTGAAGATTTTAATGAAATTTGGTACAGATATAGACTGGGACCCGAAAAGGACATAGGATAGTATTTATCCCGAAAATCACCCGGGAACGGGAACTATTATTCTACGTGGACGAAGTTGCGGACAAAAGCTAGTTTCTTATAAAAAAGCTCGGTAATAGCTCGACAGATTTGATTCTGTTTAGCAAGGAAAACTTTCAGCACAGCTAGTAAGTATTTATACCTATTTAGATTATTTTTGTACTTACGTCATTACAACCGTTTAAATATGTTTCAAACTTCTTACAAATTATCGGTATCTTCAAGACTACAATTTGTAAACGTTTCAAAAAAATCTATTTTTTTACTTATCTATGTCTTTGGTATGCATTAAATAATCGATTTATCTATGCTTCTCTACTTTGATGGTAGCCTGCAGTTATTTAATTTTGTGCAGCGAGCTTTTGCTCGGTAAAGCTTTTAGTGTGCTCCATCCGAAAATTTTGGGAGGTCATCATTACTTTAGATTATAATCGCGCGGCGATTCGAATCGACATTTAAAATTGTTAAAATCGATATCGTGTAAACTTATCGATACTCGGATTTCGTATCGATTTAATGTGCGATGTTGAATTTCGCCCCAAATAACTTGACATGATGTTATTAAGTGTTTAAAATAAGGGGTTATTTCGTTAAATCAGTGACCACGCTGTCTTTTATTACATTAAAGTATGCCAATGTCCTTTTGGAAAATTCATTGGTAATTTTTCTGGGATATTTTGTTGTATTTCTTGGGCTTTCAAGCAACCTACCTGACCTCCGAAGTTTAACCCGTGTTTAGTTAGTTTTTGGTCACTGCATTGTTCCCATGAGCCACAGTGTGATGTTATGTAGTCTAGTCTATTTGTTATGTATGTGTATATTACTCTAAAGTTTTATCAAAATCCATACTTTAGGTTTTACGTGAAAGTGTATCAAACATCCATCCGTATACTGTCACAAACAACATTCGTATTAGGATAAGATACAATTCTCTATTAATATAACAAATGAATGACTAACACAATAAAAATAATTGAAAAAGGAAAAAAAAACATTTTGTTTGCTAAACCCACATCATTCTGACACTAGGGGCTAATTAAAATACTTCTTTGTAACAGAAACATGTCTTTAGCGGGCTAAGTGAAGAATCCCAAAAAAATATAGAACCTCTCGACTTTGGTGGCAACTGACAATAGGTTTTTTGCTTTTAACAAATTAAGAATTTGAATGCTTAGTCCATCTACTGTGTTGGTTATAAAATTCTAGTCGATTTATGATGAGATAAACGAACGAATGAAACGAATCCACGACCTCCGGCCTAGCATTCAGTGTCACTAACCACTAGATCAACAGTCCCGTCAGGCAAAGGTAAACTGAGTTCATAATTATGTAGGTATTATATAACTGAATCTTGTTATTCGAGTCATTATGTGGTACATATTTAGTTTGGTTCAACTTTCGGCCTTGAAATAACTACTGTGATTGTTTAAATCGAAATCTTAACATACAAAGATTAAAGACTAAATCGAAGGCTGTGTTTTAAATTTTTAATGTGGATAAAAAGATAACTGATTGGTGTAACCCCTACAGCCTACACTGTAGGTTAGCAATTAGAAAGGATTTGAAAAAAAAAACAATCGATGTTATAACGAAATATATAACTCATATATTTTTGCTATTTTATATGTATTGTTTTTCTTGTGCAATAAAGAATAAAGAATAAGAATAGGATTATCAAAATAGTTGAAAGTTAGTTAAAAAATCCGCCCTTTTCAAAGTACTTAAACCCGCGAAAACCTTGCAGCTTGCAGCAAAAAGTCCCAAATAAATGTGGTGGCCCCGGAACATAAAAGGGCAGCCGAAGGAACACGAGTGGGTTTTAGACATTAAGAGTCAGACACTCCCTTCTGGCCCTCCCAAAGCGGGAGAAGTCATAAGATGCTACCCCATTCTCAAAAAAAAAAAACTAAATGGTCAATACTGCGTATGGTGCATAAAGACATGCCTAGAAACTATCATGTTCAGAGTCTCTAAACTATCCTCCATTTAGTTACCGCCTAAGCTACATTCATAGAATACCTTCCTAGATGTGCAACGCACGTCTGGCATGCGAACATAATGGATCTCAGCACTGCCACAGTTCTGTCCTCAATCAATTATTTACACTCTAAATAGCTGGTTTTTAGTCTGGGTGTCTGGTGTTTGCTCGTGCCTTGGAAAGTACGTAAAGCAACGCTCCCAACTGTAATTTGTAAATCTTTTGGCTGAATACTAAAATGTCACTTAACTTTGGTTGCGGAATGTTTATAATAGTTATCGTGACCCTGGAACATAAAGGGCAACCGAAGGAACATAACTGGGTTTTAGTCAGTAAAAGTCTGACACGCCCTCCCGCCCCGCCCAGGTCGAAAGAAGTCATTTGATGCTTTCCCACTTTCCAAAAAAAATGACACTTAACTTTAAGGCGCTCTCAAATCTTTTGCTGTCCTTACTTTACCCCTATAGAGTGATAAAGACAGCAACAGATAGTGCTGATGTTTGAGATTCGGTCATTTGACAGTTAGTGAGAAATCTGAAAGTTTAATCAGTTTTATCAAGAGGTACTGTGTTACGTCGTTAACACCTATTTGGGTATAGAACCTTCAAACATTTTTACCCGATACTGGCCAAAAAAGAGGCTTTATGCGTCTCAACTGTATATTTTTATGATGGGTGTGCTCTGAATTGTATGTATGTATGTTTTATTGTTACCTCATAACTACTAAACGTTTTAACCAGTTTTGATGGAGTTATGATAATTATGTCAGTACATTCGTCTTTAATTTTTATTAAGTTAAACAAAAAACTAAAGCCAAACAGTATTTTTTTTAAGTAAATGTACCTAGGTATGAGATTTATAGATAATGTAGACCTTTTAAAGATTTCTTAAAAAAAACTTCACACAACAAAAGCTTCACACGAAAAGGTATCCAAGGAATTAATACCTAAATTATTTAAAAGCTTAATTAAGGCAGGCCATGTATTACACATCATCGAAAGGTCCTAATATATGGCCGAATTCCAGGCATAGTATTTGGAAACTGGGTTACTTTAAAACCAAAACTAGGTCTTATTATAAAGCAATAAATCTTACTGTTTTTACTTTTTGCGTGCATGCATCAGTAGCTGTTAAGGGAATGATATATTCTCGTTCCCTTTTCGACATCAATTGTTATGTTTTCAACCCTAGATACATATAAATCATTCTTTTTTATATCTTTTTTTTTTGTATACCGATTGATTAGCTGCAGAATTAATCCCAAAAGTCCCTGAGGTATAAAGCCAGCGTGTAATCTAATGCTTAAGGCATGAAATCCGCCTTGTACATTTTGTGCAAAAGTATTCATAAATAAATCTATATAATATCTGCGATACAACGACAAAAATATTGGATTAGTGGTAAAACCAATAAAGGATCTGAAAAGTTTCTTAACGATGCGATGAACATATTTTTCTGCTCGATATAAGACCTTTTCTTGATAAGATACTTAGTTATTGAAAGCTTAACTTCAAAATTGGGCGTATTTTAAGAACGCTTGTGAAAAATATTTTGAACAAAGAAATTCCAACGTACCGTTTTTTAAAGTTTTGATAAACAGTGATATTTGCACAAAAATATAGATTTATAATAAGTCTTTTACACCCCATAAAAACAATAAGTCATCGATCGTCGCCTTAACAACAAAGGCTGGATCAAAGAAATAAATGCATATAATATGGATAAAAATAAAAAAATTGCAAAATGCGACGGGAATGCGTGGGAGTCGAATCGATGCCGCCAATTCTGACTCATTTGTATTGAACACTCGAATTATTTAAAATACCAGTATTGTTTTTATCGACACCTTTTATTGTTTGGCTAGAATAAATTGTCTGAATCCTTGCAAGTCAACGGTCTACCTACTCACTAATCCTGATTCTATGCAATATTATGAATGCAAAAGTTTGTAAGAAAAAAATATTAAATAAACAATTTTGTTTTTATCATACGGGCTTACAACCAGCCCTTTATGCAGAGCCTATTTGGAGGAAGATGAGACAGGGGTCACCATTTCGGAAACCCAGGTCAGTGGTCAATAAGATCGACATTGGGCATGACTGCAACAGCCAAACAAATAGTTACTTGACTAGCAAGAACCCAAATGCAAAAACATTTCTTTGTGATTCTTGCAAACCTTATCCAATATTTTATTACGTTAATAAACAAACACAGCAATTATAGAACGATTATAAAGATCGGTGGTATCTTGTGATACGGCGTTCCGGTCTGCTAAGCAAGCATGGGGTAGATTTGCAATAAAGATAGGTAGCACAATGGAACAATTGGGGGTAGGGAGCTTTCACTCAAAATATATACCTATATGGAGACGTCTTCCGCTGAACTTGAGGGTCCACTGGACAGTATGTGACCTTGAAAACGGTCACTTTATATCGATTTGACAAACTGTAACTCTGGCCCTAGTTGAGTTCTACTTTGGATTTTCGTTCTGGGCAAAGGCATAATAAGTTTAAATAAGTAAGGCAAAGTTGCACTTGTAAGCTCATTAAAAAAATAAAAATGAGAACTACAGAAGAAAAAAATATGAAAAAATAAATGATAAAATAATGATTTGTGTGGTTGTGTGCTGAAAATATTCCTTGGAGATACCTTTTCTTATAACCAAAGGTTCTCCACAAGCAACATGATATTACTTTTTGACAATCATGGAGCTTGTTGGACTTTCTCATCGGCAAAAATTGCATATGCCTATACAACTTAGCCAAATTAAATAAAATAACCACCACCCATCCAATAACTGTAACGGCCCTTCTCAATAATCTATCTTTGGCAAATAGAGATCAAATTTTAACAATATTATCAAAGAGTTTTTGCCAACTTATCTTTACTAACCTCCACCGATAGTTGATTGAAAATGCCCGTAAGCCAGTCCCAGCTTGCCACTTACTCCTTGTCCTCCGGTCACACCGTGGCGACCTCTCCACGGTCCGCAGCGCGCCCCCAGACGAACTAATTACTGCCGATAACATCCAACGCGTAGGACGCACTTACCGTGACGCATCAAGATCGCATGTGAAAGTGGAACCTGATTGAAGCTTTTTATGGCTTTTGAATTTAGTTTTGAGACGTTCTATGGTGATTTTTAGGTGGGATCGTTTTGCAGTTGGGATGAAGAGCTGTTGCAATATGTAGTTGATGTGATCTGATTAAAGCTTTTTATGGATTTTGAATTTAGTTTTGAGACGTTTCTATGGTGATTTTTAGGTTGGAACCGTTTTGCAGTTGGGATGAAGAGCTGTTGCAATGTGTAGCGTTTGATACTGTGACGTTGAACGGTCTTTAAGATGTAAATGATATGGTTTACCTATTAAATGCTCACACTTTATTTGCCTTAGAAACTCAACGGCCAAATAACAACAGTGTTTGAAATTTTTCTTCTCAGAGTAAAAGTAATCAGCTATACAAAAAACAATTCTGTCATCTATAAGTTTTAAACCAATTTGCAAAATAAGTATGATGTTATGTTTTTTAAGCTTCTGTTTCCGATACCAGTGAACGGGTACTTTGAAATGCTATAATATTGTCATGATATCATAACTGGCGTCATCACACGTGGTAGATACCTACAAAGGTTTAATTTTAATATATTTATATATATATTAATGTACGCCATAGACTGCCCTTTACCCATTTTTATATAATTTGATTCCATCCAAAGGTTGCCTGGAAGAAATTGCTTTTTAGCGATAAGGCCGCCTATTGTACTCTTGCATATTTGTTTGTGTTGTCTTTTACTGTTTTTGTCCTATTGGTGTACAATAAAGAATATTCTATTCTATTCTATTCTATTTTAACTACTTACATAGTTTATAATTTAACAAATTGCCACAGATTATTACGTCTTTGTTGCTCATTTACTAGCACCAATTTTGTTGCATTATATTGTGAGAGGTTAGCACAATTCACATTTTTTAGAAGCAATACGAACAATGAAGCCAAGATTTTTTGAAACTTGGAAAAGAGTGTTCCTGAAGTTTCTTACTTGTTCTTCTCCATATAGACCTACCTAAGTTTTGGAATAAGCATCTACTGACACCTTTCTGAGTAACCGAACGACTCTTTAACAATTCATAAATGGTGTAAGTGAAAAAATGCTTTAAATTATTTGTAATTGGTTAACTTTCTGCAGTATCTACTTATACTTACTTACTGTAAACAAATCTATACTAATGTTATAAATGCGAAAGTAAGTACTTAGCATTTCGAAAAATATTTTGTTTACTAGGTACCAATATTGTTATTTACTGCTCTTCAGCAAGTGCACATTTTCACGTGCGGGAGGGCAGGCTTGCATGCATTTTGCATTGAAAGCTTGATCAGAAGTGAGGAATATTTTAAACTATATTTTATTTGCATTGAAGAATCTTAATTCTAAAGAATGGTGTATATGTTCTACAATAACATCGCACTTACTTATTTCGAAATTATATAAGCATCTTAGAATCTAATCGACATTCAGGAATAAGGTCTTAGCTAGTTATTAATTTTAATTTTCGACTATTGGGCTAATTTCCAGGGAGTTAAGGGCGTCAGTATGATGAATTTTCAAAAATATCTGGCCTGTTTGGCAAATGGCTTATTCCCTAAATCCACCTTAACAAAATCCCCTGAAAATGGAAATCGTAGAAAAAGTTTGTCCCAAAGCCATCTAATTCCCAACATTTTCTAATTTCCTCATAGATCTCAACCGATCTCAAAAAAATAGAGATGGTAATCTCTATTTTGCACAGATAAAAGGGGAGTTAAAAATAAAAAAAAATCCGTTCTAACTGTCATTAGCTCTCAGTTTTTTAGTTCATGGCAGATCTGCGGGAGGGTTGCTGTAGGTACAGACATCATGCCAGCCTCCGTGGCGCCGGCGGTTGCCTAGCAACCAGGCGCCGCGGCGACGCGACCGACTTTACTATCCTTTTGGACAGAGATGGTTCATACTGGAAGCGGTTTGTCGTGCCGGTTGAGATTTGTTGGTTGGTCAATTTACATAATGCAAGCGCTCCACGATAGGTATATTGACTTATATATAACATTTTATTTCGGCTGATGGGTAATAAGTCCCAATAAGTAAACTTTTAATTAATTTTTGAAAAGTGTCATTCATATCTCATATGTTTTACTTACATCTTATATATAAAATTCTCGTGTCACAATGTTAGTTACCTTACTCCTCCGGAACAGTTTTACCGATTTTTACCAATTTTTGTATGCATATTCAGTAGGTGTGAGAATCGGCTACTATCTATTTTTAATACCCCTAAGTGATAAGGGTTGTTCACTCTTAACATTTTTAACGCAGGTGAAACCGCGGGAGGCAGCTAGTATTTTTATATTTAACTTTTATTTATACACTAGCAGGCTTTTGCCCGCTACTTCGTCCGCGTGAAGTAATATTTCCCGTTCCCGGGGGATTTCCGGAAAAACTATCCTATGTCCTTTCTCGGGTCCCAGACTTATCTGTACCAAATTTCATCCAAATCGGTTCAGCGGTTTAGGCGTGAAGAAGAGACAGACAGACAGACCGAGTTACTTTCGCATTTATAATATTAGTACGGATTTTACTTTTATTTTTTAAAACAATTAAAAGAAATGGAAGACTTTCTTGTAAGTCGTTATCTTGCCGATTGTCGGAAATTTAATCCAGGGCTAAAATTATGGTGGGAAGTTCGACATCCACGCGGACGAAGCCGCGGGTTTAAGCTAGATGACACATGAGCCACTAAATACTACAAATCGAATTTCAAAGGCACTTCCAGCCAAGCAATAATCCACATAGTTATAAACCATATTATAGTGAATTTAAACATCAGCGTTATACAGAGCATTGGCCATAATATCGACAGTCGGTTTACTATCGGCATTAACGATTTGCCTGCGCGGTGACTTTAACGATTCCATCGTTAAAATGTTTCATCAAATTCGTTTTGACAACTCAATGCTGGGTTTATGGGGTACATTGTAAGTTTATCTTATGAGTCATGATTTTAGCTGGTTGATTATGTAGTCATTACGATGTTTATGATGGATTCGGGCTGTTTTTTTATAACAAAAAGTATTTGTAATGTGGAAGGAGAGGAGGACTTTGCTCAGAAGTGGTTTTGTCTATTCTTCTCTACGTGGAACTTACTCTTAGAATGGACTAGGCATTAGATTTATTTTTATATTAAAAATTCTATTCAAAATCAAAAGCAAAGCATTTATTTCACTTGCAACTCAGACGTAAGTGCAAATGTCTTCTTAAAGCATGTCTTAAGTACAGTCTTAAGCAGACATTAAGCAACCTGTCTTTTGTATACAGTCCTAAAACTTACTCCAGTCAGCGAATTATTGGCTTAACTTCCATTACATTTAGACCGGTGTAAGTTATTCATAAGTGAATCACTTACTTATTTAAAGAGTCGGTCGGTTAGTTAGTAAGAAATTGAAGCTAGTTGCTTGTTCCAAAAAGATTGATCTCTGTTAAGAAGCAAGCAACGAGCAAGAAACTCCATGACCACTGTTTTCTAAACATTGAGTGCAATATTGGTTACATTAAAACATTACACACATTACAAATTGATATTAAGGATTTAAAATTGTTAAATTAAGTATGTCATCGATGATCTGAAAATATACATTAATAATGAAGTAAGATATGGAGCAGTTAAAAGTTCTCAAATAACTACTGCATAACTTCTTGACTCAAGCCACTTCCCACGACACTCGACGTCACCGTTTTTCACCCCTTCATTACTATTCGCAACTCCATACAAGTATCAACCGTATTTCCCTTTAAAACGAATTTATATAAAACCTAAACTTTCCCACATCTATATACGCGTATGTGGCGGTGAAACGCTCAAATTGGGCAAAGCTGGAAACGACCAGCGCCCGACCACCCAACGCCATTGTCCGGTGTCGGTCGACCAAGCAATTTACACTTGTGTGCGTATGCTTATTGGCGGGCTACCGGGTGCGTTTGCGCTGTTCGATAGCGAATAATTTACTGTGTATTCGCAGAGGCGATCATGATTAGTTGAAGTTCTTTTGGCAACATCTCACTTGCTAAGCAAAATTGTCTGTGTGCAACAGGTACCTGAAAGATTCTTACCTAAATACAGTTTTAAGAGGGATTCTTTTCTTTATAATTATCTATTTTTTTAGTAACTAAAAAGTAACCAATCGGAACTACAAAGATAAAATTGTGATAAAAGCAATTTTTTTTTGGTGATTTTATTCCAATATTTTTTTACGTGGGCGCGATTTTTGGTATTTGTTAAAGACATGTCAATATTGACGCTTCCGTAATAGTTTCAGTCAGGCATTTAGAACTATTTTTTTATATTTTATTTGGCATTTGAAACCAAACAATGTTCGTTAAACAAATACCTCCTCATAACGCATTTGCAATCGAATCGAAAGTCATCAGCGCCCTCCAAGCGTCGCTTGCGACCGTGGGAACTCGCAGATTCTGTAAGATTAATCCATCGGTCGATGCTTCCCGCCACTTTGCATACTTTATTTATGTCTTTGAGCTGTTTTTGCTTATAACCAGACTGTCGCATACTATGGGAAGATCATTAAGAGATTATAGCACGATTTTATAGGCTAAAGGAATAAAGATCTTAACTAATGAATAGAAAACAAAAAGCTAAAAGCACGTATTTTTGCAAAGAACTGTAATAATGCTATAATTTGCTATAATTTACGCCTATATAGAACTGACAATGAAAAATATAAATCTATATTTGGAGCATAAAGGCGATTTTGCTTTGATCATTCTCGTTTGGTTATGTAATCCAAATACGGGAGTTAACAGTTTGCAATAAAACGATTGCAGACGTGGTAATAATAACATCGTATTTAATAATCGTTATTGTACATAATAAATAGAGTAGTTTACTGGATGTTATTAATATAGTTCTGAATGCATTTCATTTCTGCTAACCTGTTGGGTCAGTAAAAATCAGTATCGACACAGATTAGGCATTTCTTCGGATGGATCATTGTTATAATCTGCTGATATCCCGTAAAATTGTCTTACGGTAAATAAAGGCGGACTTAGTAGTAGTTAAAAGGGTTGACAAGTTTTAGCACCTTTTTTCCTTTCCTCCTTGGCGTTTTGCTGTTATCAGAGTGATCATGATTACGCAAGGCGCCAGCGTCCATGGTAGAAGAGAATGCTCCGCAAGATCCTTCCGCTATTTGTTTCTGTTGGTAGACTGACTAGCGCAATCAGATATTTGAATTGGACCAGAAACTTTGTCCAGCACATAGGTGATCTGCCTAGTGATCTCGTAGTACATTGCCAGTGAATACCTAGGTTTTATTTATAAAACACCTTTTTATTTACAAACATAAAACATGACCTAACCATGACACAGTGAACAGCATTTCTAAAATACCAACAGTCTTTAACCGATACCAACTAGCGATGCCAATGATCGAACAGTACAAATATGTGGTCAAATACGTCACTGGTAATATCGACATAATTACTGCGTTTTAAATCTGTTCACACACAACGTACGTGGAACTGTACGATACCATAATCCTTCACTCGTCCGCAACGCTATTTAAAGTCGGCCCTTACACCGTAGAAGCGAATATTGCATTCTTTGCATACCTGAGGGCTTGGTGCAAGTTAGAAGTTACTTGGCGGTAATCCGATAATGCTTTGTTGGTTGGTTGGTGTAACTATGTATTTGTCAAAAAAAAACTTCATGGCATTGATGATATTAGACTTTATTTGATCTTTGTAAGTTTAGAAAAAGGCTTGCTATAAAAGTCTATGAAATCAATAGTAAAGTTTGGAAAACTTACAAATAAAATTCCCTAAACCTAAATAATATGCAGATGATGTGTCAAATTTCTTGTCTTGTCTTTTCAAATGTCTTGTATTTTTTTTTCTTCTAGAAATCAGAACTTTTTTGGACGGCAAAACAAGCTGATGTTCCTCCTGATGATAAGTGGTCACGATTGGCAAGTAGTATAAAAAAATCTGAAAGAATTTACACTCCAATCTATCTTTTCATTCCATAGTATTCATTATTGGCCATTTGATTATCATTTATATTATTAATTTATCCTTATTTAATTACCAAATTCCTTCAACTCCCATCTCTTGCTTCTATATTTTAAGCCGCACCATAAAACAGCCGATGTGAGAATTTGCATCGAATGGAGTTGGGACGCGGCACAGCCTCACTGGGACGCGGCTTGTATGTATTGTGTGTCGTTTTATTATCTGTGATACGCACCTAGATGTTCCACGGGTATTGGTTTGGTATTGCGCTTCACAATTCTTTTTAGGTAGTCATTACTTTGGAATTGTTTGTTTAGCTGATACTGATAGTATGATGGTGTTATAACTTATCCTAGGCTAGCTGTCTCCTGTTGATTCTGCGCAAAAAGTTATTTTATAATTTCTTTCGCTACCGTAAAGCTTTACCAAAATTTCTCTTATGAAATCTCTGTCACTCTATATAATATTAGCTTTCATCAAACCGTAAAAGTCCTGTCAGAATCCGTTTAGCCATTTCGGAAATTATCCGGAACAAGTAGCCAGACACAAAATAAAGAAAAAAAAATTGTTCTATGTATCGTGTAACTGTGCTGTGTAGCTGCAATGTTTTGATATTACAAACAGATACTTCAATTATTATTAATTTGTTGTTTAGATATTATGGCAGTTGAAAACAGTTTATCAACATGTTTGTAACCGCTAGTGATTCCCTCCTCTGTATGAGTCATCTTTCTTAGTTCATGTTCATTTGAATTCATCTCGAAAATGATGAAGTGCTTAACACAAATAGACAAATGAATGCACCCAACAAACGAAGCGCGAACAGTGATGACGGATATCTCCTAATTGAGCAGCAATACGAGCGCAATAATTATCCACAAGGAGATAATAATTCCACTAACGCCAATGCCAAAGTCACTCAAATTCAAATTCCACATGATCGTTTAAAAATAATTAAGGTGCTATAAACGGAGTTAAGAATCTACGTGAGTGCCGGGCTTGTCCCAAAACGTGTCTAAACACACTCTGTAGGGATTAAAAAATAAAATTGGACCCAGTACCGGGAACCACCCCATGTCGAATAATACCTTTTGCATTAAACCCCGACAGGGACACGTTTGGGCTGTCATTGATGATCATTTTTTTGGGCGCTACTCCGTTTGTCGGAAGTCACGAATTGACTGCTACATAATGTGGGAATCGTAGCGAAAGCCGACCGGTAGTTTTTTTTTTTTGAGTTTACTATTGGAGCGTTTGATTTTGGACTGTTTGTACTCCCTATCTTCCGACTAATTCTGGCAAGAAGGCAATGTGGCTTCAAGTCTGTTGCCAGTTGCTAATATTCGTCAGATTGCGTTAATTGTTTTAATAACACCCAGTGAAAAGAAAACAACTCTCGGGTAAGACAGCAACTCTAGGGTAAGGTACTGTAGACAATCGCACTGGTCTTGCTATAAAAAACCTAAATACTTAGCTTTCTTACTTATTATAATTTGATATTACAATCATGAGAAAAAATTCGTGATGGCCCTATGGGTATGGCAATGCAGGCAAGTACCATTGTGACTTTTTATTTCTTATGTAAGTACTTTCTAAAATTTATTTGATTCTCTAAGCTGACATCCCATGCCTCGAAAAGCACGTAAAGCCGTTGGTCCCGTTTCTTATTTGTAAAACTATGACAGTCGTCACAGGTAGTCAGAAGCCAGAAAGTCTGACCAGCAGTCGAGCAGCGTGTCGCTCAATAACTGGGTTGTGGAGGTCTGATAGGCCAGGTTCCACGTAAAACACTGGTATCCAGCTGAATTTGGTTACTCTGGAAGCCGACCCCAATATGGTCGGGAAAGGCTAGGGAGGTGATAAATGAGAAATCTTCACAATCAGAAAAGTTGGGCTACCAAAATGTCGAAAAAAATAGATATTACAACATGAAGTTATTAAAATCTAAAGATTTTTTAGTCAAGTAAGTCTTGATTGAATTTTTAGAAGATAGGTACGAACGATAATATAACATTGCTTTGCTAAATAAATAAATTATAAGTTTGAAGTGAAATATTGATGACACGATTTTGCACAGTGGTGTAGCGAATGCTATGCGTAACGCGGGTTCGATTATCACTCGTGACCATTTATATTATAATATGGCCTACAAGTATTTCTTCAGAATTTATATTAACCCAACTTGCATTCTTGACATTTTGCGTAGGTAACATTCTTGACATCGTACTTTGACAGTTCTCTGAGAGTGCATACTCAAGAACAAAGAAAAGCTTGACAAGAAAACACACACAGAATGGACCTGTCCATGGTAAAACAAAAACGTTGCGTAGAGTAATCGTTATAATTCTTCAGTAGTAAACCAGCTCTAAAGGTGGCCATTGACAATCATTTTGGCGCGTCAGTTGAACTGACATGCGTCAAAAATTTGATCGTGGGTGTCGAATCGTCATGCCAGAGTTGGTTGGCCGCCTAAACCATTTGGAGTGACGCCACAGCTTTACGTCTAGACTGACGCGAAAAATGACCGTCAATTGCCACCTTAAGTGAGGTATATTTACAGCGTTAGTCTGACCATCACGAGACTGCCAAAGGTTCACCAGTATGCCCCTTAATCGGGCGAGACAAGTCCGGCAAATTAATCGGAGTTGCGCAGTGGGTCTCGTTAGGTGGTTAGGTGCGACGCGCGGGGTGGAGGGGGGGGGGACCACCGCTGCGCACGCGGCTCGCGACCACTGTAATATGAACGCAGGGCTTTTGCGCTGGGCCTTTGTTCGTGAGCTGCAAGGATAAGGCTTGAGTAAAAGTGACTTTACGGCTATTTCCAAACCAAACAGAAATAAATATTTTGGGACAACTTACACACGGCCATCTGATTCCAAGTTGAGCAAAGGTTGTGTTAAGCTAGCCAGATAACTGATATACATACTTACACATAATTATAGAAATATCACATCATGGATAAATTACACACAATTAAAAAAACAGTACAAACAATCACGAGTCGAACCCACGATCTCCGACTTAGCTTATCTAACGCCACTAACTCCACCACTACCAACAGGCCCGTCAATGACATATCTAACAGTGGATTAAGATTTAGGTTTAAAGATGTTTGACTAAGCTTCGTACACAAAGTGTCATAAATGTTTAGAAGCTAAGTCAAATCCAATTTAGCAAGTGCTTCGCCTAAGCAATAATTACAGTCTCTGTCGCGGTACTATCAAACTACGATGGTAAGATAGAGAGGAAGAATAGCTAAAAATTAAGGGAAAGTTAGGTAGGTTTAAGTAGTATTGCGTTAGATCAGGAAACATATCCCCAGTGAATACTGATAATTGTAAAACTTTGTTAAACAGAAATCCTACAAAAGTCATCGATATTAGTTGAAGTCGTCATTTAAAGTTATTGTCTGTCTACTTCATCTTTTGAATATGTATTTTTAAACTTTGAATGTTTTACCAGTTTTACCAATAAAATGTGATGGTTTTATCAAAATACCAAAATTCTGAATCTTAAAATGCCTGGTACCGTTTCCCAGCACACTAATAAAGACCTTACGACTTTTTTTCAACTTTATTTCCATCGCGCTGTGCCTCCAAAATTGAGTTGTACGGCTTTCGCGGACTTTTTTTGTATTTTTTTCGACTTTTTGTAACTCCCCGGCGGTCGTCGGTAATCACTTGTATGTTTATTTATTTATTAACCAACTTTGAAGACGCGGTGTTATGATTTTGAATGTGAGAAGTTGAATTTTCTTAAAAATGTTTCTTGTCTGTAATATTAGAATGTTTTAACTATTTGAATATTCTGGTAATCGTCTTTGTTTTTTTTTTATTTTGTTGTTATTTATTATAATTAATTTATCACGTTTAATCCTTCGAACACACGTGATTTCAGACACAATAGAAAGACAATAGCAGCCCGACAGCCAGCTGTCGGTTGGTCGTTGAAAGGAATGTTTGATTGCCTTTATCATTATTAATATTTAAGTTTTTCATGTCTAGCTAACTATTTCTGCTAGTCGGTAATCTGTGAATGCTCTTATCATGCTGCATAACGATAGTAAAATGCTTCTATTATATAAATCTTCTTTAATCATTTTGAAGTGGTTGCAATTAATCCTTTGGCCACATTCTTGAGATTAGTATCTTAATATTCACGATTCATTAATCCACGGACAGTTTATGAGCAGATGATTACTTCCTTCTTAATTGAAGCTAGAAATTTTAGGACCAGCTTTAAGAATTATGGAACTTCAATAACACCCATCTCAAAACGAATATTACGATTAATCTCAGCCGACAATAAGTGCATTCAGCAAAGTCTATTTTCTTTAATTGTAGATTAACAATATCCAAAACATTTAAAACATCCAAAATAAGTTTAATTACTCTATCTACCGACCCAAATGACTGTCTGAGACAGTTCTCTTCAATAATAACGGCAAAGCTAAATTATATCGAAGCAGATAAAAAAAATTACACAGACTTATCACCGTAACAGTACTGCGATGTTGGTGGCATTCGGCGGTTTTTTCTCCCAAACACATGTACTGTTGCATGCGAAAGTTTCAAGTAAAGGGTTTGATATGTTCATTATAGTCCTAGTAAAGGATTTTAAGCCTAAAACCTTAATTTTTACTGTCATGGGGTGTTACGATTGAGGTGTGAAAATTATGTGTAATGTTCGAAAAAATGTTCAATAGGTTCCAAGAGGTCAAGATGTTCTAGAACTTGCCTTCAGTTAGGGTTACCACTGAGGTGTGTTCTTAGCCCCTTTTTATTTTATGATTATAATTTGATAATATCTAATAATGGTTCGTTGATTCTTCATTACTTTTATTCCTTCGGACACACGTGATTTGAGACACAATATAAAGACAATAGCAGCCCGACAGCCGGCTGTCGGTTGGTCATTCAAAGGTTAAATGACAAAATGAAATAAAACTCCCGATCAACTTGCAAAAACTTTTGCGTCAACCTGTACTTTATCGGCATGGTAAAAAGTGGCGGGTAGACATGCCCCCTCCCCGCACTAAGGCAATAAATCATATGTGTAGTTAATTATTTTGATTAAAAGAGAGGGCGCAGTGAAATTGTACCGCCCGATATCTGGGCCACATACCTTACTCACAAATATTTTAAGGGCATGTTGCTTGAGCAGTTTTGTCATTGATTCCAAGTGTTTATTATAATAATTTTAGTCAGTTTACTTAGTTTTGTTAAAGGTTCTGGAATTCGTTTAGGAACTGTTTATCTTATTAGGCCCAGAAGTTGTTTCAGTAGACAATTAGCCCATAACTTTAACTTTATTTTTTTGGCATGACATCTAAAGTAATGGCTCTGAGCGGCTCTTATGTACCTATACTAACTTTTAAACTTTCGCGTTTCATGTTAACACATATTATTAGAACGGGTATTAACGCGAAAAGTGATTATTTAAATACCTTGGAAGGCTTGACGTTTCGACCTGGTTGCACAGGTCGTGGTCGCAAGCAGATTGAGGATGCGATGTCACAACTCCCTGCATTCGGGCGATGTCTTCATCATTCTATCCCCTTATTTTTACTTTATATCATATTAGGCCGTCTACACACCTACCTACCTAGTTATTAATACTCATTATTTTAATTACTTTTTACAAATGTATCTTTGTATGGGTAAGTACCTAGGTACATAATAGGCGAGACGACAAAAAAAAATATCCGTCAGATACATTCTCAAAAAAAAAATTTTTTTTTTCTCGTTAACAAAGAATTATGAATATACAGTGCATTAAAATTGCGCATGACGTCACGTTCAGATACCTATTTTGCAGCACTTTATCTTTTTTTATTAATTTGATCAAGCATAAAATATGTGTCCCGTATTTTTTGACAATCTATCAGACGGACTAAACAGAATGCCATTTTTTTAATGTTGTCGTCATCCCTATTATAATTAAGACTTTATGAACCCTGTCTGTAGGGCATGGCAATACGGTAGACCTCATAAGCGTGGTTGTAAGTTATTTTGATTTAAGGTTTTCAAACGTATATAGTAACCGGGAATTCCTTTAATTTCTTCTGACAGAATTATGATTATGGCAACTAATCTCAAGGGAGACTAGCCTAGTATGAAGATAGTACATATTGTGTGTGTGTAACATATTCTCATAGAGATCAGGTACAGCACGAATGTCTACTATACTCACTTGTTTTCTCAGGCACTATTTAAATAAAGGATTACTTATGTTTAGTAAGTGCACTTTTAGACCTTGTAAGTATTTGATTTAGGTATATACGTACATGTCTATAAACTTTAGCACCAGGTACCAGCACTGATACTTACCAACACTAATGACTTAATTCCCTTGAATCAGAGAACTATAACAATCCATATTTGATAGACGCCTATCTATTTATTAGCTATAGATCATAAGTACCCACAATCACACACAAGGGTCCAATCCCAGCATTACCTTTTTAGGCTAACTCCCGTCCGATCCTCCAATACACTCATAGGTAATCTACCATAACAAAAACTTAAAGACATAAAATACCAAAATAGAGTTAGGGAACCACTACAAGCCAGTACATCGTTAACGGCTGACCCGATTCGCTATCCGAGGTAGGCGCGCCAGATATAGAACACCTATACACCTGTACGGCGCTTTGTTGTCAAAATATGGTGTTTTATAAGCTTTCTTTTGTTTGTTGTTGGTGAGCAGTTTTGTAGACTGCCTGCGTGTTGCTACAAGGCTTTTACCGGGTGGAAAAGTAAACTTTTTAAATGCCTTTGTTGGTGAGTTTAACTAGAGTGAGCTTGCTGGTGTGGTGTATGGGGCATGAGATATAGTCAGGATAGTCCTAGGACCTCAAATGCCCAAAATTATCCGAGGTGGATTTGTGCAAAATAGCTCCTGATTTACAACTATGTAAGGAGATTCAGACTGCTCCTCCTAGCAATTGTTACTAAACGTTGCTGTTTCTGTTAGGTATCTTTAAACTTTTTGTCCGACAGTGGAACTATAAATACTGGTATTGTATTAACTACTTTAATGATATAAGTTTTTAGCTTTTAGCAATGGACTTTTAGTATGTTTAACATCACTTATGATCCTCGGGAGAGTAGCAGTAACCAAAGAAGAGGGTATGCTCCTGCTGTATACTGCGTGGGACAGCTGGTATATTTTATAAAGCACCAACGAGTGAAAAAAAATTTTTGAGTCAAAAGTTGAATAGAAATAGTAAGCCTTGGAAAGGTTTTAATTTTCTTCTAAGCCCACAAAAATGTACAAGACCAATGCCTGACGCTGATTTTTGACTGAGCCTTTTAAAATCGACACCAAATATTCGCTTAGCGCTGAAATGAAATCATCAGTCTTTCATTTTATCCAGGTGTAGATTAGCCCATTCATAAACGCTTTCAAGAAGCTTTAGAATGTAGACGCCACTCAGATCAGCAGTAACCTGGCGAATGGCGATAGGCTGACTAATATAACATGTCTCAAAAATCTAGGACACCATCTAAATATAACGCTAACGATCAAAGAGTATTACGCGGATGCGGAAGACCATTGCATATAGATATTTTATCGAGTCGACAACGAAACGGGCCATTAGTGATTTGGGGTTCAGTTTGGGGGATAAAGAGTTGAACTTTTTTATGTTTCCACTAGTAATGTGCCTGCATATTCGTCTACATCAATGGTTCTTTATCTTTTAGTGTGGAAGGACCATGTGACAGTGACTCATTTTGTTTCTTGCTATGGACCACTACTTGTGCCTAACAAGTAGTGGTCCATAATGGTAATATTAATTAATTCGTAAAAGTGAAAAAATCACTTATCGGGTTTCTGCTATTCAAATCGCAAATTCGCAATCAGCCTATTTACAGTTACTTTTCGCCCCTAGAACCTCAAAACGAATCATCGGGTAATAATTATATTATTTCCAGGTCACGGACTACTTCGGATTCTTGCAGGAATTACTACTGGTCCGTGGGCCACCAGGTAAAAACAATTGATAAGTTTGTCGTGGGTGGAAATCGAACAGTCAGTGTCACTAACCACTAGACCAACAGACTCGTCAGGGATAATATGGTTGGGGTGAGTGTGACCACTTAACAGATAGCACGTTAGATCGTTTATCATTCAAAAATATTTTTTTAAAATTACAGAAAGTAAAAAAAAAAAACATAAATTCATTTTCATTTATTAGTCTTTTTTAAGTGCACAATTTTCTTAAAATTGTCCTGAATCTGCTAACCAAATATTTTTTATTGAATTTAGTAGGTATTAATCTAATAATTAGAAGATTATACTCGCTCTTAAAATAAATTGTACAGAACCATTTATTCGCTCATTAAACTCACACTTGCCTCGTTTCCGATATCGATCCTGTGCGTTAGTAGGTGCCTTCGTAAATATTATGATAGCGGGAGAAGCTCTAAGATAATGGCGTGTACTGTGCGTATAAAGGAAATATTTTTATCTTCTTTTTATTGTATTGTATAGCTAACCGACTTTTGTGTACATTTACTAACAGTAGGTACTACGACCAACACAGTACTTACATTACTTATGAAGCAAATACTGGATATTTGTACTGAATGGAGACTTCTAATTTGTGACCGATATAATTAACGCATAAACTCAAAACATATCCAAGATTAGCTTTCATTTTAACGAAGATATTTTTTTAGGTCATGGAATACCAGAACGACTACATATAAATTGTACCCTGAGATTATGAATATCAAAGGTTGGAAGATGGGCAGAGGGCCTATGAAAAGGTAAATTAATATAATATGTTTAAAAAATAAAAATAATGGAAGGAAAAAGGAGTTAGCAATTATAGCATGTAGATTGACAGGACGAAATAGAAGACTAAAGTGTTGCGGAAACCCCTTAAGCCCTCTAAAATATGGGCGGGTTCGGCTGGAAGCCGACCCCAAAATTGTTGGGAAAAGGCTAGGGAGATAAATAAACAAATAAATATACTGGGACAACTCACACACGGCCATCTGATCCCAAGTTAAGCTCTGCTTAGAGCTTGTGTTATGGTAACCAGACAACTGATATACCTACATAACGAGGGTTCCGGGGTCAAACCCGGTAAGTGCAAAAAACCTACTTTCGAGATATTCAATGTTAAAAGTTCGCAGACGAGAAAAACTTGAATTAAAAAATAAATCGGAAAGTAATATTTTTTTAAAATAACATGTACTAATATAGATACAATTTACGTGGTTTTCAATTGAGTAGCGTATTTAGTTTTTTTATGAGAAAATATATTGTACTCAAGGGTACCGACATATTGGATTTTAGCTTAAATAAAAAAGCCATTTCCTGTGTTTAAAGTTTAATAAAAGGGTGAAAAAATATTCGTTTTGAATTGTTATTACTTATAGCTTAACATAAAACGTTATTTGGTACATAAGAGTAAAAAATATTTACTAGCTTTTGCCCGCGACTTCGTCCGCGTGGAATAATAGTTCCCGTTTAGACCCGTTTCCGGGGGATTTCCGGGATGAAAATTATCCTATGTCCTTTCTCGGGTCCCAGACTATGTCTGTACCAAATTTCATTCAAAATTGGTTTAGTAGTTTAGGCGTGAAGAAGAGACAGACAGACAGACAGACTGGCAGAGTTACTTTTGCATTTATAATATTAGTACGGATTAACTGTGGAACTATCTTGAGCGTACACAAAAAGATTATTGGGGTTGTATAAGCGTGAAAGAGCTACATTGACCATGGTAAAAGCATCCAAAACATATCCAATGGCATTTTTATTTTTGATGGATATGAAATCATCAAATGACTTCTCCCGCCCCTGAAGAGGGAAGGAATGTCAGACTTTTACTGACTAAAATCCAATAATGTCCCTTCGGTTACCCTTATATATTCCGGGGCCGCGGTAACTAAGCATCGACACGCCGTCGACACGGGTCTGATCCTAGTCGGGCGGCGAGCTACCTACCGCTCGCCTTCCGCAGGCCCACGCCTCCAGTGGCCATCATCTTGCGACTCTCGACAACTAAGCCTGGGTCTCTGTCCGGGGCGGGAAGCTTGACGCTGCCTCACGCGCCTCACCGCTTTCGTCTCCAGCGTGTCTACTTCGCAGGAGGCGACGGCTTCCTATTCAGTCTCGCCCCGAAGCATGGCCTGAACCAGCGCCGATCGCCTCAGCAACGACACGGTGGTGGTTCGCCCAAGCGGGGCCTACCTCCACCGTATGCTACACCGTGTCACGCAGGCGTCAATTCCGCCCGAATCCGACATAGGAACCTCCGAAATGTCCGTGTGCGGTGAGGACCTGTGTCGGGCGATACGTGAGAGTGTCGAGGCGTCATTCCAGCCACTCCTCAAAGAGGGATGACCAGCAATGAGTTGCGACAGACGCAGTCTCCATGAGATCCCGCCGGAGCTCTGTGTGCTGAGTGTGTGTGAGTTTCGCCCCAGCGTGGCACTTCCACGCGCCACTGTGCGTGGTACCCACACCGGTATGCCGGCAAGGATCAGGCAGGCAGGAGATCTTGCGGTATCCATGCACCATCCGCAGACCTCCACAACCCAGTAACTGGGCGACGATACCCTTTGGTTCGACTGGTCAAACTTTCTGGCTTCTGAATACCCGTAACGTCAAAGTTCTACGAATGACAACCGGGGCTTAACATGCTTTCCGAGGCACGGGATGTCAGTGATAGAAAGTACATATGAATTGAAAAAGTCACATTGGTACTTGCCCGGATTCGAACCCGTAACCTCTTACACGCGCCTTTATGACGACCCAGATGTGTTATTCTGATGTATAAGCTACGAATATCTTGCAAAGCCATCGGCCAATATTCTTTATTGTACATCAATAGGACAAAAACAGTAAAGGCTTAACGACGGATGATGGGTTTGAGTGTCTTTTGGATCTAGTTTTAGGTGTGTTTGGATTCGTATTTAAAACGTCTATCTCGCGAAAATTGTTTGACATGTCGTAGTTGAAGTAAATTTTTAAATCTTCTTTTTACTTATCGAATTCTTTTAATTTTTAGCCAGTTCACGGTCTCTTTGTTACTATCTTTATTTTTAGTTTTCATAACAGCAGCACTTAGTTTTTTTAAGATAGTAAACACTAACTTTCAACGTTTTTTGTTATTATTTTGATGCGTGCGCTTGCTCAACGGTCGCTATCGCAGCGCGAACTGACCGGCACGGTGCGCGCGGCGCGTGTCCCCTGCGTAGGTACTACTCAACCACTCTTATTGGGTTTCACCTCACATAAAATAAAAAATAAAATGTTAAAAAATAATTGCGACAATCCGATAACTAAACTTTACGCATTATTTTTAAATATGGGTTTTCAGAAAAACACCACAATTATATTTATTGGATTTTATACTAAAACAAAATATGCATAAGTTAAATAATATCGTTAAAGTAAAATCCGACAAATATGGTTAATAGCTTCTGGTTATCATTAAAAATAACTTTACTATAATATCGTAAGAAGCGAAACCCGTTAAAGATTAATAACTGGTGTTACTTTGTAGATCTAGTTAAATTTGGCCAAAAAACGTTTGCCCTAAACACCCATAAATATACGATATGTGTTTCTTCCACTAAATAAAACCAAAATCTCAAGCTTTACGTCTACTTATACTATATTATACCGATGTTGTAGTTAATACATACAATACTTATTGGGTTATTAACTCAGCCTTTTCAGTGATCCTTATTAAGTCGGTTTATATGTAAATACCATTAAAAAGAGGGCAAAAAATGCATTATAACTGCACTTTTAGGTAAAAATCTCAATTTTTGTTACTTATCGGGTTTGACCCCGTAACCCTCGATAAGTACTTACTTATATAATTTATAAATACATGCATATTACAGATAAATTACACCCAGACACAGAACAAACAATCATGCTTATCACACAAAGTTTGTTCTGGGTGGGAATCGAACCTACGACCTCCGGCTTAGCAGTCAGGGCTACTAACCACTACACCAACAGGACCGTCAGATGATGATGATCTTTGTGATTATTTGTACGCAATAATAGATTCATATTTTTATTCCTATAATAACGACTGGAATCAAAAGCTATTGTTACTCGATTTAATAGAGAATGTATGAAAAAGAATGAATTAATTCAGATGAATGTGGTAACATTTAATATTTTTTCTATTGTCACTTGTCAAGTGTCAAAGTCGGTGTTATCACTTATCTGTCAAGTGATGACTCAAGTCATTTGTCATTTGTCAGTCAGTAGTTGTCAGTTTACCATCATGGCGGGCACACTGCTGTCAAACAAGCTCTTGGGCAAATTAATTCGAAATCACGTTAAATTCGCGAAAACTTTATCGTATTCGACATTAAATAAAGTAAATTCATCACAGCTCAACTTATTGTATCCACAATGCGCAGCTACGAGCCATTACAGGGTAAAATTTCGTGTAGCAATTATTTTTCTTTTGGTTATCTACATTTTTCGTTTTATTTGACGATATAAAATGTTTTCTTTTATAGAAATAGTGTTAAAAGTATGCAATTTCATTCTAGTATTCTTCATCGTCAAGTCCGAACCCTCCTGCTGGTTCGGATACCGCGAAAAATGTATTGGCAGCTGTGTTGGCAAACAAACCCAAAACGGGGAAAATACCTGTTGGTAAGCAAAATAAAACAATACAAATATTACTAAATAAATCTGAACATAGACGAATTAAATATAAGCCCGTTATCACAAGTGAAAGAGATGAGACAGTTACATAATTTAAAAAATTTCATAATGACCTTGTCTGGACTGCTAATTTAATCACTAGACGAGGTAAGCACACTTGAATGATAAGCACAAAATAAACTTATATTTACTACCAATATAACATGGATAGACAATGTACTGATAGTAAGACGATTGTTATAATTATAGGTAAAAGTTTTTGGCCAATGTTTGACACTGAATTTGTAAAAACTTAATCATAATTAAAATGCATGGGCCAATATTTATTAACATTCTGTTGTGTTGTACAATTTAAACACTAAATACAACAAGAACTGCAACTTCTGTTTTACTTTAATTTTGAAACACAAATGTAAATTAATAATTAGTAATATTCCTATGTTTAATTATGTATGTATAATGTTATTACAGTTGTGGTTTTTAAAGTCATATTGAGCCTTCTATGCCTTGTAACTATGCTGATATACCCATGGCAAGAGCAAAATTGCATGGCGCCCTTAATAAATTTGGTTTATAATGAGTGATGTAAAAAGGAACACACACACTGAAAATGACAGACTGTCTTAAAAGAAGTCATTAAATATAATTCAATCAAGGTTTATAGGACCTCAGTGCTTATACTGCCCAGATTATAACTAAGTATATCTCTGGCATACATGGGTTCGCGGCACCTGTGGCTGCCATCAGCTTATCCTGAGACCCCCCATCTGTCTAGCGTACCCGTGGCCCGCTTAGACAATAATGGTTACACCACTGTTTACAGTGATAATTACTATGATGCAAGCACAACAATCATTACAAGATTTCTTCATCATCTTACCTAACTGACAAGTCATAATCACAAAAAAAGTAGTTTTCTAACTGCGAGTTTCATAGAAATAGTTATCTAAAATACCTACCTTTTAATATCAAAGTCGAGTGTGTTTTGCATGTACTAAAGTAGAATCCTTGTGTTTGTCTTATTTATGCATACATTGTACTATTTTTTCACTCTTTTTATGTAATAACAACTCATTGCTTCACTAAGCAGTTGTTTGTTTTTTTTTTTGTTTTAAATTAGAATGTGCAACAAAACCTATACATACATACTACCGTTACTTCGTAGTAAGTAGAACTTGCACAGACATATTTTATTTCAGTTTGTCAAACCTGCTATTTGTTACTTTTGTTTACTTTTTGTTACTAATACTTGGTTGGAACGCAGCTCTTTGTTTTTTCCTTTGTCTCCTTCACCCTGCACGTGTCCTGCCCGCTTATAACCTATCCTTGTACGTATAACCTTACGTATGTCCTTGAAACATCCTGATTATGTTCTCCCCTCCTTAGGGATCCAAAAAAGAGACTGCTTTCACCCAGGTGCATCTGTTTTATCTCGTGAAGATATCAACCTGGCTGATGCGAAGCCCGTGACCGGAATGGATATGATCAATGGGATGCTGGAGTATGTGTGGCCTAAGGTAAGATTTTGTACGTATTTAATGTGCAACAGATGGTTGGAGCGGCTGTTTAAATAAGTAATGTAACCAATATATTGAAGATAAATGTTGTCATTGCAAAGAAATTGAATTTTTATTCACTCATAAGATTTTTATTCGTACATTAAAGTTACATTACAGTGCTATATCCTCATTACATTTTTCACTCTAAGTTCCCAAGTGAAAGTCAAAATCTAATTGTTTACTTCCATTTGTCTGACCATACACTTTGCTATATCATTTTAAAATAAAATAGTTGAATCAAATTGCACAGGTCTACTAATCTTATTCCAAATGCAATGCCATTTAAAATTTTAGATAGACACCTAAACTCTATTTATGTAGGTATTTATTTTAAAGGTAAACTTTCTTGACATGGCAAGTAATAAAGAATAAAAAATCGTTAAGAAGACATACAAGGCTTATTTATGTATATTTAGTTAATTAGCTAACTTGAATTTAAGTACCTAATAAACTTATTGTAAACATTATAATAATTATTAGGCAATTATTAGATAAAAGCCATGTCAAGATTCTTTCAATTTTGTTAAATTTCTAATCAATATTTATCGAAAGTACCTTTAACATAATCACTGCTTTATCCCTTTCTAGGACAACCAAATGATCAGAAACCGTGTCATGCTGTCCCTCTCTCTCCTGTTTGGCGCCAAGATGGTGAACGTGACAGTACCATTCCTCTTCAAGTATGCAGTGGATGAGATAAACAGTGTATCCATGAACGATGCCTTGCTAGGCATGGATACTGTGCCGCAAGCCCTCGGAACTACTGCGTTTTCTTTGTTACTTGGATGTGAGTATAGCTTGTTGTTTATTTTTGAGCACATCTAAATTGACGTTATCATGGGTGTAATGTCGTGATGCATTAGATTTGTCTTTATAATTTAAATGAATATTATTAAGATTTTTTTTTCTGTGAAATTACGAATATGCGCCATCCTAGTAATTTTTCTTGTAATTTAGGAGTGTTTACAAAATATATAAACTCATCTTACTAATATTTATTTCATCAGATAATCGAACAGCGTCTACTCGTTTTGTAGCGTACGAGTTAACATATTAATCTAACCATAATCTACCCAACAAAACCCCTCTCAATAAACAATGAACTTATTGCTCTAGTAAAGTCTATTGACAATATTTGATAATGGTGTATTTTGTTGAGTTTTGTTAAAAATTTGTTGCTGCAAGATCTGGTAAATCCAAAGGGCGATGGAGACCAAAAGACCCAACATTTTAATAATGCTCTTTCTCCTTTATTATTTCAGACGGCATCGCCCGCGCCACCGCAGCTGGCTTCAACGAGTTGAGAAACGCAGTGTTCGCTAAAGTAGCGCAGCACTCCATCCGCAAGCTCGCCTGCAACGTGTTCATACATCTGCACAACCTGGACTTGAGCTTTCATCTCGGGAGACAGACTGGAGCTCTGTCCAAGGTAACTTGACCTGCTGGGTGTGGCCTGCCTCATGTGTATTTTAGTACTGCCGATATTTTTTTTTAAGATCTGATACAGTCAAAGATTATCAATCGGAGATAGAAAATGGTACAGCATTAAAACTAGATTCATCATCTGATGATGAACGTGAATCTAGATCTAGATAAGTATTCTAATCTTCATTTTCGATCTAGCTTAGATTATTTTTTTGATGTTAATAGTAAACACTTAAAAATTGAACATAGAAAACATTTGGAAAAAAGAAAACTTGAAATTATTTTTCCCACTTCCTAGACACGCTTTGTAAGTAACTGAGTAGTCGAGAAAATAATATAGCCAGCAAGATTGAACTTGCAAATTTTTAATAATGCAAACATCAATACAAGTACGGCTTTCAACTGTATTTTACAATGTTTGTTTATAATGTTTCTGATATAACAAAACCACTTATGGTAGATAACGAATATTGTACTTATCTAGTTTATTGATTAACTCTCAAAACTGAGATATGCTCATAAATTAAGAATACTTAGTACAGTCGGAAACACTTCTAAGCATATTTATTGATTGTGTTATGTGGACCCTTACACGGAATTATTGTGGATAAATAATAGACTCGTAGCCGCTCCAGCGTCCTTACCAGAAACGCTAATAACCAATGTATCGTATTATTTTGTGTCATTTTAGGGTTCTATTTATCGATTATGAAATATTGATCGACGACGTAGATCTCTAGTTCTCAAAAGGGCACAAATCTTTGTACACTTGTTTAAGTCATTAGCTGTTTACTCTTTGTTTTTTATTGGGGGTGGAAAATCCTCATAGATGGACGAAGAGGTCTATCAGAGCTGTTTACAAAATAAACAATAGGCATTTTTAGTTGTCGCATTTTCGAGATTTATTAATAAAAAAATTGAGTTGAAAAACTCCCAAAAAAGCTGTTCTGTTAGCCAGTTACTGGGTTGTAGAGGCCTGATGAGCAGTTGTTACATATACATACACAAAACACTGGTGAACCATGACTATAGATGTCACCACAAACTCATAGAAATGTGTTGATATCCACAGACTATAGACCGAGGTTCCCGCGCCATAAACTTCGTCTTGTCAGCGATGGTGTTCAACATCGTGCCGACGATCTTCGAGTTGGCGCTCGTCTCCAGTATATTGGGGCTAAAAGGAGGACTTGCTTTTACTGGTGAGTTAATTCTAATATTAATAAAATACTACTACCTACTAGGCACAAGGGGTTTTCTCATACACATTCGTTGTCATCGCGTTCATCATCACATTTGGCCAAAGCGAGTCTGAGATTTGTTTTCATTGATATTGATTTTGTCCAGGTTTTCCCACCATATTAAATGATTTTTAACCAGTTTTTAGCGATGTTTAAGTTAAATACAGAAATACCACTCTTGTACCTATACTCGTTTGAGAATACACCAACACATACAAATATATTGTATGTACTTTAGGTAAGATCTTTCTATTATTATGTTTTAGGTTAGGACTGCTCGAAATACTAGTCGTACTGTACTAGGTACGACTATTACTATAACAAATGGTACTTTAGAGTATTTTCGCCATATTCACTATTCCGTCTTCTCATAATTTATTCGTCACTTTACCTTTATAAAACAATAATCGTGTAGGTCTGGCGTGGGCATGCGTGGGCGTGTACGCGGCGTTCACGCTCGCCGTAACTCAGTGGAGGACGAAGTTCAGAGTGTACATGAACAAGGCAGAAAACGAGGCGGGGAATAAGGCCATCGACTCACTCATTAATTATGAAACTGTTAAGGTTAGTATACTATCTATTACTAGAGCGTTATAACATAGAAGAAAACGAGAAAAATCTATAATAAATTCCATAGTCATTTGTAATCACATTAGCACTTTCGAATTACAAATTTTGTGATTACAAATGACTATGGAATTTATTATAGACTAGCTGCTGCCCGCGACGTTGTCTGCGTGAAGGCTTCAGCTCCACCGCCGTAGGTGATAGCGTGATAATATGTAGCTTATAATTATGTTGACCTGACCTCTTAGTAATATTCTTGCAAAATTTTAAGTAAATCCATGCAGTCCTTTTAGAGATTAGCCCGGACATACATACAGACAAACAAACAACAAAAGATATTTAACGTTCAAGCGTATTTGTTCTTGTCAAAATAGTCTCCCTCCTCTCTCAAATGTAAACGGTTAGTTCGAAAAAAAAAAACATGATGGTAGCCCTTGGATTGAACCTTAAAAGAAAGCTAAGTATAACGGCTCAGATGAAATCGTTGTTAAATTGTTAATGCGATGTGTTTCGTTATGGAACTCTAGTCTATGCGTGAACTGACACGCGCTTGACCAATTTTTTCTACATTCCACGATATAAAAAAATATTAACGATTATGAATTGTTACAAAACTACTCTGTAAACTACGTTTGTAGTTTTGCTCTCAGAAGCGAAAATATACAGAGAAAAAGGACTCGTGACGCGGGAGCAAGCGACGTACAGCTGTCCGTGTGAGAAGCAGCTCGTCCTGAGGTCGACACCCGCAGCCTTCAGCGTCTGCCCCTGCGACTTGTTGATAGTCATGGCGAACTCACTCACTCACAGGGAACTGCACGCGCTTGAATTGGAAGAAGGTTTAGGAATTATACGGGTTAATGTGTGGCGTCATCTTGATCGACTACAGTGTTTATGGACGTATAAACTACTTCGTTTCCCTCAATTTCCGAGAGAAAGCGTTCGTTGATGGCTGCAGCTTGATGATTTTTGGGTGTTAAAATGGCTCGCTGTCACAGAACCCAAGAATTCTGTTGGTTTGGTATTCGACTGATGTCCCCATGCACACAACAAATGAGTTTTTCTAAGGAGGCCACCACTCTGCCGAGAGACTCTGGGAGCACCACCTGTTCACCTCTTTCCTAGAGTGGTGGAGTGCCTTCGCCGAGACTTAGAAGGACATCTGAGAATTCTTGAGCACGTAGATTGCCACCGAGCTGAGCTCGCATATTGATGGTCAAGCAAGCGCAGCCTACGAATTTGTGACCACAACAAAGATCGTTTCAACGAAGCATTCGCCTCGTCAGCCCTAGACCCCCGCGTCACCACAGGGAGTGTTTGCCGGAAATCGCCACTGAACAGAACTGTAACACCACCCATCAAGTGTTCATTCCCGCGGTTGTCCTGCAGGGTTCTTTCTGTTCACGGCCTCCACTGCTTTCCTATTAGCCATCGTGTACTCATCCCATACGATCAGAGAGCAATCCTTGAGCACATGTCCCTTGTCACTGTTACGGGATACCCCTCAAACAGGCATTTCGACGCTTTCTAAATCTATGGGTATTTTGAACATGGCATGCGCTGTTTTGCTACCAGAAAGCAGCGTAGCAGCGATTACTGACGATGCTACAGCAAAGGCAATTTTGCCTTGCGTCCTGACCTCTGCAAGGATACCAGTGATAATAAATGTTTTCCCTGTTCCATTAGGAGCATCCAGGAAAAACATTTTACCCTGGTCGAGCCCAATGCTTTCCAGAACAGTGTCATATATTTGTTTTAGCTCTGAGGTGAACCTAGTGACGTGGTCATTTCGGATAGTGGTCATTAAACCCGAATCATAATTGGTTTCGGCGGTGTACTCCCGATTTCCACGGTCTTGATGTGGTAATGATCTGAGATCTCGCAACCCGTACTCTACCAGTGGTTTACCGCCGATTGAAATGAACACATCTTGAAGTGAATTGAGACAGGTGTTCAGCATGCGTTTATCAGTTGCTTCGATTTCACCTTCAGAAGCACGCCTCAAAGCTCGTAAAAAGTCCTCGAACAGAAGATGGCGGTAATTCTCCCACAAAGCTACCGGGTTCGCAACTCCACAAGCAACTCCACAAAACACCAAAATGACGGCAAACAGATGACGCATGCGACTGGGACTGTCATCATCATCATCATCATAATTAGGTTTACAACGACATGAACATTTATAATACTTACAAAGCAATAATCACACAGATAAATACCGAACAAAAGTATTAACAGTCAATATTTATTCAGTACTAAAAACATGAAATTGATGAAGAATTGATCATCATCATTGAACCGACTTTAAAAAAAGTAGGTTCTCTGTTCGACCTGTTTGTATGGGTGTTTGGCTGAGCCGATTTTGATGCGATTTTCAGTAAAGTGTTCGTTACACTCTGGGGAATATAACACTAATGGATTTAAACGACTTAAAAAAAAGTAGGTTTGTATACATGTTTCTCCGCCTTTATCGAGTGGAGGTACTCCCAGCTTATATTATTTTATACATTGAAATCAGTGATAGCTTTGATTGCCACATCAGATCTTTCTAACCTTCGACCTTATAAACCAGAAAATGCCTGTCAGACCGAACAACTTTGCTAAGACGTCATTCTTATTTAATGTGTTATGGTGTAGTTGGGTGCTTGGAGTTCCTTTAGGTGTTGGTTCTAGGTCTTCAATATTATGCATCAACAGAGAGTGCTCATCAGGCTGAACAACTCTTGCTAAGACGACATTCTTATATATGTTCGGTATAGTGTACGTAGCCGGGCTCATGGAAGTCCACAACAGGTGTTCCAGATCTTCAATTTGTATACGTCAACAGAAAGTGCTCATCAAGCTGAACAACTCCTGCTAAGACGTCATACTTATATATGTTATAGTTTAGCTGGGCTCATGGAGTTCCACCTCAGGTGTTCCAGATCTTTAAATTTATTCTTTCAACAGAAACTGCTTATCACGTGAAGCAATTTTTGCTATGATACCATTTTTGTATCTCTTATAGTTCAGCTGGTCTGTTGCGGTCCTGCACCAGAGGTTCAAGTTTCTAGGATAAGTTATAGTCTATATGACGCCCAGACTTAATACCTATACAACAAAAAAAAATCATTGAAATCCGTTAAGTAATTCCGAAGATAGCTGCTGCCCGCGACGTTGTCAGCGTGAAGGCTCCAGCTCCTCCCCCGTAGGTGATAGCGTAATAATTTGTAGCCTATGTTTTGACCCGACCTCTTAGTAATATCCCTGCAAAATTTGAACTAAATCCATGCAGTACTTTTTGAGTTTATCCCGGACATACATACAGACAAACAAACAGACAAACAGACAAAAAATCTAAAAACTATATTTTTGGCTTCGGTATCGATTGTAGATCACGCTTCAAGTATTCTTTAAAAAAAATATTTATTGTACAGTTTTGACTTTCCTACGATTTTATTATATGTATAGATTTTTCTCGTTTTCTTCTCAACCACAGTTTTCGTATGCGGAAGAACATTTTTAATATTCTAAAGTAATGATTGTTTTTAAGGGTTAATATAAAAGTTCACTGGTAAATACTTAAACTTCATTACTGAGTACAATAAAATTATACGCCGACGGAGTCAAGTGAATAAAATAAAAGAAATAAACTAAATTTCAAATTGACATAACAACAAGTGCATTTTTTTTATAATTACTATTACGCCCTGTTTTGACAGGTGGGCCGAAGCACTGCGGTATCAACAAAACTGCTTCAAAACTTTTAACTACTGCACATACACTTAAAATCTTTTATCTCCTAATGCCCTTACTAATGATCACTGTGTAAAGTTATGCAATGAATAAAGCCTGTGTAACCATACATTTTTTGACGTATAAACCTGTCATAACTTTATGCAGCGTTTATTAGTAAGGCGCTAAATGTATAAAATGATAATTTGGCTGACTGGTTGACTGACTGACTGTTGATATATTAACTTAACTAAAACTTACATGTAGTGTTCTTTGTAAAGAGTAGTTAATCAGCAAGAAAGGATTTTTGGATTTTTTTGCTAATTGGAGATGGAACTACACATTAAAGAGGGCGAAACCATGGGCGAAAACTAGTTATTAATACAACTCAACTATCTATCAATTTTCACTTTCTAGTACTTCAACAACGAGAAGTACGAGCTGGAGAAGTACGACAGCAGCCTGAAGAAGTACGAAGAAGCTTCTCTCAAGACGGCGTCCAGTCTCGCACTGCTCAACTTCGGACAACACGCCATCTTCAGTGGAGGACTCAGCATCATTATGATCATGGCTGCTAATCTGATTGCTGAAGGTATCAGAGAATACATTTTCATTTATTAATGGTAAAAAATAATAATTAAATAATCAAAAAACCCAACTGCAATTTCAGAAATTGGTGGCAATAACGTGAAACAGCTGCTCATTATTATCTATAACTAGCTGTCCCCCGCGGTTTTTGGTTACTAAAAAAAGAATTTAAAGAGTATTCTATGTCCGTCCCCTGGTCTTAAGCTACCTCTCCACCAATTTTCAGCCAAATCGGTTCTGCCGTTCTTGAGTTATAAAATGTGTAATTAACACGACTTTCTTATTTAAATAGATTATTATTTTTTCAAATTGATATTACCTACTACCCGTGCGAGCTAACATGGCACCTGGCTCGAAAACAAACCTCACCCTGCGACCCCGCGCGGCGCCCCGCTCGCGTCTTACAGCGTTAGCATCACTATTACATATACGGCACAAGTGTAACTAAAATGGCGGATGTGCAAAAACAGATTTTCAGGCGTGCACGTAATTTTTTTTACAACGTTGTTTATAAGTAGTTTGTTTTGTCACGTTTAAAACGTCGTAGTATGTTATCTGAAACAACTTAGCACAAAATAAATGTTATTATTTAAAATACTAAAATAAAATTCAGAAAGGATGGAGCCCGAGCTAGAACGATGCACACCAAATAAAATTATATAATTTTTATTTTTTAAATTGTGTTAGCGTATACCCGTCATCTGTCATAGTGTTAGCCCAAAATCGAACGTCTCTTTTTTTGCACTTAGTACTTTAAATGTCACTCATTCAAGCCAGGTGCCATGTTATCTCGCACGGATAGTATGTTACTCCCACTACTGAGGCGAATTCATTGTCTTATCTCGAATTCCGTTAAACGGTTTGTAGAGCTTGCCATAGAATGAGACAAATATACATAAACTCGAAAAACATATGAGGGTTATCTTTCGGCAGTCGGGTAAAAATAGAACAGATTTAGAACAGAACTTATCAGAAGAATGTAAAACAGGCGCTTAAATCTAATGTCAATTTTCATCAAAGTGATTTTAACCTTTACTGAAGTTACTTTGACTTTCTTTTATTAATACGACTTTTCAACGTTTGGCAAACGGCTTTTGAAGTTACTGTTAAGGTGCTCCTAAACGGGCAATTTTTTACTGCAATTGTGTTGCTGCAATACATTGCCGGCATTGCCCGGCAATGTTTCCGAACTCTCTGCAATATTGCCGGTATTGCCGGGCAACACTTATTGTATGAAAAAAAACTGCTGCAATATATGGCCGAGCAACACCGGCAATATTGCCGGAGTTGCCGGCCATGCTCAAAAAATTGCTGCAATAAAATTGCAGCAATTATGTTGTCCGTTTAGGAGCGCCTTTACACTGCTGACTTTCAATTAAATCACTTTTGACTAAAGTTATTCCAATTTTTGCCTAAATTAACATGCATTTTACACATCATTTTCCTTGATAAATACTACAGGTAGTTTTTTTTTGTCCCAGCTCCCTTCCAGGGGCACTAGTCTGCTATTACAATCGTGTCTCAATGACCAGTCATCCGCTGGATATTTGACAACTTTGACAGTTTTTGTAAGGGGAATGTGTCAAAAGTTTTATATCTTTTTTTTGGTGAGTGGGAAATCATCAAATGACTGCTCCCTTCCTGGGTGCGGCGGGAGGGCGTGTCAGACTTTTACTGACTAAAACTCACTCATGTTCCTTCGGTTGCCCTTTATGTTTCGGGGTCACGGTAACTATTATAAACATTCCGCAACCCCGGCAGGCGTTGGCCCTATTGGGCCCCTTCCCGTGCTGATTTCTCTTTGAGGTTTTCCTTTTATTAGGTTTTCCCTTTATATCTGGGTTCCAGGTCAGATGACGGTGGGTGACCTGGTGATGGTGAACGGCCTGCTGTTCCAGCTGTCCATCCCGCTCGGCTTCCTCGGCTCCGTGTACAGAGAAGTGAGGCAGGCTCTCATCGACATGCAGACCATGTTCACGCTCATGACGGTGCAGTCCAGGGTCAAGGTAATATTCTACTAGTATTGTAAACTAACTATATACAGGGTGTCCCAAAACTCAACGTCAAGCCGAAACGGGGTGACAGGATTGATCATAACCATCACGAGAAAAATCTGAAAAAAAATCTATCCCATGCAGTTTAAAAATTATGGGCATTTTAAGAAAAACCTAGAAATTTGATCAAACTGTACCATTTTTCGGTTATTGTGGTTATTCTTTTTTATTTTTGTTCATTTGAACTCTGGAAACGTAATCCTAAATAACATTTCTAGAATCCCAATAAAAAATAATGACACAATTGCCTCAAGTTTCCGAGAATTGAGACTATTTGTTAAACTACGAATTTAAAATTTTCAAGATTCGTCGACTTTGACAGGCCCTCCTATAAAAAAAATGTACTAGAGTGCCTTGGCAAGTGGCATTAAAAGTTGGCGCATTTAATCAGAATTCTAAAATGGTACAATACTTGTTAGTTCCATACAATAGAAAAGAGTAAAAAAATTAAAACCTCAAGTAACCCGATTTTTGCTATCTCATTTTACTCAGTTAAAATGTTTTTAATTCACACAAGCTCTAGGTAGGTTCTTAATTTTAAGACAAAATGATGAGAGAGATGGATAATGGGTATGTTCGCCATGAGTGAGCAAAACAGATAGTGACGCCACTTTTACCAAAGTGAAAAAAAGTTAGTAAAATTAGTAAAATAATTAGGTTTGTTGGAATAAAAGTCAGATGATAGAGAAATAACGTTTTTTATTACAATAAATGTTCAAATTGTTTACCATCAGCCTCAATACAAGCCCTACATCTTCTTAAAAAAGATCTACTTATTAGTCGGGCATATCTTCGAGAGTTGATCGCCTCAGCTGCTTGAGAAATGCGTTCACGCAGGTCGGCTACGTTCTCAATGGGCTTTGAGTAAACTTTTTCTTTGAGAACTCCCCAATAGAAAAAATCCAGGGGATTTAAATCTGGTGAACGGGCGGGCCACGAGATAGTGCCCGAACGTCCAATCCACCTTCCCGGATATTCCTGGTCAAGGAAATCTCTTACTTGCACTGCGAAATGCGCTGGGCAGCCATCTTGTTGAAACCACATGTCGCGAAGATCTGCTAGTGGTACGTCCTCTAACAGGGTTGGTAAATCTTCTCTTAAAAAATGTAGGTAATTAGTTCCATTCAAGTTCTCAGGCAGTTCAATAGGCCCAATAATTTTACCGTTTAAAATTCCGGTCCACAGGTTTACTTTAAAACGATACTGGGATCTATCTTCTCGCATTAAATGTGGATTCTCCACATGCCACTCGTGATAATTGTGCAAGTTCATGTAACCATCTTTTTTAAATGTCGATTCATCTGACCAGAGAATTTTTTGGATGAATTGGGGATTCTCATTATGCCTCTGTAGCATTGTTCTACAAAAAGAAATCCTTTCCTGATAATCTCGAGGTAGAAGACTTTGAACTCGTTGTACGTGAAACGGATGCATTTCGGCTCTTTGTAAAATACGGTGAGCAGTGCTTTTCGGTATTCCCGTTCTTTCTTCAATTCCACGTACGGAAATACTTCGGTCACGTGCGACCTCTTGCAATACTTCTTCCTGGAAAGGAAACACAGGTCTACCTCCAGCCTGTATTTGATTCGGGAAATGGCCGCCCTCTGTGAGTGAACGGTGCACATTAACAAACACGCGGTGATCCGGGTAGCGCTCTAAATTTGGATATCTTTCACGATAAAGTCTAGCGGCAGCACTTGCGTTGCATCTGCATTCCCCATAAATGAGGTGCATGTTCGCATATTCTTGTGAAGTGTAGCGCGTAGGCATGGTAGATAAAAAGGATGCCAACACAAAAGTCCAGAGAGAAGCCAAAGTTGCCGGTATGTTATCAACAAGTCCAATTCACAAAGATTCAAGTCCAAAAAGAGAAGCCAAAGTTGTCAGTACTAAATCAACACAAGCGAATACGAACGTGCGCAGTAGACGAATGAGCGAAACGTACTAACTGGTTGGTGTCGGACTGGTAGCGTAGCCATTTGCTTGGCTGAAACTAGTGCGAATGAAACAGATAGATGCCATAGCATCTATCTGTTTCATTCGCACTCGTTTAAACGACGCATCTCCGTCTCAATGCGTGGCGTCACTATCTGTCTCGCTCACTCATGGCAAACATACCCATTATCCATCTCTCTCATCATTTTGCCTTAAAATTAAGAACCTACCTATAGAGCTTGTGCGAATTAAAAACATTTTAACTGAGTAAAATCTGATAGCAAAAATCGGGTTACTTGAGGTTTTAATTTTTTTACTCTTTTCTATTGTATGGAACTAACAAGTATTGTACCATTTTAGAATTCTGATTAAATGCGCCAACTTTTAATGCTACTTGCCAAGGCACTCTAGTACATTTTTTTTATAGGAGGGCCTGTCAAAGTCGACGAATCTTGAAAATTTTAAATTCGTAGTTTAACAAATAGTCTCAATTCTCGGGAACTTAAGGCAATTGTGTCATTATTTTTTATTGGAATTCTAGAAATGTTATTTAGGATTACGTTTCTAAAGTTCAAATGAATAAAAATAAAAAATAATAACCACAATAACCGAAAAATGGTACAGTTTGATCAAATTTCTAGGTTTTTCTTAAAATGCCCATAATTTTCAAACTGCATGGGATAGATTTTTTTTCAGATTTTTCTCGTGATGGTTATGATCAATCCTGTCACCCCGTTTCGGCTTGACGTTGAGTTTTGGGACACCCTGTATAGTCATCCGAATTTTTAGTTTTTTTTTTTAATTTGGACAACCCCACCTCACTATTCCCAACCACTGCAACTCCTGAAAGCCAGAATGAACAGTGGAAACATATTTTTTTACTCCTCTGCTGTTCTTTTCTGATTAATTTCGTTGCGGGATCCAAGACAGTTGTATCGTTTCTCCGGGACTCGTCGAGCTTCATTGCTCGGCACTTTTCTGACGGACTCCACTGTTGATTCTAGCATTTTTGACTACTGCTTTGCTCCCTTACGTCGTAGCGTGATGTTATACTGTGTATAGCCTTTTTTAGTGGAAAGAAAATCATCAAATGTCTCCCCCCGTTCTGGGCGGAGCGGAAGGGAATGTCAGACTTGTACTGACTAAAACCCATCCATGTTCCTTCTAAGCCCTTAAGTCCGTGGTCACGTTATCTATCTTTTTCGAGCAACACGCAGCCCCGACAGGACAGTGTAGCCTTGTGTAGCCTTTCTCGATGGTTCGGCTAGCCAATACTAAAACTATTTTTCGATTTGGACCAGTATTTTCCGAGATGTGAAAGTAATTCTGATTGTAAATTAATACTATACCATTGAGACCATGTTGGTTAAAGGGGGACTGAATTCTTGAAAGAATATTATAGACTACATTTTATTCATGACTAATATTTACACGGACCAATATTTATGTTATATTTATGTACAAATAAATATGACATATTACGTTATTTTTTATTTTTCGCCTTTCTAACTTACCGCAGACGCCTAGAGGCCTGTCTATTACAGCCTTATTAAGATATGTTGTATAAACCAGTCATGGTTTTGTAGTCTAGATAAAAGTTCTTGTACGACATGCGACAAACTTACATGCGTCGTTAGAAAAAATACTATAATTAAAATAAAATGTTTGTACTCCCATTCACAGGAAAAGCCGCAAGCTCCAGCTCTAATCTGCGACGCGAAGTCGGCGACGATTGACTTCGAGAACATAAACTTCAAGTACGTGAACGGGAAGCCGATCTTCAACAACCTGTCGTTCAGCATCCCTGCGGGGAAGAAGATCGGGATTGTTGGAGCTTCTGGCAGCGGGTAAGGCTTCATATTTATGTTGGAAGAAAGGGCAATAGCCTTCGTATAGCCTGGGAAACCCGGCTTAAATCAACAAGACTGGCGACATCTGTCGCCCAACTACAATTTCGTTGAACCTACAACGGACATCCGTAATCGAATAAATTATCATATTATCTGCTAACCTACAAGTTTTAAGTGTATATAATGGCTTTATGGCAGTGTCTTTTCAGGAATTATTGTATTTTTACTTTCTCTGTATCTTAATTTTCTCCTTGAATTATAATATCCGCAGGCTTTATGCATATTTTTGTGGTCAGTATACATTCAATGGCTATGTGCAGTGTCTTGTTACAGCCTTTTTCTTAAAGTTAAATTATCTTTGTTCAAGACAAATTAATGTTTTTTCATTTAAAAAGCCTGAATTGTATGTTTTCCGCAGTAAGTCCACGCTGGTTCGACTTTTATTCCGTTTCTACGAGCCTCAGTCGGGCACCATCAAGGTGGCCGGACAGAACATTAAGGACTTAGATCTCGCCAGCTTGAGGAAAGCTATCGCCATTGTACCACAGGTTAGCATTTAAAAATTGGGCATTTTACTTCATCAACCATTAAATGTAAAACACAATTTCCATAAAAGCTCTCTTAAATTTAATCCTGAAAATCCGCTTCATTTTCAATTTGCTGTAAATTGGATTTTAAGTTGCTTTGAAATCAATAAATAGTTAGTCAATCGGGGTGCTAATTTGGTGACGTCATAAGGTGACAATGGTGCTGTTTTTCTTGTTCACAAACAAACCTAAGTTAGTGCATCTTTCGCTTTTCATTTAATAAAAAAAAAGGAAAGTACAAAGCAAATGATCTTTGTTTTCATAACATTACATCTACTTTTTGTACTTTGTTTACTTTAACGGGAATTTGCTCTATCTTGATGGTATATTGAGTAGTCAAAAATATTGATTAGTCGCAACCGAAAAAAAAAACATTTTCTGTTGACTCATACAAACAACATTAAATATATATTTTTTTAATGTGAACAAGTGGCTTTCCCTCTTTTTGTCTCTAAAACTCATTACATTCATTATAAACCAGAAAAAAACTATGAGCTATTGGAAAGTAATACGAGATACTACAGAATGACAGATAGAACAATACAAATTAACAACATTTAAGAAGCTTATTTTGTTAATGTTTGTTCTCAGGACTGCGTGTTATTCCACGACACGATATTCCACAACCTGCACTACGGCGACCTCAGTCAGCCGAAAGAGAACGTCTACACCGCCAGCAAGATGGCCGAGCTTCACAACTCTGTGCTCACATGGCCTAAGGTAACTTTTTCTTCGCAACATTCGATCTTTTATAAAAAAAAATTGTTTTAGACGAAATGATAAATAAGGTACCCGTAAACTAGGGTAATTTTCTAATACCGGGGTGAATGACAACAGCTTTGTGAAAAAAATATATCATGATCGCAACATTTAACATTGTTTACTGAAGAGGGGTCATTTTGGTAATAAAAAATTGTGCGGCCAGACCCATCATTGGGTCACACATACCTTAAACTACTACTATGAAATAAACCCCGTAACTTGTGGTACCTAACTAGAAATTCTTTCACGAAATGGCGCCATCTTACAAAGCATTAAGAAAAAGCAGTTAAAGAGTTAAGCCCGTAATATGTAAAGGACAATGGGCATTATTGTATGAGATGCGTCCCAACCCTTGTAACAAGTTGCGACTAGTATAAACATAATCATTTAAGCTTTTTATTATTAATATACCAAGTTTGTATAGTAATTGCATGCAGGTCAAAAGTTATTGGGCTTCAAGTGAAAAAAGGTTTTTGTTTTAAATAATGCTTTAATCATACTTTATTACATCTTGTGTTACATGTAAACATTTTTACAGTAATCACAGGCAGTAATAGTTATTTTTTGACAGTTATTAATAAACGCACAGTTGATAATGTATAAATAACAAAGAAAATAATACAATTTTGATAATTGTATTCTTTCCTTTGTTATTTATATTTTCAAATACATAAATAACAAAAAAATAATACCATTATGTAAGAGTATGGCTTAAACATATGCAAATTGTTTACTGGAACTTTTAATAGTGCTTATTATCTATGATAATATCATCCAAAAAGGTCGCGGGTAACAATATGCTTGGCTGATGTCTAGCCCAGGTACCAAATGATACTTATTATGTCAGCACAAGTACCTACTGTTCTTTTTCCTGTTAAACTTGAGCAAAATTAAAGAGCAATTGCATCTCTCACCGTTTCTGCTCTATTTTTTATCAAAATATACGAATAATAAATCTTACCCGATCATGCATCATCATCATGCCGTGATTTTATCCGCCCCCTCAACAGAATACCTTCTGAAATATTTATATTGTACCGCACAAGGTTAGGAATAGCTCCTATGCATATTTCGATTGTGTACATGCCATTTCTTAAGTGTTCACTCAAATACGACCGGGCGAGTTTTATTTGGTAACTGCCTAATGAAATTAATAAATGGTCTTCTTCTGTTAGTATAGGAAACTGCAATGGTGGGAGAGGGGGTGTTGGGTTAGAGTAGCCGCACGGTCGACAGTGTGGTTTTTTACACTTGTTTAAGACCTTTTGTCATTGAAATACTAATTAATTAAGTTTTATTCAATATTTTTATCAAATAAATTAAACCACTATAACAGTTTCCCTGCACGAGATACAGAGTTACGCCCATACAAAAAAACATAACACTGATTGAGATCTTTCTAACGATATAGGTAGAAAAATGTTACAGCACTTGGGACGAAACCGCTCATTGTTCTTTATCTGTAACTTAGCCATTGAGAATTATTCTAGATATGGCCGCGCAGGTTTGTCAATGTCCTTTAATGTTGAAAAAGTTTTTCTTCAAACGAATATACTAGAGAAGGAAGGGCATTTGTTACGAAAACAAACTTTTTCTTAAAACTGTTGTTTTTCACTCTTAATTGTTGGGCTTTCACCCCAGTATTTACAGTACACCTTCGGTATATAACTGCAGACAGTCCTGTTGGTCTAGTGGTCAGTGACCCTGACTGTTAAGCCAGAGGTCGTGGGTACGATTTCCGCCCAGGACAAACTTTGTGTGATGAGCATAATATTGTTTGTTCTGTGTCTGGGTGTTATGTATCTATAATATGTATGTATTTAAAAATTATATAAGTATGTATATCAGTTGTCTGATTACTATTACACAAGCTCTGTTCAGCTTGGGATCAGATGGCCGTGTGTAAGATGTCCCAGGATATTCATTATTATTATTTATTATAAGTAAATATGTCCGCAGGGTTACGACACACAAGTGGGCGAGCGCGGACTGAAGTTGTCGGGCGGAGAGAAACAACGCGTGGCCATCGCACGAGCTATACTCAAGGACTCGCCTGTTATCATCTTTGATGAAGCTACCTCTAACCTCGACTCTATCACTGAATATGTAAGTTCCAGTTACACAAATATTTATAAATCTATTTTTTTGGTTTGGTAAAATTCTAATGTTTAATTAAGAATGAGGAATTTTGTATCAAAGACTATTTAGAGTAGTAGTAAGAGTTTTGGCATTTGTTTAAAAAAAAATACACAGTAGAATGATAAAATGAATGTAATTGTTCTAATTTGTACTCACCACAGATATAGATTGACAGTACTCATTCACGCTGGTGAACTGAATGACTGTCAGTATTAATATGGCTCATTAGATACAAGTGTAGTACAATATCAGAATCCTCATTGATCGACGAAATCACGTGTAGCAGCGCCAATATTAAATCGAATATCGGAATGCCAAAATCGTTTACTATAATATAAAGCTACCGACCGGTACAAAATATCAGGACTTAACGACATAATTCATCGTTCCTTATATTGACCGCAGCCACTCAAAACCACACTTATTCTATCCCCAGGCGATCCTCCAAGCCCTAAAAGCAGCCACAGTAGGCCGCACATCAATCTGCATCGCACATCGCCTGTCCACCGTCGCTGATGCAGACGAGATCCTGGTGCTGGAGCGAGGCTCTGTGAGCGAGCGTGGAACACATGACCAGCTCATCGAGAAGGAATCCTCGCTGTATAGGCAGCTGTGGGATAAACAGAAGCAGGTATGCAGTTTTATTATTCTGCTAGCCCATTTGAGGCCGTTGAAGTAATACATAAGCAGGTTTTTTTTTATATTTACACTTACTTGAACTTTGCTTACTCTTACTGACGAGGCAAAGGGGGATGCCCTTTGGCTTCGTCAGTAAAACTCAAACTCAACTCAAACTCAAATCATTTATTTCTAATAGACCATTTAAAAGGCACTTTAGAACGTCAAAAACAATGAAAAATGAATCTAGTTGCCCATTCCAAAAAGTTGATTCGTATGGAGAAGAAGTAAGCAAAGTCTCTTTCCGCCCTCCCTCTATATCACGTAAACATTGGAACATATCCGTATAATATAGGCGAGACGACGAAAAAAAGTAATTAATCCGTTAGTTGGATTATCAAAAAATTTTGGACACGTATTTTTTCTTTTTTCTCGTAAAAGAAAAATGATGATGATACAGTGCGTTGAAGTTTCGCGTGACGTCACGATCTGAAACAATCTTTGCTGAACAGTGACGTCAAAAGCCCCCACTCCGGAACTTTGTTGCTCTTTATCTTTGGATTTTTTTTATTAATTTGATCAAGCAAAAAATACGTGTCCCATATTTTTGGCTAGTCTATCAGACAGACTAAACAGAATGTCATTTTTTTTATGTTGTCGTCATCCCTATTGCATTTTTCAATGTATTATTCTAAGGAAATATCGCAAAAGTAAAAAAATTACGGACGCGTGACGTCTTCACCCGCCAGACACCCATTCATGACATTAAAAATAAACAAAGCATTGCTCACCTTGGGATCAGATGACCGTGTGTGAATTGTCCCAGGATATACAATGTGTAACTGAATTAATACACTTTGAGAAAATAGTTTGTTCAGAATCGTTTACTGAATCGATTTTTGTAATTTTTAATATAGGTAATATTTTTGTCACACTTCCGCTGTAAAGTCAAAACAAACTAAAATGGATGAAATACCCACTACGCTAGACCCTTGTGCAAGTGCGACTGTGTGCATGCGTAGATTTGTAATGTGACTATAATTTTCTTCCACAATCTGTACAAGTAATTTATAAACAAACAGTGTTTTAAACATAATAATAAAAATTCAGTGTATGTATTATGATTATAACATAATATTCTAATTGGGGTGTCTGGTGGTGTGCGTTTATTCCGGGACATGTTGTATATTATTTTTTTTTTCATTTCAGTCCGACCGCCAGCCCGTACCGATAGGGCTTGTGGGCAGTTCAGTACCGAGAAGTCCACACGCCCCGGGAGATACTAATGGTTCGTCGTGAGAGGAAATAGTCTAAAGCTGTGTAGGCAGATATCACACTGTGCCGTATCGCCATGAATACTTGTGAATTGAGATTGGCGGTGGGTAGTCACATCGGGTATTTACCGGGTAAAATCACTGCATTAGTGGTTTTACCGGGTAGTATTAAATACACATCGGGTATTAAATTTACCGGATAAAATCCCTGCAATTGGGTATTTACCGGCTAAAACCCTGGTTTTGGGTATTTACCGGGTAAAACTCTGCATTTGGTTATTTACCAGGTAAAAAACCCTACATTTGGGTATTTACCGTATAAAACCCTGCATTTGGGTATTTACTGTGTAAAAACCCTGCATTAGGTATTTATCGGGTAGAAACCAATCTAGATGGTTGGTAAAAATGCAACGGGTATTTACCTGATAAAAACCCTGTATTTAGGTCTTCACCGGGTAGAAACACATCTCTACAACTGAATTTCTTTCATCACTAATTGTTAGCATTTTGTGATAACAAAAAAAACCCGTGTTCCGTCAGTGTGATGACTACCTTAGATATTTAATTCAGACCTGTTGCGTTTGAAATGTGCACAGGGACACTCGATCTTACGATGTTTTTTTTTATTAGTATAAATAGCTAATTCAAAGAGACAATAGTATTTAAACGTATTTGAACATTGAACCTGTGATAGGTACTGTTAATGTCAGCTTCTTTCTTTCACCGCTAACGCCAAAAAAGTAGACTAAAGTGAAAATGATAATTTTAGCTTTGAAAAAGGCTGCCTATTTGTCCAAAAGTGGCCTTATGTTCAATATGTTAAAAGTAATGCATATTAATATAGTCCTATTAATATAGTTACTAGTCGTTGAATACTGTAAGCTGTTATTGCAAAAACATCTTCAAATATATTCTCTTTTAAAATCCGGAAAGTCAGTGATTGGTGATAAAGTGTAAAAAGGTCCTTTATTTGACAATAATACAGTTTCTCGATGATCTAATCGAACAGGTATCGATCATCATCGTTTTAGATTCAAATCGATTGGTAGTATTGTTGCTACTAAGAATACAAAACTGAATTAGGCCATTTTTGAGGCATATGCTTTATTCTCTGGTAAACCTGTATTGGCACTATAATAGCCATTTATATTATTCAGCTAACTGTTAATTACATAAATAATAGTGGCGTGACAATTTGTATAAATAGTGGCTTGTTATTGGTGAACGATACGAAAAACACCTGATTGTACTCGTTAAAACAAATTTCAACGTTGCCAACTTAAAAAAATACGAAGCAATCTAACATTTATTTAACAGAGCAGGTTTTCATGGAAAACGCATTTGTTAATTTTAAAAGTTTATTGAACTAGATAAAAATAACGATTTTATACTTCTTAAAGTTAAACACCTCCACTTTCTTTGGGAGAACTGTTTTTGTTTTGATTATGAGTACAATTATGTATTTTAGTATGGGCCATTACAGCCACTTTACCTACCAGTAACCCTGTAAATAATTATGTCAAAATGTCTTATTTTTCACCTTTCTTCTTTCTTGTCCTATTTATCTGACTATCAAATAGTCAGATAAGCTAAAGCAAAAGAATAATTTATAATCAGCCCGTGAAATGATGATGTTATAAATGTTGTGAAATATTCATGTAAATAAACTGATTGTAAGTAACTTTCTAAGTAAGTATATTATTTAGTTACATAATTGTGTTTTATTTTAATAATAAAAATGTTATTTTGTTCATTGTTTTTCTTTATATTTTTACCAGCTTTCGCCCGGTTGTAATTTCCAAAAATCCTTTCTTTATGGTTACCTACTCTTCACAAAGAACACATCCTGCAAGTTTAAAGTCTCCAGGACCAGCGGTTTGGGCTGTGCGTTGATATATCGACAGTCAGCCATTCAGTTTACCAATATAGATTTCACCTTTTTGAGATTTGTTGGGCGCCATTAGTACTTTGTAAGCACTTATCACTGAAAAGAAAATTAATATTACACATTCATACCAGAGTATCACAAATTCATAGAGAACCATGGTAAGATATTTTTAGTACGTTATTATATATTTTATTACGTTATTAGAAATTTTTTAAAGGATCTATTGCATTAGGCACTATCACTTTCTAAATTAAAATCTTGCGAGACTAAATTATAATTCAATCTTCGTGTGGCGCGATTGACGTTATATTATAAATGGCCGTTGCACTAACTGACGTGGGTTCGATTCCCACACTCCACCTCAACGCATTATAAACACTCAAAGACAGTTGAATGGAATTGGCGTTTTATGATTTGTGTCGAGGTCTGAAGTAAAGAAGGCAATCATAATCATTTTCCTAGCCTTTTCTCAATTAGGCCAAAGCCTAATTGAGAATAATAATATATAGATATCAGTGTTTTACGTGAATCTGCCTATCAGACCTCCACATCCTAGTTTCTAGGTGACACCCTGGCTAGTCTGGTCAGACTTTCTGCTTTCTGACTACCCGTAACGACTGTCAAAGTTCTACCAATGACAACCGGGACCAACGGTTTTACGTGCTTTCCGAGGCGCGGGGTATCACTGATTTTCAAGATAAACTTAAGAGAGTACATAAATATATGATTTTTTAAAAGTCACATTGGTACTTCGCCCGGATTCGAACCCTCTTACAACCTCTTACTCAAGAGGCGAGTGCCTTAACCACTGGACCAAGGCCATCACGACATACACAGAAGTTAAGAAGGCAATAAAGTACAAAATAATCATTGAATTCAATCACAACAGTCAAATCCGTGCCGTGCTTCTAGAAACAAGTGGTTATCAGGATTAGGGCCCCAACTACCTTGCTTTTAACAACGACCAATCAGAGTTCACAATTTAACTAGCCAGACTATAGCTATCCTATAGATTACAAAACTACCACCATGCTACCACCTCTTTTGACATACATTCGAATCATCGACACGACACAAATCTATAACAGATAATAACCCCATCACAACCTGCCAGTACAAATACAAATTTCGAATGTATCGATTGACATGTTATCGGTTGCCATAGCAACGAACGTAACAACACAATTTGTCGGCCGATTGGAATACTTTCAACAATAAATAATTGCACGCTTTATGCGTGTCTATTTTATAGAAATGGTGCTTTGAATGTGAAACAAAGGATGTCAGTGTTGAGTTTGATCCCGGAAGATAAACGACCTGAACTACGGTACGTACTGTAGCTTATATCGATGCCTTAGCTCACAATTGCACTAACTACAAAATTTAGAATTTTGAGGAGAGAGCTTTAAAGTTTTTTAAAGTTTAGACATGAACAGTTTGAAAACAAAGAAAAAAAATGAAACAAATTTGCATCTATTAATAAGACTAGTCCTTTAAGTCCATCATATTTCAATATTGTAGTATTAATATATACGTTACTTTGTCAAAATTGCTAAATAAATATATAACCCACCATTTAATACATTTGTGCACTAAGATTGATAATGTTGACAGCCATTCGGTGAAAAATTCAAAAATTATTAACAGCATTGCCAGGCTGTTTCGAGGTCCAAGAAGAAGGATAATAATATGTATTAGTATTGCATTAAATAGACAAAATAATAAACCAGTGAACCATGAAAAATAAACTTTATAAATATTTTTTTTTATAAAATACAAACAGTTTGTATTAACCGACTTGATGTATGTCGTTTTTTCTTTTTCTTTAAGATGTGGATCGGTCAAATCATACTTAAAAAAAAGTAGGTGCGGGATTCTTTCTTCAGCAGCAGCTACCTATGTAGTTTTCAGCCATTAAACCATAAGTTTGCTTATTTTTTGTATTTTTTAGTTGTATTGGACTTCAAGTAAAAGTACTTAACACATTTGTACATTCAAATTTCTGTACTATCAACACTTAATACACACCTAAAGCACTGCTAACAAGTATCAACAGATATTGCAAATGTATTTAGTATGTTTGTGTTCTGAAACTTTCTCCAGTTGATAAACTTAAAATCAGTTAAAGTATATCTGGATTGGATTTAGAAAAAATAAAGGTCGTTAGTATAATACAACATTCATTGAAACATAGTTAATACAACTGTTACCTACGTTTTTGGTAGAACGAGACGGAATAACAGTATTTTGATGCGCGCAAACGAAAGAGCACGAGATTTAGTGTATTTGGCACTAAAAAAGTGAAAATCGAAAATTTTGTAGTTAGTGCAATTGTGAACTAAGGCATCGATATTTATTTGTTTTTATTTAGCATCTGAGAAGCTCGAAGAATCGTAATCACGGAATTCAGTGAAATTCAGAGTGTAAGGCCTATGAAGCGCGGGAAAGCGTTAATGCTGTATTGCCAAGCGACAGCCGGCTGTCGGGCTGCTATTGTCTTTCTATTGTGTCTCAAATCACGTGTGTTCGAAGGTTTAAACTTATGAAAAGGTAAAGATATTTTGAATAGGTATTGTAGTGAAAAACCGCGCGTCATAGACAATATTGTCGTGTTCTATTAAAGTAATCCTTGAATGCTTTCAATAGGTTAGGTACCATAATATTCAATGCGAACGGCTTAGTTAGGGCACCGCTGCACACAAAGCCTTGCTGCAGCTTGCTGCTGTAAAAGTTTTGTACAGCATTAGATCTGATAATATAATCTAAGCGCGGCGTTTGTAAGCGTGGACGGTGGAATAGGTACAAAACTTATTCGCGATCAAATATAATGTTTTCGCTTCAACAGTAGAACCAAAAATTTGATTGAACTGATAAAAAGGCCATTTAGTACGCCAGTGCCGGTGGAATCCTATCACAACTTACTGTCTTACATAGCCGTCGCTTTTCATAGCTTCGATGTCGCTCTGGGTTAGCTTTCGGTGTGTTCAATTCGTTATTACATTAAGGTTATAACATGATACTCTATTAAATTGCTGTACTAGTTTTTTCTTCGATTTATACCTCAGTTCTCGTCGCGTCTTGAAGTAGACCATACCTATCTGCCAAGGTTGCGGAATATTTCTAATAGTTACCGCGGCCCCGGAACATAAAGGGCAACCGAAGGAATAAGGGTGGGTTTTGTCAGTAAAAGCCTGACACTCGCTCTCGACTTTTCAGGGCGTGAGTCATTTGGTGATTTCCTATCCATAAAAAAGTAGACCGTGCCTATTTCTCGTTGGAAAAATATTACACTTTGGCTATCTTTAGTATCTAATCACATTAGATCAGGGCGGATGCAGCTAGCCTGCGCTCTATTGACGTCATCGTGACAAAAAAACAGGATATTATGAGGTAAGGCACCTAAATTTGTCAAATAAAAATTGTGTCTAAATAAACCTTTGAACACACGTAATTCGAGACACAATAGAAAGACAGTGGCAGCGCGACAGCCGGCTGTCTCTTGGTCGCAGAAGGTTAATATCGGAAAGTTCCATGATAGTGCTCCTTCATCAAATATCGTTCAATTTTCCAAGAGTATTTGGTCATTGGCTTAGCTGAGTATGTCTGTCTATCTGTTTGCTGATTAGCCGTTGGTCTTCCATGGCTAAACCACAATTGATTGACGAAAATGCTAATCCATACATCTTACTAAATTACTATAAATGTGAAAGTATTTTGGTCTGTCTGTCTCACTGTTACGCTAAAACTATTAACCCAATAAATGAAATTTCGTACGGAGATAGTCCATAGCCTGAGAAAGGACAGAGGATAATTTTTACCCCAAAATTCCGGAAACGGGAGCTACGCGGGAGACAGCTGCTGTTATACTAATATTATAAATGGGAAAGTGTGTCTGTCTGTCTGTTTGTTTTTCTTTCACGGCAAAACGGAGCGACGAATTGACGTGATTTTTTGAGTGGAGATAGTTGAAGGGACGGAGAGTAACATAGGCTACTTTTTGTCTCTTTTTAACGCGAGCGAAGCCGCGGGCAAAAGCTAGTATATTATAAAGCCAAAGAGTTTGAAAATGAGTTTATTTTGTAAATAGGTAAAAAAACCCATTTATCAAGGAAGGCTACGATTTATAGGAACGGAGTTGTAACCAAAGATGCGGGTGAAACCGAGGGGGACAGCTAGTTAAAAAATAAATCTCTCAAACACATTCCAGAAAAGAATCTCTAGAGAGTCTATACAGCAGTAACTCTCGTCTGAACTTGTTGAACAAGCGCAAACGGCTGAACCCTCTGACTATGGACGCGTCGAGCACATCACTGAACAAGAAGGGCAGCCAATACGTGACGCAACGGGTGCTGTCGGCCAAGACGCATAGAGTGAAGCAGCTCCAGAACCAGTTGTCTGACGCACATTATCATTTGCAGGTAACTGACATCTGTTCAATAGTTGGTGTCTATCGGCCTAGTTTGTTCTGTATCCTTGTTATGGGGAGAAGTAGATGTTTTTCTCACTCTTTCGCTGCCCTTTTCTGATTAATTAGTTGCGGGATTCATCACAGTGGGTTCGATTTTCTGGGACTCGTCGAGCTTCATTGTTCGGCGGTTTTCTGGTGAGCTTTGAAAAGTTGCAGTGGGTAGAAAGTGTGACGGAATGCGTCCTAAAAGATAATATAAGTGGGTCATGCGAGGCCCACTGATTAGCCTGCATACAAGAACGATACGCTGATTCCTGAAAATGTTGGTTTTATTCAGTTTTTCAGACGTAATGCATAAAATATTTACAACACGTGAGAATTGTTAATCAAACATTATTAGTAAACTTTTTACGAATTTTTCAGGAGTTAAGTAACGAGAACAAAGTACTTCGTGCCATACAAAAGAAACAAGAAATTGCATTGCAAAGGTAAGAACTGAATTTGACTCGCGACTTGGCGCAGTGGTTAAGAGATTTTTTGTTGCGCTGCGTAACGTGAGTTTAATTCCCACACGGGACAAATATTGCATGTCCTGCTTACTTTTGTATCCTCAGGCACCCTAGCCTTTTCCCAAGTATGTTGGGATCGGTTTCTAATCTAACCAGGTTAAGCTGGGTACAAGTAATTTACGTGAATCGGCTGCCTCTCAGACCTTCACAACCCAGTAATTGGGTTACCCAAAAATTCCTTAAGACAAAACAATATTAGACAATAAATTTTAAAAGAGTTGCAAAGTCGAGAGTTTTTGATCCTAATATCTAAGTAAAAACACTTTCTACAATCAGATACGAGAACTCAAACGCAGAGCTGCCGCAAGTCCTGAACTCTCATAGCGAAGAGATGAGGATACAACAATCGAAGTTTAAGCAGCTAAAGCAGCAGTACAAGGAGGCGACCTTGAAGCTCAAAGAGAGAGACATGCAGCTGCGGCAGCTGAAGGATGAGCATCAACATCTGTTGGAGCTGAGCAGAGATAGGTAGGTAAATGAAACTGTTATGATGAATGAAATGATAATGATGAGATATTTGATGGTAAATGAATGGTTTATGTACCTAGATGAAGTTAGTTTTACTCAAAAAAAAAAATCTAATGGGATATGGAGTGATAATATACAGGTACAGAGTCTTTGCTGATTTTCGTTTTCGTTTGTGTTCACAGGATGAGATCGAAATTGAGCTTCGAGATAAAATCCTGACTTTTTTTCTAAATTTAATATTAACTGGAACTATGTTTGTTTTTTGGAATCTGTGCTAATTTTCTTAGTAAAGCTGAAAAATGTATATGTTTTTATTTGTATACTAATCTATGCTATTAGCAGCATTTGCGAATTTTGCATAATGATAGTCAGCTTTATAAGAAAATATATCGGCTATATAATGTCACACTATCATGCAGATATAACCTTCAGACACAGCTGGTCGCACATCACCTGTAATGCCTTCAAAACATTATTTGAAAGATATTTAACCTAATACTAAAAACAACTTAGTTCTAGTACTATTAGCGCCAGGCCACACGGTGCGGTGCCTGAGCGGTGCCGCAACGGTTTGCTACATATAAAATTGGATGGTATGCCACACGGTACGTCCGGCACCGCTCCGGCGCCGCACCGCAGGCTCACCGGACAACGGCGCGAGGCAGACGAGGCGGGGAGGGGTGCAAGCAGTGCGGTGCCGCAGCGGCGCCGCAGCGGCGCTGCTCAGTTCATGGTGATGGCAGGACAGTACTTTGAGCTTGCTGCGGTGCCGCAGCGGCGCCGCAGCGGCGCCGTAAGAACATTGCGGTGCCGCAGCGGCGCCGTGCGGCGCCGCACTACTCGTGTGGCCGCCAGTGCGGTGCGGAGTAATGCGGTGCGGCGCGTTGCCGCACCGTGTGGCCTGGCACTTAGGTTTCACTTCTCCGTAACATTTCAGAAATCTACCCGAACGCGAGAAACTCCAGGCTCAAGTGGCAGAGCTGTCAGCTAAGGTGCAACAACAGAACGAAACTATCACGATGCTGCAGCGTCGCCTGGCCCTCGAAGCGAAGAACTTCAAGCATCAGCTACAGATGGAGATCAACAAACATAAGGACACCAGACATGACCTAGATCTCGCTATACATAACGCTGATAAGCTGACGACTATTATTGAGGTAGGTGATTTAAGACTAGGTTTTGTTTGCTTCACTCGTGCAATTCGATCGGTTGTTTGTAAACGTAGATTATAAACTTCATGTATTTATTTTTTATCCACAAAAATTAACGTAGGTACAATCGACAAAATGGAATCATGACCCACCATAAGCTTATTTTCTTACAGACATTCAAATACAATTAGGTCGACAATCGTGTAAACGTGCATTAAAAATGTCACACGTCTAGTCTTATTATTTTGACTTCTTTAACTTCTTGTGTGCCATAATAAATAAAACAATAGTATTAATAAAAGAAAAGTTATTGTGTCTCGCGTATACAGGGTGTCCCATGGCTATGCCACATGGAGGGAAAGTACCTTAAATATTGCAGATAGAACATTTTACTAAAAGAAGACATTATTTGAATTTTAAAAACATTTTAAACTGCACTCATAGATATTTAAATAAATAAATAGTTGACCCGGGAATCGAACCTGTTACTCGAGAAAATTAATCAGCCTGTAGTTTTATCCTACCGATCGTTAGGCTTCATCACAAAGATTATTTTTTGCTAAATAACACAGTGACAAAAATAAAAAAAAAGACCATGAAGAAAAAATTTAGTCAATTTTTCAAATGCTCAAAATGAGTCCCTTCTTCTTGAATACAAAGTGATGACTTTTGATTATTTCGTTCCCTGACGATTTTTTGATCTTGTTGTGGTGGATATTTATTTATTTAAATGATGCGTACTACTCAAGTGGGTAGATTAATTAGTAATAAGTAGTTATGATTGTCAATTGTATGTCCTTACGGCAATGTAAGCTTTTAACTTTTTTGAAGAAAATTTCACATCAAATGTTAAAATTCACGGTCTTTCTTTTGTTTTTGACACTATGTTATTTAGAAAAAATTAATCCTTAGAATGAAACCTTGCGATCGGTATGATAAAACTACAGGATGATTATTTTTTCTCGTGGAACAAGTTCGATTCCCGGCCCAACTGTTTTATCATTAAAATATTTATGAATGCCGTTTAAAATGTTTTTAAAATTCAAATAATGTCTTATTTCAGTAAAATGTTCTATCTACAATATTTAAGGTACTTTCCCTCCATGCGGCAAAGCCGTGGGACAACCTGTATATTCGCTGTCGTCAAAATGGGTCATGATCATGATTCAATTTTGTCGATAGTACATTGGCGGAAGAAAACTTTCAGCTGATCGGCAGCTACATTAAAATAGTGTAAGTGACACTATCCATATTTCGTGAAATTCTATTTATTTTTTCCTTGCTTTATCTTCATCAACATTATTTCGTATTTATCGTGAAATTTTGAAAACCATTCACAGAATTAAAAAAATATACCTACAGTTTTCAAGAAAATGGGCATCGCACACTTTTTTTACGTTATCGACCTTGTTTCTTATACTGGTTAATAGTCAGAAATTGCAAAAATAGAAGCATTTAAAAATTCTCTAGCTATTTGTTTCACGGTTTATCCTGTAGATTGCGTTAAAGAAAAATAGCGTAATTAGTTCAAACACAATCTCATAATTTAGAATTAGCGCCTTTTCATTCCGACTTGTTTTGTTTCGGCCTTTATACAAAAAGTAAAAAATACGTTAGAATAATTTTGAATTTTTGACCGATTTTTTTCACAAAAATAATGTAGGTTGGATTCAATGATATTATTTTATTATCAAAAGGAAACAATCAGGGGAATTTAAGATGTACAATTGTCGTCAGGTTGAAGTGTCGTGGTAAATGAAAGCCACCACCACCACCACTTGTTTTGAAAAAAATGACCGATTTTATAATCAAAAAGTTTTTAGTTAATTTCCAAACACTCGCGATTTGACCTCAAATGGCAGGGTCGCCATGAAGTGTCGTGGTAAATGAAAAACATTTGCACTCGATAACGTCTCGGTTTATTGTGTCTTCACATAGATTGAGCGTACACGATCTTAACATATTGTATATACTTAGCTAATCCTAAATATGGTTTGGTTACACATACATACGTAATAATACTAAATATACTTACACACTACAAGGTAAGTAAAATCTAAGTTTCAATTGTCTAAAAAATATTATGAAGATTTCCTCAACGCTTTGTCCATATTAGTATGTAAACTAAACATACACACATGGTATTCAATTCCTATAAATTAAATTCCCTTCCCAATTATTTCCTTTTAATATTAAAATAATATCATTGTATCCTCCTACAATTACAAAGTACACTTTAGCGTAACTAATTAAAAATTTCCTAATCATCGTTTCAGTTTTCATTTGTTTCTCGTTGTTAAAATCTCTTGTTCACTCAAAATTATTCGTTTCAAGCATTCTTTTATTAAACGAGAATAATACAAAGGCTTTTATCTTCTGTAGGTATTTGTTGTAAATGTTCAATGTTGGTATTTGGATGAATTAATTGTCGCCGAAAGAGTCGCAAATTATAATCTCGAGATTACGATACTTTTTTGAAATTTCGTTCATCGTTCGTTCGTTTCATTCGTTTCGTTTTGAAATTCATGTTTAGACATGAATTTCAAAATCAAATAAACAAAATAGAGTTACATTGTAGGCGTAAATAGGATTTTAATTTACGCCTACATTCCCACTCAATTATGTATAATTGATTTTGAGCAGATTTTTGAGCTTAGCTTTTTTCCCCCACCATTGTTTTGATTGTATATTTGGCCTTTTCTCACCATGTTATGTACGAGCCTATCTATCTATATATCTATCTATCAATCTATCAAATCTGTATGGTTTTATTATGTCACCGTCAAATAGGCGAGCCGACAAGTCTGTCAGATTATCAAAAAATTTTGGTCGCGTATTTTTTCTTTTTCTCGTAAACAAAAAATGGCGACGATACAGTGCGTCAAAACTCCGCGTGACGTCACGATTAGGTATTACTTTTGCTGAACAGTGACGTCATAATCCCCACTTCAGAACTTTGTTTTTTTTGATCAAGCAAAAATACGTGTCTCGTATGTTTGGCAGACGGACCAAACAGGATTCCATTTTTTAACGTGTTCGTCATCCCTATTGTTTTAGATGAAAGAAAAGCTCCTTAGCACGGCTGCAAGCAGAGTAAAGTCGCCAATAAAGACTGCTTCAGGCACTAACCTCAACTTGACTCCCAAACAGCCCAACAGAGCCCGGTCCGAGACCGACGCCAGCACCGCTCGACACAAGGAGGATAGACACATTGTAAGTATCAAAATAATAGTCTATTAAAGTATTAAGTATTAAACAAAAAACCTTAAGTAAAAGTAATTAAAAAGTAGTCTACAGTCTACTTTATTAAGGTTCTGAATCCAAAAAGGTAAAATACGGACAACGGAGTATTATAATTACGTCGCCGTCCGTCTGTCTGTCCGGCTGTCATCAGGCTGTGTTTTACGTGATTGTAGCGATAGACAGCTGACATTTTTACAAATTTTAATCATGTATTTCTGTTGCCAAAGGGATAAAACAAATATTATGGACGGCTCTCAACCTGACAAATATGTTTTTTGGCGTTTTTACTTGTTAGGGAACCATTGGCGCATAAATGAACCCTTCATGCACGAGTTAGACTTGCACTTGACCGGTTTACGTATTATGTATGACATTAATGGCGAGATAAATAGAAGTTACTAAGCACTGACTTTGGCTTAGCACCATACCTGTCACTGTTACACAACTGCCAAACGTCAACTGTACGATAGAGACGGGAACATGACTAAGCCGAAGTCAATACTTAGTAACGTCTATTTATCTCACCATAAGAGTTTGTCTGTCTGTTGACCTAGTCAACTAAATACTTTGGGTGCTCAAAATGATAAAGTTTTAGAAATGGTGGCCCTATAGGTCTTTTTTTGTGGAAGTAGAATCGTCGAATGGATTGTACCTATGAGTGACTCCATTCATTTTCATAGAACGAACTGTAATGCGACTAAAATTTTATGAATTTGAAGTCGTTTCTCTTAAACCATAAGTTTAGAGACCAGACTTTTAATAAAGTACTTTATCTAGACATCTCGCATTACATTAAATCTTGTATCTGAATGAGAAGCTTAGCTATGTCGTAGGCGGCAATGCCTAGAGAGCAAAAAGCTCTATGTTTGAGCTTTTGGCTCTCGCAGTTTATTTTAGACTCAGATTTCAGTGTTTGAATTGAAGATTACGTTGTCACAATTCGGTCGGAGTACCTAAATGTTTGCTCACGTTTATTTCCCAAGAGAATCCCTTTTGTTTCGAGGACACCATTGTTAAAACTCAACATATATTATGTATATGGTACTAGCTTTTGCCCGCGGCTTCGCTCGCGTTAGAAAGAGACAAAAAGTAGCCTATGTTACTCTCCATCCCTTCAAGAAATCCACTTAAAAAATCACGTCAATTCGTCGCTCCGTTTTGCCGTGAAAGAAAGACAAACATACAGACAGACAGACAGACGCACTTTCCCATTTATAATAATTATTAGTATATATTAGTATGGATAAATATAATGTTCTATATCACTGATCCAGAATTGTTGAATTTTAAACCATGACAGTAGACCTTAAAAATTTTGGAGTTGTGATTTATTTTCATTTCTCAAAGCTGTTGTGTGTAGCTTCTTACTGACAGCTCTAAGAATTGAGAAGAAATCCCGATTTCACAATACATGGCATTCCATTGTATCAAAATTTCATGTGTCCATTGAAATGTTCAGGTGGATCAAATGTTGGTGGCGAAATTATGCGAGAACTCTCGCAGTCTTAGCAGTGCCCTATCTCATGACGAAGAGTCTTCATCATCGGCTGAACCACGATCTCGTTATGCTAGAAGTAGAACAAACTCTTCCGTCTCCAGATCCACTCCCACTCCAGGAACTAGAAAGAATTCCAAAGCCTCCGATGACATCATGGAATTAGCCAAAACAGTACAAGATGGAATGGCAGACCTCACAATATACGATGATGAGACTTACAAATCTTCTTCCGACGAATTGCACACGAAAATGGAAGTTATGAAAACAGAACTTATGAACAAAATAAGGAATGAAGAGCCTGCGTCTAGGAAGTCAAGTGCGTTAAGAAGAAAGACGTCAACAGAAGATTCTATTGAAGAAGAACAACCAGACTTTGTAGAGCCAGAGCGCCCAAAATCTAGAGGCAGAAGAAATTCGAATGTCTCTTTTTATGACCAGCCATCAGTTGAAGAAACTGTCACGACAGTAGCAGTCCACCAAACAGAAATTACAACTAAACGAGAAAATAGTACATTAGAACGCAAACTATCAGGCAAACCTATAGAAAAGTATTGCAAATCTATAATTCAGGACATAGAAAAAAGCACAGAAGTAATTGATAAACACATGAAGTGTTTTAACCAATCTAACTTCGAAAGTGATAAATTAGTACAACAACTAGAAGCTGTTGATAAAATTAATGAATTTGTGAATGCGAATGGAGAAATCAATGAAGCAGCTTTTACTGAATTGAATAATAACTTTAAAATGTTGACGGACCAGGTATTGACTGATGTGATACCTGGGAGAAAACGGTCAATTACTAGTAGACGAAGTTCCAAAGAATCTAAGACAAATTTACTCGGCGATTCAAATATGACCAACCAGGAGTTATTGGATGATTTGTTGGGGAAAAAATGATATACGGCCTTAGACTTTAAAACGTAATATTTGCACAACTGAGAGTAGTGTTACGCAATTCTCTGCGGTTTCAACATGCTAAAACTACTTGATTTATGGAGAAACGAGATTTAAATCTAATTGGCTAGTTTACAGTCAGAATTCATTAGGGTACCATTTTTTATTTAATTAAGTACCTTGATTTTTTAAATGTTTTTGTTCTAACGTGAACTGGCTAATTCCATATTTCGTGGACTTAGAATTTGGGGTATGTCCCTTTTGAGTTTTAAACCTGACAATAATTCCAATTAGCTTTGCAAATGTCGTTAATTAAAATTAAAACGGTCACGTAACAGTTTAACTTCTAATGACCAGAGATAAGGAAGAAGATAAATTAACAATTTTAAACTTAAGTTACGCGGGAGTTATGTCCGATAACTTTTTAGAAGTACGTAGAAAGCCTGCTAACTTTTGATTAAAGTCTTTTGTCATTATTAAATTTATTATCATGTTCTTTATTTACAATTTTATATTGATCTATTTTCTTGTACCTATATGCATTTTTATTTATAGTATTTGACGCAATTAGTTTTATATGAACTAATAAGACATATAAAAACAAAGAAGGCTTGGGCATTGATCACCGCGTTTTTCAAAATGGTTCTGACTACGATTCGGAGCCACAATGGTAAGTATGATAGATAGACCACTGGCCCATCACTACTGTGCATAAAAATGTAGATTTATTGTCAAGTCAGGTGTCATTAGTTAGTTTTACACACATTATTGACTACTTACCCCTACTCATTCCTAATAAAATCAAAGTCTAAATTAAATAGAACATAAAATAGTAGTCACAAAACAAATAAGGCAAACCCGTAGTCACTTTGAATATGTCAATTTAAATCGAGTAGAACAAGATAATTTGGCTTAGTACCTACATACGTGTTTCAGCCACTGAGATTCGCCTGGTCCGGTCGAAACATGGCTTTCATTATTATTAATATTTTGTTGGGTGTTTCGGACGATACTTTTACACCGTACAATTATATATTTTTTATCTTTATTCTTACTGTGAGATTGAACTAGCTATTCTGACCGTACACAATTATCTTAAAAAAGTATCGACCGTAACACCCCTATTTTTTTTATTTAAATTATGAAATTCCTGTTTTAAACCGATCCAGGCGAATCTCAGCGGTGGAAACACGTACTATGCCTATATTTTAAAGGAGAGTAATGATGTAACTATAGCTTAGCGCCAACGACATAATTTTCTTCAAGAGAAGGAAAATACTCGATACGACCGGTTCGGTCGTAAAGAACACCGTAACAAAAGTTGAACAATATAGTGCCCTTTACGATCCCCAAGGGAATCGAAATAGTTAAATTAAAAAATCAAAGAAAGAACCAATTTAGATTTAGTGTTGGACTATAAATCCTTGTAAATGTCTGCTGTCTAACTTGCTTCGCAAAGGCCAAATTGTAGTGGATTCTTTGAAAGTGGAAATTCCGTAAAACTACTAAAGGAAATGCGAAGTTTCTAGAGAATTTAGTTTAATGTCTTCAGCCAAAGCTGAACTATGATAATGTGTATATAATATTATTGAACATTATAAATAATATTATTAGTGTTACGAATGTATGTGTGAGGGTGTGTGTGTTTGTATATCGTTGTGCTAAAATATAAATTGTTATAATACTTGACCATAATGTGATTGAATGATGAATAAATATTTTATTTTTGTATGTTTGTGTTTTTTTGTCCACAATTTACCTACAATTGGTTACTTAGAGACTACGGCAGAACGCAAACGGAGTATGTATGGTAAAAATATTGACTTTATTCATGCTATAAATAATGGTTCTGATAATTATGTACTAGAGTGCCACCGTAGGCGCGGTTCTGCGGATGGCGAGCGATGGGTAGCTCGCCGCCCGGCTAGGACCAGGACCGCGTCGACGGCGCGTTTTGTTCCACGCGCGCCTCTAAGAGAAGGAGTCAGCACAGGAAGGGGCCCAACAGGGCCAACGCCTGCCGGGGTTGCGGAATGTTTATAATAGTTACCGTGACCCTGGAACATAAAGGGCAATCGAAGGAACATGAGTGGGTTTTAGTCAGTAAGAGTCTGACACGCCCTCCCGTCGCACCCAGGACGGGAGCAGTCATTGGATGATTTCCCACTCCCCAAAAAAAAAAAATATGTACTAGAGTAACAAAAAGTGTTGTACAAAGTTGTAGATGCTCAAAGTTCAAGACAAAGAGTTAAATGTACAGTTAAGGCATAAGCACCTTTGCTTTACACAGAAATTTTCACCGTTGACTGACTGACGCACCCAGTGTCAAAGACTACAAGTTTGCATTCAAAATAGCAGTCAACTTTAGGAGCGGCTGAAATTATCTGTGTCATGCTCCGCAGCAGAACCGCTTTGACTACATTATGTTAAACTAACAGGATAAAAATGTAGATAATGTCTATATTTTTGTAACTTAGTATCAAAAGTTGAATATTGTTAGTTTATTGAAAAATATGCGTGCATAATTATATTTTGTGTCTTTTGTTAACTGTTTTAGTGGAGTGCCGTAAACCATAAATAAATAAGAGCCTAGGAATTATAAATCTAACAGGTGTCACTCTCTCTGGCTTGGCCACCATCAGGGATTTTAATTCTGATAACACAAAAAAAAAGTCACTAAATAGTCGAAATTAGTCGCCAAATATCAGAAATAGTCGTTCTCTAGTTCAAAAGTTATAAGGGTTTATAGGTGGCCGAGCTGGAGAGAGTCTTCCCAGCTTGGCCACATGTATATCTCGAAAACTAGGGCACCTATTGAAGATCTGTTTTTACAAAAAAATAGTCGCTAAATAGTCGAAATTAGTCGCCAAATATCAGAAATAGTCGTTCACTAGTTCAAAAGTTATAAGGGTTTATAGGTGGCCGAGCTGGAGAGAGTCTCCCCAGCTTGGCCACAAGAAAACTAGGGCACCTAGTGAAGAACTGTTTTTACCAAAAAATAGTCGCTAAATAGTCGAAATTAGTCGCCAAATATCAGAAATAGTCGGGTCTTAGATAAGAAGTTACAATGAGTTCAATTTTTAAAGTATAGTCCAAGAGCTAGACAGAAAAGTCTACGAAAACATTCCAAGAAAAAAGATATTTCTATAAATATGTGTAGTATACTTCTAGTTTTATCGATCAAAAGACTTTACAAATGTCAGAGAAAGATAAATTTTCAATTATATATATGTTTCTATGTTTTAAATGACTAGGTTAGAGTGCCGTAAACTTCTATGAAAACATTAAACCTTGCTCTTGGTCTATTAAGTGTCAAGATGTACAATCGCATGCAACGGTTTTAACAAATTATAACGTTAGAGACTCTAATTTACGTTAGAATAATAAAACATTTTAAACGTTTTGACATTATAAATGGTTTCTGAAAGTAAATAGGAGACTAACTGAGTACCTTAATGTCACTACAAATCAACAGAATTTCATATATTTAATCAAAACCGGTTATAACGACATTGAAGGGACCGGAAAATCGACAAAATAAGCAATATTTATAAATAGATACATAAATTAAACTTGTAATATGTACCTATCTATATACACACGTACGTCGGTACATAGATAGATATTGAAGTTACAACAAAACAATAACTACACTCCTACTGCTGTGTTTTTTATATAAAAATCACAAAAATACTTTTCGGGCCAGAATTTAAACCCCAATTCATACATTTCGTGTAACTAAGGCATACTCATATAAGACACTCTAGAGTAGAGATGTACCGTTCCCGAGAGTATTGCCCAAGGTGGGAATATTGGTGGGAACATTACCGGCAATCTTGTCGGGAGTGGAAATATTTCGGAAAGTAGATTTATATAGGTAAATTGCTAAGTATTTTTTGAATTAAAATATTTCATCAAATGGCATTTTTTCATTAGGTACCTAATAACTGATTGATAAAAAGCTAGAATATTTTACTTACTATATTTTTGCGTTCATATCATTTCAAACTTACCCAAAAACTTTTTCTGTTTCTGTTGTTGCTGTCTTACACACCTAAATAATAAGGGAAATATATTAAAAGCACACAAATTTATTTAAAAAACCGATCAATTTGACAACTGTCATGTACGCTCTGTACGCTACTTCGAATGCGTGAATAAAGATAAAATATTACTTATGATTTTGGAGTTTGTATAGCTTTTCCTCGGTGGGTTCACATTATAGAATCACTATATTTATATGTTTTGAAAGAAACATTTCACCATATGACATCATAGTTACCTACTGTCAGAAACTACTTAAGTATTTTGTACCTGCTTGTACCAATGTATGGAGAAATTCTTTAATAACTTTTGATCTAGTGAACGACTATTTCTGATATTTGGCGACTAATTTCGACTATTTAGCGACTAATTTTTGGTAAAAACAGATCTTCACTAGGTGCCCTAGTTTTCATGTGGCCAAGCTGGGGAGACTCTCTCCAGCTCGGCCACCTATAAACCCTTATAACTTTTGAACTAGAGAACGACTATTTCTGATATTTGGCGACTAATTTCGACTATTTAGAGACTATTTTTTTGTGTTATCAAAATTAAAATCCCTGATGGTGGCCAAGCCAGAGAGAGTGACACATCTAACAGCACTCCACTCCAACAGAAGTTTGTTACAGTATGAGTTCTGACTTTTATTTATTTATTTAATTCAGGCAATTAGGGCCCATAAAAAATATACATGGATGAACTTATAAATACAAGATTTTGATTATTGAATAAATAGATTTAGTTGGTGCGAGGCGGCGAGGAAAAAGTAAATCTGGATGGACTTGGGAGGTCTTTGCCCAGTACATCTTAGTAGTTACAGCAACGCTTCTGCTTCTAGCTTAATTGTTCGCGTATAAACACTAAGCGCCTTACTAATAATCGCTGCATAAAGTTATGACAGGTTTATACGTCAAAAAATGTATGGTTACACAGGCTTTATTCATGACATAACTTTACACAGTAATTATTAGTAAGGGCATAAATAGATAAGCAAACCTTATCAGTTTTAATAAGTATCTTGTTTCGTTTAATAAAAGGTCTAAAATTCAGCCACGCAAACTCTCCACTGTTCTTTAAAGTTCCGTAAATCAGTAATTTAGTTTCAAGATAAGCAGGAATTTGCGAAACGTCTTATATATTTTAATCTGATAAATGGGTGATTAGATTAGTCAAGTTTAACAAGTTATACCTACTTCCCTTTTCCGTTGGTGAAGTAATTAAGAAGTTTTTCTTGCCAACTAGGGTATCATCTGAAGAATTCAAGAGCTATACAAAACGTGATTTTGAAAAGAAAACAGGGCAAATGTGAATAGGTAATATTTAATAATTTTTTAATGACTTTCTTATGTACTTTTTAAAGTTCAAACAGAAATATAAATAAAATGACTAATTTTGCGGCGGCTATGGCGTTTTCAAAAATACTTCGGGATTTAAATAAATTTTGTGTCATCTGATCAGGAGCCCCCGTATTGAGTCGAAATTTTTTTCTGTAGAAGAAATATAAGTTTAAAAAAAATAAAAATTTGCGGTACGCCAAGTGAAAGCGCACCATAAAACAAAATAAAGAAAAATATAATGATGGTGTTGAAGTCAATCTTGGGTACAGTAATACAATGTCTGTTAATGCTTACAAAAATAGTGTATTGTAATCAAAACTGGAACAGCTTTTATAATTTGAAATAAAAGAGTTACAATTAAACAAACTCTAACTAAATGATTGTTTCAATTTTGAACAAGTTGTAAATCACTTAGGTATTTAAAAAAAATCTTGAAAGGATTTTTTTAATTGTTAAATTGGAAGCTAGTTGCTCGTTCGAGCCTGTTAGGTTTCTTTGAAGATTTCCTAACACAGTCTATTACTTTCCTAATTTTTTCATGCTTTGTAATTGAAACCTGAACAATGTGGACATTTTGCTGAGTAATCAATCTTTTGATTACAAGACCTTTTTTCAAAAGTAGGCAAATTGGCGCCTGCTTACAATAAACCCAAAGAAGAATACAGGCTTTGTGTGAACAGGGAAACCAAATTGCTATTCCCCTCTGAAGTGGGTTATTTCTCTCGCTAATAAAACTGATTTGTCTTGCACGTCGTGTCTATTTATCTAATCTAAATCTAATTATACAGAGCTATATGTTTATTTAGGAGGTGGTCTGTGAAAGGATTGATACGATTACAATAAATGGGAACATTAATAATAATTGGGCTTGGTGTGCACACAACCTCTTACCCCAAACGCATACATCTTCTCAGTCCCGTCTAGGATATAAAGTAATTTATTGTCAGTAAATCTACATCCATATGCCTACAGATAAGATATTTAGCTTGAATTCATCCAGAAAGAAATCGTGGATAAAATCGTGGTGTTTTTTATATCATTGAATCCGTACTAATATTATAAATGCGAAAGTAACTCTGTCTGTCTGTCTGTCTCTTCTTCATGACTAAACCACTGAACCGATTTGAATGAAATTTGGTACAGATATAGTCTGGGACCCGAGAAAGGACATAGGATAGTTTTCATCCCGGAAATCCCCTAGGAACGCGAACGAAGTCGCGGGCAAAAGTTAACTTAGTGGGAAATAAACTGAAAGTCGCTCTAATAAGTGGTCAGTATCGACTATACACATCTGCAAAAACAAAGGCCCTGCAGATAAGTCCCAGAGACATAGATTAATGTATGGGTTTCCGGGGTACGTTACGGATGGGTACGCGGCTTTCCAAAATATAGGTATGGCGATACTTCCCGGGTCTTTCCTCTTCAACAAAGAGGTTTAACAAATAAATATCCTGGGACATCTTACACACGGCATCTGATCCCAAGCTAAGCAGAGCTTGTGTAATCAGACAACTGATATACATACTTATATATTTTTAAATACAGTAACTCTCGCGTAAAAAGTAACTCTGTCTGTCTGTTTCGCTTTTACGCCAAAACTACTGAACCAATTTAAATCAAATTTAGTATAGAGATAGTCCATAGCGGAGAAAGGATGTAAAATAGTTTTCATCCCAAAAATCTCGTGGGAACGGGAACTACGCGGTTAAAACCGCGGGGAACAGCTTGTCCTAAATATTATTTTGATTCAACTCACCATTACTTAGAAAACATTTCGTACTTACAAGTACTTTTTCCTTCCTAAAATGTTCACAAATCAAAGATATTTTGTACCACGAAAAATATTTTTGGCAATACTTTTCCCCAATATCTGTTATTGCATACCAAATGTAAGATATGGGGGAAAATGAAATACAACCAGATGTGTTATTACATGGTTGAATACCGGATTACGTAATGTTAGGCTCCTTCGTAACTGTTTACAACTAGCTGCCCCCCGCGGTTTCACCCGCGATATATCAGATTTTTGGTTACTAAAAAAAGAAGATCCTAGCTCCTCCCCACCAATTTCCAGTCAAATCGGTTCTGCCGTTTGAGTTATAAAATGTGTAACTAACACGACTTTTTTATATTAAATAATATACTAGCTTTTGCCCGCGACTTCGACCGCGTGGAATAATAGTTCCCGTTCCCGGGAGATGAAAACTATCTTATGTCCTTTCTTGGGTCCCAGACTATATCTGTATCAAATTTCATTCTAATCGTTTCAGTGGTTTAGGCGTGAAGAAGAGACAGACAGAAAGACAGACAGACAGAGCTACTATCGCATTTATAATATTAGTATGGATATGGATATGCCGTCAGGTAGTAATCTTAAATACCTACATAAAATAGTAAACTGACCTGACTGATTACTAGTAATTTGACTGTTGATTTATCAACGCACAGCCCAAACCGCTGGTCCTAGAGACATGAAACTTGGAGGGTGTCTTCTACGTGAAGTGTACGTATCCACTAAGAACTGATTTTTGAGAATTTCACCCCTAAAGAGGTAAAACAGGGCATGGAAGTTGAGACATCCACGCGAGCGAAGCTGCTGGTGAAAGCTAGTTTACTATGTATACTTATTACTGTCACCGTCGCTTGCCAATATAACGATGCTACACAAAGCCAAAGTACAATAATCTTGTGATACTAAGGCGATTATCACAATGTCACGCGTCACGATGCATGTTGCGTATCAACGCATCTACGCGCGTATTACTTAAGTACTCTACCTGCACCCTGATACGTTGATTCGGGATAATACTGATCAATTTGAGGATATTGATCTATTGGCTTCGAGGGCGTGAGTGCAACTCTTCGTGCAATGGTGAGAATCGATTCCAGCTGGGAATAGTGATATTAGGTTATTTAATTAGGAATTTCTATGTTCCAGCTTACAGTTCGGAAGTCAGTGTTGTGGTATCCCCGTTCCTAGAAAAACATGAAAGCGATTGTTCTTGTAGCTGACTGCATGAGGCGTAAATTGACTTCATGAAACAAAATATTATCTCACATTTCCATTTTTGAAGGTAGAAGGTTAGAGCCGAGTCTCACCGAAATGGCAGCGGCCTCGGGCGACCTCCAGACCCCGCGCGCCTAGTTTACCGGCCCGCGGTGCCGCGAGCGGCCTCGCGCCGCCGCTGGCAGCCGCTGGCGGCCTTTTCAAGTATTTCAAGCGATACTGGTCTCTGAAGTATGTAGTTAAAGTTTAAAATTATTTCACTCCGAAAGTACTCGCCGTGTCGCTGCCGGCCGCTGCCATTCCGGTGTGACTCGGCCCTTAAGTACCTAAAATCACAAAGATCAAGTACTTGCAAGCAAATATTCTAAATTGGCAATTAACTGATATCAATTAAGAGTAGCCCTCCTTTCATAGGCAGTTCAATCATTTGTTAATATGAAAAAAAAAACTTCATTCTATTCAAATGTAAGTTTCCATCTTCGCTAAAACTACTTGTTATAGCCGTAGCCCCATATAAAAATGAAACATTTCCTTAAACTTAATAAAATAACTTTCTATTTTTACTTTTACTTCAAATGTATTTATTTGAAAATTATACATAGATTTTTCCTACTTTGCTGACTGAAAATACTGAGTTCTGCTCCTACCGCAAAGTAAAATAAGAAAACAATACATGTGTGTTTATTTGGAAGCTACTCGTAGAATGAGGCCGCTCAGTTTCGTTTAAATTTCGGCTAGGCAGTAATGAGAGCCTGCTTACGGGGCTAAACTGTGCCTCATTCATAGTACAGACTTGAACAGGAAATTTTGGAAATTCTCAAAAAATATCTCTAACTAGTAAGTATTAAAAAAAAATAGTAGGCGTTTATTAGTTATCTGGTTACCATAATATAAGTTTTGCTTAGTTTAGGATCAGGCTGTGTTTGAATGGTCCCAGGTAAGGTCCCAGGATATTTTTTTTTATTAGGATTGTTTCTGTCTTCTACGGGCGGCTGAAAAAAGAAATGAAAAGTATGTTTTGTAAAAGAGTGGTGTCAAAGGTATGAGTAAGTAATATAAATATTTTTGTCTCTCTAGATTCAGTTACATGATTCTGACAATCGTGACACCCGAATCTTGACACTTCTGACGACCGATTCTAAAAGTGGCCATTGACGGTCATTATGGCGCGTTGGTTGAACTGATGCGTCCAAAATGAGTGTCGAACTGTCGAAATTCGACAGTTCAACACTGGCATGGCGGCTCAACAGACAACTCGCAATGCCAGAGTTGGTTGGCCGCCTAAACCATTTGGAGTGACGCCACAGTTTTACGATTAAACTGATGCAAAAAATGACCGTCAATGGCCACCATTAGAATCAGTTGTCAGAAGTGACAAGAGTTGGGTGTCACGAGTGTCTCGGGCGTTAGTGTTAGTGCCGATTACCAATAATCCAACTAAAAATCAAGTCAACTGAAGATCTATGGGGCATGTCTACTAATGTTTGCAAATCAATTATTGAGACAATTTCGCCCTATTTAGCTTTTATATTTAATTTATGTATAGACCAAGGGGTCTTCCCGGATTTAATGAAACATAGCAAGGTCATACCGCTTTTCAAATCCGGGGATAGTAAGGATACCAATAACTATAGACCTGTTTCTGTTTTGCCGGTTTTGAGCAAGGTGTTTGAAAAAGTGATGCTAAATCAAATGCTCAATCATTTCAACTGTAACAAGATTTTACACAATCAGCAGTACGGTTTCACCAAAGGACGTTGCACAACTGACGCCGGGATTACTTTAATTAAACATATATTTAAAGCATGGGAAGAGTCGCAGGATGCCATTGGCATTTTCTGCGACCTCTCCAAAGCATTTGATTGCGTCGATCACGAAACATTGCTTTTAAAACTTGAACATTACGGTCTCAGTGAGGTAGCTCTAAATTTCATAAAATCATATTTAAATGATAGATTGCAGCAAGTACAAATAAACGGTGTAAATTCTTCTGGTTTAAAAGTAAAAATGGGTGTACCACAGGGATCAATATTGGGTCCGTTCCTATTTTTAGTATATATAAATGATTTACCGAGTATACTGGAAAGCCAACCTCAAATGGTGTTATTTGCTGATGATACTTCACTGATTTTTAAAGTGAACCGACGTGCACAACACCTTGACGAAGTAAATAACGCCATGAATAAGGTTCATAATTGGTTTACAGTAAACAATTTAGTATTAAATGAAAAGAAAACCAAATGTATAAGATTCACTTTGCCAAATGTTAGAAATAATGAATGTAGTGTTGTATTGAATAGGGATGTGCTAGAATTCGTCGACAAAACTGTTTTCTTGGGGATCACGCTTGACTCTAAGCTGCAGTGGGGTCCTCACATAACATCTCTAGCAGGGCGGTTAAGTTCAGCTGCATTCGCAGTCAGGAAAATCCGACAATTAACCGACGTAGATACCGCGAGACTGGTATATTTTAGTTACTTTCATAGCATCATGTCTTACGGTATTTTGCTTTGGGGACGCGCTGCAGATATAGATACTATCTTCATTCTGCAAAAGAGGGCTGTCAGAGCTATCTATAACCTCAGCAGACGCGAATCACTGAGGGAGTTGTTCAAACAAATAAACATCATGACGGTTCCCTGCCAATACATTTATGAAAATATTATGTATGTCCGTAAAAATCTTCAGCTCTTTAGTAAAATAAGTGACAGGCATAATATCAATACAAGAAACAGGAACAAATTAGACCAGCCAAGTTTCAGATTGTCCAAGGTACATACTTCTTTTATGGGGTATTGCGTTAAATGTTACAATAAAATACCACTTAATATTCTTCAATTAAATGAAAAACAATTTAAAACATGTATTAAGCGCACACTATGTAGTCAAGCATACTATAAATTAGAGGATTATATTATAGATAAAAATGCTTGGTTGGGTGCTGGTCCTGCTCCACAGCCACCTAGTCTCACAAATTAGGAATGTTTAGAAGAGAAATATGCTAAATAGCCCCTAAATTGACATAAATAACATATACTGTTATACTTATTTTTAGATTTCAGATTAAAACTTTTGTTTTATAATTTAAAAGCATTATTTCCAAAATTAGACATTTTAATCATTGGAAGATAGAAAATGTTTGTTATTCCCTTAATTATTGACATGAATATTCAAGATCGTTATTATTATTATTTTATGGGTAATTAAATTTCAACCATTTATATTTATTTACAGTACAAAACTTTGGTTTGTGTAATTTAAATGCATATTTTAATTTTTGTAAATGTGAGTACGATGTAGTGATTTATTTCGATAGTTCGCTACTGACACAAAACACAAATAGACATGGCGGTTAGGAGCATTGTCATGCTCGCTCAAAAAGTCTCGCTGATGGTGGCGAGTGCGTTGGATCATTCGGTTCCCTTCAAAATGGTTGAGCTAAATGGTGCTGATGCCACGCGTCATGCTCGTGAACGGGCGCTGTCAGTTGAGATGGGTCATCTCTTAACTGCCATGACTTTTTATATTTGACTTTGTAATTTAATTTTGAATTTAATTATTTTGTTACATACTTACATTGTTTTCACATGTAGAAGCAACAAAAAGAAAATGTAACCAAGATTTTGTAAAACATGATTTTTTTTAAAAGAGTGTCCGTGGAGTTTCTTGCCTGTTCTTCTCCATAGAGATCTACGTTTTGGAACAGGCAATTAGCGTCACTTTTCTTTTCTGACAAACCGACCGACTCTTTTGACAATTCATAAGTACCTGTAAATGGTCTAAGTGAAATAAATGCTTTGATTTTGATTTTGATTTTTGACTTAAATTCATAATAAGTTATTTTATTCAAATAAACCACATGCACTTTTGAATCGTCAAAGCACCCCAGTCAGTCAGAAAATCGAAAGTAGTTGAATACCACAATTTTTCGTATAGACTATGAATACCAACAAATGCATGCCGAGTTCACGTTTCTTATTGTGGCTGAAACTGCAATAGACAACAGGCGAACTTTTTGGCTTCAACGTTTATATTTAAACTTCACCCAACTCTTAGCAAAGACGTGCATCTCGGGTCTGAAACAATTGGCTCGTAAAACAATGTATTGTGCTTTTATCACAGTTTCAGAATTACTGTCTTTCGGAAAAATATTTTTAGAATAATCGTTCTAGAATAGATAGCGAAAACGAATAGATTGTGAAATGTATGGAGATGTCAAATTGTTTAGCGAAAGCTTATGTCAATTCCATACATTTGACAATCTATTCGTTTTCGCTCTCTATTCTACAATGCCACTTATCTAGGCCCTCTTATTATTTTTAGATAAGTTCAGCCAACTTTTTTGTTTAGTAACGACTGTATTATTTCTTCTTAATTTCATTTTCAAAGTCAAAGTCAAATCATTTATTTCCATTAGACCCAAAAAAGGCACTTTGAAACGTCATACTTATAAAACAAAAGTGAATCTACCGCCCATTCGGAAATGTTGCATTGTAAAATTGTAATATAATTTTGTAATTAAACCGTTATACGTTATTTATCTTGCGTTGAAATTCAAAGCAAGCAATAAACATATGACTAACTTCTAAATCGATAAAGCACCCAAACGTGGTGATATAGCAATTTTTACGCAAGAAATATTACTTTCAACATAATCACGTGTAGCAAATTACTTTATGATATTCGTTCTTGGAAATCTAAGTACAATAAAGTTCCTATCTATCCTCATTTTTATTGGAAGCCTTTTATTCGGTCGAAAACGTTTTTGGGTTAAATGAAAGCTTTCACCAATAAAACCTTTTCATTTCTTTCCCACTTCCGGGGACACTGCGATTTATAGGTTTAATGGAAAAGATAGATATTATTTACTCGGTTAGCTTTTCGCGGCTTTTAATGAATCGCCTTTTATTTAGGTTTGAGCAATTAAATTGTATTGATGGCTAGAAAAGTATGATGAAGTCAATACTAATATTATATATGAGAAAGTGCGTGTCTGTCTGTTAGTCCGTCATGACATAGGGTACTTTGTGTCTCTTTATAAGCTAGTCTATTATGAAGGAAGTGTCGATTTGTTGTTCAAAAGCGGTTAGTGCTGTAACACATAAATAAATCGAATTTACTTATACTATACACGATGGAGATATGGTATTCTCTTGTTTCCCATAATATTATTTGTCCTATTTTTATTTTCCATAATCGTCCCTGCTCATAATATTCACTTGCACTAATTTCATTTATACTAACAACGCGTGTCATAACAATTTACTTGTCATAACTTTCATTTGCCATAAAATGAGTTTCCATAATAACATATGCCATAATAATTAGTTTCCATAAGTAATACATTCCATAATCGACACTTGACATAAGCAACATTTCATATAATTAAGAAAAAAATATACCATCAATAAGTATAGTTAACATCCCGACTAGTAGGCCTAACCAATTTGCTATAGTTTCTGTAATAATTAAATAATATTGTTGGTTAAAAATTTAACATGCTGTGCTACAAAAGTTTGTGACAGAACCGAATTGCTGCAAAACCGACTCCACGTAGTCTTGTTTGTCCTACCCCTAGAGTGTTATTTAAAATCGCGTAGGCGCGTAGGGGCGAGGCGGCCCGCGAGCTGAGGAGCAGGCGTCTGCGAGCGAACCGCCGCGGCTGAGGCTGGCCGGCGAAGCCGGCCAACAAGCCGAAGCTGCGGTGGTGAGCGAAAGCCGTCTGCGACGATTAGTACGCGTGGGGCCGCCGGAGACCCGCAGCGCCGGAGCCGTGACAGAAACCCTGCCTGCTGCATGTTTTATGCTCGCTTGAATGCTGCATGCTGTATGCTTGCTTGCATGCTTCATGCTTGCTTGCTTGCATGCTGCATGCTTGCTTGTTTGCTGCATGCATGCTGTATGCTTGCCTGCATGCTGTATGCTTGCTTGCATGCTTCATGCTCGTTTGCTTGCTGCATGCTTGCTTGCATGCTGCATGCTTGCCAGTTTGCTGCATGCATGATGTATGCTTGCTTGCATGCTTCATGCTCGCTTGCTTGCTGCATGCTTGCTTGCATGCTGCATGCTTGCCAGTTTGCTGCATGCATGCTGTATGCTTGCTTGCATGCTGTCGTTAGGTTGGTATGCTGGCAAATGAATATTATGGTAAATAAATGTTATAGATAATGACATTATTGAAAATGAAAAGTATGGCAAACAAAATTATGGATTTTAATTATAATGGCATTTGATCGGTTATGAATAATGAAATTATGGGAATTGATATTATATCATTTCATGATTAAGGCAAATGAAGCGTTATGTCAAATGAAATTATGGCAAATACGATTATGGCATATGAAATTATGGCATATTAAATTATGGCAAACATTAGTAAACCTGGAGATATCAATGTTTACGTTTAAATAGTTCACAAAAACAAAACAGTCACTTAAATGACAATATAAAATGGCAACAACACACTATTAGAATTGCAATAGCTTTTAAAACACACAAGATATATTTTAAGAAAAAAATAAATCTGATTTCACTTCAAAGATAGTTGTTTTTTGTATTAAAACATTTTTTATATCTTAACTAACTTCAGTACTTTAGGACAAATTGCAATTTTAAAGATTTAGTGCAGCTTTGTTTTGAAGGCAAGAATATCTTTATACCAAAATATATCGAAATTGCTTTAGAGATTTAGACTTGAAAGCGATACAAACTTTTGCATTTTGTAAAATGGATTTTCTTCTTACGTGCTATTTGTGTGCCAAATGTTTTATGTCATTGAATCGCAAACAAACTGACGTCCCACTTGACATTGAGCCCCGCTGCCTATTATTTTGCTATCTGATGTCTGTAAATTTTATTTATAAAATAATTATTTATAACAAATACTTATGTTTTCTTATCATCGTACTTACGTATAACATTTAAAACTTTCATCGACCAAGCGACAGCCGGCTGTCGCGCTGCTTTTGTCTTTCTATTGTGGCTCGAATCACGTGTATACGAAGGTTCAAACCCCTTGTTATACCAAACCGAGAACTCCCACTAACATGATTTAGACAGTGTAGAATTAAATTATATGCAAATGAACGCCATAACTCCAGTAACTTGTAAAACAGTAGAATTAAGTCGAAGACAAAATTAACTTGCCAGAGCTTGGTTTATTTAGGAAAAACTTTCCACCTTTGGGGTTGTGAAATATTAATTAGTTTACATGTAAAGTTGTTAACTTATAATAATATGCGTACGTGTTCAGGTTGTTTATCGTTGTTAAGATTGTAGTTTTCTTTACTTTGTTTATGTGTTTTTAATAAAGGTGTAATCGTGGGCTATAATTATTGTTTGATAACCCTTGTGGCGAGTTCATCGTGAATCTTCAGAGAGTAATATAAAGTGGCGAAAAGGGAGCTAACGTTCTATTTTTGGAGTCGCCTCACTACCAAATATCATTATAATCAATTCAATAGAATAACCGTGAAAGCGCTACTGACAGAGATAGAGACAGACAGACGCGTAAGGAACGGTATAAAATTATAGTGTAGACACAGCAGTGGAATTTAACGCAACCTGCGCTATTGCTGGGTAAAACTATATAAAAAAAAATTCAAACCGAATTCTTATCACGACATTATTACAGATTTACTACAACCACAGATATTGAAGTGTTTGTCTATCCCATTTTTTCTTTCTTCACTCTCCAAGTTTGATGGCACGGCAATCCGATATGATTGACGAAAGAACAAAAGATCAACGACTTACGTGCTATTCAAAGTACAAAATAAAATCTAAAGAAAAAACCCATAACATTTATTAATTGTGACAATGTCAATAATTGGACAGTAAAAAATACAATATTCTTTATTGTAATTGGCATCTAGGGTATTTATATGGGGGTGTAAGTGGCCCTACCATCACCTACAGGGTCAAAACCATCCTCACCTGCACGTGGTACATCCTGCTGATTTATTTATTTATTTATACTTCATGCACATAAAAAAATGTACAAAGGCGGACTTAATGCCTTAGGCATTCATTCACTGACGAGGCTCTGACGGACCAGGTCTCTTCACAAAGAGGAAACCTTCGCAGTGATATTACATCTAACATTTTTTTTTTATAAATCTTTCTTCGTTTGAGATATTGTAAAATAAATAATGTCGTGGCAGAATTGTGGTGTGTTTTCCACAAAAGCTTTAATAAAGAGTTGAAGTTGAAGTTGGGTATTTATAATTTATCGTAAAAATATTTGAACAGTGCTTTAAACATCGATGTCCAAAACATGGTCATGAATGTTTACTACATTAAATCGATTCCACATAATTTGTAAAACTTTTGTTATTGATAGTTAGTTTCATGACTGAATTCTACTCTGATTTCGTGAAGTTTAGTGTAATGGATTTAGATTAGTAATTCTGGTTGTTATCGTTATTGTTTCAAACACAATGGTGGAGTTTAAAATTGTTTATTGACTTTTATTGCCTACTAGCTGTCCACCGCGGCTTCGCTTGCCTCATTTGGTGTTTTTGATTACTGCTCTGTTGCCGTAGCTTGATATAATGTTGCCTACACGTTATTTTGATGTAATAAATTATTGTGAAGTAGTAAAAATTAGTAAATAATTACTGTAAATAATTATTATATGAATGTTATCAAAATCCATTCAGTAGTTTTGGCGTAAAAGATTGTCTCACTGGAGATTAAAAGTCTCTTCCTGTATAATTATTGATCACCACCCAAGGCAGATTGGTGATTTTGGATTTAAATGAATTGTAAGTCACACATTCACTGTCCAGTAATTAATATGAATTTATTTATATAAGCTAAATTAGAGGACAGTGTTCTGATGTTCTGGTGGTCCGGTGATAACCTTTCAACAACCAAGCGACAGCCGGTTGTCGGGTTGCTATTGTCTTTTTTGTTGTGTCTCGAATCACGTGTGTTCGAAGGTTTAGGTACTGTAATAGTTTAGGGTGTTCGTAAAATAAAGACACAAATTTTACCTTTTAATCCATCTTTAATTGTCTACATCCCCTACAATACAAATAACACAAAACATTTATTCATACTAATGTTATAAATGCGAAAGTAGCTCTGTTTGTCTGTTTCGCTTTAACGCCAAAACTACTAAACCGATTTAAATGTTTGTTACAGAAATTTTACATATTAAAAACATATCTACATAGTGGTTACAGAAGTTGTAATAAAATAATAATTTTATGTTAAAAAAACTTTATTGAAGCATCAAGTTTTAATTGGCACACTGACAAAAGAACTTCCCTTTCTCAATGTAATCTGACATTGCATTTTTCACGACACTGAAAAAAAATGCTCACTATTTTTAAAAGCAAATTAGTTAATACAACGTCAGCATTTGAATAAAACTTTCCTTTGAATATTTTCTCGGCTGTAATGAGGGTGCTACGCGGAGATGCTAAAGGTATGCAAATTACGTAGCAGGGTTACGAGAGTCTACGAAGAGCTACAAGATTGCTACACAATATTTTTGTATATTTTTTTTTAATACACTTTTTTGATTGTTGTTTTACATTTGTACTTGTTAATTTATTAATGACATTTAAATATTTGAATTGATTTAAATAAATCGATTCCTGTGTTAAACGTATTATAAATATAGTAGTATAATACAAGATGTTGCAATAAATAGCGTCCTTGGAACATTGCAAAATAAAATTAAACATAAAAACTAAGATTAATTTTCCACCTTAAAATTCTTACATTAGGGTTGAGATTTGATTGAACAGTTTAATTTCTTAAGTGATGCATTAAGAATTTCGTACCAAGCGAAGTCTAGTTAAGTTTATAGGTGTACTTGACACAATTCAAGCCTTTATTGTTTTAACTTAATTACGAGTATGTTTGTCAATAAAACCTGTTTTCTAAAAAAGTGATTTGACATTTTTATTAGGGTGATAGGACGTGACCAGTCAGAATAGTCTAAGCTAAATCAAAGAAAATTGAATTTTCTATACCTTGTTCTACCTTCTAGCTTGTGATGTCAAAAAATGTGAACTAAATCTACAGTACCTTTAACACAGCAGACTCACTGTCTGCTTGTGACCACGACCTGTGCAACCAGGTCGAAACGTCAAGTCTTCCAAGGTATTTCAATAATTACTTTTCGCGTTAATACCCGTTTTAATAATATGTTGATAACATGAAGCGCGAACGTTAAAAGTTAGTATAGTACTTTTGTTACTTCATGCCTGTAATCTGTCTACTCATCGTTCTTTCTGCCCTTATCCCAATTTAATTGACATCGACAAAATACCTTATAAAAATTAAATAACAAAAAAAAAATATTTGTAGATTTTTTACTGAGGACCTCTTTTATAAAATAACCAAGGTTAAAATATTACCTTCTCTTTAATGTAACAAATACTATTCTGAAAACCCCATCACAATCAGTTTAGCTTAATGCGACATAAAGGTCACGCAGAAAACCTCCTAGTGTGACCTGTTTTTTCCTTTTTTGTATTTGTTATTTTTATGAAATCGATTAAAAAAAAAAAAAACAAATTGTTTATTTATGATACTTATATCTGCCTTGTTCAATTCTTATGTATTTTCTAAAATGTTCCCTATTACTTTTTTTACTCAAAACGCTTGTCAAAGATCTATGAATGGCAACCGGAACCAACGCCTTTACGTGCTTTCCGATGGATGTCAGTAATGACTTTCTCATTTCCGTCAAAAAATCCACACGATTTAAAACATTTTTGCCTATTTTCGAATCTGCAATTTTTTTTATAAATAACTCATTCATCACACCTCATATCAATTCAATTTAATTAATATGGATTTTCTAAATTGTATCCTGGACATCACAGACATCTGAAGAAAAACATCGCGAGGAAACCGAGGACTTGTAGTTAATATGAGTCCGAAACCGTCAATCCGCCTTGAACGCGCGTGGTGATCAATGCTCGTGCTTTCTCTGTATGAGAAGAGGCCTTTGCCCTGCAGTGGGACTGTAATAGGCTGGAATTATTATTATGAACCACGTCAAATATACTTTCATAACTCCACTTTAAATAAATAAATATTGTTTATTAATCTAAGTAATATACACATACGCAGTTTAAAACAAAGTGCTAAGAATACAATAAGCATAAAAACATGCTCGTGTACGAAAGAAATTCTGCTAAGAAAACTAGAAGTATTTCGCCTAAAACCTACCGTAACCTAAAATCATAATTCTATTATTTCTCTTTTTGTTTAGTTTTATTTTAGCATTTAATCATACTTTGTAGTCCTAATTGTACATCGCACGATGTTCATAATAGTTTAGCTTTATATGTATATTAAATGGAAAATGTTGTCGATTATACATTTATACTACTATTTTAGTTTTAAAATTTTATCCATTCTGTAACCGTTTATTTTCCCAAATAAATGAACAGGTCTAAAATATCAAAAGAAACTTTCATTCACTAGAAGAATAAGCAAAAAATATCGCCACCATAACTACACCAGCATCTATTTGTTTCCAATGATAGCATATTTAACAGTTCTATCATTGGCTACATTACTCATTACCATTCACGAATAAACGTCTGGCTCCCCGCCAACACGTCTCGATGTTGATTTACTCTGTATATTAAATCGATGTGTTTCGTTTCTTGTATTGCGAACTGAAAATGCAATTTTTGTACGTTAGATATTGTTTGGGATGGGAAGTTTGTTCTATCATGAGTTATTGAGGATATGCCATTCAGTTTGGTATTTGATTTGTGTTGGGATGTAAACTTGTGATTGTTCTGTGTAGTTTATTTATTTATGATTTATTACATGGGCATAAAAGCGAAATTAGTTCCTTAAGTATATTTTACCAGTCAAACAAGGGTGGCAAAGAGATAGGTAGGGTTTGAAAATTAAATACTGATAAGATGCAAAGCAAAATAATAATTATACCAACAGTTTTTTTCTATACTTTAGAGTTTTGTTTTAATCTGATTAGAGTAAGAGAAGAAATACTACACATCATGCGCGACAATTTCCGAATTAATTGATATTAACTTTTTACCAAACTAAAGTTTTATGGAACTTCTCTTCTCCATTCTCTTCTTCCCTTGCAATATTCTAACAGAATTGCTATTTTTTGTACTTCCTTAACACTTTTCATTTGTCAACTTACGTTTAAAACAGTAACTTGGTTACAGAATAAGCGGTATATTTGGAGAAATTGGTTTATTTAAACTGTCACGCCATCCTCGACGGTCTTAATCCGCTATGCAGGAGCGACAAAGATGTAATACGAACCCGGTTCAGCTGTTCATTGTAAGCCTACAGAGTGCCTAGTGCGAGTTTGTTTTACGTTAACGCGATCGACACGTTTATGACGTTCGGCGCTCCGATTGGCCCGCTTCAAGCTCTTAACCAATCACAGAGCTAAACTCAGTAAACGTTTCGATCGCGTTAACGTAAAACAAACTCGCACTAGGCACTCTGATCCTCTGTACAGGCGGAACATTGAATGATCCTGAGCGTTGTTTAATCCGTACCTACTTCGCTTTATACGAGGAATAAATAACAAAATATTTTTTCTCTTTAGAACTGATAAACCCAGTAACTACTTGTGGAAAAATACATAAAATTCTGAATAGTTTAACAACTTTCATTTGTACGGTTAGACTTGATAAAATCAGATACTACATACTTTTCTTTTGGTGAGTGGGTGGTTAGTAAAAGTCTGACACGCCCTCCCGCTGGGTGCGGCTGGCGGTAGGGCGTGTCAGACTTTTACTGACTAAAACCCGCTCATGTTCCTTCGATTGCCCTTTATGTTCCAGGGTCATGGTAACTATTATAAACATTCCGCAACCCCAGATACTGCATACTGACCGCAGACCTTTACAGAACAAAGAGGTTACAACATTACTAAGAATAAATTTAGAAATTACTTCTAAGTTTATTTTCTATATCATTGAATTTTCGACAATACTAAAAGTCCAAAATCACCAGTCCCCGTGGAACAATCATGGTGATTAATGTTTGCACTTTCTCTGTGTGAGAAGAGATCGTTGCGATGCAGTCGTTTACTATAACTATATAATATTCAAAAACAGACCAGAGAGAGCAAAGATCAGACTTTAAAGTCTAAGCAAGAACTATTTACCATTTTTAAGCGTCTTTTGTTATAATATGATGTAGGGAGACTACTTTTATTGTATTTGAATTGTGTTTATTAAACAGGGAAAGATGTTGTATTATGTATCTATTAGCTGGCAACACAGAAACTGCTGGCAGGTAGTGGAATTAAGATGGCCGATTAAAAGAGATGTTCGCTGAAGCTGATTGATTAAAACTAGTAATAATAAATCAGCTTCAGCGAACATCTCTTTTAAGACTCTGATCTTACATTCAAACTAACTTTAGCTCTCGTGACTGTGAGAGATCCATCCCCTGTTTTTTTCTTCTTTAGGGTTGGAATAGGGAAGTCTTTTCTTATGCCCTTACTTATAAACACTGTGTAAAGTTATGTCATGAATAAAGCCTGTGTAACCATACATTTTTTGACGTATAAACCTGTCATAACTTTATGCAGCGTTTATTAGTAAGGCGCTTTTTAACCGACTTCAAAAAAAGGAGAAGGTTTCTCAATTCGACCGTATATATGCTTTTTTTTATGTTTGTTCGCGGATAACTTCGTCGTTTATGAACCGATTTGGATGATTCTTTTTTTGTTGGAATGAAGACATTTCCAAGGTGGTCCTTTCATAAGAAAATCAGGGTTTGAAGGTAGCAGACCAGAGAAATCGAGGGGAACTTTCAAAAATCGTAGGGGCGACTAGTGCGTTTGTAAGTTTTTCATTAAGTATTTTATTATAGCACTACAATTTAATAAAGATCTGGAGTAGATCTGATGATGGAGCCGAGAGACAGTCGAGGGAACTCGTCAACAATTCACAGCAGCTACCTTGTTTTTGGGCTTGATTAATTTGTATTGATAAGAACTTTACACCTAGATGGGTTGTGACTGTATTAGGGGTCTGATGATGAAGACGAAGGATAGTTCAGGGAACTCTTCAACGGTTTACAGTAGCTACCTTGTGTTTGGACTTAATTCATTTAAATTGATGAGAACTTCGCACCCATATAGGTTGAAATGAAGGTCTGCAGTAGATCTGATGATGGAATTCGAGGGAATTCTACGATTTACAGCATTGAAGTGTGACATAGGACAACAACTACCTACTCGTCATGCTGATGCGTCAATCAATGAAAATGAAGAGATGACACTAAAAAGTAAAAAATAAAAAACTTTTTTCAAAAAAAAAATAACCGCCTTCAAAAACTAAAAACACAAAAATAACCAAAATTTCGGAAGTCGGTGGCTTCTCTTCTGCCAATTAATTTGTGTTGCCACAGACTTCCGAAATTTTGGTTATTTTTGTGTTTTTAGTTTTTGAAGGCGGTTATTTTTTTTTTGAAAAAAGTATTTTGTTTACCTACTCTTTACAAAGAACACACCTTGCAAGTTTCATGTCTCTTGCACCCGCTGTTTGGGCTGTGCGTTGGTAAATAAACAGTAAGTCAATCAGTCAGTCAGTTTACTACTAATTTATATGTACACAGAAGGTTAATTAATTTAAAAACCAACTGACAAAAAAATACACTCAACAAACTCTTAGTTTGCGGTGACGCGCGCGGTTAAAATAATAAAGTTGCAAACAAACTTTAATTAACTTAACTCTAGAGCACAGACGGATGTTTTATAACTTAACTAGTACAGTTCATAACATTAAACATTGCTAATTGCTATGCTTGCTGAGTAGTTTGTGTTATTTTGTTTTATTTAGGGTTAAAACCGGCCAAGAGCGTGTCGGGCCACGCTCAATATAGGGTTCCGTAGTTTCCCGTCCGTCACAATAAGTGTTCCCACTTAAAAGTTAAAAAAAAGACTTTTGTTACGTTGACATACTAAGTACGCAGAAATTATTTTGTACAACCTTTTTTGATTTTTCCTTTTGGAGCAATTATTTCCGAAATTATTGTCATTATCAAAAAATGATTTTAGTAAACCCCAATTCATTTTTCAATACCTATCTAACAATATATCACACGACAGGGTTGAAATAAAAAAAAAATCACTTCCCTCTTTACATATAGGGGGGCTACCCTAATAAAACATTTTTTTCCAATTTTTATTTTTCAACTTTGTCGGCGTGATTGATATACATATTGGTACCAAATTTCAGCTTTCTAGTATTAACGGTCACAGAGATTAAGCGAGGACGGACGGACAGACAGACAGACATGGCGAAACTATAAGGGTTCCTATTTGACTTCGGAACCCTAAAAAGGAAGCTACTTTCAAACTTACAGCAGACACAACTGCACCGAAATTGCATTACATCTAATCGAAAAGACTGACTTTTAAGGTATACATACTAGGTGAAATGAAATAATATAGATTTGCATAACAATTACTCCAGCTTTTAAATAGAGAGGAGCTGCGACGCATTTGTGTATGTCTACGTCAAAGATTAGATAAAAACTTAAATATGGTTGATAATAATTACATCTTCTAACTATCTCACTCGACATATTGACGAAGGACGCGCATCTTTAGATATTTAATTTTGTCTTACACTTTTGGAAAAACAAAACTAGAAATACTGTTTTTCCGAAAGCGTATAAGTCGTTTTTCTTTGAAAAGAGCTAATTCGAAGAACTTCAATAAATTCTAGTGACATGCCAGTAGGTTCCCAAAAATATTTTTAAAGGCCGCAAATGACATGGACAAAAAAGTACATTCCATGTACACATACTTAGTAAATACACTGTTAAATAAAAATAGAAAAATGAATTACTACGTAGTTTTTAGCCTCTCTGAACCTGTCTGTTTTTATTTCAAAATATTAAGTAATTCAAGACGAATTCAAAATATCGTTTGTCAAGTTACGCCATAATGGACCATAGAGAAAGATAAATATATTACAGAACGTTTTTAAACCACGTGCACTACTTGTAGAAAATGTGTAATATGGTCGATAAATATATTATATATTAGCAATAATTTATTTATACGAAATTGTATTCATTGGTATTTGTTGCATTTTATAAAATGCTCTTATTATAATAGTATAATTATTTTATAATGAGTTTTTATCCAATTCACCCAAACAAAGCCAACGGAACGAGCTCAAGTACTGGTTTGACACACTGTGTGTGTTTTTTGTTTGTTTTCTGTCACATGTTAATATATATGTCAAATTGTCAATACAATCCGACAATATGTGATTGCAGATTCAACGACCTATTGTGTTTGTGTTTTGCGATTATTTTCAGATATTTTTGAACCCCGCGTATTTTGACGGACCTTCTATCACACGATTACTTTGCTAATAATACTGGACTCTGATTTGGTTTGCGTTTTGGATTTGTGTTGTGGATTACTATGAGGTACATCAACTGTGGAATAACAATACAAAGGCTGCAAGACAAACAGATTTAACAAGACTTTCGCGTTGGTGAACTTAAAAATTAAACTGCTATAGTGTACGTTGTGTTGTTTTATAAAATAAAACGATTTTGGTGAACCTATGACTCGTTCAACACTAACTCAACACTGTGTTGCGGAATGTTTATAATAGTTACCGTGACCCTGAAACATAAAGAGCAATCGAAGGAACATGAGTGGGTTTTAGTCAGTAAGAGTCTGACACGCCCTCCCGTCGCACCCAGGACGGGAGCAGTCATTGGATGATTTCCCACTTTTCAAAAAAAAAAACTCAACGCTGTAATGTATATTTAGTTATCTAAGTAGGTTAGGTAATAATGTAATAAAATATTTTTATATATTTTCTGTAAAAAATAAATATTTACCTACGCTCTTTTGCCTTATTTCGTGTTTTCCGTATAATTGGTCAAAAACAGTTTCGATCAATAATTCTTTTAAGTATATTTGGACAACCCATAATAAAGATAAATATTAAATTCTAATATGCTTTGTTATTATTGTCATCATCATCATCATCAGCCGGAAGACATCCACCGCTGACCTTAGGCCTACTTAAACCGCAACGCAGAACGACAATTCGCCACTTGCATGTTGTCGTCGGTCCACCTAGTGGGAGGCTACGTTGCGCCTTCCGGTCCATGGTCGCCACTCGAGAACTATTCTTCCCTATCGGTTTTCAGTTTTACGAGCGATGTGGCCTGCCCATTGCCACTTCAACTTGCAAATTCAAAGCAACTACAATAACAAACTATGTCGGTGACTCTATACTCCGAGCATAGCTTTTTCCATTGCTCGTTCAGAGACTCTTAGTCTCTCTAAAAGACCAAGGCCAGAAGACAAAAACCAAGTTTCAGAGCTGTATGCCACCACTGGCTGGTTGCATAATCATATTATTATTGTCAGATTTTAATATATATTTCATTAAAGCGCCTTATAGTTTTTATTAGCAAATCCATATTCCATGCACTTATTGCCAGCAATCCGACTAAAGGTTTATTGAAACTGTTTACCTCTAGTCTGTTGTAATGACAAGTGCATTATGTGTTTTATTTATTGCAATTTAACATACCAATATTAACGAAAATAAAACACCAAAAATCATTGGTGTACATTGAATTCGATAACTATGCCGACGCCTATACAGAAATTGGCCATGTCCTTTTCCTTAAGATTTCAATCCGCTAAGCTTACGTATAACATTGCCTGGTGAATTGGATTTTCTGAAACGATGTAATATATCTATGAAAACGTTTAAATGAAAAGTTACTTCAAATAAGAATCCATACTAATATGATAAACGAAAAAGTGTGTGTGTTTGTTTGACCGTCTATCACGGCAAAACCACTGAACCGATTTCAATGAAATTTGGTGGAGAGATAGTGCATAGCTCTAAAAAGGGCATGAAATAGTTTTTATCCCATAAATTCTACGGGAACGGTAACTACGCGGGCAAAACCGAGAGAACGGCTAGAATATTCTAAGTTCTTACACATCGACTATAAAACGATTTCCAGGCTTTATTCAGAGAAACGTTCATGTAACTGACATCGTAATATTAAGGCGGTAGATTCACTTTTGTTTTATAAGTATGAAGTTTCAAAGTGCCTTTTTTGGTCTAATGGAAATAAATGATTTGACTTTGACTTTGACTTTAAGAAATGAATATGTAATATTTTGAGTTTTTCTAAAGGATGCCTTAATATCTAGATACCTATTACCCTGGCAGCAGATGTGTCCCGCGCTCCGTACATGTAATGTTCGTTATTTATCGCAACAAGTAACTATTAGTTCTTCTTTATAAACCTCTGTAGGCTCTCTTATAAATTCCTTTTTTATATAATTGGGTAGTTTACACCATTAACCAATAAATGTTAGACACAATTTCTATAAAATCTCTTTTAATTTCAGCTCAATAAATTCGGTTCATTTTCAAATTGCTATAATATTTGATTTTTAGTTGCTTTGAAAACAATAAATAGATAGTCAACTGAGTTGTTATTTTAGTAAAGTCATAAGTTGCCGTTGCCACACAAAATTTATTGGAGATTTGCGTTTTGACAGCTCCTTGTCCAAAAACCTACAGGTTACCTAATCGTCACGAAAAACACACTTTGCAAGTTTCATGTCTCTAGGACCAGCGGATTTTATATATTTAAAATGCTAAATAATGTATATATATATAAATACATCCTTAAAAACTTCATTTTGTTGTAGTATAACATAAGACAAACAAACAACATTTATCATTCATTCAACAAAGTCTAGACAAGATTAAAGTCCTTGGATTTTTGCTAAAATACCTATAGGTAAATGCTCGAGTCATGAGTGAGGAGAACGCTTCATTAATTATTCGCTTCCACTTCAGATGCGCTGATGTCAAATGCGCTTCAACAACCCCGCGATGAGAACACAAGTGGTGGTTGAATGGTCTAAAAATAATTTGAGATTTAAATCTATATTTATAAAATGGTGAATTCTGATTGACTGACTGTTAATAATACAGCCCAAACCGCTGTTTCTAGAGATTTTTTTTGGAAATTACAATCCTAAAGAGCTAAAGGATTGATGTTTCAACTGATGACTACACGCGCACGAACTAATTACGGCAAAAAACAATACTGTTTGAAGGAGCACGACTGTTTAATGATTTACCGGAAGAACTAAAGAAGTGCGAAAATATTAAAACATTTAAAACGAAATTAAGAAAACATATCCAATGCAACCCATGACGACACCAACGCACCAGATGTGAATAACTACAATCTTGATAACTAATTGTATCTCATTTTAAGTGAACTGTAATAGTTCTAATGAGATTAAATTCTTTAAACCTAACCCTATATTTCGAAATTCATGCAGGCGTAGCCGCGGGCGAAAGCTAGTGTAGTATAATGGTAGGTGTCACAACTTCTGACTTGATAGTTCTTGTTTTGCTAAAGTAAACCAACCCACACGTTAAGTCGATAGTTATGTTGTTTTTGAAGATAATTGTTGAATTGCAGAATAATATCTAAGTCTAAAGGTAACATAGAATTGTGTGTGTGTGTTTATAGTGAGATAGAAATGTAACACTTTTAGCATATTAAATTAGTTTCTCCGACTATTACTAGGGTGGCTGGTAAATCCTTCTGAATACCAGTGCTTTTTATGGAGCACCTGCCAATCAGACCTTTGCAGTTACTAGGTGAAATAAATAAAAAAATAAATATCTTCGGACAACTCACACACGGTTATCTGATCCCAAGCTAAACAGAGCTTGTGTTATGGTAACCAGACAACTGATATACATACTTACATAATTTGTAAATACATACATATTATAGATAAATGACATCCAGACACAGAACAAACAATCATGCTCATCACATAAAGTTTCTCCTGGGTGGGAATTGAATCCACGACCTCCGGTATAGCAGTCAGGGCTACTAACCACTAGACCAACAGGCCCGTCAAACAATTATAAGCAATAATAAAATAATAATAATAACGTTTAATAACGTTTAATTTAATAGTAATAAACGTAAATGAAATATTAATAAACGTTTATTAGGCAAAAAGTTGTACAGTTCTGACTTAGTCGGTGAGCCACAAACTAAGCACAGCTTGTGGCACAGGAATGAAAATTACAAAAAAAAAAACCAACAAATTGTAGTAGAAATACAAAATTGCTACCTTCCATTTGAGGACAGCTTTCAATAGAACTTTCTTTTGTTTTTTTTTTATTTGATTGAATCACTTTTACACGTTACATTTTTTTAACTGGCTGGAGTTCGCATTTTCTGACTATTTCTTAGAAGAAACGCTGAAACAAACTCACGGATTTTGTTTAAGCTTTAAAACAGACTATCTGTTTTAAAACCCAGACAAAATTTAAAATTACTTATCAAAATTTTAGTGTAACGAACCATGTACAATAGCATCCGTGCTAGCATTTTGAGGAGTCCTAGAAACAGTTTACGTAAACCAAAAAGTACCACGCATGAACTAGCCATCGCGAGGTCAATTTCTTATCTTAAGGAGCTCCAGGGACCAACACAATTAGGTAGTTTACACCATTAACCAATAAATGTTAGACACAATTTCTATACAACCCCTTTTAATTTCAGCCCAATAAATTCGGTTCATTTTTAATTTGCTATAAAATTTGATTTTTAGTTGTTTTGAAATCAATAAATAGACAGTCAACTAAGTTGTTATAAAATAAAAAATCATAAAATCATATTTATTTTGTAAATAGGTTATATCATAACACTTTTACACGTCAAATTTTTTTTTTTTTTTTTTAAGCGAACGATGGGGCCGGTGTTTCGTAGCTGGACTGCTCTGAGAAGAAACATCCGAAACAAACTCAGAGGTCAAAGTCTCTTTTAAAGTCCATACAATCGTATTGGTCAAAAATGTGCGAGAACCATGGAGGTTAATGTCTGAGGCACTCTCTTGATGAGAGAAGGACACAGATTTGAGTGGACCTGTCCAGACAGTGCAAGCATTTGTCAGTAATCGTTTAGCTCAACTAAAAACTAAGGAGCCCAACGTCTTGACGAACAGTACCAAAGTAAGGACATTTGGGTAGGCCGCATTAAATACTCAAACCGTCAGACCGAATATATTAAAAAAGAAAAACAAAGAAAAGAAAAAAAAAATCAACGACCTCCATAGTCCTCACATTCACAAAAAAAAAAATGTCACGAAAACATAATTATACATAATACTTTAAAAAGTACAATCAATGTCAAATAGAAATACATAAAAAAAAGATTATATACTTTAAAAAGTACACATCAATGTCAAATAGAAATACATAAAAAAAAGATCATATACTTTAAAAAGTACAAATAAATGTCAAAATAATAATTAAATGTCAAAGAGAAAAAGAAAAAAAAATGTACATAAAGTAAATAATGGCCAATGTATTAATCGAAACAGCTCAATCCCAAGCATTTGAATCCTCAATGTAATCTTTAACCGAGTAAAAAGCTTTCTGACAAAGTTTACGTTTTATAAACAATTTAAATTTATTAATGCTTAGTTCTTGAATTTGTCTGGGTAGTTTATTATAAAAGCGTATACATTGACATTTAAACGAGCCACCTATTTTCTTAAGCCTAGTTGAAGGAACTACGTATTTGTCCTTATTTCTTGTATTTATATTATGGATATCACTGTATTTTTTAAACTGATTAATATTTTTATGCGCGTACAACAAATTTTCATATATATATTGGCACGGCATAGTCATAATATTTACCTCTCTAAATTTGTCTCTGAGAGAGTGTCGAGGACTCAGTTTATAAATTGAACGAATAGCCCTTTTTTGCAAAACAAATATAGTCTGAACATCGGCTGCATTTCCCCACAATAGAATGCCGTACGACATCAAACTGTGAAAATAACTAAAGTAAACTAAATGGGCTGTTTCCAAATCAGTTAAACCACGAATTTTTCTGACGGCGTATGCTGCAGAGCTAAGTTTCTTAGATAGATTATATATGTGGGGGTCCCACTGAAGTTTAGCATCCAAAGTTATTCCTAAGAATACTGTGGAATCTTCGGGCTTCAGTTCCTGTCCCTTTATTAGTACGCTGGTTTCTATTTGTCTAACATTTGGTAGCGTGAACAAGTTTAGTTTTTTTCTCGTTCAGCAATAGATTATTTACGTTGAACCAGTTGACTATTGACGCGAGAGAACTATTTATGACGTCAACACATAGTTGTTGACGTCTAGGTTTAAATAAAAGGGAAGTGTCGTCTGCGAACAACACTATATCATGCTTATCTTTAATTAGATAAGGCAAGTCATTTATATAAATAAGGAACAAAAAAGGGCCAAGAATTGAGCCCTGGGGAACCCCCATTCTCACAACAGATCCAGGTGACCTTTTACCGTTCACATCAACTCTTTGAATCCTATCACTCAGGTACGAAGAGAGAAGATTCAGAGAGGAGGCCCGGATTCCATAGTGGTGTAGCTTCCTGATTAAAGTTTCATGGAGAACGCAATCGAATGCCTTGGACAAGTCGCAAAAAACGCCCAATGTATCGCATTTGTCTTCCCATGCATTATAAATATGTCCTAAAAGTTCAACACCGGCATCAGTTGTTGAACGACCCCTTGTAAATCCAAACTGTTTTTTATGCAAAAGCTCAAGTTTATTAAAATACATCTGCATTTGATTTAAAATTAGTTTTTCAAATTATTTTAGTGACGTCATAAGTTGCCATTGCCATACAAAATTTATTGGAGAATTGCGTTGTGACAGCTCATAAAATGTACGTCAATTGATAATGGTGGAAACTACCGCATCGGTTAGACTTTCTGGTTTCTGAGTATGCTTAAACAAAGTTTTACAAAAAACAACAGAGACTGCGGCTTTATGTGCTTTACGAGGAACGTAATGTCAATAATAAAACAATTGAATTGAAAAGTCTTTAAACCTTCAAACACACGTGATTCGAGACACAATAGAAAGACAATAGCAGCCCGACAGCCGGCTGTCGCTTGGTCCTTGAAAGTTTAAAAGTCATTGGTACTTGCTTGGTTTTAAACCCACAACTTCAAATGAGGCAGACGCCTTAAGCACATTACGATTAGTTTAACTATGTATTATAGTTAGACGGTAAACATTTTTGGCATATTCAATTAGTTTGGCGTTGTTAATTAAATTATCGGAAGATTGTGGTTTGGCTTCCATTAATATATTGGTATATTATGAAGTAATATTATTATGTATTTGGAAAGTTATTTTGTTATCGAAAGCTTAGATGTCTTCTGAGCGCTACTAATTTTATTCTACAAGACATTCATGATGTACTTATGTTTTGCAATTAAATCGATTTAAGAACTATTAAATAGTTATCTTATATTAACTAATTAGTAAATCTTATATTAACTAATTAGTTAATTAATTGATTAGTTCCAAAGATAAGATAAGATATTGCTAGTCGTTTTTTATTTACGTATTGTTTAGTAGCAAAATCAAATCAGAACTCGAAGTGACCTACGGCAAAACAGCACTAATGAATAAAAGTATATTCGTTATGGCCATCAAAATATTTAATAAACTACCTGAACAAATAAAAACGCTAAACATGGACAATTTCAAAAAAGTGCTATTCAAATTGTTGATAACAAAATGTTACTATTCACTTAAGGACTATTTAGACGACACTTCTATAATTACTTCCTCTGACAATTAATGTAAACTGTTTTGACGATTCTGGATTAGGTATGCTAAACAATAGTTTTGACATGTTACTGACACTACACGACATTTATCTAATTTCTTATAAATATAATTTGTATTGATATGCATGCCCTTGTATTACAAATGTGAAAGTTTTGGGGGTGATAATTTATAATATTATGTTATTTAGACTGGGATAAGAGCAGGGGAATAATGATTGTTTAAATATATTTGTACGCCTTTGGGCAAAACATAGAGAAACTAAAACCCACTTGTAACATCTCACACTGCTGTAATTTGACCTATGTTTACAAATAAAGCATTCTGATTCTGATGCAAACTTGTGCCTGGATTTTGAAGATTTGGGTAATGGGATGCCAAGAAGAGCATAATTTTATATAACAGAAAAATTAAGGTAAAGGCACCTAATTCCGCGCTGTTTTTAACATAACACGAAAGAACATTATAAATTAAGTATTTATCGGACCTTTGTGTACAATTTTATATTTTTATCAGAAGTGTTAGCTATCAAATTTTTGAAAAATATTTGCAGTTTGTCAGTAGAAGGTTATTGAAGCTGATAAAATAAATAAAAATATAAAAAAGTCCGAGGTACCTTATTCCGATTTAAAAATCGTAATTCCGATGCATTTGGTTCCTAATTCCGAGTATAAAAATAGAAAGGGAACTATGTAGGGAGAATTATACATGATGTTTAAAAGTCAACGCGTATCTACTAAGCACATAAAATAATGAACACTCTGTATTTAAACAGGGTCTTAACTAACTTCGGAATTAGGTTATCATGTAATCTTGTTCCGACGTAAATACATCGGAATTAGGTACTCATGTAACCTTATTCCGACGTAAATACATCGGAATAGCGTTTTATGATGCTATATCAAAGTTTCTAATTCCGAGTACTAAAAAGTAATAGTTATTTGTTATACATGAGTGCAAAGTTGCTTTTTAACCGCGGGCTCAATTTTGATGACCGAGCAAGCGAAGGATTCTAAAATTGAACCATGAGCGCAGCGAGTGGTTCAAAAATTAGAATCCTGAGCGTAGCGCGGGAATCAAAAGAGCACAAGGTGAAAAATCTTTGCACTCGAGTGCAACACGTAACTTTTCATCCCCCCCACCTCGGAAATGACTAAATGCAAAATAAAACATTTACAATCATAAGATACTTTTATTTTAGTTTAGGTACATATTTACTAATATACAACATTATGATATACTTTTTTTTTTTTTTGGTGCGTGGGAAATCATCCAATGACTGCTCCCGTCCTGGGTGCGGCGGGAGGGCGTGTCAGACTCTTACTGACTAAAACCTACTCATGTTCCTTCGATTGCCCTTTATGTTCCAGGGTCACGGTAACTATTATAAACATTCCGCAACACATTATGATAAACTTAGGTAAGTATTACAGAAAAATATTTATATTATGTATATCAAATAATACTTAGGTACCTAGGTACTTATACCTACTTAAGAAAAATTTGAAAGTAACGTTGCTACAGTTACTTATGTTGAGTGTAATATTTTTGTTAGGCACTAAACTATTGGTGGCGTTAAATAAATTTCTTCGTCGCTGAAATCACTCATTTTCATTTTTTTACTTGTTTTCAAGTTTCATTTAAAATAATACGACGTCAAAACAAAATGGCGCACGCAAAGCAAATTAAAAAGAAAAGTACACATAGGATGTTCAGAGACTGAGTTTTTAACAAATTAAAAAAAGTTGTATGATAAATTCGGTACCGTGGAGATGGAAGTAGATAGGTTTAATGATGTTTTGAAGTCACATATCTAGGGCACGCGATGTTCTAAATTCAAATTTACTTTAACCTCTAGAGGTTAAAAACAGCTTTTGCGCTCAGATATTGAATAGCAAAAATACCATTTCCGAGGTGGTGGGATGAAAAAGATTTTTTAATATTATGCAAATAAAATAATGTATAGTTACAATATGAAAGGAAAACAAATATAAAGTACATACATATAATAACAGAACACTTATAAAACCTTATAATGTCTTCACTAAAATCTTCTATACAACGTATTAATAAAGTACCTGTACAAACAATTTTTGACCTGCTATAATTAGTAAATGCGACGCCACGGTGTACCTCGGAAATAGATTATTAAATGTATGAGTTATTCATTAAGTCAGAACTAACACATTAAAGTTTATAATCATAAAACAGACACCGAAATTTAAAAAACTAAATGTCTTTAAATTTGTTTTTCCGTGGTATACATCGGCTTTTAGGAACACACTAAAATATTTTGCACCTAATGCCACGGTATTTTAAACACTTATTTTCTTGCTAATTTGCAAATAAAATACTCAAATCTTAAGTGTTTTCGATAAAAAATATTATCCTTTCAATATTTCAACCTAAACGAAAACTCGCGTTGTATAAAATTATTACGTAAAACACTATTTGGCAAATCGTAATACTCACGTGCATAAGGTCCCAAATGTATGAAGTGTGCTTTCGACGCCGCTCCCCGCGGCAAAATGACCGATTATTTTACAGTGTGACCATACTAAACTCTCCTTTGTATAAATAAATATGAACAGATAATTATTAATTCATTATTTTATCATGCAGACCATAAATAACTAGTAAATTGCTTTAAAAAACTGTTTTTCTAAATACATCGGAATATGATGCCATTTTTAGAACCCCTCGGAATAAGGTGCATTTACCTTAAATCACTTTATTCTTCTATCTACACTTTTAATATATACAGGTGAGATGTTATTCTATATAAGGGAATATTACGCTACAAAATATTTCTTACCAACTTTAAGGATCATGATGTGTGAAGAATGTTATATGTTGGAAGTCCATTTTGTAGTGATGTTACATTTTGTTTACATCCTGAATACATTTATGATTGATGACGCAAAATAACAGGAAAACTCAGTTTAATTTATTTTGATGTGGGTTTTGGATTTCGCTCCATCAGTCATAGAACAAGAATATAATATAACTAGCTTTTGTCCGCGGCTTTACCGAACTTCCATTCGATATTTACGCCCGCCGCTGACAGTGGGTGTGAACGACCGTGGCTGACGGCTTCAAAATGAATACATACGCTTTTGTTTACCTCTCATATGAATCCTTACTACGTTTGCTTTGCCATAATCATATCAATATTGAGGTTCTAATCGCTGTATACACAAACTTCTACTCACACACCGCAGCTGTACTACATAATACACTATGTAGACATAATGTTCCTAACACAATATTATTATTAAATCAAAGTTTCAGTAGTAAGACGTTGAATGATAACACGTGAAGGCACTTTAGATTTGGGAAAGGAAAATATAATTTGATGGTACTGTAGACTGCTGTCACGCAAGTCTAGGGTCCTTTGTGGGGTTGCGGAATGTTTATAATAGTTACCGTGACCTCGGAACATAAAGGGCAACCGAAGGAACATGAGTGGGTTTTAGTCAGTAAAAGTCTGATACGCCCTCCCGCCGCGCCCAGGACGGGAAAAGTCATTTGATGTCCCACTCCCCAAAAAAAGCTCCTTTGTCCACCGCCAACGTCACCGTCACGACAACGAGAACAAGATGACGGCTAGCCGAGTTTAGTATGAGGTGATGTGACATGCGGTGGACACGCCGCTATAGTAAATTAATGTATGTATCGCCACTTCAGTGGCGGTGACGGTGGCAGGAGACAAACGGCCTGAGTTTTGATTTCAGCATAAAAAAAACAACATATTTTTTTCTTTGAATTCAAAAGTGGAGTATTCCCGTTTGCGCACCAATTTTTTGAGCACCAATATTTACCAATTAAAATAAACTTGTTTGGTGCTCAATGCACAGGTGCTCAAGGAATTCTCCCCCAAACTTGACTTTGGGGGAAACTCTTAAGAATTGTCAAAAAATCAGAAGGTTCGTCAGAAAGGTGAGGCTAGTGAATACTTGTTTAAATATTTATGATTTTTATGTCCGACAGGTAGACTTCACAGGTAGAAAAAAAAAGGTTGATATCAATGAATTTTTCAACAACAAATCATAACTAAGCAGCTTACACGCTTGACAAATTCTGATTGTAATGTCAAGAGCTGTTTGATAAACCAGCGCTTTGTAACTCAACCCCTTGATAACTTAACCTTGAGTTAAACTTGGTACAATAGGCCTAAACTAATTGAATTTTACATTAAAACTAACTCGTGCGAACAATTGACAGTGCTATTGAACTGAAATCGTAGTTGATTGGCACAATTTATTGCTTTCCGCCTGTTCGTTCTAATCTAATGGCTTTATTCACTAAATTGCTGTTTCATTTTGTATTGGAGGTAAACGGATAATAATGTTCTTATTGTATTTGGTCACTGTTATGATTTTATTCGCTTTGTTTCCTGGAAACAGAAATAAGATATTTCCCTTTGTGGGAAATGCTGTTAAATGTATTGTTTTGTGAGATAAAATATTGTTTCAAAGAGAATTATTGGTCTTTCTATCTTTTGATAATAACTATCCATCCATACTAATATTATAAATGGGAAAGTGTGTCTGTCTGTCTGTCTGTCTGTTTGTCTTTCTTTCACGGCAAAACGGAGCGACGGATTGACGTGATTTTTTAAGTGGAGATAGTTGAAGGGATGGAGAGTAACATACTAGGGATGTTAAAAAATCGATTATTATTTTCAAATAATCGATTTTTAACATCCCTATAACATACGCTACTTTTTGTCTCTTTCTAACGCGAGCGAAGCCGCGGGCAGAAGCTAGTAAACAATAAATTGTTCCCCGGGTCAAACCACGTCTTTAGAAGATTAAATAGTCTGAAGTTTGTTAGTTTAAGTTTTCTAAAAAGAAACTGCGAGCGAAAGCTTCTACTAGATAAAAAAATCTAGATTTTGAGATTATTTAGTTTTTACGGTATACCGCCGTTTACCCGAATTTTATTTGCCCTAATTTCATTTGCCATAATAGTCAACAGCCATAATATCATACGACATAATACTCATTTGCCCTACTTTCATTTGCCATATTAGTCACGTGCCAGAATCATTGTTTCCCATAAAGTCACTTACCATAACATCATTTGCCATAATCATTGTAAGCCATAATTATCACATGTCCTAATTATCACATGCCATAATTATGATATGCCATAACATAATTTGCCATCGACATCGGGTGTATAACGGTTGTTTATATCAAGAGAAATTGGATGCAATTGGGACTTTAGGGCACCCCGACTCGGACAGGTTAGGTTAGAAGGGGATGGCGGGGTCGTGTGAGCGAGCGAAGCGAGCGAATAGACCCCGCCATCCCCTTCGTGGTTATTTTTTTATAAACCACACAGAAGTAGGAGCCCCGCGAAGTGGGGCTCCGTCGACCTAGCCCACCATCAACCATGCAAAGAAAAAAAAACCATTACGGGGCTTAAATATTTGTCTAATACTTGTTATGCCATTTAAATATTATGCCATTTAAATATTATGTCTAATAATTATTATGGCACATAAAAATATGGGAAACAATACTTATGGCATTCGTATCTTATGGTATCTAAAATTCGGGCAATTAAAAGTATGTCATATGTCTTTTAGGGCAAATGAAACATTCGGGCAAATGAAATTCGGGAAAATGATGATTATGGCATATAATCTTCGGGCAAACAATAGACAACCAGTTTTTACTTTATTATAGTTTGTACAACTTCTATCTCATTCCCTAAGTGAGATCTGTTTAATATAATTAGGGCCAGCTGTCTCAGCCTGGGGGCCTAGCATTGAACATTCAGTTTAATAACTATTATAAAATGAACTCTGTTACTTTAAATATTTATTTAAACTATATTAGCGAGCTACAAAATGTTGCCAGTAATTATAATGAAAGTGTTTTTATCTGTAAACTAATCCGTTGGCTGTAAAGTTACTTTTTGAAAATAGTAATATCTAGATTATTTAAAGTGTTATTTTCGATAAGTATTTTTTTAGGTCTAGCAGGCAATTACGGCGGCGGCGGGTATTATAATTAATGTTAATAATAATTATGATACGTAAATAATTTAAAACATTTATTAGATTTGACTTTAATGAAATTATGACCACAGTCTACATTTGCGGCAGGTTAACTGGCAGTAGAATTACCCCTATAACTTGAAACATATGTATGTTATTCTATACCAAGGCAAAGCCTATTAATCTATACCTACTAATATTATAAATGGGAAAGTGTGTCTGTCTGTCTGACTGTCTGTCTGTCTGTATGTTTGTCTTTCTTTCACGGCAAAACGGAGCGACGAATTGACGTGTTTTTTTAAGTGGAGATAGTTGAAGGGATGGAGAGTAACATAGGCTACTTTTTGTCTCTTTTTAACGCGAGTGAAGCCGCGGGCAAAAGCTAGTTTTAGTATAATCCTAACAGATTTTTACGACTGGGATGCCCGTTGACTTCTCCAAAAGTTATTAATTTAATCATCTTGAAATTATTACTAGATAATATTATAAAGCTTAAGTTTGTTTATTTGTTTGGTTGGTTGAACGCGTTAATCTAAGGAACGACTCGATCGAATTGAAAAAAATCTTTTAGTTTTTGATGACTATTTAATTATATCGAGGTAAATAATAGGCTACTTAACATCATGTAACTGAAAACGTTTACAAGTATATATGTAAACGTAGTTACTATTTTTTTTTGTTTACTGACTGGAGAATGTTATGATCTTTTTAGTAAACCGAGCTCTTTGGCTTATACGAAGGGAGCCTACTCCATCATGAAAAAACGTAATAATAATTTACTTACAGAAATGATTAGACGATATAAACAGGAACTTCACCAGTTAAACATCCAACACGTTGATCACGACCCCTTTCCACGCACGTGTCATCGCATTGATTCTGTGACTGAAATCCCTGAAATCAAAGCTTCACGTGCCTGTAATATTTTGTAGTACTTATACGTGTCATGTTCGTGAATGGGGACAGCCTTGATTTATGTCTATATATTTGTCGGGCCTGTTGGTGTAGTGGTTAGTAGCAATGGCTGCTAAGCCAGAGGTCGTGGGTTCGATTCCCACCCAGAACAAACTTTGTGTGATGAGCATGATTGTTTGTTCTGTGTCTGGGTGTAATTTATCTATAATATGTATGTATTTATAAATTATATAAATATGTATATCAGTTGTCTGGTTACCATAACACCTGATTCGTAAATGAAACCTATAAGTCGCAGAGTGGCATATTGAAGCAAACATCTTAACTTTAGTATGGGTGACAGTAATTACGAAACCAGTAAATTTGTAAGTTTTAATTGCAAATCGGTAAAGCGGTCTGTCGATTCTGTTAAAATTCTGTGCCAGTCTGCTGACTTAGTGGCCCTTCAAGAAACATGGCTGCTTCCCCATGATATACCTTATCTTGGTCAAATACATGAAGACTTCGAGTACACAGGAAAATCGGCAGTCGACACAACAGCGGAAATTCTTAGAGGGCGACCATACGGCGGCGTAGCGATTCTGTGGCGTAAGCGAGTTTTCAAATCAGTGTCAGAAATCAGTTGTGTTAGTGCGCGTTTAACGGCCGTAAAAGTGTCGCTCGGAGATAAATTTATAATTGTCTTCAGTGTTTACATGCCGACTGACTCTAATGACAACCTGGCGGAATTCACTGACTGCCTTAGTGAGATGAGTGCAATAATCGCAACTAGTGACATTGAAACTGTTTTTATACTTGGCGATTTCAACGCCCACCCGGGTGAGTTATTTTGTAGCGAACTATTAGATTTTTGTAGCGAACAAAATTGGATTTGTGCCGATATTGAGAAATTAGGATTAACGTCAGGCAGCTACACCTTTATAAGTGACGCGCACGGTTGTACGCGCTGGCTTGATCATTGTGTCGTCACACAATCGGCTTGGTCAACTGTCACTGATATAGGTGTGTTGCAAGATGTGTTTTGGTCTGATCACCTCCCTTTGTTTATTGAGTGTAAATTAGATAAAATAAAACCAAAGGTTGAAGTTACTAAATCATCTCAAAATAAAGTAATTTGGGGAGAGAGGAACAGTGATCAGATTAGAGCATACTATGATATGTGTCATAGCCAATTAAGATTATTAGATTACCCTCAGGAATTTGGTATGTGCAGTAATAAACACTGCAGTAATGTTGCACATAGAAAACTTCTCGACAATATGTACGCGGATATTGTTGTTATTTTGTCAGAAGCCGCAGTTCAGAGTCAAGTAGAAACTCGGTCAAACAGACATAGTGGTCGTGTTGTTGGGTGGAACAGACACGTCCAGGATGCCCACGCGAGAGCTAGGCTTTATTATCAACAATGGTTACTGCATAGTAAACCAAGGTCGGGTGATATATATAACGACATGTGTCGTACTCGAAGTATCTTCAAAAGTAAGCTAAGGTGGTGCCAAAGTCACCAAGATCAAATCAAGCTTGATATTATTGCTTCTCATCGTAAGGCTAACAGCTTTCAAAAATTCTGGAAGGCTACGAAAAAGCTAGATGTTAGGCCTGGTCTTCCTATGAGTGTTGGGGGTGCTGATCAGCCGGACAGCATAGCTAATATGTTTGTTGATCATTTTAAAGTGGAGTCACCGCTAGGCTTACCGTTGCGAGTGCTCGATGACGGGGGCTGTAGTGACTCGGATTTAGTTCGTTTTTCTGCGAAGCAGGTGTCTAACACGATTAAGAAAATGACTAGAGGAAAGTCCCCGGGTTATGACGGCCTGAGCGTCGAGCACCTGCAGCATGCCGGTCCTCACATAGCGAGAGTATTGGCTATGTTTTATTCGCTGTGTATGTGTCACTCGTACCTCCCGCAAAATCTTATGCGAACAATTGTCGTGCCTATTATTAAAAACAAGACTGGCAACATTTCTGATAAAGGTAACTATCGGCCCATCTCACTAGCTACAATCATCGCAAGGCTGCTCGACAGTCAGCTGGACGCACGATTAGACAGCTTATTGCAACTGCATGATGCACAGTTTGGGTTCCGTAATAAACTGTCCACCGATAGTGCGATTCTTGGACTTAAACATACAGTGCAATATTACACTAGACGGCAAACACCAGTGTATGCTTGTTTTTTAGACCTCTCCCGTGCCTTTGACCTGGTATCTTATGATGTTTTGTGGGACAAGCTACGGGAGAGAAAAGTGCCAGCTGAGTTGTTGCGTATCTTTCAATACTGGTACTACAACCAAACAAATAACGTGAGATGGGCTGAGAAGCTCTCTGAGTCATATAGTTTGGATTGTGGTGTTAGACAGGGTGGAATAACCTCACCCAAGCTTTTTAATCTTTATATGAATGACCTGATCGTTGAGCTCAGCAGCAAGAAAATCGGCTGTCGCATAGATGACATTAGCATCAATAATATAAGTTACGCTGATGATATGGTGCTGCTGAGCCCATCGGTCAGGGCGCTCAGGGAATTACTTAAATGTTGCGAGTCCTATGTTCATGCGCATGGCTTATTGTATAATGTTGCAAAAAGTGAGTACTTGGTATTTAAGGCGATCGGCGGTAAATGCCCTGAAACCGTGCCCGCTATTAAACTTAACGGTAACGAACTACAACGGGTTTTTCAGTTTAAGTACCTGGGGCATTACCTGACCGACGACCTTAAGGATCAGGTGGACATTGAGAGGGAACGTAGGGCGCTGGCAGTTCGATGCAACATGTTGGTACGTAGGTTTGCACGTTGTAGCAAGCCAGTAAAGTTAACACTTTTTAAAGCTTATTGTCAAGTGTTTTACACGTGCAGCCTGTGGACCAATTACACGCAGCGGACTCTCAGCGCCCTGCGGGTCCAATATAATAACGGATTTAGAATGTTGATGGGGCTGCCCCGATTCTGCAGTGCATCCAATATGTTCACCCAGGCACACGTTGATGGCTTCCACGCCATAATCAGACAGAAATCTGCCTCATTGCTCTGCAGAATGCGGGCCAGCTCCAACTCCATCCTGAAGACAGTGGCGTGGAGATACGAATCTCCACTACTGTATGATGTTGTTCGTAGGTGCATCACGAGCAATAAGCTTGTTACCAAATAGTTGTTCGCAGTCAGGTGCATCATGAACAATAATAAGTATTTTTAATTATGTACGAAATAGTTTGTATTTACTAACATAGATGTAAGTTTTTTTATTGTACTAACCACCTATGGATGTTGCTGGTCCGAAATAAAAAGTATTTTATTTATTTATAACACAAGCTCTAAGCAGAGCTTAACTTGGGATCAGATGAACGGTCATCTGATCCCAAGTTAAGCTCTGCTCACTCACACACGGGTGTGAGTGGTCCCAGCATATTCATTTATTTTAATTATTATTTATGTCGTTATTATTTTGAAGTGTTTTATACTACTACTTGTGTCGTGTGTTGTACTCTCATCTTTGGTAATTACTCACCACGCGGTTGAAGTCACGGGCAAAAGCTAGTATCTCATAAAGTCAGTTCGATTCCCGAGTGTGACAAGCGAATTTTCGAAAATCTATGAATGCAGTTTTATTTCTTTTAAAAAATAAGGGAATGTTCCCTTTTAGTAAATTAATCTATCGTAACGATTTAAAGTAGTTTTCATCCAGGGCCCATAAAAACTTGTCACTTCGAAAATGTGTCACACCCGGGAATCGAACGGGCTGAACCGAAAAAACCACAAACTGTACTTTTATGACGTCAATTAATAGAGTCATTCACAAGGATTAAATAGTTCAAACCTTAGATTATACACGTCTAGATGGATAATTGCAAACAAACGATGCGTTAAAAACGTCACAAAATGCTTGACATGTGTGAGTACTGCTCGTGTACCTATTGTCGTCAAACTGTCAATGTCTGCGTGTTTAGGGATGCCTGCTCATAATATGAACTTTCCTTTCTGCCGTTATTTATTTAAATGACAGTTTAACAAAATTATAAATATTTAGGAATAAAAGATATAAGTAATTATGATATTATATGACAGATTTATTTAGCATCAACTTAAAGATTACTCCAGTTACGAGAATCATAAAACAACCAAATAAAACGTTTAAAGATTAAAGAATAACTCAGGAATACATATGACTGCTTCACGGCTCGCGCCTCGCGGCTGCACCAAAAAGCAAAACAAAAAATCCAGTACAAAAATTAAATGTAGTAATTTATCAAAACCCATCTCCTTCGATTTTATTGCCTGGGCTACGTTGTCCGATTTACAAATATGGTGGCATCTTATTTGCAAATATTTATCAATGATTAGCTTCAACAAGCTTGTCTTGATCGAAATAATTATGATGTAATGATATTTGTATTTTGTCTCCCATAATTTCGCCGAATCTCCCTAGTAATAAAGTGACAACACTGACTCATCAAACTGACATTCAAAATCACGATTTGAAAATACGTGTTTTCTTAAAATAATAGTAGTTAAAGAAAAAACTATCCGATGAAAACTGATCTTGGTATTATTATAGGGTTTTCCTGCATAATTCCGACACAGTCAGACAGCACAAAACGGCATAATTAAATATTTAGTGTGAGCACCTTATCCGTTGACGTGTAAAATGACAGTGACGTAAGGGAGAACCGTGTCTACTAAATTAGTAGTCTTTTTTTGGTCCCTTCAGAGTACGGTCAATGTGGCATCTAGACATGTATATAATCTAAGGTTCAAACAAATATGATTAATTAAATAAGAGGAAAACAATGTAATTTTACCTTTTGAAATCAAAGAACCAATTGAGCCGTCGAAAATTTCGTTCAATTAGAATAAAATTCTTAAGATTTATGGTTTTCCTTTAATTTAATTACCCATGTTTGTTAGAGAGATTTTGTCCTATTAGTAACCCTAACGTTTGATGTCATAAAAATACAGTAAGTATTCCTTTTTTGGATTTTAGCCGGTTCGATTCTCGGAAGTGGTAAGCGAAATTTTGAAAGTCTTTGCATGCAGTTTTATTTCTTTTTAAAAATAAAGTAATGTTTTCTTTAAGAAGAATAATCTGTATTAATGATTTATACGGTAGTTTTCTTCCAGGGCCCATTGAAACTTTCCACCCTGTATGCTACAAAATTGTTGGTCGGTAACTTTACTAGTTTGCTATTGAACAAGCTTAGTTATATTTTATTCACAAAACCTTCAACTCCTTAAAGTTTTACCTTGAGAAGGTACTCGTATATATGTTCAGCAGTGAACGGTAATGGACTAGAGCTGTCAGTGGTTAAGGGTTAAACGTATTGGTTTAACGTACTTTTACATTCAATATTTACAGTTTAGGCCTGATTTTTCCATGCCTTCAAGCCATTCATTTACTCGTAAACGCAAACATAGTTATATTATACTTTAAACTTTCGCGTTGCATATTTAGTAGTCGAGTCTGCTTGTGACCATGGCAGGTATAACCCTGCCGAAACGTCAAGCAAAAAACAAATATAACGTACGTGCGCGTTAAATCCCGAATAACAGTGGAGTACAAACATAGTTCTTTGTGTTAATCACAAAGTTACTTTCTTCTGAGGTTACTATATGAAACACTAGCTGTCCCTCGTGGTTTTAACCGCGTTTTTACTGTTACACTCCCATCACTGCGTGACGTTACGTAGCCCTAACCTTCCTCGACAAATGGACTATACAACACAAGATTTTTTTTTCCAGAATGGACCAGTTAAGAGATTAGCGCCTTCAAATAAACAAACAAACACTTTAGCTTTATATAGTCATGATCGAATAATGCACGAAAACTCTGTGTAAACAAAAAAGTGGGAAGAGCTTAATTCATCGCACATAAGGCATACTAATAGAATATTCCACCGCCTAATCGACTTTACCTTGCTCCTGGCCTGACAAGACGATAACCGATTTATTATCATAATGGGCAAAGTACCCCTAAATTTGCAAATTAAAGGGTATTAAAAACCGCCAGTCTTTGATACCTGTTTAAAAGTGGCCATTTGCTGAACTAGAGTACTTTAAAAAAAGAGAAATTATGATTAGCCTCTTAAAAAGGCAGTAAGTGAGTCAGTGGCCAGTATAAAATCAAAGCATTTATTTTTAAATAAGTCATTTACAATCACTTACGATCCGCCGGGGTTGCGGAATAGTTCTGAAAGTTACCGCGGCCCCGGAACATAAAGGGCAACCGAAAGAACTAGGGTGGGTTTTAGTCAAAAAAAGTCTTATCCCTCCTCTCTAGAGTCATTTGATAGTTTCCTATCCATAAAAAAAACTATACGATCAATGAGTCAGAAAGTTATTAGCTTATTCCAAAAAGTCTCTATGGACAAGACCAAGCAAGAAACGAACTATCAATTTAGATATACCAAATTCTTGTTAAGTATTAAACAGCGTTTACTTGGCCGTAACCATCTAGAACAGGTAAATATTGTATCTGTAGTTAATTGAATAACAGTGGGAAATAATTGCTGGGCCTCGACAAACCTCATTAAGCTTTGATTGGAACCATTGACTTGGAAACTTGACACAATTATTTTATAACCTTGTTTTTGTGAGGAATAGCAATCGCGTCGTTGTTTAATTAATGATTGTCGTTTGACTACGACAGTACGACTGTTATTGTTTTAAAGTGAATTCTGTGGTTTGTGTTAATGATCTGGTAAAGAATATTTTCTTTTGAGACTAACAGCTAAACAAAGACACGAAATAATCGTTACAAACCAAGGATAAGCGATTGGTTGCTGCTCTGATTGGCGTGTTCGAATCCTTCTAATATTATAATACCAGCCTATTACTGTCTTAATTACTACCAGAGGTCTCATTCAGATAAGGCGCGAACATTAATCAGCACGCTTGCACAAGTCGGATTGGAGATTTCAAATTTATATTATAAAATTATAAGTCCTGGTTTCCTCGTGATGTCTTCTTTTACCAATGTCTGTGATGACCAAGATAATCTTTAGAAAGCACATAGGATTTGAAAAAGTTTGTTATTTTTGTTTGAATCCTACACTGGACAAATGTTTGTAAGGCAAAGAGAATTAAACCAAAGGCTTTATTTTCTTCTAAGGCTTTAAATGCTTTATTGTCATTGTTGTAAGGCCTATGTGTGAATTTATGTTTTTTTTATTCATTTATTTCAGGCCACTCAAGCCCATAAATAATATAGACCATCACTAACAATATATGGATACTAACAATATATGGATGTAATTCTGAAATAAAATATTAGATTAGAATAAACCTTCAATACTACGAACTAAAACACATTTCGAAATATTTTTAAAGAATTTAAAACTAAACTATCGTTTCAGGAACGTCTTTTGCTAGATCGCAGTGTCATGTACGCGTCTCAAGACATCGAAACACGACACACGTTTTAAACTCGCTCAGAATAGGCAACGTTTTACTAAATAAACTAAAAAGAGGAGATTTTCTTCTTAGTTTCTTGTTGCCTCTTCTCCGAAACCTGGCTACGTTAAAGGCAACTAGATTCATGTTACCTCCTTGTGTCAAAAGTGCCTGTAATTGCTATTATTGAAGTAGCTCTTTGACTTTCAGCTAAATGTAAAAATTGAGCCGGTGACTCAAACAAATAAAAAAAATAAACAACCGATAATAGCTATTTATTTGAACAGCTTCAAAATAACGAAACACTATATTTTTTGGTATTGCTTTTAGATTTATTTTGTGATAGATGAGTTGTTGAAAGCCGCGATAGTACTATAATAGATCTTGTGGTTTGTTTATACTCAAATAGATCGAATTTGGATAATAATGGTGCTCTGAAATATTCACTTTTCTGTATAAAGCCCAGTATCTTGATAGACGATTTATGGTACTAAGCAAATATTTCAATGTTATGCTCGAAAATGAATAAATGATATTGAAAAAAATAGTCATGTATTTGTTTTTTTTATGTGTTAGTGTATTTGACACGTTTTTCGGCTGAGCAAGCGTGCTTGTCCTTTCTCTGTATGAGAAAGGCCGTGGGTAGTAAACACATTCTAATAAATATACTTTATCGTATTAATGTAAAAAGACTATTCTAAGTTTAAAAAATTTTGAGACCTAGTTCTATACAAGATTAAATTTGGTTTTAAATTTAATTTTCTAAGACAATGTACTCAATTAACTAAGCTCTATTAATCCCCATTAGGCGGGGCGTTGTGTGTTCATTAGCGTTACACGTTCCGTGGTTTGTAGGTGAAACATTAGTCAGCACTTCGAAATTTGTTTCTATTCAAAATATTGAAAAGGGCGTAGCTTAAACGTGGGTAGTAAACGTAAAAATAATCAGCAACAATAATTACAATGAATAAGTGCGTACATAAACATTGATTTATTTCTATGATCTAATAGGAGGACATGCTTTCTGACAAAGACTACATATAAGTATAGTTTTAGTTATTATGTAATGTATATTTATATTATTTATGTATATTTAAGTTTTTTATTAATATTGTATTGTATATGTTTATATGGGCCTTGATGCCTGAAACAAATAAATAAATAAAATATAAGTATGAAAAAACGCTGACTTTTAATCCACAGGGTAAGGATGAAACTCATGAACACTGCCGTCGATAGCATGCTTGGCGCAGTCGTTATGTGCTACGTGTCATTTCCATATACTTAGTTAAAATATCTGTATAACTTACGGGTACAATTTCAGAGTCTAATTGCACGAAATGCACGATTCCTTACTAGTGAGGGGAAATTTTTTTTTTAAAAATAAATAAATATCTTCGGATAATTCGCACACGGTTATCTGATCCCAAGCTTAGCAGAGCTTGTGTTATGGTAACCAGACAACTGATATACATACTTATATGATTTGTAAATACATAAAAAATGAAAAGAAAGGACCACGAAACAATGAAAGATTTGTATTTGTATTTATTTGGATCTCCAACATGATTAGACCTTACATACTAAATTAATCAAAGTATAAGTATGTAGGTACAGTTCCTTGTGCATCTTCAATTATAGGAGACCACACCTTGCGTTAAAATCAAACAATTATTAAGTAATTTAAGGTGGCAAAGTAAAAAGATATTTGTGGTAATAAATCTAATAATAATAAACAAAAATAAGATAAATATATTTTGTAAGTTTGATGGCTTTATTCATAAATCAAAGTGCTACTTAATACAGCTTGTTCAATCCAATACATCAACCTCAGTGTACATGCGCTAGGCCTGACACAGTAATTGTTTTATAACGTGTCATATTTAGTTGGCGGCATCGCATTTTAAACTCATTACATGTTTAGACATGTTGTCAACGCACATTACCGTCTTGCAAAACGTTGCACTTCAGTTGTTTATACTTTGTTAACCGACTTCAAAAAACAGGAGGAGGAGGACCGAGGTTCTCAATTCGGATGTTTGTATTTTTTTTATGTTTGTTCGCGCATATCTCCGTCGTTTACCAACCGATTTGAACAATTCTTTTTTTGTTTGAAAGGGTAGACTTCTTAAATGGTCCCATTGTAATCAGGTCCAGGATCTGATGATCCTGGAGGACACGGTCGAGCACACGGTGGAGGTGTGCCGCGCATGGGCGGACCATAGACGTGTCCTCGTAGAGGCGATCGGCGGCGGTGACCTCTCGCGCCCAGCGCTGGTTCAGGCCATGCTTCGGGGCGAGACGGAATGGGATGCCGTCGCCTCCTTCTGCGAAGCAGTTATGCTAGTGAAGGAAGCGGCGGCGCGCGAGAGGCAACGACGAGCCTCTCGCCCCGGACAAAGACCCAGGCGAAGACGTCGAGAGTCGCAAGACGACTACCGGCCACCGTAGGCGCGGTTCTGCGGATGGCGAGCGATGGGTAGCTCGCCGCCCGGCTAGGACCAGGACCGCGTCGACGGCGCGTTAGTGTTCCACGCGCGCCTCAAAGAGAAGGAGTCGGCACAGGAAGGGGCCTAACAGGGCCAACGCCTGCCGGGGTTGCGGAATGTGTATAGTAGTCACCGTGACCCTGGAACATAAAAGGCAATCTAAGGAACATGAGTGGGTTTTAGTCAGTAAGAGTCTGACACGCCCTCCCGTCGCACCCAGGACGGGAGCAGTCATTGGATGATTTCCTACTCACCAAAAAAAAAAGGATCTGATGATGGTATCATGCCGAAATCGAGGGAAGTCGGTTTTTATTTTTAGACTTGAAGTAAAATATGCAGTGATGCAGCAGTATTATATGTACCTAATAGTAGTTTTTACCTGTGGCTTTGCCCGCGTGGATGTAGAAACTTTAGCGAAAGAGTAACAGGCAGAGTTACTTTCACATGTATAATATTTGTATTTAAATAATACAAACCTTATCCTAGCCTCATCACATAATGGTAAGGCATGTAACCACATTTATTTAGCAGATTATCGATTTCAGACTTATATTAATAGGTGTCTGTGATGTGCAAGATTAACTTTAGAAAGTACATAATATATGGATAAGATTACTAGTGATATTGGTATGAGCCTAGATTCGAACCCATTATGATATTGCACAAGAAGCGGGCACTTTAAACACAGCTCGAAGCATCACGACATAAGCCGCTTTAGACTGGTCGGCCTTAAGCGTTAGGTTAGGTTAAACCTGAAAAACGTACCTAAGTTTTAATTTTGTTTTACGTTAAATAAAAAAAAAACATAGGTACATTTTTAAGACTTAGTGAAATTACGCTGTTCGTTTGTACTTAAGACTGTCTATCTGTATTTGTTTGTAAATTGTAACAATTGAAAATTTCAGACTAAGACTTACTCTATACCGCTTTTTTATAGTTAATCGATATTTTTCCTAGCGTTGAACCCACAATGATGCGGTCATCTTTCTAGATATCCAATTAAAAACCTTTCAAGCTGCAAATGGTCAATTTTAATTAAAACATTTTAACGGTAAACAGTTTGTTTTTGTCTTGTCAACATCATTTTCTTAGCAACATTGGACAGTGAGCGCTAAAATCCCTGGTTTTTTGCTCATTAAAAGTGACTTCATTCAATGAAAGCTTATTTTGTGGAAGAAACAGGGAGTGACATTAGAAGCAGAAATGTTGTGCTTTTTCCTTATTTTGTCTATATTGCATTCAAAAATAAATAAATAAATATCCTTGGACAATTCACACACTGCCATCTGATCCCAAGCTAAGCCGAGCTTGTGTTATGGTAACCAGACAACTGATATACATACTTACATACTTTATAAATACATACATATTATAGATAAATTACACCCAGATACAGAACAAACAATCATGCTCATCACACAAAGTTTGTCCTGGGTGGAAATCACAGGAGAAACTTTGTGTGATGCAACGCAGTCATTTATTTATTTGTTCTATGTTTAAGTACTAGTTTTTACTTTTGGTTTCGAATCCGGGCAAGTACCAATGTGACTTTTTCAATTCATATGTACTTTCTAAAGTTTATCTTAGACATCACTGACATCCCGTGCCTCGGAAAGCACGTAAAGCCGTTGGTCCCGGTTGTCATTCGTAGAACTTTGACAGTCGTTACTGGTTAGCCAGAAACTATGACCAGTCTAATCAAGAGGTATCGTGTCGCCCAGTTACTGGGTTGTGAAAGTCAGATAGGCAGTCGCTCCACGTAAAACACCGGTATCCAGCTGAATCCGGTTAGGCTGGCAGCCGACCCCAACACGATTGGGAAAAGGCTAGGGAGATGATGATGATGTTTAAATACTAGTTTTTAGTGAATTCGAAAGTGTTGTGCCCTTTTTTACCTCTTGGGATGAAATTTCCAAAAATGCTTTCCTAGGGGGTACTTAAACTCCACAATGAACAGACCCTCTAAGTTTCATGTCTCGAGGTTCAGCGGTTAGGGCGTCGATGTATCAACAATTAGTCAGTCACCCAGTTCGTTTACTATTTTATAATAGAACTAGCTTTTGCCCACGATTTCGTTCGTGTTGGATAGTTTTCATCCCGGGGCATTTCCGGGATGAAAACTATCCTATGTCCTTTCTCGGGTACCAGACTATATCTGTACCAAATTTCATTCAAATCGGTTGAGTGGTTTAGGCGTGAAGAAGAGTCAGACAGACAGCAGTCAGACAGAGTTACTTTCGCATTTATAATATTAGTACGGATTACAGATCTCCTAATCTACATTTATATTATTAAGAGTTCTTCTCTCTTGAGTTCGAGTTGTATTATTATATTATTTTTCTCAGAAATTAATTATTATTTTTTCACAGAAGGCTTAATATTATTTACGTAATATAGTTACGGTCTTTTCTTCATGACAGCCAAGAAGTAAACATCAACTAGCCCATGGCCTAGCCATTTTGTGACATATTCATCTCTTGTCGCTGTCAGTCCAGCTAATTACTACAGCAGTAAAATAAATAAATAAATATCTTGGGACAACTCACACACGGCCATCTGATCCCAAGCTAAGCAGAGCTTGTGTTATACTTATATACAGTGTACATTATATGAGTGCCACATTGCTCATTTCAGTAATTCTAAAACACCAAAAATCATGAACAAAATTTACAACCACACACAACATAAGTTTCGACTCGCAAGAAAGTACTTCCACAAAGTAGTTAGGCCCGTAAAGCTAAAACTGTAAACATTACACTAAAAACCAATGAATTTATTACATAAACACGCATTAACAGTTACCTATTATGTCGTAAATCTGTAAGAAACTCTGTTTTCTCGAAAGAGGATTTATTAAAATTTAATTTGGTACATTAGACATGGTAGAGTCAAAATTGTTTGTTTTCTGAAGTGGAATGCTAACTTCTTTGAAGCTAGAGGAATAAGTTTTAAATAATTTGAAAGGGTTCTTTTTGTGAGTTTGTGAATAAAGAATTTTCTTTGTTTATTTTCTTCTGTTTTGTAAATAGTGTTTTTTATCTGGTAAGCTATTATTATGGAGATGTATTTTCAACCTGGTGTCCTGATGAGATATAGCCCGAAAAGTTATTTAAACGAAATCAAATGTCAAATTTATTCCACAAATAAAAGACTGCTAGGTACACAAAACGTTTCGTGAATTTTACCGTGCAACAAACTATTCTATAAGTACAAAGAATTGCCCATCCATTCTAATATTATAAATGGGAAAGTGTGTCTGTCTGTCTGTCTGTATGTTTGTCTTCCTTTCACGGCAAAACGGAGAGACGAATTGACGTGATTTTTTAAGTGGAGATAGTTGAAGGGATGGAGAATAACATAGGCTACTTTTTGTCTCTTTCTAATGCGAGCGAAGCCGCGGGCAGAAGCTAGTAAGGTAATAAAATAAAAGAGTCCACATAAACCCGAAAAAAACCCTTTATTCCAAAGAAAATCTCGTCGTATTTTCATGCCAAACTCACCCAGTCTGCACTAAGCTTAACACTCTCACCGCCATGTGGTACGCCGGCCGCCCACGTAAATTCTAGTGCAGCAAGCTATTATTGATATTTTTATTTGTTTCGGCAGGCCACGTGGGCGGCCGGCGCACCAAAAATTTCGCGCTATAAGTTTTGCATTTTTGTCAATTACTAACTGTCAATAAATCAAATAGGCAGGCCATCACTGTAATTAGGTCAGTTGGTCGCGCGCCGCCCACATAGCCTGCTGGTAAGGGTTTTCACGCGCTTTTTCTTACGCCGCCGCTTACGCGTGTTCAACATGTCGGATTCCGAAACCGATCCCGACTATAAACCATCGTTAGCATTGGGTTCATCGCAATCTGAATCAAGTTATTATGAAACTTCGTCAAAGTCTGATAATGATATCGCTTTGAGTGACTTTCGAACGCAGTCGCTGACTTCGGAATGGCACTTTCTGTTTGAAATGCCCAACACAACCTAGTGTTTACGGAATGCTACGCAGAAATTCATTCAAAATAATATTTTTTGTTTGTTATATGCAATATTTAATTCTTTATAATTTTGTAAACTGATTTTATTGAGCAAAATATTAATGAATATCTTCTTTCGAAACTTGTTTTTCTCAATTAATTACCAGCTGAATGGTCATGGCAATAGAGTCCGATTTTCCTCGTTTTTTTTTTCATAGGTAGGTTTTTGAATACTTTATTCGACACAGTTGGTTTTGACTCCTTATCGGGCAAGCCTAAATCAAAAAAAGTATTTGAATTCGTCGGGTCACAGCGGACCACACGGCCTGCTGATAAAATATGTGGCGTGTCCTGCCGGCGTGCCACTTGGCGTGCTGTAAAAGTTCTCTTAAATAAAGCGTGGCGAGTTGCTAAAGAAATGGGATGGGCGGCGCGCCGCCCACATGGCCGGCTGCTTTGGAAAACTGTATATATGCGTGGCGGTGAGAGTGTTAAACAATCAATCGTTGGGAACACCAGGGCCCTAGAGAGAGCATCCATTCGTGATTGCAGCATTGTATTCAGAAATTGTTCCCTCCATGTTGTTCTGTTCAAAACTATTTCAAAAGTTCTGTTCTGATTGAAAAGGTTTTGTTTTGGTTTGATTTACGTTCTATTTAAACTTTGTATTTTATTTATTTATTTTTCCAAGTCCGGAAAAATGATAATTATTTACCGATAAAAAAAAATTAAGCAATTATTATTATTTTTAACAAGAGAAGCGTAAATTATGTACAACTATATTATAGACTGTCATTTTATGTGATCCCTTTTAAAAATCACTATTTTCCAGATTGAGCAGTTAAAAGAGTTTTATAGTTTGAGCGATTGGGGTGACTTTAGAGCTGACTGTACAAGTATTTAATTTATTTTGTGACGTAACCTCGTGGGCTTTATGCGAGACAGATTGACCTTTAATATCAATCTCAACGTGATTACATAATATATTTCTATGAAGCACGTGCCTCGTAAATATTTTACTATATTGTCAATAAAAGGTATTACTTGTGGAGACAATCGGGCTTCATCATCATAAACGCGCTGTGATATGTTTGCCTGGTAATGATGGTACAGTCTTGAACATAGTCCTTTTAGTATTTCTTAATTCATTTTGAAATAATTTAATTATGTACGTCCAATTGCATGTCAATTAAAAAAAAGGTATCTTATAGGTATGGTAGGAAGTAGAAACTTTTGTTACTCTTCTGTTATTCTTTTCTAATTAATTTCGGTCGGGATCCAAGTAAGAGATAAATAAATAAAAGACAGTTAAATCGTTTCTCCGGACTCGCGAGCTTAAATGCTTAGCGGTTTTCTGGCGGACTTCACTGTTGATTCTGGCTTTCAGGAGTTGCAGTGATTGGAAAAAAAGCAGGATTGTCTCAAAAAAGTAATGTACCAATTTTCCCGAGTTTGTAAGTTATTCGAATGTTCTAAGTTAAAAAACTCTCTTCTAAGTTGGTTCTAAGTTCTAAAATCATGAAAACCTTCTTGTAACTTCATAGGAATATATTGTTACTAGAATTTGCACACCTTTTTTGTGGCTACCTAATCTTTACAAAGAACACACCCTGCAAGTTTCATGCCTCTAGGACCGGCGTCGGCGGCGAGGAAGGAGAAGTGACACGTGACAGTCAACCAATCAGATCGCGTGTAGCGTTTGGTTACTGCTTACTTATTATTTTACAAGTGAGTTCAGTAAGTTTATCAATTAACGAAAATGTGGACGTAAAATATTACAATTTATCTCCCGTTTAGAATCCTACGAAAGTTTATAAACTTCCTAGTAGATTGATAAACTTACGAATCTCGTTATTTTTCGGTGACATTTACAAATAAACATACATAAATATTTCAGTAGATTGTGGTGTGAGGTTTAATTTAAATAAGACCTTGGTATTTACATATTCTATTGGCTTTAATATTGTATGGAATAGTGGGCGTGTGTAATCAGAAGCGTGGTTGGATGGTCCCAGTAGGGCCCGAGAAGAAAGCGTTGGCCTCGTAGGAACGCAGGTATGACCAAACCAGGACCACTTTTGGGACCATGTAGGAAAATATTTCGATAAAAACTTTAAGAGCGTTCTCGCAAAATTGTGGAACTCAAAAAACAGTTGAAATTGACGGTGAGTGAGCCTGTGTGCGTGACGCACGCTTCTTGATACACACACGTGCAGAGACAGGGGTGCGTAACACGGTTCAGTTTACTTATGATTTAATTGAGAAAAAAATGCAAGATATGGAACGTGTTATTATGATAAAAAAATAAAAATATTATAGGACAGTGAAACTTACAGCATATAGGTATGATATAACTATATCTATCCTAACTTATATTATTAATGCGAAAGTGAGTTTGTTTTATTTTATTTTTACTTTATTATTCGAGGCACGAGCAAGTGCATTTAATAAAAAACATGAAATAGTTATTATAATACAATTTCCCTCAAGGACATCGATCTGGACTGTCTAGAATCTACAATTTCGGGGAGAACGCAAACAGTATAAATTTTCTCCAATTAGGTAGCATTTTTCATTCAGAATAGGTTGTAATTGTTGTTGTTCATGTAATTTAATTATGATGAACTTTTGACCTAAATGTGTGACTTAATATTGTTTTCTATTTCTAGATTTTACCTTATAATATCCTAGATTTTATGTATTTTGACATGTATTACAAATATTTGACATTTATTTATTTGACCTTATTGCCGTATTGAATTATTCTTATTTTTAATGATATATATGTCACCGGAAAATAACAAGATCCGTAAGTTTATCAATCTACTAGGAAGTTTATAAACTTCCGTAGGATTCTAAACGAGAGATAAATTGTAATATTTTACGTTCACATTTTCGTAAATTTATCAATTTCCGATGTCATACGGTAAATTTATAAACTAACGGTTATCAATTCGTAAGATTTTAAACGGTTTGACCAATCACAGAAACTCTTTTAAATATACGCATCTTTGAAATACGTAAAATAACACACTGCTCTCTGATTGGTCAATGTTCATAGTGCCAATGCTTGTGTCCAGAATATACTGGTATAATCAGACTTGGCAAACTATAAATTGGAAGCAACAATGCCTGGTTCCTCTCTGGCACGGATGTAGTGAGTTGAGTTTTCTTTGAGTTGCAACACAGTTCAACATTTAAAACTAATAAAAACGCACATGCAAACTGGTTTATTTATGTTCCGTGGCGAACAATGGCGGCCGCGAGGAAGGAGAAGTGACACGTGACAGTCAACCAAACCAATCAGATCGCGCGTAGCGTTTGGTTACTGCTTACTTATTATTTTACGAGTGAGTTCAGTAAGTTTATCAATTTACGAAAACGTTGACGTAAAATATTACAATTTATCTCCCGTTTAGAATCCTACGAAAGTTTATAAATTTCCTAGTAAATTGATAAACTTACGGATCTTGTTATTTTCCGGTGACATATATATATTTTTTTTCTTATTTTAATGACTGATCTGTTCTTATATTATTTGTTGTGCTTTATACCCTTAACTAGCTTACTGGCGTTTTGGTATTCACTGTAAGCCAGTAAGTGCATGTTTTAAATAAATAAATAAATAATATATTTCCTACAAAAACTAAAAAAAATATAGTATCTCTAATATATTTTTTTTCAGTTTTTGTAGGAAATTCAGAGCCAGTCCACACGCCAAATAAACAAATATTTTTTATTTGCTATGTGCAGCTGGCCCTGAATTCGGTAAAACCAGACATGTTTATTATAAAAAAATACTGTGACATTTTCTGTAATAAAAGCATTTTAAAACTTAGCCTGGTCCAACTATAACTAAAATAAAAACTACGTGGGTACATTGCTTAATATATTTATGTATACATAATATTTTCAATTTTGTTTAGCCGCGTGAGAACATGCGCCTAGGCAGACACGCCCCGCGGGCGGCGACATTAATGTTTCTCATTGTCTATTACAATTTCTATGGCACTAGGTTTTGGAATTTTTAGGACAAATTTCTTTATTTTGGGATCAGGTGTGGGCTCATTTCCCGCTAGCGACCAGGGATTTAGCTAGCGCAAGAAGAGCACTCAATGCTGCACGGCCGTCTTGAGATTGTTTTCGACGACCGTTTTTGTTGGCGCATCTATAGCTTTCTTCATTAATCGGCCGGTGGCATCATCGGCGTCATCGGTGTAATAGACGCAGCTGACCGTATGTTTTAACACCGCCACTACCGCGTGGGAGACACTGTCGTGGATGTCTAGCCTCCTGGACTTGGTGTTCGCGACGACGACGCTGTCTCAAGTCAATCCCTGGGCCACGTGAATGGTTAGGGTGCGCGACCCCTCACCGGACCCGTATCCCTGGCTGATCAGTGTGGGCCAAGAATAGGGTGTTTTGGGTGGTGGTCGGTATTTGCGCTCCTGTATAACCCTTCACTTTCAGGGAGTGTATCTGCGACAGCGACGGTTTTGAGGAGCATATACCGGAGTATATCTCACTGAGTGCAAATGCCACGTCAATCGGATGTCGGTGTGCGCAGAGCAGCTCCTGAGTGATGCCAGCCACCATGTTTGGACGGGTATACCTTAACTCAAAAAGGTTCTCTCTGTCCAAAAATGGTAGCTGATTCACGTCTCCGATAAAGACTACCTTGCTTGCACCACACTTCGGCTTGAACCCGTTGACTAAGATTGAGGCCATAGACAAAGGTGTGTCTTAGAATGATCTCCCAAGCGGTACGCAAGTTTTTTTCCGAGATCTTTGGCAGCTTCAGTCGTCTTCGAGTCAATTTATACTAGCGCAGAGTCGAAGCGCATCGAAGCGTCAAATTTTGTACAACTATAGCGAAACCGCACAAATGCGCGCGGATTCGCCAGAATACGCGCGCACTATTTTACGTGTAGTAATGGGCATCAACAGTAGAGCTATTGGTACACTTGACAGTTGACTCTCGTAACTGAAACGTGTGTAAAATGTTTGACAATGATCTTGCTATGATATGACTTATATCGGAAGTTGAAGAAGAAGAAATATAAAGCGGAATTATAGTGTTCTTTTTTTATGTGACGCGTAGGTTCGCTAGTGGGCGCATGTATACGCGACAATGCGCGCGCACCAATCAGCGTTGTTCATGCATAGACGAGCGAATTTCGAAAAATGCATGCGACTTTTTTAAATCTCAAGAGTAATGTGTGCCTTACTCTGTGGAGTTTAGGTTGAATTAGTTATGTTCAGTTTTGGAAAGATGCTTCGATGCGCTTTGACTCTGCGCTAGTATAAATTGACCCTAGTGGCCACGACATCCCTCTTCTCGTCGAAGTGTTCCATCACCTAGTAGTTTTGCCGCAGCCCCGCATCCCGTTTATCCACCTGACATTGGGTACCGCCCAAGCTTTCATCGACGCTAAGGTGTCTGAGGGCCCAGAAACGGACTGTGCCATTGATACTGGCGCATTTGGCGGTAGTCACTATCGGGTCGTCGTCTGCCACTTAAAATTTAAGCTTCCTCTTTGCCCAGAGTCACAAAGCCATACTTTGCGCTATAGGCTGCCATGTACGGTCCCGTCATATCTCCTCCGATGACTTGAGATGTAGCGTTGTCGTACACAGCCGCCCGCTTCCTCAAGCAGTACTCTCAGCAGACCCTCTGTTTTGCGCTGGAAGGTCAGCATAATTTTGTTGCAGGTTCTGAGGTTTACCTCCTTTTTTTTTTGGTGAGTGAGAAATCTTCAAATGACTGCTCCCGTCCTGGGTGCGGCGGGAGGGCGTGTCAGACTTTTACTGATAAACTCAAAACTCAAACTCAAAACTTTTTATTCAAATAAACCATTTACAGGTACTTTTGAATCGTCAAGGTGTCAGTCTGTCAGAAAAATGAAGCTAGTTGCTCGTTCCAAGGAGGTCTCATGGAGAAGAGCGAGCAAGAAACTCCATGGACACTCTTTTAAAAATCAATAGATTACAAAAATTTGGTTACATCATTCATTGTAGAATTTAAAGTACTATGTGAGAACAACGTACCTACTCATGCTCCTTTGATTGCCCTTTATGTTCCAGGGTCACGGTAACTATTATAAACATTCCGCAACCCCGGCAGGCTTTGGCCCTGTTGGGTCCCGTGCTGATTGATGCGCGCGTGGAACACTAACGCGCCGTAGATGCGGTCCTGGTCCTAGCCGGGCGGCGAGCTACCCATCGCTCGCCATCCGCAGAACCGCGCCTACGGTGGCCGGTATTCGTCTTGCGACTCTCGACGTCTTCGCCTGGGTCTTAGTCCGGGGCGAGAGGCTCGTCGTTGCCTCTCGCGCGCCGCCGCTTCCTTTACCAGCATAACTGCTTCGCAGAAGGAGGCGACGGCATCCCATTCCGTCTCGCCCCGCAGCATGGCCTGAACCAGTGCCGGGTGCGAGAGGTCACCGCCGTCGATCGCCTCTACGAGGACACGTCGGTGGTGCTCCCATGCGCGGCACACCTCCACCGTGTGCTCGACCGTGTCCTCCAGGCGACCGTTGCTGCAAGGGTGACAACCAGGCGCCGCTTCCGCCCGAATCCGACACAGGAACCTCCTGAACTGACCATGTCTGGTGAAGACCTGTGTCAAGCGAAACGTGAGAGCGCCGTGAGGTTTACCTCCTTAGTGTGGCTCTCACAACTGCTACGTACTCGAGGAAAGCGCTCTTGACGTGGTCTGTGGTACCCGAACTCTCTTAGCATTAGGCACCCGCGGTTCGGGATCTTTGGGCTTCCTTCGGAAAAACCGCTCCACTGTCGTTTCCTGTTTCGCTGATGGTGATGCGCGGCTAATGGACAAGAGCAGAGCGCTGAGGAAAGTGCCAATCGCTTTCAGGCGGAAACGCACGCGGGCGCGATCTTCTTTGTTAGCGGTTTTGTTCTGATTTCTTGCGGCTTTTTCGGTGCTGACATTTGCTGGGCTCTTTCGGACCCGCTTTGCGTAGTCGGACTTTTTGTGGAGCTCGTCGCACTAGCTGTTGGGTTTCCGGGTGCTTTGAGGAAACTCAAGGTTTCCCCTCTATCTCGTACACAACCACCTCATGGCTCTCTGAGGCTTTTAAACAGCCGAAGCGGTCTGCGACGTCTCCTTTTTCCCATCCGACCACCATTGAGTCAACACTTATGGTGCAGCCGTGACTGGCGTGAATTACTCTTACGACCCATTGTTTCAATCCATACTAATGTGAAAGTAACTCTGTTTGTCTGTCTGTCTGTCTGTTACGCTTTCCCGCTTAAGCTACTGAACCGATTTGAATGAAATTTGGTACAGATATAGTCTGGGACCTGGAACTATTCCACGCGGACAAAGTCGCGGGCAGAAGCTAGTGTTAAATATTTTTATTGTTCTAATAGAATTATTTTTTACATGACATCAACAAGTAAGTTTCACCATGACAACGATTTGCCATAGATAAAGATTTCTTCAGCATAACAGTTACCATTAGTTTATTGACTAGGTACCAAGATTTATGATACTAAAATCTATCATAAGTACAATAAAAAACTTAAATGTTGACAACCCCTGAATTATCTGTTAAAACTATGTAACGCACACTAATGCAAAACGGGAGTGCGAGCGACACAGGTCCTTCCTCCACAAGCCCTCGGGCGTTACTGACACTGCTGACAGCACGCGCGATGTACATCTACTAATAATAAGGCATTATTTTAGAATATTTTAATAAAACAATTTGAAGGTAAAATATATATAATATATACATATACAGGGAAGGTAAAGTCCTATACTGTAGTATGCTTACGTTTTTTTTTTTTAAATGTTATTACCCTATGTTTAAACAATATTTAAAATGCAGTACATTTTAGATCAGTATTGCTTTTGTATATCGTTTTTTTTTTGCGTCGATTCAATTTTTATCGCAATTCTAATCAATCCACAACCTTAAGGATTATATTACCCGTAAATATATAATATTTTCAGATTTTTCCGTGCTGCCACTTTGATACAGTAAGCAGAGAAAATCCTAATGTTTTTCCATTTGGTTGGAAATGGGTGTCGGAAAATTGCTATTTCTCGAAATATTTACATTATTTACAAAATTGTAATCACTCTACGAACTAAAACAAAGTCAGATTTATGATTCTCTATTGAAATATTATGCTATTATCTTTAAATAACAAATATCGAAGACTTGAAAAAGTACGTATTTTTGGTCAAACGCCCAAAATATGTGAGCGCGCTCTTAAGGAAAGAAATTGGCTACTTTTTACCGATTTATTATGAACTTTTAAAAAGACTGATCTTTGAGTTTATTTCAGACGTTTCTTCTCGAAAGGATGCAATTATAATTATGGACTTGTAAAAAGACTTTGGTCTCTAAGTTTATTTCAGACATTTCTTTTCAGAATAGCCGGGTAAAAAAATAAAAATAAAAAATATTTTATTTCAGACGAAATTCAAAAAACTTTATTGATGTGTAGATCAATATTATCTAAAAAAAATTATACTTTTTTATAATTATATTTTCCAACACCAACTTCTTTTCTTCGATGATATATTTTTTGTGTGACGCTCCGGAATTTCAATTTCATGTGGACAAACTTATCATCATTAATCATTTCTTATAGGTATAACCGATAGATAAACCTACTTACCTTTTATATATTTACTTAAACACCTGCCTCCCAGAAGAAATTCGGAAGTTTTGCCGTTAAGTAGTTCAGTAAGATTGATTGATAGCAGTTTTCTTATAACAATGTTATGTACATTGTAATAAGGAAACATTTATATGATATGTATTCAGACTATATACTTAAATATAGCCTTCAAATACTTTATTGTGTGACTTTTTTTTTGAGGATGGGAAATCATCAAATGTCTTCTCCCGCCTTGGGTGGGGCGGGAGGGAGTGTCAGACTTTTTCTGACTAAAACCCACCCTTATTCCTTCGGTTGGCTTTTTGTTCCGGGGCAGCGGTAACTATTAGAACTATTCCGCAACCCCGGCAGGTAATAGTGTGACTTCACATGGTGTACTTATTTGGCAAAATATTTGTGTTACTTGGGTAATACAAACTATAATTATGTTATTTATGAACCTTATTATAATAAGGTTCATAAATTGCGTTGCGTCGAATACGCGAATTTTTTTGCTAAATATGCAAAGTGAATATATTCTTATGGTGAATCGATCAATCGACCCGCCAAACTTTTTAGTCATCGTTAAAATTATCAGTGAAAGCTTAATCACTATTTAATAACTCTATTGACGAATGCATTTATTAAATACTGAATTAAACACAATAATCGGATGATGGTTGGTATGGATAGATGGAAGATGGTTTTGTATCTGACTAATTGAAAATCTCTTTGTATTGTTAGAAAAAAAAATAGCTTTTTTAAGTCATTGAGCAACTAAATAGGTACCTAATTAATTTTATAATTTAATCGATTGGCTTTGTTATGTATACGATTGTGAGTGAAATGTAAAAAGACAGAAACCTAAATGATAGAAAAAAATATTTACATTAAATTAGAAACTTGTTTATTCTTTAATTAAAATTAAATGAATTCAATAAATTATTGAATTCAAAATTGATGAATTGACATGAAATTAAAAAAAAATACTCAATCATTTTGTATCCCACGTTTAATCACACGGTATAATCAATCACACTATCAACAAATAATTTTTACCCACCTATATGACATTAAACCGATTTGTCAAAATCATTAAGAATTTTGTGATTGTCAGTACTCAGGCACGAGAGCTCATTAGTACCAGATATATCACAGCTCTGATAATACAACAAACGTAACGAACATATTCATAAAAAATATGTAGGTATGTTAATTTGGTTTTTAACTTTTGTTTCTTACTTATCAGTAAGTTAAAAAGATATTGAGCGAAGTCAGTCTTTAATTATGCTCGTACCATAATTGTTTTTTTTTAAACCTAGGAACATCTTGGCTATGGAAATATTTAGGGCAAATCTTCAACATTTTTTTATATAACTAATACAAAATAAATTACCCGCTTACCACGTTTAAAATTTAACAAGGAGTTAAAAACTTTAAGTTGTCTTATTTAATAATATATCATCACCTGTTGCGGAATGTGTATAATAGTTACCGTGACCCTGGAACATAAAGGCCAATCGAAGGAACATGAGTGAGTTTTAGTCAGTAAGAGTCTGTCACGCCCTCCCGCCGCACCAAGGACGGGAGCAGTCATTGGATGATTTCCCACTCACCAAAAAAAAAAATATTTCATCACCTTCGGTTAAAAGCCTCACCAGGCTCTTAACGCTTAATAAATTATTTAATTTGCAATTAGAGCATCATGAAGCCGTAAAGGGATAAGGATAAGCAATTCTTATTGTAGTCCGGGGACCTACAAGTTAATGTTACATAGATCCCCCATAGGTATGTAGGGTTATTACATGATAAAGAAGTGTTATTGTTCTAGGTCTTTTTAATAGTATATAGCTATCCAAATCTCTGCTCCCATAGGTCGTTTCGTGATGTAATAGTAGTTTATTATATTACTTGCCGATTACGTAGTTTTATATAAATTGGTGTAATACTTTTTAAAATCGGTCCAGGTTAGAGTTACCTACTTCATTAGAAATAAAAAATTATTATGCAAATCAGTTCACTGTTACGGAGTGAGGTAAGCATATTAACATTAAAAAAAAGGGAAAAAAAACCGGTAAAGAGAAATGTCTAAATATATAATATAAACCGCCGTATCTTTTTGTTGCGTTAATTTAGAAACTAGATTTTTTTCATTGCTTTGTTAGATGGCAGATCTAAGTGTGTGGATATTAATTTCAGCTTGATATCTCAACGCGTTTCTGAGAAAAAGGTTCTTGACAGACAGACGGACAGACGGACGCCTGATGTGAACTAACTACAAATTATTTACGGTTTTCGGAGTTTTTCCTTTACTTGTGCTACATGACCTTGCTTCTTGCCAAATTTCATGATTCTTGGTAAATGGGAAGAACCCTATAGGTTTTGATTCTCTTGCAAATTTCTAAATATGCTATATAAACCGCCGTAATTTTTTTTGCGTTGAATTAGAAACTTGATTTTTTCACGGCTTTGAGTGATAGCAGACCTGAGTATGTGATATTAATTTGAGCTTGATATCTCGACGCGTTTCTGAGAAAAAGGGTCTTGACAGACGGGCAACAAAGTGATCCTTTAAGGGTTCCGTTTTTACCTTTTGAGGTACGGACCCTTATTAAGAGACAGATAACCTTTTCCTTTTTGAAGTCGGTTTAAAACAAGCTTTTCATCATTACATTAATTAATGCAGATATCATTAGTCCTAATGAGCAATGGATTGCTAACTGCGATAAACCCCAACCTTAATTCTAGCTCGCTGCTATTTGCCAGTAGAACTCCTTCCATAATGGTAACGCAGTTTTGGATATACTCGTCAAATCAAGCATACAGAGAGATAATCTTAAAAATAGTTTTTTTTTGTAATTTGTTCTGTATATACTTTCATATGCAATAATTTCAAATAGATGAATGAGTATCTATAGTATCTGCCCAAATTCCGTTTGAACTTAATAAACCTAACCCGGTGTAATAATTTTAGATGTTAACGTTTGATGTTTACTGATTTGTTGTTTAGTATGACCTCGCCGTGTCTCCAATTTTCTCAGCAATTTCTACTAATCAAACTTTACCACCAGATTCAGGTCGTAAAAGTAATGTAAAAAATAATAATTTTTGGTTCATATCGTTTAAAGTTTCACATCAAAGAAAAAGCAACAGATGTACAGGAGGTGGAATTTATGACACGTGTCATACATATCACAGAAGTGTCAAGATATTCAAATATCTTGACACTTCTGTGATATGACATATGTGACATGGTAAAAACATGAAAAAAGTCAGACCTTGAAAACGAAGCTATGACCTAACATATGTAATACTAACAAGGCCCTTAGAGGATAGGAACGTATATATTTTGAGCATTGAAAATAGAAAGGAGACTTTAGAAAAAATACTCTTCGTTAAAGCAGAGGTGGTTTTATAAGGATCCCGATCTTTCCTTTTCTACACTATAAAAATTGTCCGTACAACGTAGTTGGGAATTTTGTATCATTACCTACCCAATTAAAGTTAGACACAATTTCTATAAAACCTCTCATAATTTTACCCTAAAAATCCGGTTCTCTTTAAAATTGTAAAAATTGATTTTTTGTTGTTACAAAATCAATAATTCGTTGGTCAATTAAATTGCTCACTCAGTAACGTCATAAGGTGATATTGCCATACAATACCAGTGGGAGAATTGCATTTTGACAGCTTATTTATAAAAAGTCCGTCTATTCTGTTAGTCATTTTCTTTGCAATTTTTAGTTCCTAATAATTTAATTTAGTTAAATGGTTAATAATAGTAAATTTTTAGTTCAATATTTTAGTCTTAGATTTATTTATTATTGATTTTATAAGTCCATGTGACTGATTAAAATCTCTGTTGTAATCATAAACTACCCAACAACAACCAAAACAATAAACAACTAACTAAACCAAAAGATCATCAGCTCATTGACTAAACAACCTCAAAAACTTCTTGACCTATCAAATAACAATAATAACAATTTATTGACCATATATTTTGTGACATTGTATAACAATTTACTGATGATGATGATGATAATTATTTTGCATGCAATTGATACATTTTCTGTAAGTATAGCTAAACATGTGGACTTTAGACCTGACTGTAACATCTTTATACTATGTTTAAGGCAAATAAAGACTTATCTTATCTAATAATATTTTACCCAACCCTGAAATCGAATCCAGAAACCTTACAACCTGCGTCTGCAAGATCAAAGAGGCAATCTATTAAACAATGACCGAGGGATAAATCGAATAAAGCGCGGACAGAAACGGCATTCTTATTCTTCGTCATTTCTTATTCTTGTGCTTATTCCTCGCTTAGAACTCGATTTGCACTCGTTTTAAACTCCGACGTTATTGGCAGTGTCTTACGACTGACAGCGAATTTTCCTTCCGGGACAATTTGCCGGATGATTTGAAATCTGGATTGCCAATAGCGGGTTTAGTTCGATTTCTACTTGAGTTCTAACTGAACTTTAGTTTGTCTGGAAAATATATTTAAATTGTTAATGTTCTTATTGAGAGGTTAGTTTAAAACATTAAAACGTAAATTATTGATATTTTAATTACTGGTTTTGCATTATTTTTGTATATATTAGTCATATTTCAGTTATAAAAAAACGCTAATCACATAAATGCTTTGCGATGAAATTAAAAAACCATTCAAGTACGTTAGAGCTTTCCATGTCTACCAATTTTTAATTAAAAAGATAAATTAACAATAAGAAAATTTATTCATTTAAACACAACTAGTTAGTGTACACAGGTCAATCTAATACAAAGGTTTAAAAAACAAATTCTGTATTATATCTACAATTGACCACACATGTTTTTAAGCCAAAATCTTATAGTAGCTAAATAATTCAAAGCAAAAAACTAAAAAAGTACAGCACCGAATCGACAAAGACAATCATTAATAACTTTTTGGTTTAAAAAACAAGACAAAAACGGACTAAACGGAGAGTAATGATTATGAAACAAACTTATTGGTATGAGACCTTTAGAAAAATGTAGGTGTTTGTTTTAACAGTTGCGATATTCAAAGTAATAAATCACCGCTTGGTACAGGGAAGCGGATGCGAGGGACGTGACTATTAATTAACTATGAATTTCATCAAATTTACCACAAATTGGCGGAGTAACTAAAATTAGAAGACACGACAATGTGATATTAAACATGACTGAATTAAACCCACACGACGCCAGCGTGTGGTGAATAGTCACCTACGCCTTTTCAGAGAAAGCTTAAATTACACCGAAAGGACACATTTTGGTTCAAATTTTAAAATGTCAGCCAAAGAAAAACAATATTCTTTTAGAACTAGTTCGTCTAAACATTTTTTATTATGGCACCAAAGCTGTGGGACCGTTCCCCTTGGTTTTATTTGAGTTCATAATCGCACAAATTTTTAGTAAAATCAATTGCATAATATTATGCGTAACATTTGACACCTGCAACTTCATGGGTTTTCCGCAATTATCTGAAACAACGACTTAATATACAGCAATAATTTTTAAAAGCATTTAATTAAATTTAATACAAAACTTTCGCATTGCATAATTAGCGTCGCTTAAGCATGCAACACGTTAAAATGTCAAGCATTGTAACTAAATGTTTAAATAATTTCAGTTTTAAAAATTCTGTGACGTACTGACATTTCGACCTTTGACCTTCGCTGTTATTTATCTTTAGAAAAATCTATGTTTTCACGAATAAGTAGCTATAAACTTCAAGGAAAAAGTTCTTTCTAAACTTAACTAAGTGCCGAAATGGAGTATTTACAATATTATGAAAGCGATGAGAGATTGTTTATTTCGCGATTACATTTTATTTAGAGTATTGGAAATAGAAAGAAATTGTAAGACACAATACCGCACTCAAATACAAAAGAATCCCGAAAGTCTCCTTTTTAGGGTTCCGTAGTCAACTAGGAACCCTTATAGTTTCGCCATGTCTGTCCGTCCGTCCTCGCTTAATCTCTGTAACCGTTAGCACTAGAAAGCTGAAATTTGGTGCCAATATGTATATCAACCACGCCGACAAAGTGCAAAACAAAAAAATTGGAAAAAAACGTTTTATTAGGGTAGCCCCCCTATATGTAAATAGGGAAGTGGTTTTTTTTTTAATTACAACCCTGACGTGTGATATATTGTTGGATAGGTATTTAAAAATGAATAGGGGTTTACTAAAATCATTTTTTGATAATGTCAATAATTTCGTAAATAATCGCTCCAAAAGGAAAAATCAAAGCGTCCCCCCCCCCTCTAACTTTTGACCCGTAGGTTTAAAAAATATGAAAAAAATCTGGAAAGTAGAACTTTATAAGAACTTTCTAGGAAAATTATTTTGAACTTGATAGGAAGAACAGTTTTTGTACAAAAAAGACAAAAAGGTTGTACAAAATAATTTTTGCGTACTTAGTATGTCAACGTAACAAATAGCCTTTTTTTAAACTTATAAGTAGATACACTTATTGTGACGGACGGGAAACTACGGAACCCTACATTGAGCGTGGCCCGACACGCTCTTGGCCGGTTTTTTATTATTATGTAGGACTGGATAAGCCAGAAAATTCGTAAAGAAAGACACAAATATTTTTAATCTTTACTTTTGAATTTTCTTCTACCCTTATAATAGATTTTAAGCGGTCCTTCGATAACTCAAAGCAGAGCGTTTTACGATTCTATTGAAGTAACACAAAAGATCAAATTTTATTGATATGGGAAACGTATGGAAAACGAATTTGTATAGGTCCACTCCGTACTACAATTACAGTCCACTGAAAAGAAATGAAATTTCTGAAGAACTTTAGAAAGGTAGAAGGTAAAGGTAAAAGGAAAACTAAAATATCTAGGAAAGGTTTTCCTTTAAGTTAACATACAGTACAAACTGGGTAGGTTCAGTTCGCACCTAAGGTCATAGCTCATTAGAGCCACCCGGCAGCCACTCCGCGCCGCCTCGCCTCCTGCGGCTAGTATTCTTTATATGGACTTGTATGGGCATATATGCGCTTACTATATCAACTCCGTAGCGGCACCGGATCGCCTCGGTTATAAGGCGAGTCGGTGCGGAGTGGCTGCCGGGTGACTGTAATGAGCTATGACCTCTAGAATAAATCTTCGTCGTCAGTGTTTGTTCTGTGTCTGTTATTGGTGTAATCTATTAAATACTAGCTTTCGCCCGAACTGATGTCGAACCTCCATGCTCTATTTTATTATCCTTTAGAGGTGGAATCCTCATAAATCTTTACTTAGATACTTACTCTTTACATAGAACAAACTCTCCATGTTTCATGTCTCTAGAACCAGCGATTTGGGCTGTTCGTTGCTATGGACCTTGAGGGTCGAGAGGTTGGAGCCGCGTCTCAACACGAACTTTAAGTCGTTTGTGGTGCGCGTTCCGACACACCATCTCGAGAAGTTAATTAAGTTAGAATGGGCCTTTATGCCTGAAATAAATAGATAAATAATAATAAATAAATATAGCGCCCAGACAACCATTCAGTCAGTCAGTTTATTATTAGGTATATATAGATTAGTATGTACTTATCAAAGGAATGTTAGGAGAAAAATAAAACGGTGGACTGATGAGATAATACACGTAGCAGGAAACGACTGAATAAAGTCAGGCAAGGACAGGGAGTTATGGAAGAGGATGGAGGAGGCCTTTACCCAAACAGGGGTCCATATTTCATAATACCAACTTAATTGTAAGTCAATACTAACACTCAACTACAACATATAAACATTGTAATTGTAACATTGCAAAAAATATGGAATAAACGGCTTTATTATTATTATTATTTATTATTTTGTGCTTATCATTTTAATTTCGGTTGTCATTCGTAGAACTTTGACAGTCCTTACTGGTTAGTCAAAAACTCTGACCAGTCTAACCGAGAGGTATCGTATCACCCAGTTACTGGGTTGTGGAGGTCTGATAGGCAGTCGCTCCACGTAAAACACGGGTATCCTGCTGAATCCGGTTAGGCTGGAAGCCGACCCCAACACAGTTAGGAAAAGGCTAGGGAGATGATTATTATGTACTTATCAATTATCAATCATATATTTAAAATGGTAAACTGACTGACTAATTCTGACTGAGTGATTGATGACTGTTGATATATCCACGCACAGCCCAGAATACTGGTTTCAGAGACATAAAACTTGCAGGGTGTGTTCTTTGTGTAGGTAACCACTAAAAAGGGGATGCAATTGGTATCGACATAACATACAGTGAAAGCGAGTGTATAATAATATCAGTTTCTACCATATTACACGTTTTGCATAGCTTTTAATCCGATGGCCGTGTGTAAGTTGTTCCAGGATATATTATTTATTTATTTTCTAATCTATCTACGTGCACTTTTAATCTAATCTTAAGGCTAACGCAAGCATTCGATTCGAGTGAAGATTCTTATTGGAAATTCGAAGTAAAAATCTGAAAGCATTCTGACTTGAATTTGTATCGGCATTCTTATAAGTAGAACTAGGAATTGCCGAAGTTTATTATGTGTAAAAGTCTTGCATAATATTGAATTTTATTTCATTCCATTTCTGGTTAATCGTTCTAATGGTATATGACATTAATTGAGCCTTCTCACCATTTAAATAAGGTGCATCATCATCATCAAGTTTCAAAAAATTCTCATATAACACTGATCGAATGAAATTACAGAATGGTTGTCAAATATGAATTATTTTACCGATTTCTTTGAAATACTACCAAACGGTTTTAGATGAAACTTGACAATGGTATAGCTTATATAAATGAGAAAATCACTATTCACATAATAATTATCACAACACTTTGGGGTATTTTTTTACTCTTTCTTGATGATTATTTTTACTGACTAAAACCACAGCTAAAACCCACCCTTGTTCCTTCGCTTGCCCTTTCTGATCCGGGCCCCCGTAACTATATTAGAACTATTCCGCAACCCCGAAATCTTTCTTTATTATAATAAAAAAAATGTTATTAACTTTAATGGCCACGTTTACGCCACACACCCGTGTTAATCCCTCTGATTACAAGTATTTACCACAGCTATGGACTTTTTCCTTCTCATTAAATATTACAGCCAAAATCTTCACGCTAAATAACTCGGTTTATGTATGAAAAAATGCTCCAAAAAAGGCAATATCTTCCCGACAATGTATGGCCGCTGTATATTGCTAGCATTATTTTAAGAGTGACTGGGTCATAATCGAAAATGTTTAGAGGCATTTTACCTTCTTTTTTATGAAAGCAGAGCCTAAGCTGCAGAGGCTATGAGCTTGAAATTATGGGAGCTGATGCCTTTTATAGTATAAATATCTACTAAAGAAATTCATGGTGATTTTAACTGTCACCATTATTTTCCCATCTATGTATTCTATGTTAGCAATTGATTGCCTATCAAATCTCCATACAGTTACTGGTTAACACGATATAAGATGTATCGTGTTAGGTTAGACTCATTGTCTGACTTTCTGTTTCCTGACTATCTGAAACGATTGTAACACTTTGGAATAACACTTGGGACCAACGACCTTATTTGCTTACCGAGGTAAGTGATGGTGACGGATTCAGATAAACTAGAAAATAATTAATTAAATTGAGAGAGTCGCATTGCAAGAAGCGAGTACACACGGCTACTAACACATCAAGCATCAAGTATGTTTTTCGTACAATCAGAAGTCAGCTTATGCTGGTTATATATAGATTGATGTGTAGCCCACCGTACTATAACTAGGAGTAAAATAATGGAAGAAGGGTTATATGAAAACCCGTCATTTTCTACGAAGCGGTAACTATCAGAATAGTAGATTGTATTACACGGGCGCAAAGTTATATTTTTACGGCGAGGGCGTTTTTTGAATCCAGAGCGAAGTGAGGGATTCTAGAGTAAAATCCCGAGCTTTGCGAGGGATTCTTAAATAGAATCCCGAACGTAGCGAGGGATTCAAAGTACGTCGCCCGAGCCAAAAATATATTTTGCGCCCGAGTGATACACTCTACTTTTCATCACCCCCTATGAGAAAATTAAAGGCGCTTCATACTTTATTGTAAAATTATTATTGTAGCAGCTACATTAATAATTTGCTGCAAAACAATCCGTGAAATTTTTTACGGGAACTCGGGCTGTATTTTGCGCGTTTTATTTCTATTGTTTTTTTTTATTCTGCCGCGGCGTGACTATGGTTTTGGCCGTCGTCGATTATTTGGCGCTGAGCATTAAGACGTTCCAAATTCAAAGAGTTTTTAGGCGCACTTATAACAGGGCGTAAAACATGCAAAGGCGCTCCAAATTCAAAAAGTGCGATTAAAAGTTACTTTTGGGCGCACTTTTTGAATTTGGAGCGTCATTATTGCCCGCTGAAAGTTTCTTATAGAAAACACCAACTTTGGGCGTACTTAAAGGGGAACAAAGTCGTCTTTTTCGAATAGGTGGGGTGAAAAATAATTTGCAAACTTCATGACAGTTTGCTCGCCTTTAGAAAAATAGCAAGAAAATTTATTATCTGTTTCAATTCTTGGAAAAGTGACGAACAGTTCGAGAAACGGTTGGACCCTCCTTACGTTGTATTTATATATGTTGACAGCTTTGTCAGGAAAAGGAAATTGAAAAGAAATCCTTCTGAAATCTGGCAGGCACACTTTTTCGAATATTGAACTGTAAATCCGTACTAATATTATAAATGCGAAAGTAACTCTGTCTGTCTGACTATCTGTCTGTCTCTTCTTCACGCCTAAACCACTGAACTGATTTAAATGATTTTGGTACAGATATATTCTGGGACCCGAGAAAGGTCAAAGAATAGTTTTCATCCCGGAAATCCCCTGGGAACGGGAGCTATTAATCCACGCCGACGAAGTCGCGGGCAAAAGCAAGTATATTACATCATATGGTCCTTTCTGGGGTCCCAGATTATAACTGTACCAAATTTCATTTAAATCGGTTCAGTGGTTAAGGCGTGAAGAAGAGACAGACAGACAGAAAGACAGACAGACAGACAGACAGAAAGACAGACAGACAGAAAGACAGAAAGACAGACAGACAGAAAGACAGACAGACAGAAAGACAGACAGACAGAGTTACTTTCGCATTTATAATATTGGTACGGATTGAAAGGTGGAATCGAATAATTGGTGGAAACTGAAACGATTTGCTATAACTAGCTTACAGCCACCACTGCATGCCACAATGCGTATTCTGTGCAATCAGCCGAATACACATCACTGGAGTTCCTAGAGTTACGAAGGAATTGATATACGGTAGACTGGTAGAAAATGCCTAAGGCATTAAGTTCGCCTAAATAGGCGTTTTTTAAGTTGTGCATAAATAATGAAGGAACGAATAAAAATATAAAAAAAAATTGTCCCTTCAACGACCAAGCGACAGCCGGCTGTCGGGCAGCTGTTGACTTTTTGTTGTGTCTCGAATCACGTGTGTTCAAAGGATTAACTGTTTGTTACGTTTTGACAGATAATCCACAGAATCAATCCTACTATGTTAACTTTTTTTTTTTGGTGAGTTGGAAATCATCCAATGACTGCTCCCGTCCTGGGTGCGGCGGGAGGGCGTGCCAGACTCTTACCGCCTTATTATAAAACAAGGTTTTTCTCTAAACCAGGTTTAAACCATTGAGCCAGGTTTTGTAATTTGAATCTTATTCTGATACGATCAAGATTCGAAATACAAAATCTAGCTCAATGGTTTAAACCTGGTTTAGAGAAAAACCTTGTTTTGTAATAAGGCGGTTACTGACTAAAACCCACTCATGTTCCTTCGATTGCCCTTTATGTTCCAGGGTCACGATAACTATTATAAACATTCCGCAACTACACACATCAAAAGTGTCTAGGGATATTTCAATTAAACCTAAACAACTAAAATTCTATTAACTTTTTGTTAAGACACCTACACATTAAAATAAACCTTGTTTAATAGCCTATCTAATCTGATAATAAACATTTAGATAAAGTTAAATTAAAAAAAACTTAGAAGAAGAGGAAAAACTCAGACAAAATTTCAATCTTAACTTTATTTTTGAAACATCAAAACCCAAACCAAAAAAAACTATTTTTTTTACAAACATTGTTGAAAACATAGAATTAATAATCCGTGAATCCACCTAAGACTCTCCTGACACATCTGCAGCGGTTCTGCATACTCAAAACAAGGTGTCAATATCCTGTTGTGGAATACTGTCCAAAGTCCTTTTATGATGCAAGAAAAGCTGGTTTTCATCCTCAATATCTTCAGGGAAATTCCTAAGAGCTCTTCTCAGAAGCATATCACAGGCATGCTCAATAGGATTTAAGTCAGGAGATTGTGCAGGCCAGTCTTAAGCTTAGATATCATGCTGTTGTAACCAACTTGTGACGATACGCACCGTATGGGGACTGGCATTGTCGTGCATTAGCTGGAAATTTTGTTCCATTTGTTGTCTGTGGGGCAAGATTACAGGCTTTAGCATCTCATCTCGGTATTTTAGAGCAGTCACATTGCCTGGTATCCAAACGAGGTCCGTTCTACCGCCGAGACGAATCCCTGCCCAAACCATAATCGTGCCACCTTGATATGCATGAACTTGTTGTAGGTGCTGCAGTCGATTCCAACGTCCAGGTTCTCTCTAAACGCGTACTCTTCGCGAATCAGGATGAAATCCAAACCTGGATTCATCAGTGAAAAGCACAAGTGACCATTGAGAATGGTTCCAGTTTTTGTGTGCAATAGCCCATTGTAATCTTCTTCATTGATTGCCTCTCCTTAGCGCTAGTACTCGAATCAGCCTACGAGTACGTAGGTTGACTTTATGCAGTCGTCTTCTCAATGTTTGACCGCTTAAAAGCAAACCATACTCTCTCTGTAGCCTTTGAACCAATTGCATTGCCGTTACATTTGGTTGACTTCGTGCAGCATTTACTATGAATCGGTCCTGTACATGTGTTTTAATGCGTTGAGGTCCTCGGTGCCGTTCCACCACTTCCCCCGTGACACGATAACGTGACCAAAGCCCGGATATAACGCTCCGACTGGTCCTCATGGCTTCAGAAACCGCAATTTGGGACAGTATTCCACATTCAAAACAAGGGTGTCAATATCCTGTGATATTGACACCCTTGTTTTGAGTATACAGAACCGCTGCAGATGTGTCAGGAGAGTCTTAGGTGGATCCACGGATTATTAATTTTAAGTTATCAACAATTTTTATTAAAAAAAAAATGTTGTTTTGTTTAGGTTTTGATGTTTCAAAAATAAAGTTTAGATTGAAATTTTGTGAGTTTTTCCTGTTCTTCTAAGTTTTTTTTTTTTATTTAACTTTATCTAAAAGTTTATTATCAGATTAGATGGGCTATTAGACAAGGTTTATTTTAAAGTGTAGGTGTCTTAAAAAAAAGTTAATAGAATTTTTGTTGTTTAGGTTTAATTGAAATATCCCTAGACACTTTTGATGTGTGTAGTATGTTTACTTCACGCTACAACCTACAGGAGCGAAGCAGTAACCAAAAAGCTGACATAACGCGGGTAAAACCGCGGGCGACAGCTAGTTTTGTCATAAATTGATGTAAAACTTGCTATTCTATTTTTATTTTAGACTTCGTAGGTATTTGGTAGCTTTTTTTTTACTAAATCTAGGGTGTATAGTCAACAGAATAAATATAAAGGAAAAAAAAACTAAATAATTATTGTGGGAAAACTTATACAAGGCCAATGACAAACTAAGCAGAGCTTGTACTATGGTTATCAGACAAAATGATAACAAATGATATAGGTACACACTTATATGGTTTATAAATACACTAGCTTTTGCCCGCGGCTTCGCTCGCGTTAGAAAGAGACAAAAAGTAGCCTATGTTACTCTCCATCCCTTCAACTATCTCCACTCAAAAAATCACGTCAACTCATCGCGCCGTTTTGCCGTGAAAGAAAGACAAACAGACAGACAGACAGACAGACACACTTTCCCATTTATAATATTAGTATAGATACATTATATAGATAATTTACATCCAGACACACCATACAAACAATTGTGCTCATGACACAAAGTTTGTCCTAGGTGGGAATCGAATCCACGACCTCCGGCTTAGCAGTAAGGGTCACTAACCACCACTTAGCCAACAGGCCCGACAATAAATAAGAATCCATGGTCCGTCAGACTTTATTGGTTTTATCTTAAAAACTAATAGATTTTTTTGTAATACATAAATTGTGAAAGAAAATGAAAATATAAATTAAGTTATCAACGACCAATAGACAGCTGGCTGTCGTGCCGCTATTGTCTTTCTATTGTGTCTCGAATCACGCGTGTTCGATGGATTAAGGACGAAAATAATTAGGTTTCGCTTCGCCGGTGTTGAGTCATTTGCAGCCCGCATACTAATAAAAGTAGGATCAAATTCAACTGAAGTGAGTGCTAGACAGTTCGATTTTCTTCTGAAATCCGGTGTAATGATCACCTTTGTTCGGTATTTGAAATCCGGTAAATCTACCGGTCCGGCACAGTAGGAACCGGGCCTTATTGTGATTCGGTTTAAAGGGAATTAGTGGGGTAATCACAGGCACCTGGCACATGGGTCTTTGTTTTTGAGCTGACAATGGATCTATGCAGATGCCTAGAAGGGGAGAAGGCCACTTAACATCCCGTAGGCCGGTTGATAGTTCACTATCCAATTATATAATAGAAAGTTATTTTAAACATTTAACGACAAAGCGACAGCCGGCTGTCGCGCTGCTATTGTCTTTCTATTGTGTCTCGAATCACGTGTGTTTGAAAGCTTAAATAAGACATGGATAATCGATAAATATGTAAATCTATATGTTTTCTTAAAATAGAGTCCTCCATATTACTAAACCGGAGGTCGTGGGTTCGATTCCCGAAATTCCCAAATAATATTGAATTCCAAAACTGAACAGCAATCCTAATGATACCGAATTAATATAAATGACAAATCCTCTGAATAATAAACTAAAATAAAAGTTTTTATTGACTATACTTTGGTATAACAGCCTAAACTAACCGAAACATCCTGTAAAGAAAGAAAAAGTCAGCTCAAAAAAATACACCATCCATAAAATAAATACATCACAAAAAACGGAAGTAAAACCGTTCCATTTCACAAATATTTGCAGAAAACATTCACTAAATTCACAATGAATACAAAAATACATTTAAAATACATAAATATGATCGTAAAGTCATGTAAACAAGTTTCAGTTACAGCTTTCAGCTTTCAGTCGCGCGATAGCTGTGCGGCCGTGACGACGCATCGATGAGCCCGTGACGTCATCAAAGTTTCCCGAAAATATAAATAAGTAAAATAAATAATAAATAAATAAATAGGAAAATTATATTGTTATTAGATTTCAGTGCTGTGTATGTGCTAGTGATTTTTCGGAAAAGTTTTGGAATAATTGAATTTAAAAATTGAGTTTTTGGAATAAAAATTGATGAGTGATAATTTTGGTAATTGAAGCGTGAGACAGTAAACTAGTAAAAGTGACAAAAAATATAAACTTCACATTAAATTTTAATAAAACTTTCTTCACTTGTGAAAAACAGTTTTGTAGTTTTATGAGTTTGGAAGAGTTAGTTCCGATTTGGACATTTAAAAGGTATGTTATTTATTTGGGTTATGTAATTTAAAATTTATTGTTTATTGTTTGTTAAGTGGCTTATTTGAGATTAATAGTTTATTTGTTGAATATTGGTTAAGTATACTTTTTTTGGAGCAAAAAAAAATTTTTGTTTAAAAACGTTTCAAAAATAAATACTTTGATTGCCTAATAATAGATTTAGGAACTAGGTTTCAAACTTTTAACCGTGACTTCACAAGCCAACTGCCTTACTCCCGATTCCTTTAAACTTTATACGGCAAGAAAACTCAAAAAAATATCAATTAAAACTTCGAACACACGATTCAAGACACAATAGAAATACAATAGCAGCGCGACAGCCGGCTGTTGCTTAGCCGTCAAAAGGTTAAATGTATCAAAAATAATTTAATCCATCAACCTTCCATCAACAATGATTTAAACAGCGTAAACTCAGTCTTAGCCTTTACAAAACCATTATGCAACAGCTGTAAAAGATTACAACTTTCTTTTAAATCAATTTAATAGCTATACGACGTTTAATTACATTCCCATATGCTTCAGTGTTAAACAACTAAACAATACTGGGTTATATTACAAATCTATGACGTCAGGAATGCGTTTAAAAACGTATTTTACACGATGTGGTTGCTATGTGGGTTTTTTTTCATCATCATCTCCATAGCCTTTCCCCAACTATGTTGGGGTCGGCTCCCAGCCTAACCGGATTCAGCTGGATGTAGTGCCCAGTTTCTGAAACTGGGCAACACGATATCTCTTGGTTAAAGCTGGTCAGACTTTCTGGCTACTAACGTCTGGCTGTCAACGTTCTACGAATGACAACCGGAACCAACGGCTTAGCGTTTAACGCTTTTGTCAGCGACTTTTCTTGCATGAAGTGAAGAACCCCTTTATTTCCACCCTAGTGCATAATTCCTTCTGAGATGAGATATACATAAAAAAATAATTGACATAATTTACCACATTACACCGTATACAGAGATACATCTATTATATCTGCCAATACTTGTAAATTCCATGAATTATAAGTAAGCCTTCATCGTCTCTTCTAACTTTGCTGTGCCGAACAAGGTCCATATTGATCTTGACATTATTTTATATCACCTTTGTACATAATAAAGAATGCAATAAAGTATATTGAGTAAATTGTGACGTAGGTACCATGTAGAATTATAGGGCAATCAATTTTCGAGTATTTTGGGCTTAGTCAGTTATTGATGAAATTGTCTTTTGATTTTATGTATAGCTTTCGCCCACGGCTTCGCCCACGTGGATGTCGAAGTTATATCCACTACTTTATTCCTATATTCCTCCGATCTTCACAAAGAGTCATGTCAGTTTTTGGTTTTCGAAATTCCGCAATTCTGCCCATTTTTTATTAGCCTTTTTTGTGGCATTCCGGGGGAAGAGGATTTTTTTTTTATAATACCTTCTTGAGTTCCTTCTTCTTGAGTCGTTCTTTCATTTTTGCAAAATGACGCAGTCTGAGCTCCGCTGTTCTCGTATGGAAAATGTATTGTAAAAAAAGATAGTAAAGTTACTGCGCAAAATAATTTATGTCTACTGTCCGTCCATTTTCCTCTTTCAAAGTTTGCAACGGATTCTGATGCGTATTTATTAGATATGTTATAGGCAATGTGTATAATCCGGCATTGTATAGAATGCCTAGGCTTTATATATATTGCCTAAAACGTTCAGGCAATGTATATAATACGATTAATTTCATAAATTGCCTAGGTATTGTATAAAATGCCCAAAGCGCATCAGGCAATGTGTATAATGAACGACCACGAGAAGGAGAAACGTGTTTCTATTATTTCATTATGTCATTTCTATTATTACTTTTGATAATTAAATGGTAAATAATATTTCTCACACTTGACTACACATTTTTAATACCTAATGAAACCTTTTTAGAAGATTTTTAATTTATACTTATTATTTAGAGTAATGTTTGTGTTAAATAAAGTTTAATAATGTTGATTTTGAATGGTATAAATCAAACTTTATCTAAGTATTTTTTGAATAATATGTTATTACTTTGATAACGTAGCGCATAGATTTTGTGTCGACTACTAAACATGTGAAGATATTTAAGAAAATAATTGTTTTTGTTATTAAGTACCTACAAGTAACTAGATTGCAATTTTCATATTACTCTATTTTAGTTTGTTCAAAGATGTTACCTAAGATTTTATTTCCTTACGAATTATTATTATGTTACCTACAGTTTATTAAAAGTACAATAAAAGCTTATCCATACTAATATTATAAATGGGAAAGTGTGTCTGTCTGTCTGTATGTTTGTCTTTCTTTCACGGCAAAACGGAGCGACGAATAGACGTGATTTTTTAAGTGGAGATATTTGAAGGGATGGAGAGTAACATAGGCTACTTTTTGTCTCTTTCTAACGCGAGCGAAGCCGCGGGCAAAAGCTAGTTTTAAATAAAAACTGTTGGCTTTTTTCGTATCATGATCAAATTTCCATAACCAAGTGGTAAGAAATAAACAGGGCGACTTTCTGCTGCAATTTTTTGGTACGTTGTAAATGTAAATGTTTATCCGAAGGCAACTGCTATAATGTGAGAAACTCCCTCTACGCAAAAACTGCATGCAAACCAATAGAACATTTGTCTTATCGGTGTATGCTAATGGAAGTTGAAATTAGGATTAGCTCTCAAAAGATCAGTACCTATTTAACTAAATCATAGAGAAGAAAAATCGATTACATACATTGCCTGTGCTTCAGCTGGCATACTATACAATGCCTAGGTATTCTATACATTTCCTAGGTATTGTATAGAATGCCTGCATTGTACACATTGCCTATAACAGATAGACTGATTCAAGAACAAGGTTTATATGTATAGTGCACGCGTAAAGGTAGTTTAATATCTTTATATATATAATTTTGCTGTGCGTGTGTATGTCATTGAACTCCTCCTAAACGGCTTGACCGATTTAAATGAATTTTTCTGTATGCGTTTGAGTGGCGCCCTGGATGGTTTAGATTCACAAATTAGCCCGGCAGATGGCGCTAATTGCTTGAAAAACATGTGATCTCGGAAACGACCCTAACGATTTCGCAGAAATTTGATATGTGGGGGTTTTCGGGGACGAGAAATCGATCTAGCTCAGTCCTATGTCTGGGGAAGCGCATGTTTTCGAGTTTTAAGTTAATGTTTGGCGCCCAACGAAGTGGGCACGGGCCAGCTAGTGTATAATATAATATAGTAGAGATAAACCGAGATTTTCGAAGATTTGTAACATCCTATTTGTTTGTTTTATTCCGAAGCTGGGGAGCGTCGCTAGAACATACTTACATATATAGAAACACATAGACCTCCTTTGTTGATTTAACGAATCGAGTAAATGGCACAAACTTTTCGTCTCGAAATGGTGAAGATAAAGTAAGAACAACGCCTGCCGGGGTTGCGGAATGTTTATAATAGTTACCGTGACCCTGGAACATAAAGTGCAATCGAAGGAACATGAGTGGGTTTTAGTCAGTAAGAGTCTGACACGCCCTCCCGCCGCACCCAGGACGGGAGCAGTCATTTGATGATTTCCCACTCACCAAAAAAAAGTTAAAGTAAGAAAAGATCGTATTTTAAGATAAAGATTGTATTGTTAATCATTTTATCATGTACGTAAGAGGCATTTTTATCCATTTCTGCAACATGTGCGCTAGTAAACCCAGTTTTTATACAATAGATTTTATGCGTTGTAAAAGTACCAAGTCGTTATCTACACACACTGTACAATAGTATGTAATATTCCTTCGATGTTAAATGGAAGACCAATAAGAATTTATAAATTTGGTATTATACTCAGCAGTACAGTGTCTGTCATTCAAGCCATTAAGCCTGGTTTGCCCTAGAAAAAAAATATATGAGCCTCTAAATTGAGTACAAGTTACAATTTTAAAACGTATGTAACTTTGAAGGAGTGACTACGAGATTATCTAGCTTTTCTTATTCTTTTGAAACCTTCCAGGCTTGCCCTAATGACCCCAAGGTAACAACCATCAAACACAATGCTCCTAGACGTACGTACCTATTGGACAAGTGTATTCGCAAACAGCTGCATCCTTTGTCGAGCGATCCTAGAGACGACAACACGACTGATGAGATTAGGCACAAGACCTACGGCTTTACGGGCTTTCTGAGCTCCGTGGTGGACACTTCGATGGCTATAAATTGGTGATCACAAATAAATAACGTTGAAACAATAGAAGTAGTAGTTGCCGTGATGTCCTAAGGACGTAAGACGTTAAGGCGCCCGCCTCTCAAATTGTTGTGGGTTCAAATCCAGTCAAGTACGAATATGACTTTTTCAATTCATATGTACCTTCTTATGTTTATCTTGGACATGGGTGAATGAAAACATCGTAAGGAACTCTTGTAATGAATATGAGTCCGAATTCACCAATTCGCCCTGAGCAAGCGTGGTGTTCAATGCTCGTGCCTTCTCTGTGTGAGAAGAGGCCTTTGCATTGTAGAGGGAAATAAAGAGGCTCGTAAGTGTTACTCAACAATAATCTTCGGTATTTCACTATACATAACAATTAAAAATATTTGCCTGTTATAATGCAACTTCATTATATTCGCGATACTTGGGTAATAGGAATTACAGCCCCGTATTATTGGATTAAGGTTTACATTGCGTTGCATCAAATACACAAGTGTATTTGGCCAATACCCTAAGTGAAATCGCACCATTATAATATTCTTAATAAGAATTCTTAACTTATTAAACAGTTTAATTTATTCATCTTCAGGAGTCTAATCGCTCGAAATGAAACGATATTATATTTTTTCTTAGACAGCGAACCTGTCCAAACAGTGCAAGCTATTGTCAAAAGTCGTTTAGCTCAACTAATAATTTAAGGACACCAACGTCTTGACGATCATTTTCAAAGTTAGGACATTTGGGTAGGCCGCATTAAGTGCTCGAACCTAGATAAACGACCTAGTATGGTCGTTATCTATACTTCTATACAATATTATAAAGAGGTAAAATTTGTAAGTTTGTAGGTTTGAAAGTTTGTATGTCGGGGGTAATCTCTGGAACTACTGATCCGATTTGAAAAATTCTTTCAGTGGTAGATAGCCTATTTATCGAGGAATGCTATATGCCATATACCATCACGCTACGACCCACGGGAGCAGAGCAGTAACGAAAAATACGGGTGAAACCGCAGGGGACAGCTAGTAAAACATAAAGAAGGTAAAATTGATAACGGCATTATTCATAGCAAAGCTAGAAGTGGGGTTGAATTACTAAAAGTAGTAGTACATAAGTAATTCCATTTTTACAGCTTCTGTGTAGTACTTTAGAATATTGATAAGTTTTTACCGATAGGGCCTCTAGTTTCCTACGGATTTTCCTTTATTTGCGGGTTACATTATTTAGTACTGTGTTGCAAAAGGCTGAGTTGATTGTATGTATGTGTGTCTGTAAGCATTCTGCCTTGGTGCTGAGCTTGTTAGGATTGGTAAGTATTGTTTATATCTTCTCTTACGTCTTTGGCTTCTACTCCGTTCCCTTGAGTTTTAGCGTGATGTTACATAGCTTATATCCTTCGATAAATGTCAATCTTGAACAAAAAGATTTTTTCGAATCGCACCACAAGTTCCCGAGTTTAGCGCGTTCAACCAAACAAACAAACTCTTCAGCTTTATACTCTCTTACACTCTCATGTACGAGGTTGTGGGTTTGAATCCGGGCAAGTGACCAATGTGACTTTTTCTATTCATATGTTCTTTCTAAAGTTAAACACCCCTTAATATTTTTTTAAGTATTTTAAATGTGCAGACACAGTTTTTTTTATGTTTTATTATAAGTATAGATTTATTCTTCGTCACTGCCATGACAGTTCAAATCGAATCAATTCTAACATGTTTATTTGTTCAAATATGGTACAATAGATGTTACGATTTCATTTCAGCAAGTCCTAATATGGCGACACAAATACTATATTTGTATACATAACAAAATCTATTAATAAAGTTACGAATTAAAAATTAAAATACGAATTCGTGATAGTAAATTCATATATTGAAATTGTATCGTAGTATAAACGATTAACAATGATCAAAATTATATTTATTTGTATACAGTATAAATATACAGAAATGAGGAGGACATATTATACATATAACATGAAGCATAAAATACTGCTAAAATAAATAAGTCAGCATATATTTTTATATGTTTGGACGGAACACAACTCAATAACTCGACTTATGTTAAGTGATCACAACCTCTTATGAACATTTGCAACCCAAAGCAAACCCGATGTTTCGCAGATGCAATAAAAACGAACATAACGATACACTGAGACACAGACATTTTCTCTAAACAAGGGAAACGTTAGCAATTGTCACAATGTCATCAAATGTTCGGTAGGACTTGCTGATTTTTCCACTTTTCCTATTTTTCCTTCTAACTTTACTCGCACGGAAAACATGTCTGTATGACGAAACCTACCTTTTTCTTCATATACATAACTAGCTGTCCCCTGCGGTTTTACCCACATTTTTCGTTACTGCTCCGCTCCCGTGGGTCGTAGCACGATGGTATAGGTAGCCTATAGCATTCCTCGATAAATGGGCTATCTAACACTGAAAGAATTTTTCAAATCGGACCAGTAGTCCCAGAGATTACCCCCTACATACAAACTTACAAACTTACAAATTTTACCTCTTTATAATATTAGTATAGAGTATAGATTATCGTCGCTCAAGTTCGAACTGGTAAAGATTTTTTTTTATTCAAATAAAATTTTTGTTTAAAATCTGCATAAATAACACATAATATTTTAATTCATACATTAAATAATCCTCACTGTAAATAATTTATTGTTGCAAAATAGAACATTTTTTGCTATCCTGAAAAATTGCGTATTTTGACATCCGAGGTATTAGAGCTCAGACGACCCCTTTTCAAACAATGTTTGAATTGGCTTTCATCTAACCGGATCAAGCTGAATATTGCCAGATTTTTGGCTTTTGAATGTACAGTCAGCAAAAGAGATATGTTACCAGGGCCGTCAGATATAATTGATTTTTTTTTCTCTTTTCAAATGTTGTAGAAAGTAATTTGTTCTCCAATCCATTTCAATTTCATTTGGATACATCAATCGGTGTTCAAGAAAACCTTAATTATATCTTATGGCCCTGGTAACATATCTCTTTTGCTGACCGTACGTAGCGTAAACTGTACTTACGTAATGATTGCCAAAGAATTGTACTTGCCTAGTTTCGAAACTTCATGCATAGTAGGAAGGCACCTAAACCATCACCTCAGATACTATATTTTAACAATAACCATTATACGAGATATTTTACTTTTCGAATTTTCTAAGACCGCCTGCAAAAATATGATAACAAGTAAAAGTTGAGTTCATTTATATTCTTGGTCGACCCGGCACTCTACGCTATTTAAAAGACTAAGCAAAAAATTGGGGACCTGATAAAAATACTAATAGGTGACTATGTTGTGTGTCTATCAAGTGCATGATCGTTTGCCTTAAACGGAGATAAAAGATTATCCCTCTTAAATACTAGAAATTTGTAATTATTTTGTTCTTTCAGACCCAGAGTTGCAAAAAAGTCGAAGAAATGTGAGAGAAACCAATAATTACGTGCTTTTTCCACTATATAAACGTCCCTGTATACAGTGTAGCTCTGTTCGGCTCGTATGGTAGAAAATGTATAACATTTTTTTCTTTTTTCCTACACGTCTGCCGTTTTATTCAGATTACTTTCAATGCGATTAAAGAATGAAATCTTTTTGCAGAGACTCGTCGAGCTTCATTACTAGGACCTTTACTGGTATTTTGAAATCGTATGCCAGAATTGACTCAAAGCAAAAAGTAGCGCATTTCTAGGAAAGTTTAATTATGTTGTGACAATATTATTCTATCCAACTGTATTTCAAGTATTGCATTAAAACCCAGCTATTCGTCGACATGCGATTCAGACTATAAAAAGCGAACTTTTTGTATCCATGTAAAATTAGCAAGTCATCTGACAATTAAGGAATTGAGTTTAACGTTTGAGCTCTAAAAGGCAAGGTTTATGTTTAATAGCCTTTCTGTGGAAGCATGTTTGAAAAATATACTTAACTAGCTTATGCCCGCGGCTTCTCTCGCGTCAGTAAGAGACAAAAAGTAGCCTATGTTACTCTCCATCCCTTCAACTATCTCCACTCAAAAAATCACGTCAATTCATCGCTCCGTTTTGCCGTGAAATAAAGACAAACAGACAGACAGACAGACACACTTTCTATAAATAGAGGACTCTACCAAGAATCTAATATTATCCATACAACGCTATAAATATGAAAGTTACTCTCGTTATCTGTCTGTTTCGCTTTCACGCTAAAACTGCGAAACCAATTTAAATGAAATTTGGGTCAGAGACAGTCCAAAACCTGAGAAAGAAAGGATAATTTTTCTTCCAATAAATTCCACGGAAACTACGGGCTAAACCGCCTGGGACAGCTAGTATTACATTGAGGTTGTTGTCTAATAGTTCTTATTTGATTGCAAATCGGTGATAGGACGCCACAATATGGTCAAGTGCCATAGTGACTTTTATGGGGAGGAATTCGCGCGAAGAGTAGTTTGGAATCCTGTCTTCTCAAGTCGTTTTCCTTATTGAGGGTCCTGATTGCCCCACTGAAATCGTGCAATATAGTCAGGAGGAAAATATTGCTCGTATTGTCTTCTTGACAGTACTTAAGATTTCCTCATAGTCAGATCTTAAAGAGTAGGAAAGTATCACGTTTATGCTGACTTTTTAGGGGACATGTTGGTGTAATGTGCCCTTGCAGCCCACTCTGGAATCAAATCTCAATGGCATCAATACGATCACAGTCGACTTTTTCTGAGCTTAGTATTTATTTTTCTGTCCTATAACTAACTGTGGAGTGCAATAGCATCGACATGTCTTGAACAGTCCAAGAGCGCCAGAAAGCTGCAGTGTATTGGCATAAATATCGGGAATATATTATTACTAGCTTCTGCCCGCGGCTTCGCTCGCGTTAGAAAGAGACAAAAAGTAGCCTATGTTACTCTCCATCCCTTCAACTATCTTCACTTAAAAAATCACGTCAATTCGTCGCTCCGTTTTGCCGTGAAAGAAAGACAAACAGACAGACAGACAGACAGACACACTTTCCCATTTATAATATTAGTATGGATAAGAAAAATATTTTGATATTTTATATGCAATACTTTTTTCTATAGTACCTCGATAGTTTAGAAGTAGCTCATCCAAACTCACCGTGCATATTTTATAGGTCTACAAATCCACAGAATTCACTAAGCGCTGAAGTTCTCATAATATTTGATCTACCGTCCATGTTAGATTTATTATCATAGCAATTTTTCTTTCATCTCAGAACAGATGGTACCATTGACGATGTTTATGATATTTATATGGATACCGACGATATGAAGTGTTGTTCATTGATAAAAAGTAAATAGTATGTCTATGTAGGTATAGTGATATTATTTGTTTGCATAATGAAACGTGAAAGTACATTCTGTCTGTACGTAACACTTATTACCAGTGATCGGAGTAGGTAGAGTGATTTTACGTACTTGCATCATGAATAGTCATAGAAATCATAACATGGATAATCCTTTATTCCGGGATTTCATTTTCGTATTTACGGGATTGAATCAAATATTGTGATGTTCATTTTTATTATAGAAGGACGATCACATATTCTATAAAAAAGACAGCAAATGGGTAATACATTTCTTATTTTTATTGATATGTTCTTCATCCTACACATTACAATGATTGAAATTCCTAAAAAAATATTTTTTACGAAGTCCCGGGATCCCGGAGGCATATCCATATTAATTAGTTTATTTATTTATTTATTTATTTTTAATATATACGTGCCGGAGCATTGGCTGCAAATCACTCTACCTACTCCGATCACTGCTTATTACAGTTAAACGACTAAATCGGTTTTGATGAAAATGAGTACGGAGTAAATATCAAATACATTATGCTGGGCATGAAGGACGCTGTATGACTTGACATGAGTGTAATGACCCTCGAAATGCACGAATAAAAATATGTAAAATTAGTCCGAAAAATAGAGGGTTCAATCTCTTTTGGCACAACTAAACCATTATTTACTCATCAATCAACTTTATTTGTGACGCTTCTACTTAAATCAAACACATGAAATAGTAACGAAGTCAAAATTGTACATCGTTTATTTAAAAAAAGTATATTCGATATTATGTTTTACACAATGTCGAAACCAAAAATATCGAGAATTTTTGTCTATTTGTCCAGAATAAACTCAAAAAATACTACATAACTGGCATTTAAATTGCTTTGATAGTATCAAGAGGTTGGAACAACATTATAGGCTTAATATACATATTATCACACTATCACCTTTTTAAGATTTTAACAAAATAGACATAGTATTTTCGCAGCTATAGAACGTCCACGCGAACAACGTCGAAAGGCCGCCGCCAGTTATATATACGAGAAAACTTCGATATCTTTATGCTCTGATTGATTCGCAATTTACCTGAGCCGGAAATATTTACCAAGAATTACACAAATAGAACCAAAATTACACCTACATATAAGCTAGTACCATGAAATTGAATTTCTGTAGGAACATTCCTTTGAAATCAATTCAAACTAGAAGTTCCTAGAAATATCTCGACAATTCCTGTCACGATTTTGTGGTCGCGATCCTAATATAGATTTCATCTCATCGGGTCGCATTGTCACCCTAACTTTATACATTCTATGAGGGTTGTACTAACTCGAGTGAATCGAAATGTCTATGAGGAATTTGATAGTTATTTAGTTATGATGAGTAGATTTCTTTAAACCTTTGAACATAATATGTGATTCGAGACACAATAGAAAGACAATAGTAGCCCGACAGCCGGCTGTCGCTGGGTCGTCGAAAGGTTAAAAAATCGATGTAGAAATATACGTGGAGATTGTTTATTATGTATGGCACATTTTCTTTTAATAAAATACTTACCTGGAAACTCTCAAAACAGACATATAATTACAACAAATACAAAATAAACGTTTTATTTCTATTTATATCTTGCATTGGAGGCTTCATTCTTAAACTGCAAGATGAATGTATCTGTATTTAACATTTTATAAACAGAATAAAATATTTTTAAATTAACTACATCGCACAGAAAATGTTTTATTAGTGTTTGTAAATGTAATACTAACATTTCTACCGTACTTCTAAACTTATTAGTACTGACTAAAACTTAAAATATCGACTAAGTTTATGTTGACAACAAATTATTCACTTGTATTAAGTTTTTCTATCAAAATGATCGAATTTAACAACTGACGTTTAGCTAAGGTAATCTCGTCAATTTTCGTCATCAAAGCTCGAAGTTTTAAAACCACAAGAGTAATTTTTCCTCAAAATAAAATAAATAAAAACACATAATTTAAATATACACTACATTTATATCTACATGAATAAACATATTTTTTTTCGCATAATAAATAACCCTATTATACAGTTGATTGTTGCAAAATATATTGGTTTATTGCTGCGGAAAAGTTGCGTATTATTAGATCCGCATTTTTAAAACTTAAAGACGATCTCTTTAGGTCAGACACTCAGGGCCTACTCATATACTAAGAATTCTGAGGGGACAGCGCGCACGCAGTCCCCACTACCAAAAATTACGCATCCGAGTTATCCACATTAGGGATAATCGCAGGGGTCAACCCGCCCGCAGTGCAATGGGAAGGCCTCGCCCTGGGGGAACCGCCTTCTTGATCACGGTATCCCCTATGCCAGGTAAGTATGAGTTCACTACAGCACGGCGCGAGGGTCGTTCGGCGCCCGAGAATCTCAACACCGCGATTCAGAAACGTGACGTCACTGCATAGTGACATCTGTTGGGGAGTTAGGTGAAACTGTTTAGGCGCAGACATCTGGCGGAATGGCGCAGCAACTTAAATAGGGGTTGAATTCTGTGTTTGTGTACTGCGTAACTACATTGAAATAGAAATCTTAATACATTAACAAAGGGTACCATTTTTTTTATCACGCGGTACTATAAGTAAAGGTCACTATTTCACAAGCAGGTGGTTCGTGGCTATCTGCGGATTAACGTAAAAGATCCGGGTTGTTAGCCACATGTTAATGGGAACTGATGGAATCTTTATTATATTGTTGTTAACAGACTTGAGTATTGGAAAGTTTGTAGAGCATACTATTCATTGTTTGTTTTACTAATCTTCATTCACAGTTTACATACATATATTCTAAAACTGTTGTGCCTACCGTTTTATATTCTTGAATTCAGTATTTTTACTTTTACCGATTTTATTTTAAACATTAAAATTACATGCAGTTTTAGTTTATTGACAAAATCTTTTTACTTAACTTTTTAACACACATATACCAGTAAAAATAAGAAAAGATTTGTAACTATGTTATGTTATTATGTAACGATAACGATATTATATAAAACATTTTGTCGTGTAAAATTCTTTCGACGTAGCCATTAACTCATTCAGTGAATATAATCATTATTAAATTAAATACATGAGTCTACTACAGCAGATGTTTGTTTAGCTGTAGACGACACGAAATCAGTTGGCGGTAGTGCCCCTATTCATAATAAACCCGTATAATATAAAGAGAACTTGTATGACAACTCTAACAAGATATTTATCATTTTTATATTCAAAGAGACAGGCTTTTATGTAACCAGCGTTGAGCCAAAACTACACTTTTTTACATTTTATTATATGTCGTAGAGGTGACGCGAAAATTGAAAATTATAGGAGATAAAAGTTTTTTTATAGAAATGGACAAGCAAAGCCACAGAAAATAATTCTCCAATTAAAAACAGAGTACTGAAAATATTACTTTATTATCAACCTTAATTATGTTATGAAGCATGAATAAAATACCGCTTACATGCTAAAGACTATGTATGTAGTACTTAAACAGCTCTTAATCCAATTTAATTGGATTATGTTAATGTGTGGCAAAAATTAATTACCGCTAATCTGCCGCAAGGGAATACTTTCAGCAAATTATCAAAGGCTGGAATATTTTATTACTTCAGTAAATTTTATGACGTGTACCGAAATCTGTAATTGGTACTTAAACGGCAAGTATTCGGATTACCTATATCCCGATTTACATAAATTAAAATCGAATAGCTTAACAATAAAGATTTCGCCATACAGGTGACCCTTTGTTCTTCATCTCTGGCTTGCCTTAACTGGCCGGCCAGAGTGAGCACTGACGAGGAACAAGGCTCCCACCTCACTCTTGCCTTAATTGGCTGGTTTGAGTGGAGATTCGCAAGAGCAAATTTGCTCGGGGGAATGAAGTATTCCAGTAAGATGCTGGTAGGGATCTGACCGTACTTCCGGGATTGTCCTGATAGCCGTGGAATACCTCTCCACTCCTCCAGCACCTCGATATATGTTGCCCCCTTGTCGCTACGTCACTATGTGCTAGCGGCCGTTTTCGGGGGCCCATTTACTGAGTGTGCAAGTCACCCCCTGCCTTTTTATCCGTGTATACAAGCATTGGTTAGGCAGGGGCCATAGCCATTCAATAGTTTCAGATAAGTAATCCATCTTAGCAACCCAAATCCATAGTCCAATACTTTCTTTATTCCATGACCTGCAATAGACCACCACCAACCGGGGGTTGACCTTAGGTGCACTTGAGTGGTGCATATAGGGATAATCGCCGGTTGGTGTCCCACTTCATATTATAAAGCTTTATTTAAGGGGCCTCTGCGAGTTGGCTTCGGCCCCTCGTACGCCTTTCAAAGGTCCGGGACCCCAGGGTCCCGAGAAACGTAAAGATTTCGCCATACAGGTGCGTTATTATCGACAGGTCGAAAATTTCGAAAGCTATAATAGTATTGTCACATGTTATACTTGGCACACAGTCTCGTTAGTTAGGTTTTTGGTTACTGCTCCACATTCGAATCTGCCTATCATATACACAAAAATAATTTACTAGTCAAATTAGCAATTTCTCTAAGTTTTTATGTTGATTTTACAAAATAACCAATAATATTCTGGGTATACTTTGGATACCTAGATATATACAAACACTTTGATAATAATCAAATTAATCAACGCATATCCAAAACTACTGAAGCTAGGAATATATTATTATTAACACAGTATTTACTTTCTTTTCAGATGTCAAGCTGTACTAAGAAATGATTTTTGAAAATTTTGATCAATATGTGATAAAATTGGACGAGCGAGGCCACAAAAACAGCTAGTAGGTAAAAAAAAATAGGAAATAATCGCATACAAATCGAATACGGAAACATCAATAACATGAAACAGATTTTCAAAACATTCCAACGTTGAACCTACACACATCAAAAGTGTCTAGGGATATTTTAATTAAACCTAAATAACTAAAATTCTATTAACTTTTTGTTAAGACACCTACACTTTAAAATAAACCTTGTTTAATTGCCTATCTAATCTGATAATAAACTTTTAGATAAAGTTAAATAAAAAAAAAACTTAGAAGAAGAGGAAAACCTCAACAAAATTTCAATTTAACTTTATTTTTGAAATTTCAAAACCTAAACAACAAAACAATTTTTTTTATATAAAAATTGTTGAAAACTTAAAATAAATAATTCGTGGATCCACCTAAGACTCTCCTGACACATCTGGAGCGGTTCTGCATACTCAAAACAAGGGTGTCAATATCCTGTTGTGGAGTACTGTCCCAAATCCTGCTAAGATGCAAGAAAAGCTGGTTTTGATGCACAATGTCAACAGGGAAATTCCTACGATCTCTTCTCTGAAGCATATTCCTGGCATGCTCAATAGGATTTAAGTCAGGGGATTGTGCAGGCCGGTCTAAAGCTTGGATAACATGCTGTTGTAACCAACTTGTAACGATACGCGCCGTATGTGGACGGGCATTGTCGTGCATTAGCTGGAAATTTTGTCCCATTTGCTGTTTGTGGGGCAAGATTACAGGCTCTAGCACCTCATCTCGGTATTTTCGAGCAGTCATATTGCCTTGTATCCAAACGAGGTCCGTTCTACCGCCGAGACGAATTCCTGCCCAAACCATAATCGTGCCACCTTAATATGCATGAACTTGTTGTGGGTGCTGCAGTCGATTCCAACGTCCAGGTTTTCTCCAAACGCGTACTCTTCGCGAATCAGGATGAAATCCAAACCTAGATTCATCAGTGAAAAGCACAAGTGACCATTGAGAATGGTTCCAGTTTTCGTGTGCAATAGCCCATTGTAATCTTCTTCCTCGATTACCTCTCCTTAGTGCTGATACCCAAAATGGCCTAAGAGCACGTAGATTGACTTCATGCAGTCGCCTTCTCAAAGTTTGACCGCTTACCAGCAAACCATACTCTCTCTGTAGCCTTTGAACCAATTGCATCGCCGCTGCAGTTAGTTGACTTCGTGCAGCATTTACTATGAATCGGTCCTGTACATGTGTTGTAATGCGTTGAGGTCCTCGGTGCCGTTCCACCACTTCCTCCGTGACACGATAACATGACCAAAGCCTGGATATAACGCTCTGACTGGTCTTCATGGCTTCAGAAACGGCAATTATGGGACAGTATTCCACAACAGGATATTGACACCCTTGTTTTGAGTATGCAGAACCGCTGCAGATGTGTCAGGAGAGTCTTAGGTGGATCCACGGAATATTAATTTTAAGTTTTCAAGAATATTTATAAAAAAAAATGTTGTTTGGTTTGAGTTTTGATGTTTCAAAAATAAAGTTAAGATTGAAATTTTGTTTGAGTTTTTCCTCTTCTTCTAAGTTTTTTTTAAATTTAACTTTATCTAAAAGCTTATTATCAGATTAAATAGTCTATTAAACAAGGTTTATTTTAATGTGTACATGTTTTAACAAAAAGTTAATAGAATTTTAGTAATTTAGGTTTAATTGAAATATCCCTAGACACTTTTGATGTGTGTATTCAAAACCAAGATAAGAAACTTCCACTTTTGTCATCTCCATTGCCTTAACACCCAGATCATTACGGATAGTGTTAAATACACTGACATTACTCAGAAGACGATTCAAAGAGGCGAGGTATCGTCACTTACTTGCGTACTGAGTTCGAATATACACCGTTAAACTGTATAAAACCGGCAACTGGGACTTGAGGTGGCCCTGCACAAGTCCGAGGCCATGTGTTTTCATGGCCCTCGGCACCGGCCACCTCCGGGGTCTCAGATAACGGTAGGAGGGGTTCACATCGGTGTCGAGTCGACGATAAAGTACCTGGGACTTGTCCTCGACAACCGATGGAACTTTACGGAGCACTTCCGACGTTTGGGCCCCAAACTGGCGAAGGCCGGAGCTGCCCTCAAGCGGCTCCTGCCCAATCTCGGTGGCCCAAACGCCTCCTGCCGGAGGCTCTACACGGGGATCGTGTGGTCCATGGCCTTCTACGGGGCTCCGGTGTGGGCGCCCAATCTAGCCGCGGCTCCGGCCCGACTTCTGAGGGCGTCCCAGAGGGTCATGGCCATTCGCATGGTGCGGGGATACCGCACGGTCTCCTGTGAGGCGGCATGCCTCCTTGCCGGCGTCCCGCCGTGGGATCTGGAGGCAACAGTCCTTGCACACACGTACGAGTGGCGCGTGGAAGTGCAACGCCGGGGTGAAGTCCCGATGCCGCGGGTTATCGCGGCACGGCTCACGGAGCTCCGGCGAGATCTCATGGCGGAATGGAGACAACGACTGTCGCAACCTAGTGCTGGGCACGCCGTTATAGCGGCGGTAAGACCCCTCTTTGAGGAGTGGCTGGAGAGGCGTCATGGCACTCTCACGTTTCGCTTGACACAGGTCCTCACCGGACATGGTCAGTTCGGGAGGTTCCTGTGTCGGATTCGGGCGGAAGCGACGCCTGGGTGTCACCACTGCAGTAACGGTCGCCTGGAGGACACGGTCGAGCACACAGTTGAGGTGTGCCGCGCATGGGCGGAGCATCGACGTGTCCTCGTAGAGGCGATCGGCGGCGGTGACCTCTCGCGCCCGGCGCTGGTTCAGGCCATGCTTCGGGGCGAGACGGAATGGGATGCCGTCGCCTCCTTCTGCGAAGCAGTGATGCTTGTGAAGGAAGCGGCGGCGCGCGAGAGGCAACGACGAGCCTCTCGCCCCGGACTAAGACCCAGGCGAAGACGTCGAGAGTCGCAAGACGACTACCGGCCACCGTAGGCGCGGTTCTGCGGATGGCGAGCGATGGGTAGCTCGCCGCCCGGCTAGGACCAGGACCGCGTAGACGGCGCGTTTTGTTCCACGCGCGCCTCAAAGAGAAGGAGTCAGCACAGGAAGGGGCCCAACAGGGCCAACGCCTGCCGGGGTTGCGGAATGTTTATAGTGGTTACCGTGACCCTGGAACATAAAGGGCAATCGAAGGAACATGAGTGGGTTTTAGTCAGTAAGAGTCTGACACGCCCTCCCGTCGCACCCAGGACGGGAGCAGTCATTGGATGATTTCCCACTCACCAAAAAAAAAAAAAAAAAAAAAAAAAACTGTATAAAACAGACATACAAATGATTATCTGGTTGTATGGTATGGTATGTATTATGGTATAAGTAATTATTTTTAGTTGTTCAATATGTTTTTATTATTTGTGTTATACTAGTTTTGGGCCGTAACCTTCTGCTTTTACTGCTTGAACATTCAACTAGCCTCAATTTTCTGACTGGCCTACTCTTAGTCGAACTAAAAGTGCCCGTGAATGGTTTATCTATCTAACTGAAACATGCCTAAGAACTATTGCTGGATAACCTACTCTCCGAAAAAAACACATCTAAATTGGTACACCCGTTTAAGAGCAGTGGTGCAGACAGGCAAACTGACATAATAGGCAGACACATACACATAGCAGTCAAACTTTTTAAAAACATTAAAATAAATAGCAAATTATGTGGGTCCGTGGCTTACGCCCCCAGTGGTCGACGCACCTGTGGCCGACGCCCCCGATACGATTTTCTTTTTTTTTGTGCATTTTCAATTAGTACAGTAAATGAGAAAAATGTTTCACCCTATTAATAAAGTATTTTTCCTTGCTTTAATTTTTAAGACTGATTATTTAAAATTACTATCTTATTTTATTACATTTGAGAGTGATTACAATAATTAAGTTAAATGATTCTCTTGATTATAGGTGATGAAAACTGATTTATTAAATATAAAAAAAATACTAGATTTCTTATCGAGATATATAAATAAATAATGCAAAATAACTAAGACTTTAATTTTTTTAAACATACCTCTAATATAAAAGCATTTCTATGTTATAAATATAATTACGATTTAATATTATGCTTATGCATATACTTACAATCAATATAAGTACATTTAATATTTTTGTAAAACAATGTTTGTGCCTGACAGTACATTTGATCAAAAATTACTTTGAATTGATTTAATCGTATCGGGGGCGTCGGCCACAGGTGCGTCGACCACTGGGGGCGTAAGCCACGGACCCAATTATGTTGCTCTGCTCAAAACTCGAAAAAAACTAAACTAATTAAGATTATAATTTTTTTTAAATATGCGTTGAAGTTTGAGATAGTTCTTTAAAAGAGAAAATGTGAAAAGTCGGCCAGATATTTTTTTAATTTGGGGAAACCAGACGGCCATTTTGCGGATACTTTGAGTGGAATCGAGTCTATACTTAATCTTATTGAACAAGTTATAGTCTGTCGGGTTCCGTTAGTCTTCAATAAAATATTCTAGTTTCTATTTTCTTAAGTGCTGTACAAATTAAGGTAAAAGAATTTTAATTAACAAATCATCACATTTTTATAACACCCTATGTATTTTTACTTCTAACACTGTCTTTTTGATGCAGCACAAAGTTTGAAAGAAACAACAAAGAATCTGTTATTACTACATAGTATAAAACAAAGTCGCTATCCGCTGTCTGCCCATGTATGCTTAGTAGATCTTTCAAAATACGCAACGGATTTGATGCGTTTTTTTTAATAGATAGAGTGATTCTTAAGGAAGGTTTATATGTATAATATATGCTTATTATAGTAGAGAAAAGCCGGGATTTTTAAAGATTTGTAACACTCGTGCGAAGCTGGGGCGGGTCGCTAGTATCTTTATAAAACCAACAAAGATAAGAGAATACTGCAGTAGGCAATATTGGCTAAGAAAAGTATTGAAAGAATTTTTTCTTACTCTATCTTTTAACTTTGGATGTTTTGATCCACTTACGATAGTACTTAAAAGTTAAATAATTTAACCTGTATCAATTTCCTAAAATAAACGAATTTTATAAATAACTGTTACAAATAACTCCGTATCGAGTTTAGCTGATACACTTTAGTTGCGTTTCAGTATTAGCAAGTTTAATGATAAACTACATGAATATTTGCATGCCAATAATGGTAGAATGTGTCAAGAATCACTGCATAGTATAAAACAAAGTCGCTATCCTCTGTCTTTCCCTATGTATGCTTAGATCTTTAAAACTACGCAACGGATTTTGATGCGGTTTTTTTTTAATAGATAGAGTGATTCTTAAGGAAGGTTTATATGTATAAAACATGCTTATTATAGTAGAGAAAAGTTGGGATTTTTAAAGATTTGTAGCACCCGTGCGAGCCTGGGGCGGGTCGCTAATTGGGCAATAATGTAACATTATAGTAAAAGGGTAGTAATAAAAGCTCCGACAAAAAAAGAAGAATTGTACTTACTCAAAATATTAAATTTACTGCTTAAAATACTAACTTTCCGACTACTTTTTACCGAATTAAAATGACGAAACGACCGAATGAGATACTGAAAACTCCGAAAAATAAACATGAATATTTATTGCTATAATACTTTTCTACCAGCATAAATTACGTTCAACTGAAAACAATGCTTTTAACTATGCTTTTGTAATTTTAACCTTTACTTTTATTCTATACATGATCGAGGGTGGGCTGGGTCGACGGAGCCCCGCTTTGCGGGGCTCCTACTTCTAGGTGGCTTATAAAAAAATAACCACGAAGGGGATGGCGGCCCTTCTTACCTAACCTGTCCGATTTGGGGTGCCCTAAAGTCTAGATTGCAACTACACACATCAAAAGTGTCTAGGGATATTTTAATTAAACCTAAATAACTAAAATTCTATTAACTTTTTGTTAAGACACCTACACTTTAAAATAAACCTTGTTTAATTGCCTATCTAATCTGATAATAAACTTTTAGATAAAGTTAAATTAAAAAAAAAAAACTTAGAAGAAGAGGAAAAACTCAACAAAATTTCAATTTAACTTTATTTTTGAAATTTCGTTTGAGTTTTTCCTCTTCTTCTAAGTTTTTTTTAAATTTAACTTTATCTAAAAGTTTATTATCAGATTAAATAGTCTATTAAACAAGGTTTATTTTAATGTGTACATGTTTTGACAAAAAGTTAATAGAATTTTAGTAATTTAGGTTTAATTGAAATATCCCTAGACACTTTTGATGTGTGTAGTTTTCATTATTATTGCGAGTTAAAAAATAAATTTGATAACCAACAATAGAAATTAAAACAGTTCATGCAAGTTGTAAAAATATGATTATTTTGACGGAACCTCTGTTGTCGGTAACTTAGTAATTTTGTCGGAGATTTAGTATTCTATTCGGAAATTAGGATTTTTGTCGGTAATTCATTATAACGCTGGTTAATTAGAATAATAGTCGGCCACAGATCACTGGAGATTAATTTGTTTGTCGGAACCAATATTATTTCCCATAGTAAAAATAGCTTTCGCCTGTGGTTTCGTTTGCGTATTTGTCGAAACTTCCATCCCTTATATTATCCCTTAGGTGTTGAGATTTCCAAAACCCCTTTCTTAGTGCAAATTTACTTTTCACAAAGAACACACCCTCCAAATTTCAAATCTCTAGAACCAGCGGTTTGGATTCTGCGTACACTCAATCAGTCAGTCATTTTTTTTCTATTTTCTTACATTCTGAACAAAAATAAAAAGATTTTACTTTGAGAGTTCATGAGTTCAAATCTCGTTGAACTATAGGAATGAACTCATTAGGTACACTTAGCTTCACTTTGCGAGAGTTAATAGGAACATCAGCTACGTCGCCGCACATTTATTTTAAGTGTATAGTTGGAAACTTCGAACTTACAGCTACACGATATAAGATTACTTCGTATAAATTCAATACCGAGACTAAAATAATGTAAATTAATAGCGAAAATTGGTGTAACTCTTGAAAACTTAAATTTTAAACTTCAAATTCAAAGCATTTATTTTACTCAGACGATTTACAAGCCCTTATGAAATTATTTTAGACTAGCTTTTGCCCGCGGCTTCGCTCGCGTTAGAAAGAGACAAAAAGTAGCATATGTTACTCTCCATCCCTTCAACTATCCCCACATAAAAAATCACGTCAATCCGTCGCTTCGTTTTGCCGTGAAAGAAAGACAAACATACAGACAGACTGACAGACAGACACACTTTCCCATTTATAATATTAGTATGGATGGTTAGTCAGAAAATTTTAACTTGTTTTTGAACGTAAGTTGGTCTCTTATGATATTTTTAATTTATTTATTTCAGTACTCTAAAGTTTAAAGAAAAATTACGCAGTATAAGTACATTAATTCTTCATTACTATTAATTTTTTTTGTAGCATAGTTTGTCCTACTGTTGAGCCTAGGATCATTAATATAATACGCTCTCTTCTAGACTTTCACGATACTATTTATTTATTTAGGATTTCCAACAGAGGATACACACATTACTAAGACTATTAGACATACATTAGGAACTGATCACTGTGTTCCCCCAATTAAAGGAAACCACAGCACGCACTTAATAACTAGTTACAAAAAAGTTTGACAAGACAATAAAAATTAAAATTTTATAACATAAGAAATTAAACAAAACATGTGGTAATTTAAACTAATACATATTATTTCATCCTTCAAACACAAGTAAATCGGGAAACATTAGTAAGACAATAGCAGCCCGACAGCCGGCTGTTGGTTGGTCGTTGAAAGGTTAAAAAAATATTTGAAACTATGGAGACTAACTAAACTATGGAGTAGAACAAGTAGGAAATTCTTTTCAATAACGAAGTTTTTTAAAAATCTTGGTTACATTATAAATCTATATATCTATATCTATATATAAAACAAAGTCGGGTTTGTTACAACACTTATAACTCGAGATCGGCTAGACCAATTTTCATGGTTTTTGGTTCGTTGGATTTGTCCCCGCCCCGAATAGCAGAATACATCTTAAAAATAATGAAAAATCGACGAGAACATAATTATAAAAGATGAATCATTTTCCCCTATAGTTAATTCTAAATTCAATTGAAGATTGAAAAATTAAGAGAACAATAGTACTAGGAGCGCAGTAATGTGATGTGATAATGTGAGAAAATTTAAAATACTGAGATACTTAGTACTTAAATCAATCAAAAGTACTAGGCGCGCAGTTGTGTGAAGTGGTTAATAGAAAATGTAAGCGCAATTTTAAGAAAATATATGTTTATGAACTTAAATAATATCCATCCATACTAATATTATAAATGGGAAAGTGTGTCTGTCTGTCTGTCTGTTTGTCTTTCTTTCACGGCAAAACGGAGCGACGAATTGACGTGATTTTTTAAGTGGCGATAGTTGAAGGGATGGAGAGTAACATAGGCTACTTTTTGTCTCTTTTTAACGCGAGCGAAGCCGCGGGCAAAAGCTAGTATAAATATAAATAAATATAATAAACATCCTGGGACAACTCACACACGGTCATCTGATCCCAAACTAAGCAGAGCTTGTACTATGATAACCAGACAACTGATATACATACTTATATAATTTATAAATACATACATATTATAGATAAATTACACCCAGACACAGAACAAACAATCATGCTCAACACACAAAGTTTGTTCTGGGTGGGAATTGAACCCACGACCTCCGGCTTAGCAGTCAGGGTCCCTAACCACCAGACCAACAGGCCCGTCAAAAATTATACATGTTGCTTCTGTGTGATTTTGTACAGTATTCTATAATGGGTAAGTGCCTCCGATATTCAGACATTTCTTGTACAGAAATCCGTTCAATTTACAAATTGAGTCCTTGACATTCCCTCTCTAGACTTTGAAGATATTAATATAAAGACTGTCTTTTATATGTAGTCTCCAGACTCAAGAACTACTATACTATTACTGAATTTAAATTATTTATGAAACGTAAGTTATGCCTGAAAGCTTTTTACTCTATTAAGACATCATTGAGCATTGAAACTTTCAAATGAGCTGCTTCAATTACTTTATTATAAATCTTATTTAAGTTTGTATTTGAATGATGAACTAAGTATCTTCGTCAAAGGTGCTGATTCTCTTGTTCACAAACTCAACTAAATGTAAGTTAACTGCATCTTTCTCTTTCCATTTTTAAAGAAAGGGACAGAAGTCACATTTTAGTTTAATCCTGTCAAATTAGACAGCGCCTGAAGAAAATTGACGTATATTTAGACGCCATGTTTTTAAATCGCGTCTAAATTATCCAAGGAGTGTCTAAATTTGACAGGACTTAACAAATATTTTATCTTCTGGCCTTTTCTTAATTAAATGAAAAGAGAAAGATGCACTTAATTCAAATTTACGTTAGTTTGTGAATAAGAGAATCGGCACCTATGTGTGACTACTTTAAATAAACAATTCTTTTTTATTAATTTGTAAATATGAAGAATACTTAGGTTGTTATAATTATTACGATTTTAATTTCACTTTTGTAAGAGTCTGAAATCCGTTTGAAAACTAAATTCAGCCTATCGAAGTGTGCTTCCTTACTTCGCTAAGATGTTGGTCTCCTTACATTTTAAATGAGTTAAACGATTCCTGTCAAAAACTTGCACAACCCACAAACGTGTCTCAATGACCAGTAATTGACCGGATATTTGACAACTTTGACAGTTTTTGTATGGGAAATGTGTCAAAAGTTTGACGTTACTTATGTTATTATTGCAATAGCAAACTTGAGCCCCAGGACGAGTTCACTCAAATCTGTGTGCTTTACTAATCAATAAGACACTGATTTTCAAAGGTCCTGGCATGTTTAAAATAATACCATTGTATGGTCTTAGACCATACAATTTGTATTGAGACGGCGAATAGACTTAAGGAACTAGGTACTTCAAGAATTTGATTGTTCGAGGTCGTCTACGTAATTCTTAACTCTATAGATATATGTTTTTGTGTTCCTGTTCACAGATAATATATTCTCATCTGAGGCCTTTAATCGCTCGAATTGCTTCCAGATTAATACAATTCTGAAGCGAAGATCTTTTTATTCCTTATTTTTAATATTGCCAACAAGTAGCACATTTGTATCTTATATTTATTTTATTATTCCGAACATTAATAACAAAAACGGTATCTTTAAAAAACACTGTTCTGGCAATGTCGTTTTTCCAAAAACAGACGAAATTAATATCAACTATACAAGGTGTATTTTTGGTCTTGCTCAACCCGCTAGGAGATGATTGTACTGATAAAAACAAACAACTTTTATTATGGAACCAACTCGGAAATCGCGAAAAAAATATCAGCTGTTTCATACATTATGGTCGGGAGGGCATTGAACTTTTCATAGAAACAGCTGATATTTTTTTCCCGATTTCAGAGTTGGTCCCATAATAAAAGTTGTTTGTTTTCATGGGTTGTTTGTTTTCCTCTCCTAGCGGGTTGAGCAAGACCAAAAATACACCTAGTAGAGGTTAGCAATCCCTGGGAGCAGTGGTAAAACAAAAAATTAATGCCAACAAATGATTCGATTAACGTCAAACGTCACTTACTTATTTTAAAGGCACTCCCAAGTTTGTTGCTCTTTACTTTAACCCTTTAGTTAACCCTTTAGTGTGACAAAGATGGCAACAGATTTGAGAGCGTAGATATGTATCTATTTGTATTTATATATATTTTCAATGCTTTCACTATACACTGGCAACCTTGACACATTTTTGTATAATCGATGGCGATTCACAGTATTTAAATCAATTTGTAAACATATGTGATTCGCACATCACTCCCACACACAAACATTTAAACACACACCAACTATCAGTAAATAATTTTACAATTAGTTATATCTGTTTTGTGTAAAAAATTAAAGCAGCTCCCGTTCTGTTCGTTGTTTTGCATTGTCACTGACTTCCGAAATTCAATTATTTAGTTTTTGAAGGCGATTTTTTTAATTAATAAAAAAGACCTCAAACGGCGCAAATATAATAACCTCATTGGGGATTATATATTTGAGCCGTTTGGGGTTGAAACACTGGGGCCATGGGGTCCGAGTGTTCATCTTGTTTTTCAAGATATCGCCAAGCGGCTGGTTGACTGTTCACGTGACCAGAAGGCTGGCCTTTTCTTGGGACAAAGAATTAGCATTGCCATACAACGCGGCAATGCTGCCAGCCTTTTGGGCACCTGTCCTGTCGACAACGATGCGGACGAATTTTTTGATGCCCTGTGAGACTTTGTACAAATTGTATATATACTTACTAAAGTATTATTTATAAGTCTTGTATTTATATTATTTTTAGATTTCATAGTTAAGAGACTGTAAGTAGTTTTATTTTGAAAATAAACATATGGAAGTTTCACCAATAAAAAAGCTTTTTTTAATTTTTTATTGCTAATTCAAGTGAACATACATTAAAAAGAAGATTCCGATGAATTAAGAACATCTTCCTTTTTGAAAATTAAAAATCGATCGAGTTTGAATGAACACAATTTGATAGCACGGTGTTTACCAGTCCAGCACAGAAAATGCATCCACGCACATTTATGCAGATCACGCGCCTACATGCGAACACGCGGCTGGGTGCGCGTGCGGGGCGAAACGCAAAGATGGTACACCATGGCACCCTTGAATGGCATAAATTAATTGTTATAATCTCCAATAAAAAAACAAGCGTAATAATCACCTAAACACCGTCGTTTATAAACATGTGCAGAAGCCTCGCATCTCGTAATTATCTGAGATAAAGACAAATATAATACGTTTAATGTGACAGGCACCCATACCCTTCAAACCGGAACACTAAACGTTGCTTCTACACCCACTGATCAATGTTAAATAGCCCATAATTATGCCAGAATGTGTTATTGCCAGAATGTGTTATTGCTGGTTATTTATACACATTTAATAAATTGCCAGCACAGTGTTAAATATGGTTGAGCCATAACATAATTGTTGTGACTACGTATTGCAAAATAAACGAGACCAAACGCCCGCCGCTACATGATGCATGCATTGAACACATACCTCGTCACAGTTGTTGCGCCGCAATTGATGGCTACAAATGTATTATATCGAGTGACTTGCAATTAGTGTAATATATTATGGGAGCAAAGGCATCGCAAAAAATATCAGCTATTCAGTACATTAGGCAAACATAAATGATCTGAAAAGGTGATTTTTTATCACGATTTCAGGTTTTTTTTTATAGTGAAAGTTGTAGGTTATCATGAGCACAATCACGCGTTTAAGGCGACGAATTGTTCAACAATAATTTCTAAAACCAGGCGCACGCACCCCGCAAACCGCACACACCCCGGTAAGTAACGTATGCATTGCAACAGAGGGCGCTGGGGAGCGGCCCGCGGTGTTTGCGGCGCGGAACATAGACACCTTGGAGTTGTCTTATATATTTTTTTATGAATTTACCTATGACTTTTTTTTATTGATTGTCTTTTCGGAAATAAACTAACACGTGCTAGTGTTATTCAAATAACGAAATTAAAAGTTTCGTTATTTGAAAAACATTAGCACATTTCTTTTTACCGTAAAATATTTTAAAAAATTATAATTTTTTGTAATATTTTAAATATTTTATACGATCAAAATATCTTTATTTACTTTCACATAAGTATTCTAAGGCTGGAACCTTTTCCTTGTAAGTATTAAATTATTGGGTGTGTCTGTGTGTGTGTTTATTTATTTTAACAAGGAACATAATTTATTCTACTTTAATATCATTTACAATAAAACACACATTAATTACACTTCGTGTGTATTATTATTATTCCATTTATTTAATCATACAATATATAATTTACATTTTTAATATCAATACAAAAATAAACATTTAAAAATAGTAGCCCACCGGCATTGGGAATAGGGCCTAAGCTACCGGTGGTCAGTGACTCCAGAGAGAGGAACCTCCGGACAATGCGCACCGTGTCCAGGAGTACCGCTTTCTGCATCAGACCCTTGACCCAGCTGCCTAGCGAGAGCCTACTCAGAGGTTGGTCGAGGCTCTTCGCTATTATGCCATTGGCTGTCACGATTATCGGCACAATGACTGCTGAATCCACATCCCACATGTCGACAACCTCGCAAACCAAGTCGAGATTTTTGGTCTGCTTATCTTTCTCAGCTTTAACGAGGTTCTCGTCATGCGGGACAGCAATATCAACAATCACTGCACGCCCCTCTAATCGATCTATCACCACTATGTCAGGTTTGTTAGCAACAATAGTCCTGTCAGTAATGATAGATCGATCCCATTACAATGTGACATGGTCATTTTCAAGAACTGGGTCGGGCACATACCTGTATTACGGTACTTCTGATTGCACAAGACTGTATTTCAAGGCAAGTTGCTGATGAATTATCCTGGCTACAAGATTGTGATGGATGGATTCCTCGGGACGGTGGCATGCCCGACATATGTCACCCATGCCGTTCTTTACAATGTATTTCCGGTAGTTGTTTGTCATCATAACTTCGTCCATTATTGCACAGACAAAACCGTCGGTTTCCCCAAAGAGGTCACCAAAGCGTAGCCAGGATACGGACGCTAGGAAATCTACATCGGGTCCATATAGGACCCAATGAAACCGTCCATGGAGCTCCTTGCTCTGCCATACCGCCCTGCGTTAATTAGTATTCATTAATACAGTTTTGCGCCAGTTCTCGTTTGCTAAGGAGAGCGGGGTGAGGCCCTTATCCACCTAAACCACATCCCGACGCATCCCCATGTCGGCATTCAGGAAATAATCCCACACCACACTTCTGTGGGATATTACCGATGGTTGTGGATGATGCATCCGATTTGCTGTCAGCAGACTGCGGATCCTCCTATCTAGGGCGTCCAGTTCTGTCTGAGTCCATTTGAGTATGTTAAATTGGTACATCAAAACCGGCATAATAAAAGACTATTTAAAAATTTGTTCAGGCGGCCAAAGAAGCGCTCCTTCAACGCTTGTTTTATGTCGGCGACGTTGATGCCTAATGCTTCCATTATAGCCTGACCACCTCTGCGCAACCGATAGTCCTGAACCCTCCAACAATGTGCTGATAGGATTCAGGGTTAAACAGAACCAAAATGGACTCAGACTATGGGACTGAAATATGCCTCGCTCAATCCTTATTGGTTCGGTGTTCTCTCGGATGTGCCGACATCCTGGATAGTGAAGGACCGTCCTCCTCTGCCCCATACACGACATCAAGAAGGTGCGCAGATTGCATATAATAATATGCAACAATATAAGCAATAAAGGCAACAATATTTATTTTTGACGCACATATAGCACTTGGCCGAAACGTCTACCAATTATAGCTGCACACCCTGATAATGCCGCATAATTAGTCCGATAAGATCGCTTACACCAACAGCCATCTACATGACATTTATTAGGGGTATACCGTCTTTATTGACACTCCTTCTTTTATTGCAGCTTCTTTTTCTCTATCACCAGCCTTTTTCATCTCATTCTATGCAGTCTCTTCCCAGTCATCACAGATAGCGTTATGCATTTTATTGTAAGTAAAATCGGACATGTTGGGTAAACCTACTCCAGACAAAAATTTGATTGAGCTGTGCTTGACCACAACCAGCAGCCATAACTCCAGCAACGGCGGCTTTGTTTACATCAGCCAATGACGATTTTATTTATGTGTTTTGTAACCACACAATGAACAAACATATGTAAATTCTAATTGCAAGTCTACGTGATGTTCAGACTCAAATTTTAATATGGCTAATCCACAAAGACTTCTGTTCAGAGAACTTTATAAGTTCTGTTACAAAGTGGTTCACAACTATTATTCTTGTACCTCCGGCTCCATCTGAAACGAATATAAAAAATAAGTATCAAAATCGTACATGGAATGTGATAGCATGGCGCAGGAAAATGTCTTGCCCATTGTGTATTTATTTATTTATTTAAATAAATCACTTCACAGATATTGATTATGTTTATAAATTTTTTTTTTGGTTCTCATATCTAGGCAACCATTGAAACCGGCTTCCAACTTTTCCTACAAAATCAGACAATCTATTGTGTTTTATAAACCGATTACTTACTGGTGCCTCAGTAGGGCGTTCAATTGTCAGTTCTGTAGAAACTTTATCACTCGAACACTGTCTGCTAATCTGAAAATATAAATAAATTAGGGCCTAGTACTAACTTCAGAGATAACATATTTCGACTAATAGGTACGTCGGTTATGTATAAAGGACAAAATTGTCTAATATACTCACTGTAGCTGTGGGAATGCTCTCGTTTTGTGATATATTAGTGTCATTAGTATCAGCATTTCTAAAATAAAAGAATCGTTGAATTCGTAGATATATTGAATAATACATAGCAATAAAAACTTACACATTTTGCAACTCTGTATAATTCGGTAGAGCGTCGTTTTCATTTCTAGAAGATACAAGAAAAAGTGTTTTAGTAATAATAATATTACCTATGTATAGCTTTTACAAAATGTTAGGACGTTTAGGAATTTTCATACGTACCCTAAAAAGCAAACTGTCATTCTTTATTTTTGTTGCAAGTTGACGACTCCATAGTTTCAGTTTTATCACAAAAATAAGAATTGAAGTCACAGTCAAAGTGACTTTTTGAATGTCATCTTTTTTAGTGAACTACCACCGCTTCACATTTCACAATTCGTCATATTTGCGTCATATTTGCACCTTTTTCTAAAAGACATGCTCTTCTTTTCCTTTTGGAACATCTTTCTTTAATTTTTCCCATCCTTATTCAATAAAACCGCTATATTTGATCACGCAATCGCCGATGCAGTCCGGAAGCCGACTAGCACAGGCCCGTCGCTGACAATGGTCAAGAGGGGACTGAGCGTTTCAGCGGGGCGAGGATTGCATATGCGCATTAGCTTAGAACAAAACGACGTAAACGACAAAAGGCTTTTTGTTATTTTATTTAGTCGGAAATGATAACTTGAGAAATTCCTCTTACAATTTTAAGGGGTATTTATAGACTTGTCTACAGAGCAAGTTGAGAGGCTAAAATCGGTCCCGTTTGCCCATAAAATGTGAATTTCTATTTAAAAAGAGGTATGTTTGATATTGTTTTCTCTGTTACAAAAGTTACTTAATCATGTAATGAACTTTAACAAAATAAGGTTTTCATCATGAACTGTTCAGATCACCAACTCATATTTTTATTCGTTTCGTAATTACTGAGAAAAATAGAGATCACTGATGCCAAAATTTCCAATTCGTCCTCTTAACCGGCGAACAGATATGCAGGGGCGATAAATGTGTCAAACAAATGTATGCTCGATGTGTGGCCTGCTTAAGTATTAAACTTAATAGAAAATGAGATGTCTTACGAATTATCCAGCAACTTGCTATCCTCCGTTGATCAACGCGACTATTTGTTTGTGCACCCTTAAGTTATTAGAGTTAATAAAATTGGACAGACAAACTAATGATAACATGTGTAAACTATGTACTTGCCTTATATACTTTTCGTCTTTGATCTTGCTACAAAATAATATCCTAAAAAGGAAAAGTTTGTAAGAATTATGTTTATTATTCTTTCACGCAAAAATACTTTAGACTAATGTAGCCATACATCAGAATAAAACATAGACTGAATAAAAGAACCCAGAAAATATATTGGTTAGGTACTACCGACCCAAAATACAAGCTCAAACTCAAATTGTTTATTTCCATTAGACCATTAACAAGGCACTTTGGGACGTAATTTACAAGAAGAATGGGAATGAAACTTTATAATTATTTATCCTAATAAAATATTTTTTTTTTATTGTTGCCAATAAAACAACAAATATAAAGAAATAGAACCACATAATTATTTAATAAAGCACACCTATACAATCAGCGTGTTTGCTGATAATAGTACACTTGCACTTGGCAGGGTTTTTTATTCTGTTACAAGGTGAATTTACAAAAAGCTTAGTAGCTTACCGATTTTTATTTTTAACAGAGGCACACTGTAAAAAATAAAAGGCGGTAATTTCGTGTTTTAAAAAGTCCCTTTATGTAGATTGTAAAGCATGATATTTGGCATTCAGATTCTGTTTAATAATATCAAAACAAAAGGCCAAATATTTGAACCCCTTTTTGTATTATTTCTACTAGACCATAAGTAGGAAATAAGTTCTGAATAAAACAGCGAATGAGGTATCTTAGCCTTCACAGCAAATAAATATTTTATGTACAGCAATGATAAAAGTATATATGTAAAGCGTATAAGCGTGTAAGCGTACAATGGGGAATTCATGCATTTTAGAGATCTATTCACAGTCATGAATAGAAGGACGAAGAATAGTTGGACGGAATGTGTGAAGAATGAACGAAGAGGACAGAAGTGAATTTATTAATCAAATGTTCTTAATATTTACCATAATATGCTACTAACAATATAATATTATGTTTTTTTTGGGGAGTGGGAAATCATCAAATGACTGCTTCCGTCCTGGGTGTGGCGGGAGGGCGTGTCAGACTTTTACTGACTAAAACCCACTCATGTTCCTTCGGTTGCCCTTTATGTTCCGGGGTTACTAACTATTATAAACATTCCGCAACCATAATATTATGTATAATGTAATCATTATGCAATTATGTTACTAACAATCTGAAGTTAGCTCCCAACTAACATAATTAATGATTTCTTTTTATTCACCTGGTGTTCAACTTTAACTAATTATAGCCCTGTGTCGAGTTGATAAACATATGTTTTACGGCTATCATCAACCAGATCCAAAGCCAATTTTACTTTTATAAAAATAATATAAAAAATAGGTAACAAAACGACGTGGAATAGAAAAACTGGGTGTACCGACTTTAAGCATTATGGGATAAGGACAGGAAGAAAATGATGAACAATTAGTAAAGAGGCGTAAAAAGAAGCCTCGCTGTTATAAAAGGCGTAAAAAGAGGCCTCGCCCCGCGTAGTGTTGTGTAGTATAGTACACAGTATGGTAAATAAACGGGCGTTCTTTTTATTAAGATACTAAAATAAATACCCCGTCTAAAATAAAAAAGTTTAAATTTTAAAAGTACAAAAAAAAATAAACGAATGCGTACAAATATATTTTTTTAAAGAATAAGTTAAGGGCGGCAACATTACATTAACTTTATGAATGACCTGGGTCATGGTCGCACCCATTATTACATTGGAGTTATTTTTCTTTTATCTTTTACATCTCCAGAATCGACAAATTAGCAGCCAGGGACTGTATAAAATGAAATACAGTCCTTGGCTGCTAACATCAAGTTTTTATTTCACCATTTTGTCTCACGGCGTATAACAGATACCTGTATACTCATGGCTAATAACGGCTTTCTCGTACCAAGAGTCTCTACAGTAAGCGACCGATAAACAGACAGAACCTTTAAAAATAAAGATGAGAGACGACCTGAAAGTCTCAGAGCTGGTTCACATAACATGGGGTCGACAGTTTTATCGGGCCGATAAACGCATCGGATCCATTTTGGCTATCGATTGATCCATGTTGGCATATTTATTTCAATAACACCGTTCAAATTAGAGCGACACGATAAAATAATCGGAGTCGACATTTTTACCGGACGGTCAGCCACAATCATAATATTTGCGTACTTGCAAGTATAAGTCGGATCGCCGGTTTCAAGTGTGAACAGAAACATCCGACAGTCGGTTGACGATAAAACCACAAAACTGTCGGTCCGACCGTGTGAATCAGCTCTTGGGTGTGTACATAGTTGCGAAATGTAACATATAATGAAAGAATTTGTCGTCCACATTTCTATCTGTTTGTGCGCGGAACGTGTACGATATTTTCTGCCACAAAGATAATCGCTGGTTGTAAATTCGAATCAGCTCATTATGAATGTGAGGAGCATCCGACATCTATCTATCTATGTATACTAGGTGAATTTTTAGTCCTGCACCACCCGCTAGGAGATAATTCTACCCATGAAAACAAACAACTTTTATTATGGAACCAACTCTGAATAAAATATCAGCTGTTCCTAACAAAAGTTCAATGCCCTCCGACCGTAATATATGCAACAGCTGATATTTTTTTCGAGATTTCAGAGTTGGTTCCATAATAATAGTTGTTTGTTTTCATGGGTAGAATCATCTCCTAGCGGGTGGTGGAGGACCAAAAATTCACCTTGTATATAGACTAGAAATGACAGACTGATTGATTGTTGATATCGCTCACTGAATGCAAAAGAATGAAAATTTGACCCCTAAAAGGTAAAATAGAAAATGGAAGTACGACTTCCATGCCATTACCCTTATTAAGTGGTTTATCTTTGCCTCAAAGCTTTCATCCTAGGATAAAACAACCTCCTATCTAAATAATTCAAAAGCTACATAAATTCTAGCCAAGCTGTTGGAAGCTCCATGATACCTCATGTATTTTTAAACGAACTATTTATTTCTGTGTAAAAATAAACTCGATGAAATTATTGTGAGAAAAGTTCGATCTTCCTGCAAGAGTTTAGTTTCTAAATAATCCGAACTTCTTTTTTTATTTTGATGGATTGGGTGCGTTATTATTTTTATGAAGCGTCATAATGTTTGGGAGAGTTTCTAGGTTTTTTATTTTTTTATGAATGATGTTTGTGATGACACTGATATTATGATAGAGACTATCAACTCAAGGAAATGTCTGTATGGTCAGTTTTCAGTGATAAATCGTAAAAAGAATTTAATAGAGGCTCGTAAAGTGATAGTATTTTAAAAACAAAATACTTTGATACATACGTATATTTAAATTCGTAAATACAATAATTTTCACCAGTGGCTTCGCCCGCGCGGATGTTCCTCCCACTATTTTACACCTTTAATGGACGAAGCTCCAAAAATCCTTTATTTGTGGTTATCTAGTTTTCAATTACAATTTTAATTTCAATAAGTCAGTATACATTTTTATATCTATAATATTAAGCGTTTTAGTTCGAGGGTGTATCAGTGCCGTGATGAAGTCGGGGGTTAGAAACTGGGCAAGTCCCAACATATTCAAATGTCCTATCTAAGTTTATTTAGATAGGACATCACTGATATCCCATGCCTTGGATAGAACGTAAAACCCGTTGGGGGTAACCCTAGAATAGTTGGAAAAGGGGTAAATGTTTATATAACAATTTTTTTTGTTACCGGTAAAAGTCAAACTCAAAACGTTTGCTTCCATTAGACCATTAGGCGATCTGGAACGACAACTGTAAAAAAAGAAAAAAAAAATAGAGAAAACTTGATCTTAAAAAAGTATAAAATCGCCAATCCTCCTTGAACACACATTGTGATTGATACTTATATATATTATCGAAATTAAAAAAAACCCTTTATTTACTAGCGAACCGCCCGCGCCCCAGCTTAACACAAGTGTTATAAATCTTTGCAAATCCCTTTTCTCCGTCACTTTTCTCTACTGTAAAATGCACGTATTTCATATATAATATGCCCTCTATATAAATCACTCTATCTATTGCTAAAAACTTACCAAAATCTGTTGAGTAGTATCAAAGATCTAAGGACAGACACAGTGGAAAGCGACTTTGGTATACTATGTAACGATAGGAGGCAATAATAGGTTAAACAAAATATCAAATGCCATCAGTTGCATAAAGTGTAAACGTATTTGTACACGTATAGCAATATTATGCTAAGCCCGTCGTGTTGAACGTGAACTTTTGGCTCGTTCACACGTATCCTGTGCCAAAAGTTTAGTCCGATAACGATTGTTCGGTGTCTGTCGATTTATATTGCTATTGATTCCGAATAATGTAGTATAAATATACACACATTAACAATAATGATAAATTTAAACTTCCTCATATTTTCATAAAAATGTAACGAAATGTTGGCCCTATCAGTAAGTGTACGAACTGAGTGAAGAGCGTTTAGCGGAGCGTGCAGCGTTGCGAGCCGCTCGCGCTCGGCCGCCACCAAGACACTTACGTGTTATTGCGTCTGTTTGATAGAGACGCCGCACGCCCCGCCCCGCTGGACGCTCGATTTGAGCGGGCATTCGAGCCCTAAACGGCGCCCGCTTCTGACAATGCAAGTAAAGTTTTCGACAAATTAAGCAAATATTTGTTTTAAGAACTTTTATGATCTTATTGGTTTTATGAACTTTCAAATTTACAAGTTCAGATTTTTTAAGCAGTGGTGGTTACAGTGTTTTGGTTTTATTTTTTCATTACTAGCTGTTCAACGCGGTTTTATTCTCGTAGTTCCCGTTTCCGTGGAATTTTTGGGAGAAAAACTATCCTAGGTCCTTTCTTAGGCTACAATTAATTTAAATCGGTTCTGTAGTTATTATTTTTATTGTAGTTTCTGTCTGTCTCGCTTTCACACCAAAAGACCAGGAGCCACACAGAGCTACTTTCACATTTTTAATATTAGTATTGATATACCTTTGTTTATGAGCCCAACGCACACTTGAAATATCATCTTTTGGGGTCTAAAACCATGTAGTTTATGCCACCAGTAAAACCACCAAGAAATGGTTGAAATCTTTGTGTCTTTCAAAGTAGACATAATTTTATTTTTAACTCACTGTTGAACACGAGTAAGAATCGGATAAACAAAAAAGATTGATTACCAATTTATTGCGTCTGGTTGAGGATTGAGAGTGCAATGCAATGCTGCGGTAGAGATAGGTGTAGTAAAATCGAGTAGAATTATTTTACAGCATTCCTTGGCAGAAAATCGTAGGAAGAGAATATTTATAAATATTCGGTCAAAACTGGCGTATTGCAAAGTTTGCCAAGGGGAACTTAGTAGAAAGAATGCCATCTAAGCCTAAGTGTCTTCCGCGGAACCTAAAGTACCTAAAGGTTTTGCCACGTAAAACCTTTGACGTCGCAAAGTGTAGAAAAATGCAAATTACATTGAGATAATGTTGCGTTTTACGTCTCGTCGTTTCTGTGTAAATTAATTATAACGCAAATAATGATGTATGTTTATATAATAAAGTGCAGCACCACATTTCTGCCCGCTAAATTAATGTAACTTACCAACTATAAACAAACGTTTGTATCACCCCTTCGGAGTAACAATTTCATAGTTTACTGTATCTCCGACTCTTGTTATACTCCTATTTGAAGTTACCACATACACATATCTCCATCAAACTTTGCAATTCTTGCCTAAGCTTTTTTTTTATGGAAGTCCCTTCCATCATCAACGGACTTGTTGCAGAAGTGGAAAAAAGTGTCCAGCTTTTACTGACTAAAATCCATATTTGTTCCTTTTAATAATACCCTTTGAATTAAAGGGCCGTGGCTACTCCTTCCAACAAATTCCATAACCCAGGCAGGCCCTGGCTCTAATGGTCCTCGTCTTCTATACTGAACTGACAACACTTTCAGCGTGCGTAGAACACAACGCGTCGTCTATCCAGTACTTACCTAAGCTACGAATACTTTTGCCTGTTTATTTTCGTAAATTCTAATTGTATATTCACTGCACACGTAACAACATATAATATTCTCCACAAATAGACCATTTACTTTCCCAAAGCGACCATTAAATGCATTAGTCTTAAGGTGGGTTTAGAAACAAACGAGTGCTTTCTATTAAATCCTCGTAGTGTATACATAAAAAGGAGAATTATTTCGATGCCGATTCCTACTTAAACTAAAATATCAAGAAAATCGAGAGAGGAATGCGTAGCCTTGCTTACGACAAAATCGATTTTTAATGTACATAATTATAATATCTTCTCTCCACAATTTCAGTCCGAGTTAAAGTCGTATAACATAAAATGAAGACTATGATTAAATAGCCAAACTATCGTAGTTGTCCGAAAAAGTACAATGCATCACAACTGGCTATCTCGTTGACTCCGTGGTCGTAGGGGTGACTGCTGGGAATGGGCTGCTTGACTCCCAGATCAAGTAATGTTACTTGTGGCGCTATTCTCAATAGCAAGAATCAAAAAGTTTGTGCAACAGCAAAGATATTACAATGGGATTCAAAAGTGGGGTCCAACAAAAACAAATCATTTAACACCTCCATGGTTTGGAAAGTACGTAATAACCTCTTTGACCATGTTAGAATTGCGTTGACTAGGGAAGAAGGAATTTCCCTCTGTTTGTTCTATATTAGTACACTTTAACATCTGCGTATCCTGGTAGCCTCTTTTGAGATTGGCCGCACTGACTGAAATTCGATCAGCAGAAAATTTTATTAACAAAACAATTCTTTTTAAAATTACAGTATTATTATTATTTATATATTTATTAGTTATTGTATATATATATATCTTTCTATATATATTAATATTTATATCTATATATATATTAATGTACGCCATAGACTACCCTTTACCCATTTTTATATAATTTGATTCCATCCAAAGGTTGCCTGGAAGAAATTGCTTTTTAGCGATAAGGCCGCCTATTGTACTCTTGCATATTTGTTTGTGTTGTCCTTTACTGTTTTTGTCCTATTGGTGTACAATAAAGAATATTCTATTCTATTCTATTCTATTCTACAGGACCTGAAGATGGCGTCACCGATCCCCACCGCAAATACTTGAGACTCTCTACCCAAAAAAAACAAATATGAAGAACTTCAACACCACCTTTGAAGTGGGGTGGAACGACACAGACGTATGGGGCGTACCCCAGCTAGACTTGGATGTGTTCTATAGACCTGACGTGGTGATAATAGTGCTATATGTGGTGGTTCTGACTGCTTCGCTGTCTGCGAATACTCTGCTCATCTTCATCGTGATCAAGTTTCAGTATATGAGGAGGTAAGTGGTACTAATTGACTACATTTTATGCATATCCAATAACCCTATACGTATACTTTGCAGTATACCAGTAGTTAGGCAAGATTAATCAGATCCCAGGGGATGGTGGCCCAAATTTGACTTCTAAAGGATTGGGATCAGCTTTTATCCTGAGACCGATTATTTGAGCAGGTATATAGAGATAGCGCTATGCATTGGGCTTAAATGTAATATTGAATTGGATAAGCTGAAATTGAAGATCACAAAAAAATTAGAAATTTTGTTATATTACCTATTACAAAACAAGAAAAATGACAGTAATATCGAAGTGAGTTTTCAAATTGCTCGCAGCAACTGCTTATTGCCGACTGCTATAAGCATTTAAGCAATTTTAAAACTTTTTTGATCTTTTCCTCCGGGTTTTGGTGACTTCACATACATACGCTTGAAAAACATAATCCTCTTTCTAGGTCAATCGGGTAATAACCCTTTAATTATTAGGTTATATTACTGTGTATTGTAAGTTGTTTATTTTTGTGCCCTCTACAGCATAGTTTGATGAAAATTATGTTGTGAAACTGATTGTTGTTAGCATTATTTTGTTGATTTTAGATATAGGGGGGTTAAGTAACTATTTGTGTTTTACATCCTTTAGTTTAAGGGTGTGTTGGCGAATTGTAAACAATTTTGTTATAATTTGAATTGCTGATAACGTTGTTTTTAGAGTTTAGCGTTCAAATGGTAAAAGTTTACAAAATGTATTGATTAACGGAATTCTCTCTTCTCCGTTTCTTCACATGCTTTAACAAAAAGTAAATTGGTTTCTGTTTTTTTGGGGGTTTAGTAGATAAAAAAAATACCGATTCAGTGTATTTATACAACCCGTTGTTAGGAGGTATACAATACTTACTTACTTTGTATCTGTATTTGTCAATTACGTTAAATTAGCAAAAATATAAATTGACACTAAATTGAACGAAATAGCAGAAAAAGATGGGTGAGGTGCAGTTTAATAAAAATAATAATTATGTATTAATACTATCGAATTGTTGGTACAACCGCCACCGCCGTATATTAATTTATAAGTTTAAACAAAGACTTCATAAAAATTTTGTCAGTAAGAAAACTCGGAAAATTGGATCCCGAATAGAATGTAATAACGATCCATATGACGTAAGCGGATTCAATTTTCGGGTCGAGACTAATATATAGCTTTGTGGTGTTTATCTGTTTATGTTTCCAATGACAGTTTATGGGAGTAGGTTCCGTATTTATTACTATTAGGAAATGTTATTGAGTACAAGTGAAAGTCAGCGAAGAAGAGATTCTACGTATTGGGTGTCGTATATTATAGAAAATAAACATGAACAAGCTATAAATATAAAATATAGAATATACAGGGTGGAAAGTTTAATGGGCCCTGGAAGAAAACTACCCTAAATCGTTGTGATTAATTTACTGAAAGGAGACATTCCTTATTTTTTTTAGTAATAAAACTGCATTTGATGCAACTAATTGCATGCACAAAGATTGCAATTCATTTATTAAATTATGGGGCGTACAAAACATTCCTTATTTTTTTTTGTAATAAAACTGCATTTGATGCAACTAACTGCATGCACAAAGATTGCAATTCATTTATTAAAGACAATAGAATGGTTATTTAAACAAAAACTATATAAATGTGGTAGCCCTTACGCTAATAAATATCCATTCCACAAAACAAAAAAAAAAAAAAAAATTCGTGTTTTTTATTATCTTAATAAACTTTTAAACAGATGCATTTTAATATACATTATTCGTCAAGAGAACCAAATAGTAAATACTATAAAAATAGAATCTTTAGTCATTACTTTGTGTCCTTATCCCAAATTAAAATCGTAATTTATTACTTGGTTTTTCTACTTATTTTTATACAGCTTAATTAACGCTAATGTGACCATAAACTGACTTTAAGTAATTGTTTTTACCTGAACGACCTTATTTCGCGCCAGTATTTTTATTCATAAAAGCGTTTTACAAGAAATACTACATTATAACGGTAAAGCTTAAAAACCTTATCTAAACACAAAATTTTGCGCAATTTGTTATAGCCGTTTCGGAGATACGCGAAGTTTTATGTACTCAAATTGCTCGTTTAATGTTATTAGATAGATTAAATATTATCTGCCGACGAAACCGCATTGAATTCACATTACAAAATTATTGTGACGACGACTGACGGGCCTGTTGGTCTAATGGTTAGTGACCCTGAATGCTAAGCCGGAGGTTGTGGGTTCGCTTCCCACCCAGGACACACTTTGTGTGATGAGCGTGATTGTTTGTTCTGTGTCTGGGTGTAATTTATATATAATATGTATGTGTTTATAAATTATATAAGTAAGTATATCAGTTGTCTGATTACCATAACACAAGCTCTGCTTCGCTTGGGATCAGATAACCGTGTGTGAGTTAAATAAATAAAATAAATAAATAAATATCCTGGGACAACTCACACACGGTTGTCCTAAAATTTGTAGGTTGTCAAGTTGTCCTAAGATATTTATTTATTTATTTATTCTAGATTCACATTTATATTATTGTAAACTTTACGAGATTCCACGAAGCTAAAAATAAAAGTGTTAGTAAAACACCTTCAACATAATTATGTTTTATGTACCAAAACATATAAAAGGACCAATAAAATGTCGTCATGTGGTTAAGAATCCCGCCCTTCATATCAGGGGTTGTGACTTCCTTAATTCTTATGTACTGTCAAAAGATTCGTGGACATCACTGACATCCCGTGCCTCATAAAGTAAAAGCAGTTTTTCTTAGTTGTCATTCGTAAAACTGTGACAGTCGTTACGGTTTGTCAGAAGCCACAAAGTCTGACCATTCTAACCAAGGGGTATCGAGTAGCCGAGTAACTGGTTTCTAGAGTTCTGATAAGCAGTAGCCTCACGTAAAACACTGGTATCCAGCTGAATCCGGTTACTGGAAGCCGACCCCAACACTATAACAATTTGGGTAATCTTAACGTGCAGTATTCATGCGCTAGCCATCATGATCTTATCTTAAGTAAGTAGTTGGTTGAGGAATAGTTCTAATAGTTACCGCGGCCCCAGAACATAAAGGGCAACTGAAGGAACAAGGGTGCGTTTTAGTCAGTAAAAGTCTGACACTAAGGGCGGGAGAATTTATTTGATGATTTCCGATACATAAATAAAAATCTTTTGTAGTTCCTCAAATAATCCGAATTCCATCTATTACTAGATAATACCTAATAATAGGTCAGCAAACCTAAGTGTTTGCGATTTGCGTTTATTAATAACTTCGCAAATTAAATTCCGACCGCGCTATGTTTATTCTTGAATGTTTGAGCTAACTATTCAGTTTAAACTACAAATCAGATTATAGTTGATTGTTAAACCAATTGAATAAATAATTGATTGTGCCTATTTATCTAGCTGTTTGTTAATCGTTGTTGTTTTGTTACCTAATAGTTTGTTACTTTCGTGATGGAGAAAGTAAATTGATATTTTTCATGGGTTTATTTATTATTTAAATGTTAAATGGTACTTTTGTCTAGTGTGGATTATTCTAACTTTGTTTTTCTGAAGGTATCAAGTTATACATATTAGTTGGTTGCCTTTTTTGCTTTATGTATAGCCTATAGCAATTAACAGTAACATAGCGCTATCTCTCAATTTTCTTAAAATAAAGCATTATTTTCGGCAATTACCTTACAAACAAACAAACGCAAACTTTACAAGGTACAAACGAATGTAGATAAAACTCAGGGCATCTAGATTTGCGCTTTTACCACAGTTTCAGTGCTTTCACAAAGCGAAACATTTGCTCAATCAATCAACTTCTGAGCTCTATTATCAGCTACTGGACTTTCAAAAAGGTTGTCCATTAATCTGATAATAATAATCCTTTTATCACGTAAAACGGCTATCATGAACAGATTAGGGCAACCTTAATATCATTTGGTTTACGGAGGCGACCTATCTTTGTTGCCAACGCCTGCCGGAGTTGCGGAATGTTTATAATAGTTACCGTGACCCTGGAACATGAAGGGCAATCGAAGGAACATGAGTGGGTTTTAGTCAGTAAAAGTCTGACACGCCTTCCCGCCGCACCCAGGACGGGAGCAGTCATTTGATGATTTCCCACTCACCAAAAAAAAAAAGTTCTATAGTCACATAACTCATTTAATTAGGAGCAAACACGTTGAATTTAAAACCTCAACATTAAATCCGAATTGAATTCACGTTATTTAGTTTACTTTGGCTTAGTGTAAAGGGAAATTGTGGTTTTTCTTACTCCTTTGCTGTTATCTTCTGATCACTTTCGTTTCGGGATCCAATGCAGTTGAATCGTTTATCCGGCACTCGTCGAGCTTCATTATCTCGACGCTTACCTGGTGGAAGCTACTATTGATTTTGGCTTTCTGAAGTTGCCGTTTGAGAATAGTGTGGCGGGATGGTTCTAAATAATATATTTTGTTTTAGAAGAAAGAAAATACGTCTATTTTACACAGCCAATACCTAAGTTAAATAAAGCAACAACACAGAAATAAACTGGTTCATACAATCTAAATAAAAAAGATAATTATAAAAATCGAATAAGACAATAAGCTATGTTTCTGTCTCTAAGTATCTTGTTCTTGTAGTTTGCCAGTGGTGTAACAATGACGGGTATATTGCAGTGTTATCTAACGCTTATTTATCTGGGCCTAAGCATTTGATAAGACGGTCTTTAGTGCAATATTTTGAAAGAGAATGTAAACTTTTGGCATCGTGAAATAAATAAATATGTTGGGAAAACTCACACACGGTAATCTGATTCCAAACTAAGGGTAGCTTATACAATGGTAACCAGACAACTGATAAACATGCTTTATTGTATGTATTTATGGGACGTTCTTCTTTTTTATCGACAATCTGTCCGGCAAATTTTTATATTTGATAAAAAAATAAACTTGTGATTTATTTAGTGAAATGTGATTTAAATTATTGCCTCATTATTGTAGATTACAAAAACATATAATGCAGCGAAGTATTAAATGTAATTTTCGTTTTATTTTAGATTTCGTAGGAATGGTATGAAAAAATGTAACACCTCAGTCACAAAAGTATTTATTTTTTTATGTCTCATTTTAAATCAGAACTTCAGTTTCTTATTAATTTCTTATCAAGAATATACACATTTACTATTATCTAGCTCAATTAGACGGTTTTTTTTTTTTAATCATTTTTTTTAAGTTATCCATTACCACTCTGTCACATTTTTGCTTCATAAGACATAAAACTTTTTAATATTGTAAAAGTCGCCTAATAAAGTCGCCTAAAAACACCTTTATTATTTAGCATATAATACTAGAAAACGTTATTTTTATAAATACTAACAATAAAGTGGTTCATAACTTACTTTGAACTAAAATTTTAAGGGGGACAAATTGTAACAGCGTGGTTAACTAAGTGACGGAGTGATAAACAATGTTTATTTTTTTATGTTCTTTTGGTGTCATATCCTTAACTAACCTTTTGGGAGCATGATATCTCTCTAAATCTTTACGTTTTACTTCTGCAACAAGTTCAGGGTTGAGCTTTCTTTTTTCACGACACCGTCGCTGTCTTTCAGCCGCAGATAATGCCATTTTTTCATTTACTTGATGGTAATACCTTAAATTAACAAAATAGTTGACGAAAGAATAACCAACATAAAAAAAAACTAGCAATCATCTATAATGGATATTTACTAAGGCTCTAAGTTCCATACAAACATGACCACTCCGTCACGAGTTATACCACTCCGTCACACATTTTTGTGACAGAGGTGCTACGTGACAGAGGTGTAAAATAGTAGTGTTTGAGATATTCAGCATTTTCCTAATTATAATTTACGCTTAAAACTGAGTATATATGAAATATTTATCATAAATTAATCAAATAACATTAAAACCCCGAATTTAGAATAGCATTTGGAAGTCGTAACTTACGTGTCAGAGCGGTCGCTAAATAAACACACGCACCTCCTTTTTACTGTTTGCAAGCTACTGACTGGTATTGCCGGGGCGTAGGAACGTATAGTGCGAGTGCGTGGTGAAGAGGGACTCTTCTCGAGCCTAGTGACCAAGGTCAAAGTTTCTAACGCACACTATTTTTACCATAAAATGAGTGACAGAAGGTAGCAACTAAAATCATATACATCGGGAGACAGCCAATAAAATATTTTTTTATTTAATAATATAAACACTAAAAATTATTTATTCTTATTAATGTAATAAAAAAGGTTAAGTAGTTTAGTAAATGTTCTTGGATAGAAACTTTTAATGTGTTTTTTTTTTACGAGAGCGGTTTGTTTACATTACTAGTCATAGAGGGACACACTTTATTTGTGTGTATAACACCTCCGTCACGCTTTTTGTATACTATGTCACACTGATTTTTTTAAAAATAATTATGAGTAAAATCTAGTTTTGAGGATATTATAATTATTGCATTGTCCAGTGTATTTTATAATAAAAAAAATAAGTAATTTAGTATTTATGAGCAAATTTTGTTTTTTTTTGTGGAGGAGACAAGTCATTGTCGGTAAAAAAGAAGAACGACCCTTATACATTACAATTATATAAATTACACCCAGACACAGAACAAATCATCATGCTCATTGCACAAAGTTTGTCCTGGGTGTGAATCGCACCCACAACCTCCGGCTTAGCAGCCAGGGTCACTAACCACTTGACCAACAGGCCCGTCAACCAAAATATTGTGTGAAACTTTAATCACTGTGAATATAAACACTGTAAAGGGCAATCGAAGGAACATGAGTGGCTTTTAGTCAGTAAGAGTCTGACACTAATCACTGTGAATATAAACACTGTAAAGGGCAATCGAAGGAACATGAGTGGGTTTTAGTCAGTAAGAGTCTGACACGCCCTCCCGCCGCACCCAGGACGGGAGCAGTCATAGGATGATTTCCCACTCACCAAAAAAAAAAAAATCACTGTGAATATCGACCGCATCATCTGTTTTTCTAAGCAATGAAAAAAACACACGTCTGTTATCAAGTTGCTGGCGTCATAACAATGTACCTCCGATAGCGGTCACGTTAAATAATCCTCATGAAAACTAATAAATAATATTGAGTCCCGTGTAATTTAGCTACATCAGATGTTATGACATAGATTATGGTGACGTCATAGGAAACGATTTGGAGTTATTGTTTTTATGGTATTGAGGTGTGACGGGCAGGTTAGGAGACGGAAGTGCTTGAAATATGCAAAACTTTTATTTTGAAAAACTGAGTAAAGGAACTTAGTTTTAGAATCAGCATGTCTTTTCTTTTTACTAATAAATGACATACCAAAGGGCGCTGTGAATGGCCTAGTGGAAAAAAGCAATTAGCGTATAGCTGTAATCCTTCGAACACAAGTGATTTGAGACACAACAGAAAGACAATAGCAGCCCGACAGCCGGCTATCGGTTGGTTGTTGAAAGGTTTGAAACTTTAAAACACCATTTTTATGGTCCATGTCTCCGTTTAAATTCTGTTAACTAACTAAACCGATAAGAATACGTGTATTTGAAACCAAAATCAAAAAGTAGTCTACAGTAAGATTCAACCTCAAGTAATCATATGGATACTTCCATATGATTGCTTGAGGTTGAATCTTACTCCGTACCAAACGTTTTATCAGTCTCCCTAACAATCTCCTAAATTAATTAGAGTAATTAAATTGCAGGCAACATAATACCCTAATTAGCGGAGGTGGTAATATACAAGATGACCTACAAAGCTTAATCATCGACTCACATACACGTGTATATGTATCTGTTTCATCACTCGTACAAGTTTTTGAATAACTAGCTAGTATAATTTAGTAAAAACTTTAAATTCAAGTGTCAAAAACAAGACAAACTGCTTAGAATTTATTATAAACCAATTTATTTGCGTTATAACATTAAGATTTTAATAACTTCTAATACAAAATGCTTTAAATAAGTTTATAATTAACAAGAAAGGAAATTGCGTACAAGACTAGAATACTTGAATTAACAGTTTATTAAGAATAGTAAGCAAAATTCAATTAATGTAAAGTATTTTTTCTTTGATGTACAAATTCCTGCTTCATCTAATGATTTTATTACCGTACAACCTCTTACTGACCTATCTGTCTCCCTGGCCTTTTCCTCTTTTTATTTCCTGTATTGTCCGTGTAGCTTCCTATCAGAGCCCCACAACCGAGTTACTGGATAACACGATACCCCTTGGTCAACTGATTGTCGAACTTGCTGGCTTCTGTTTACCCGTAACGACTAACAAATATCTACAAATGATAACTAAGACCAACAGCCAGCAAGGTTTATATTTTTTACTTTTTAGTGTCGAGACCCAATGCCTGACTGTATATAACAGTAACTTTCAAAGTAATATATAAAATGAAAATAGAAACTTGAAGTAACGCACATATCGTCAATGTTTATTTCGTCGTATTTTTTTGTTCTTGATGAATTTTTGAGAAGCTCTGAACCGATCGCCATAAAATTTATATGGGACCATCTCTGAATCATGACTTTTCAAACAAAAAAAGAATCATCAAAATCGGTTCATAAACGACGAACTTCTCTGCGAACAAACATAAAAAAGCAAAAAAAAAAACATATATACTGTCGAATCGAGAAACCTCTTCCTTTTTTTAAGTCGTTAAAAAAATTAAATATTAAAAACACATTGGTTTTTGCCCAACTTTAAATCCCTAACCCCCATCACGAATGAGCTGCATAACTAGTCACTTAAACACATCTCCTTAACATCATAAAAAACAACCCCTAATTATTTACATTTACCTTCAATATATCTTGGCACTGTTTCAAGAGCTTAGTAACCAAGGTATAAGTCGACCACTAACTAAGTATAAGGTGTAAAGAACTTAGTAATCCTGAAAGCTTTGCCAGAATTATCGCACAACCTTCATTAAAACCTCTTAGTGCCTTTTAGAGGTTACTAGTGTGGAAACCAAGCCATTTGTAAGAGTTATATCTTCGGTTAAATCGTAAAGAAAGAAAGTAAGTGTTTACGTGTAGGAAACTTGTGGAAAATAAGTTATTTATTTATTTATTTATTTATTTATTTATCCTTTCTCTGTTAACATTACAGGTTATTAAGACCCAATGCGATAACAGGGTATTTTAATACATTGCATATTTATCTACTTAAACTAAAACCATACACCATAATAAACTTAATACTAATTTAAACTTATTCAAACAAAAAATAAAGAAGACAGAAACAGCAGTTGTTAGCAGTTGTTACAAGGAAATGGAGATAATGTTTTAACATGTTCCGCCGTTCAAATTATACATGCCTATATAGTGGTTTTTTGAATGAATATTTTAAATGATATTAAACATCAACTTCACAATTAAATAATCATTTCATCTGCTTTAATATACTATTTACAAGCGATTTATTCTAATTTGCTATTTAACTAATTAAATTTGAGGTTTTTATGAGCTGATGTTAAGTGTATAAAGTTCAAAACCATAGACGACATAAAAAAGTGAGTGCGCATAACTTAATTTACAACATATTCCTATCTCAATTTATTATAAAAACGTACGTTCAGCGACTCCATTACAAATTCCTGTTCTAAATACCAATTAAGGAAAGTAATAAAAAATTGTCGAAGCAATCTCTTAACACGTTGACATCACTGTGAATAATATACACACATCAAAAGTGTCTAGGGATATTTCAATTAAACCTAAATTACTAAAATTCTATTAACTTTTTGTTAAAACATGTATACATTAAAATAAACCTTGTTTAATAGACTATTTAATCTGATCTGAACTTTTAGATAAAGTTAAATTTAAAAAACTTAGAAGAAGAGGAAAAACTCAAACAAAATTTCAATCTTAACTTTATTTTTGAAACATCAATACTTAAACAAAACAACAATTTTTTTTATAAAAATTCTTGAAAACTTAAAATTAATATTCCGTGGATCCACCTAAGACTCTCCTGACACATCTGCAGCGGTTCTGCATACTCAAAACAAGGGTGTCAATATCCTGTTGTGGAATACTGTCCCATAATTGCCGTTTCTGAAGCCATGAAGACCAGTCAGAGCGTTATATCCAGGCTTTGGTCATGTTATCGTGTCACGGAGGAAGTGGTGGAACGGCACCGAGGACCTCAACGCATTACAACACATGTACAGGACCGGTTCATAGTAAATGCTGCACGAAGTCAACTAAATGCAGCGGCGATGCAATTGGTTCAAAGGCTACAGAGAGAGTATGGTTTGCTGGTAAGCGGTCAAAGTTTGAGAAGGCGACTGCATGAAGTCAATCTACGTGCTCGTAGGCCATTTTGGGTATCAGCACTAAGGAGAGGTAATCGAGGAAGAAGATTACAATGGGCTATTGCACACGAAAACTGAACCATTCTCAATGGTCACTTGTGCTTTTCACTGATGAATCTAGGTTTGGATTTCATCCTGATTCGCGAAGAGTACGCGTTTGGAGAAAACCTGGACGTTGGAATCGACTGCAGCACCCACAACAAGTTCATGCATATTAAGGTGGCACGATTATGGTTTGGGCAGGAATTCGTCTCGGCGGTAGAACGGACCTCGTTTGGATACAAGGCAATATGACTGCTCGAAAATACCGAGATGAGGTGCTAGAGCCTGTAATCTTGCCCCACAAACAGCAAATGGGACAAAATTTCCAGCTAATGCACGACAATGCCCGTCCACATACGGCGCGTATCGTTACAAGTTGGTTACAACAGCATGTTATCCAAGCTTTAGACCGGCCTGCACAATCCCCTGACTTAAATCCTATTGAGCATGCCTGGAATATGCTTCAGAGAAGAGCTCGTAGGAATTTCCCTGTTGATATTGTGCATCAAAACCAGCTTTTCTTGCATCTTAGCAGGATTTGGGACAGTACTCCACAACAGGATATTGACACCCTTGTTTTGAGTATGCAGAACCGCTCCAGATGTGTCAGGAGAGTCTTAGGTGGATCCACGAATTATTAATTTTAAGTTTTCAACAATTTTTATAAAAAAAAAATTGTTTTGATGTTTAGGTTTTGAAATTTCAAAAATAAAGTTAAATTGAAATTTTGTTGAGTTTTTCCTCTTCTTCTAAGTTTTATTTTTTATTTTAACTATATCTAAAAGTTTATTATCAGATTAGATAGGCAATTAAACAAGGTTTATTTTAAAGTGTAGGTGTCTTAACAAAAAGTTAATAGAATTTTAGTTATTTAGGTTTAATTAAAATATCCCTAGACACTTTTGATGTGTGTACTTATAATCTCTACACTTAATCAAAAAGCACTAATTATTACCAAAATTAACCACTATACAGTAGACCATGTTATTCTAAAAATAGATTTGGTTACTGTTCTTCATAGTTCTGAATATCAACCCGTGTCCTGGACTCGTGCCTGTGTTTAGACCACGACATTTATGCTGAGCGCTAGCTGTATTTTTAAGTTTTTTTTTTTGTGAGTGGGAAATCATCCAATGACTGCTCCCGTCCTGGGTGCGGCGGGAGGGCGTGTCAGACTCTTACTGACTAAAACCCACTCATGTTCCTTTGATTGCCCTTTATGTTCCAGGGTCACGGTAACTATTATAAACATTCCGCAACCCTTTTAAGGATTATTAATATTGACATTATGGTTCACTAGTGCTGTTTTTCTTTCTTTATTTCTATTTTACGTGAAAACTGTTGTACTTAACACGTTCAGTCGTTCACTGAAAAATACATAAGTAGTTTTTCTTTCAGGAAACTAAAAGCTTTTCAAGGGGATATTACAACAGACATAGAAGTGAGCGAAATTGTAAGAACAGTTTCAAGTATTTCTAAATGTATGAACTCTAATAACAGTTTTTTAAGCGTGCGTCAACTTAGCAACAAGTCTTTTCCTTGGAATACTTTCATCATTATAATAATGAGATGTTTTGCCAACGTTAGGCCTTGTTGGTATTCTTATTTCTTTATTTTAGATCAAAAGAATGACATTATTATTTTAAGTTATGTATTTATTTATGTTTACTAAAAGCTTCTTTATACATAAGATCTCAAACATAACGAATAATAATTCTCGGACTTAAATACAAGACAGTCGGCCAAATATAGCTTTCATTTAAAAATTTAAACAAAATTGTTTTGTTAACGAAGAACGAAATAGATAGGTACCTCTTTAAAAGTATTTCTGAAATAATAATGAATTATTTGAAAGTTAAAAACGAGCCAATAGAGATTCAGTCCTTATAGATTTTCTTGTAATCTGCAAACAAATGTATATTTTTTTTAAACTCTAAACTCAATAGTTTCAGTGATGCGTCCATCAGACAAGACAGACACTCGTTTGAATCGATCAACAAGGATTCCATTTTTCATTCATACGAAAGCAATCCAATACACTTTCAAAATGTATACACTGTGGTCTACCCACTACTTGCGCCTTCGTAGAAAAAATCAGCACCAGTTTCCAAGTATTTCTGACACTCGTGTTTAAACTTCACTGTTTGTAACCTCAATTACACAGATAGTAACCTCAATTATTTGGATTACACTGAAAACACAATTGGACACGTGTATTAAGGTCAGAGCGACTTAATTTAATTTTGGCGTGGAACGCCAAAATTAAGACTTCGGTTTGTTGAATTTACCAGGGATGTCAGGGATATGAAATTTTGAATTTGGATACGGATAGAGAAAGATCATTATATCGATTGCGGATACGGATAATTTCATAGGGATATGTCTTTGAGAATATGAAATTATATCGAATTATCCGTTTGTGTTGGATAGATTTGGTTAAAAATATTAGGTTTTTAAAGTATTATTTATACATTATTCGTAAATATTATACAATAATAAATAATAAACAATGCAAGACGCGGATGGCTAGTCTATATAAAACAAGTTTTACCATAACATGACATTCAGACTCCGCCCTTATCTGTTTTTTTTTTTTTATAGGATTCGGTTACGGTTACGGATATTTTTTTAGTTTCGGTTATGTTTACGGAGCTCCATGAAATCCCTGGAATTCACGATTCCAGATCGATCAGTAATCTCGAGGATTACTGATCGAAAACTTCCGTCTGGAATCGAATATGCATATTGTTATAGAAAGTTGAGTGGTTTGACAGGGTTTTCTTTATGATTAGGGGAGATTGAATGAATTTTTAACCTACTTTTTTATGACTGGCGCGTGTATGTCGATACTTTCAACCCCTATTTTATTCCATTAGGTTTGTATTTCTAAAAATTCTTTCTTAGTGATTACCTGCTTTTTACAATGCAAGAAGTTTCATGTCTCTAGGACCAGCAGTTTGGGCTGTGCGTTGATGTATCAACAGTGAGTTGGTCAGTAATTTTTTTTGGACAATCCCACCACACTATAATTCCCAACCACTGCAACTCCTGAAAGCAAGAATCAACTGTGGAGTCCGCCAGAAAAGCGCCGAGCAATGACGCTCGACGAGTACCAGAGAAATAATTTAACTGTTTTGGATCCCGCAACGAAGTTAATCAGAAAAAAAGGCGGCGGAGTAAGAAAAAATATATTTTCCACTTCCCTCCATAATAAGCAAGTTAGTCGCCCGCGTCGACCTCCGCTAATTCCAAACGTTTGTTCAGCGACATGTCACCGTCTTTTATTTCGCCCGATGATCGGTCTAAACGACTACAAACGTGTGAGTCTATTGAGAAGTCCTCGCCAATATTAAATATATCAAATCTTAGCAATGCGAACAGTGCTGATTACTGTGATTTGGTCTCCGAGGCGTCCGCTTATCTATCGAAAATCAATGAACTCGTAAACGATCAAGGATCCCGAATTAATGTTGCCAATAAAGCCTCCATCATGGATATGACTCAGAAAGTTACGGCTATCGTCTCTTTGCTGGCCTTAAAATCCTCTTGCAATGAGACGAAGCTCGCAAATAGTGAACGGGAATTAGAAAAAATTAAATTAAATTCCGGTGTCAAAACTGTCAATACTGACAATAAAAACATTACCTACGCGGACTCATTAAAGCTACGTTTGCCTAAGGTCGCCCCGGCTGTTGAGACTCGCCCATCATTGCCCTGCATCGTTGCATACCCGACCCAGGAGCGATCAGCTGACTATGCGTCATCCTCCGCGACCAAACAAGCCCTTATGAAGGCGATTAAACCAAGTGACGACGGATTTCAAATTGTCGGCGTGAAAAAAACCGCAAAGTCTGGTGTTGTGCTACGCGTAGCTAACGAAAACCAACTTAAAAAATTGGAATCGGTCGACGCTATTAGGTCCGCTGGCCTGCGCTTAGAGAAACCGAAAGGCCGCCGGCCGCGCTTACTAGTTAAAGATATTCCCGCTTCAATGGAGGACAGCGCTTTTTTGCACGCGTTATACCGCCAAAACATTAAAGACGAACTACCATTAAACGAAGACGATTTTATTAAATCAACAAAAATCATTCGTAGGCGGTCCACTGATAATGGTCGAAAATGGATCGGTATAGAAATTGAATCTGCGGTGCGTAAACATTTAGTATCCACCAAAGATAAATTATTCATAGATTGGGCCACTTGCCGCTTTATTGATGATATCGAGATAGTTCGATGCGCGTATTGTCAACAATTCGGTCACGTAAAAAAACACTGCGTAAATAAATCACCTACCTGCGCTAATTGTGCCGAGACACACGAAACAAACATTGTCCGCATAAGGATAATTTAAATTACAAACCGACTTGCGCGGCGTGTAAACGCTTTAAAAAACCATTTGACCATCGTTGTGGGTCTGAACAATGCGGTACATATAAACTTAAACTCGAGCAACTTATTCTAAATACCAATTATTAATAGGATGGATAGTTTAAGCATAGGTCAGTTAAATCTTCACAACGACAGGGTGGCGACATCTGAGTTAGATAAATTAATTATCGATTACAATTTAGATCTTGTACTCGTTCAAGAGCAATATCAAAACTCGCGCTTACGTCACAAGGTAGTACAGCTTGATTGCAAGGCACGAGCCGGTATTTATGTTGCGCGTTCTTCTAACTTTACTGTAACGTCTCTGCGTAACCTCATGACGCCTCACTGTGCAGTTGCGGAAGTCTCATCGGCTTCATTTAAAGTTTATATTGTGAGCTGTTACTTTCAATATTCTGACCCTGTGGCTCCTCACATACACAACCTCCGTCACGTCTTGCGGTCGCTCGCGGGCTGCAAAGTTATCGTTGGCGCGGATGTTAACGCGTCATCGTCTCTTTGGTATGGCAAAGTTCGGGCTACTGATACCGAACGTCGCTGCGCTGTTGAGGACTTCATTGCTGAAATGAACCTTTCCATCCATAACACCCCCGATGCACCACCTACTTTTTTGTAGCCAAATGGGCGAATCTTGTATTGACGTCACACTTTCTAGTGCCGACGTACGCTTGGACAGGTGGCGTGTCCTACCGGACGCGTCTTGTAGTGATCACCGCTTGATCGTGTACGAATTTGTTCCTGGGTTTACACAAGGTCAGTCACATATTTCGGGTAATTTTAGATATAAATGTAAAGGCGCGAACTGGGAATTTTTCAGTTCGATTTTTGCGTGTCATGCCAAAGACTTCACTCGGGAAGGGTTGTCAGCTGAAGAAAGTGCTGACCTAATGTCTGACACCTTTACTTACTGTGCTGACATCGCCATTGGTCGCGGATCTTTGACCAATATCCGTAGATGTGATTGGTGGAGTGATTACTTAGTTGAACAGCGTAAAAGTTATCGTAAAGCGCGTAGACACCTTAATAAGCTTAAAAAACGTAAGATTACCGGAGATCTGCTTACTATTGCCCTAAATACTTTTAGAGTTGCCAAGTCACGCTACAAAGCATCGGTAGAAAAATCTAAAGGAAACTTGCTGCGGAAAATCGTTGATAGACTTGAAAAGGAAGGTCCTTGGTCTCCCTTATATCACGAGTTTAAAGCAAATAGATCAGTCGACCTTGCGTACATTGAAAATATTAAAGTTAATGGTGAGCACACCACCGGTATCGAAGAAACAACGGAAGTGCTACTTAATACTCTTATACCTGATGACTCGCCTGTACACGACAGCGACTATCATCAACAAGTCAGAGCGTGGGCTTCTGTGCCGCCTGATTCACCTTCGTCAGATCTACCATCCACTGACGAATTCATAAACGTTGTCAGAAAGCTACCGGTCAACAAATCTTCAGGGAAGACAAAATATCTAACAGAATGATTAAAGAAGCGTGTAAAACAGCGGCCGACGCGATCTTAACTGTTTTTAACCGATGTATTGCTGAAGGCGTTTTTCCTCGTAACTGGCGCCGTGGTTTTGTACGAATAATTCCTAAGAGTGGCGACAAGCCCCCGGACGACCCTAAGTCATACCGGCCCATTACACTTCTACCATCTTTAGGAAAACTCCTGGAACGCCTTATCGTTCCACGTTTGTTACCGAACGGACCTAAATTTCATAATAATCAATTCGGTTTTACTATAGGTAAATCTACCGTCGACGCGGCACTTTCTGTTAGAAAAATCGTTAATTTATCAGAGCATAAATACGTAATTGGGATCTTTCTGGATATTTCTGGGGCTTTTGATAACGCATGGTGGCCCATGCTATTACTAAAAATGAAAATTCGTGGTTGCTACAAAAACATATATAATCTAATTTACTCTTACTTTTTTAATGGTTCTGCAAAACTTAAGCTTGGACATTATTCTATGACTAAAGCACTAACCATGGGATGTCCTCAAGGTTCAGTTATCGGTCCTTATCTTTGGAATCTAGGTTTTGATGATTTTCTCGCGATTCCGCTTCCAAGCGGCTGTTCACTAACAGGTTATGCGGACGATGGCCTGCTGCTCATTCAGTCTAGTACTCGAGCTGGTCTTGAGAACTTGGCTGACGCTAGCCTACGTTTAATATCTCAGTGGGGTACTCGCAATCGTCTCACCTTCGCACACAAAAAACCTATCAACTTATATTAAAAGGTAATCTCAAATCGTGGCCCAGTATAAAATTTAATAACATCCCGGTTAAAAACAACAATCGGTATGCTACCTTGGTCTGGTGTTAGAAAAGAACTTTTCATTTATTGAGCATATTAAAACAGTAGGCGAGAAAGCTAAAAGAAACTTTTATGCCTTGACGAGGATATCTAAATCTACTTGGGGTCTTTCATTCTTAACCCTCAAAACTATTTATGGGCTACCTACTTGGGTTGTTTTGTGCTACGGTGCACCTGTTTGGGCCGATAGAGCTTCTATAGGGGCGGCACGTCGGAAATTGCTTCAAAGTCAACGCTTGGCTTTGATATTTTTATGTAAAGCGTATAGGACGGTTAGTACTGAGGCCCTACCGGTACTTGCAGGTGTGCTTCCAGTAGATCTTGAGGTGCAGCGACGTGCTGCAATGTACTACTCGCGCGGGAGGCCATGGACACTAACTTTGTAACACAGCGTGACCTTAATAGAATTTCTAGATTACTTAAACCGCAGACTGAAGTCTGGGAGGAACTTTTATCCGAATGGCAGAGTAGGTGGGATAATTCCACTAAGGGCCGACACCTCCATCTGTTCTTTCCATCCGTTCGTGAGCGGCTGGCTAGGACTTGGCTGGAGGTGGATCACTGTGTTGCCCAATTTCTCACGGTCATGGCAATTTTAAGAGTAAATTATATTCCTTTAAACTAGTTGCTTCGCCTTTGTGTCAATGTTCTGCATTGGGCTGTGAATACGAACAATCTGCACATCACATCTTATGGGAGTGTGTTCTTTGGCAGAATGAGCGCAATATAATGTTGGATAGTATACAGGTTACATCTGGAGTCGTTTACTATGCGGACCTTGTGGAAACTAAAACCAATTTCCGTGCGTTCAAGCGCTTTTGCCATACCTATTATTGGAATCAATTGTAACTAACAGCTCACAGTCTTAGGACCCAGTAATTTTACTACAAACTGTATTCCGTGGTGCTAGACAATCTGGGCTTCTCCCAGTTGTGATTGCCCCTTTGTGCCTATTGGCCTAGATCTGTTCTGTCTCCTGCTTGTTATGGAGGGAAGTGGAAATACTTATTTTTCTTACTCCTCCGCAGTTCTTTCTGATTAATTTCGTTGCGGGATCCAAGACAGTTGAATCGTTTCTCCGGGACTCGTCGAGCTTCATTGCTTCGGCGCTTTTCTGGCGGACTCCACTGTTGATTCTGGCTTTCAGGAGTTGCAGTGGTTGGGAATAGTGTGGTGGGATTGTAACAACAATCTTGTTCATCGGCATACTTGCACATAATGACGAATTACCTGTTGACTATGTTAACTCTTCCAATCTCTTTGTCAATCTCTTCCTTTACACTCAATGACGCTGCTGGAAGTGGACAATACGTAGCTAGAAAACATTATTCTAAGTCTCAAAGACAAAAATTCTGCTGGTCTTGATGGTATCACTCCGCTATTGTGAAAGCTACAAGACATACAATTATTCCAATCCATGTCCATATTTTTAACTTGTGCCTGTCTAAAGCTACCTTTCCCGACGATTTAAATCGGCCATTGTTCATCTAATCCACAAATCTGGAGACAGAGACAATGTCTCAAATTACAGACCAATCTCGGTACTTTCCACGCTCTCTAAAATTTTCGAAAAAGTTATTATTATAAGACTCATTATTAACTCAATATCATCGTTTTTAACCTGTTTATATCTGTTTTGTGTTTCTTGTTCCAAATAAATACATTCTTTTTAATATTTAATTTTTAACTTGCGGCAACCATCCTGTTTATGGGAGTCACAAGTGGTCTCTTAACTTGCAACAACCGTCATCTTCATCAGCAGCGCCAGCGCCTATTGAAACCCGCGATTGTGACTGCCTGTCGAGTCTGTTAACTTGCAACAACCGTCATCTACGCTGCGCTGCTGATGAAGATGACAGTTTTGACAGCCATGAACAGGATGGTTTCTGCAAGTTAACATAGTCAACAGATAATTCGTCATTATGTCGATGCCGATGAACAAGATTGTTGTTAATTTAATATCTTCTCAGGAGCGCGTAAGCACAATGAACTCCTCCCCCGACGCGGAGGAGGCGACGCGCCGCTTGCGCCGCCCACTTCGAAAGCTATTTCACTAAACTTAATCTAGTAATATAATGATATCACTAAACTTGGACCGTTTTATAACTATATTCCCAGTGAGATAGTAATGAATCGCTTTCGTATAACTATGTTACGGTATATAATTATATCCCTAGGGATATAACTATATTACGGCTACATCTATCTTACTGCGACATATATTTATGTGCTAAGTGTAAGCGCAAAACTCAAATATTTAAATAAAAATGACAAAATGGTCCGGCCAAGACCATTTTGACTATTTTTGTCTGAGAAAGGTTTTTTTGAAGAGTAAAAATTGTAAAAGTCATCGAACGTCCATATTTTTATGTGAGATCAAGACCATCATATTCATAGACTATACTCATTGAATAGGACAAAATCTGTCGGGGTTTGAAGGAGGAAAAATGAAAAAAAAAAAATTTGCCTCGTGACAACTCACAAACTAAGCGACCAGCTCAAAACCAATCGTCATATTTTTTATTTAACAACTTATCATTATTTCTGTTGTGTGTTTTTGTGCTTTTACAAGTAAGCTATAAAATGGTAAATTTTCTTTAAAGTAGGAAAATGAGTCACTAATTAAGTTAGTGGTAAGGTAATTAACAAGAGTCCAACTTTTCTAATTGAAGAAGGTCTATCTAGACTTCTAGAGTCTTGGTTTACAAGTTACTAAAACTTTAATTTATTATCTTTTTACACTACAAAATAGAAAATTACAGTTATATACGAAGCTAGCTGTTTTCGCGGCTTCGCCCGTGAATGTCGAACTTTAATCCACCATTTTACCCCTGATAGGTAGGGGTCGCATTTTCAAAAAGAACAAAGAACACACCCTCCAAGTTTCATGTCTCTAGGACCAGCGGTTCGAGCTTTGTGCTGATATGTCAACAATCAGTCAGTCAGTCAGCCATTTTACCATTCCTTAAACTAGGTGTATTTTTGGTCTTGTACTAACCGCTAGGAGACGATTCTACTCATGAAAACAAACAACTTTTATTATGGAACCAATTCTGAACTCGCGAAAAAAATATCAGCTGTTTCTAACAAAAGTTCATGCCCTCCCGACCATTATGTTTAAAACAGATGATATTTTTTTCGAAATTTCAGAGTTGGTTTCATAATAAAAGTTGTTGATTTTTATTAGTAGAATCATCTCCTAGCGGGTTGTGCAAGACCAAAAATACACCTAGTATTTTCTTGAAATACAGCCTGGTGACAGACAGACGAACGGACAAAAGTCTTAGTGCGGAAGCCGCAAACATCTTTACAATTTAGTATCGACGTGAGATACAACCCAGATTCTCCCAAAAGTATGCACCATTACCGCCTAACTTCTAATCAACGCATTTCACATCCCTAGCCCATGGTCATAGAAATAAAAGCGAATGAAGCATCGTAAACTATGACGCCCACTTAATGCCACACACTCAATAGACGACGTAATATAGCGTAACGAGCATTGACGGCTTATGACGTCGCTTGACGCTCACTAAATCATTTGTAGAAGGTTAATTTGGAGTATGGGTCCATGACTATTAAGTCTTAATAAGCTGTAGGTATAATTTATTGAATTGTTACTGATGGTCTTGTGGTTAATGCTTCTACCTTATATTAGAGCCTGTGCGTAGTATTGTGAAAACGTTTAGTTACTTTTAGTAAGACAGGGAGTCTAAGTGACTTTTGTTCTGACTATGTAAAGTCCTACAATAGTTACAAGTGGTTGTGAATTTAAATTTAGGCAAGTACCAATGTGATTTTTTCAATTTTCACATTTATATTTATTTGTAGTTTATCTTGGACATGACATACATCGGTTAAGGAAGACATTGTGAGGAAACCTGAACTCTTAGTTGATATGAGTCCGAAATTGCCAATCCGCCTTGCTACTGTCTCACTGCAGAGCCTTTTTTGATACAGTAAAAACACGAGCATTTATCACCACGCTTGCTCATCCATTTGGCGATTTCGGTTACATCTCGATGTTTTCCTTCACCGCTGTCAGTAATGACTAAGATAAAATTAGAAAATTTTGCTTGTTACTTTCTTTCGATATCTTTAAAATCGTACTATAAATCCCTTCTATAGTCCTCCTGTGTAAACACATAACACTGTTTATCATTTATAAGCCATGACGTCAACAACGTCAGTTTAAGATTAATGGAGACTGAATAGTGTGTAATTATGATATGGAATCGAATGGGACACAATACACTGAAGTGACAGAATCATTATGGATATTATGTTACCTGAAGGTAATAACTCGAATGGCTGTTGACAAAGATAAGGATCAAAATAGGTGTTTGGAAGTGAAACTACCGGGTAGGTAATTGGTTATGTATGTTGAACTGGACACCGAAAAGTTTACAGTACCTATTAGTTTAGTAAAGTATTATATTTATTTAAACTTTATGCACATATTATGTACAATGGCGGACTTAATGCTTAAGGCATTCTCGACCAGTCTACCCAGGGTGGTCCAGAATACATCTGTATTTTTTTAAATTCCTGTGATTTTTTTCATAATTGAGACGCGGCTTTGTGTCCTTTTGAATTGTTTACTCTATATGTCATATTTAAATCATTTCACATAAGGAAGCAACCCGATTTTAGAAATGAAATCCTGCATTTAAATCGTGGTTGACAGCCCGACGGATAACGGACATACAACATTAGTCAGGTTAAATGAGATAGAAAGTTTCTGCTGCAAGCGGAGTTCTTTTGCGGGAGCCCCAATCGTTTAGTAACTATAGCTTCTGCAAAGACGATAGAAAAACAAAAGTTCAAAAAAAGAGCTTAAGCTTAGCGTCAATTCGTCGCTTCGTTTTGCCGTGCAAGAAAGACAAACATACAGACAGACAGACAGATACACTTTCCCAATTATAATATTAGTATGGATAAAACTCACATTAAATTCGCAATTCAACTGCAAAGTTTCTTTAACAGAACATTATGGCTTAGCTCCTGATGCATAAAGCAGATAATTATGTAAATAAACCCGCGTTGTGCTTATTACAATATTTAATTATGCCTCAAGGCTCGACCTTTGACCTTGACATGACGAACGATATTAAGAGCCACGGCTTCATGCAATTATTATGTAAATGCGTGTGGCCGACGCCCATGGAGATTTCTCTCAGTTTAGACTAAGCACTAGTTTGAAATTACATACTGAAGACGCCATCTAATGGTAATAGGTCTACAACAAAATTACTTTACATTATTGTCATAGAACAAGTTACAAAGCTGCTTTGTGACCTGATGCGACTACCAATGAACATAAACTGGAGGTCTGTCACGAGGTACTAATTGGACAGCAGATTTTCCGTAGCAAACGGTCTTAGATTGGCCACAGTTTCGGAAGGGATTATAGCCACATCTCTAGGCAAGAGTTAGATTAGACTCCCCAGGGGAATCAAAAACGTAGCTACCCTAGGCATACATGGAATTAATCGGATGCGAGTTGCAGAGATAAAAAAAACGAGCTAACGTGACACGAGGTGAAGCGTGTTAAGCTCTAGAATAGAATAGAATAAGAATAAGAAGTTTTTATTTGTATAGAATATAGGTATTAAAATAAGATGTTAACAATATTCAAGAGTCCTTGTACATTCTGCCTTTCGGCATACAAACTTTTATGGGTAGACACCGGGGTACATACATAAAACATTACAGCTTACCAGTGCAGAAAAAAATGTTCCTTTAGACTATTACAAATCATCATTAAAAAAATCGGATAAAGAATAGTAACATTTTTGCCACAAAAAGTCGGTTAGACGTTTTTTGAACGGGTATTTAGTCTGAACAAAAATCGCCTACGTTCGAAAGGACCGGTGATAAAATGATTTCAAAATTAATTTAAAGGTACAGTCGCATACATTGTGATAGTCGCTAAGTTTATGAATTTTAACTATTTAAATATTTAATTATTTTTGATGATTTGTTGATTTGTTTCTTTAAAATAAGACTGATTTTTACTAAATCTTATTGTTTAATTGTAATTTTTTATATTTTGTCCATTTGTTTCTTTAAAATAAGACTGATATTTATTTAATTTTTTTATTACCAACTTTTGTAAACATTTTATTATTATTGTTAATTGTTTTTCTAAGAAAGATAATACAAATCTAAGAAAAAAAAAACAAACTTTTATTTCAATTTCTTAACTTTTGCTCCCGAATGTGCTTGATGTAGTTTATGATACTGAATTTGTTTACCAAATTTTATCACCGGTCCTTTCGAACGTAGGCGATTTTTGTTTACGGTCGAATGGCCCGCGGGCCATATGATTTGGGCCGTTCAGACTAAATATCCTTTTGAACATTCTAAATGGATGTTCTTTAATAACTTTAGGTAACTTATTGTCTTCTTATTGTATACCTTATTCTAGACAGAATACAGTGGCTAAACGCTATAGACGCCGTCTGCCCCACATATATAGACTTCGGATATTAAGGTAAAGTATGTCAGAGGCATGAAATACTGAAAAACGCAGAATTCGAACAGACGCGTGTAATGTCTGGTAGGCTACAGCCCGTGGATGGTTGTAGGATTTTTTATTATATGCCAATATCACGTTAAACTTTCATTGACGGACCTGTTGGTCTAGTGGTCAGTGACCCTGACTGCTAAGGCAGAGGTCGTGGGTTCGATTCCCACCCTGGACAAACTTTGTGTGATGAGCATGATTATTTGTTCTGTGTCTTGGTGTTATTTATCTATAATATTTATGTATTTACAAATTATATAAGTATGTATATCAGTTGTCTGATTACCATAACACATGCTCTGCTTAGCTTGGGATCAGATGGCCGTGTGTGAATTGTCCTAAGATATTTATTTATTATTATTTATTGAGCGATTAGGATACCAGCTATCTTGCCAGGGTGGTGAATTTTTTTGTAACGAGTTACCACGAAACGCAAAGGTCATTGAAGGAACACAAATGCGTTTTAGTCACTAAAATTAGAAGGAGGAACATCCATACAAATATTATAAATGGGAAAGTGTGTCTGTCTGTCTGTATGATTGTCTTTCTTTCACGGCAAAACGGAGCGACGAATTGACGTGATTTTTTAAGTGGAGATAGTTGAAGGGATGGAAAGTAACATAGGCTACTTTTTGTCTCTTTCTAACGTGAGCGAAGCCGCGGGCAAAAGCTAGTATTAAATAAAGTCATAAAAAAAGGATGTGAGTTATAGTTCACATGTTAGATAATAAATGTAACCACTGTTTGATTGATTAAGTGTCACAATTTTTTTTTATCGTTTTTCTCCTTACGTGCCTAACATCAACTTTCTAACTATCCAATTTATAAATAATTCAAAAGTGCTGTAATGTAAATGATTCATCCGAAATAAATGTTTTAACTTTGACTTTAATTTCACCAATGGCACTTAGAAATGCTTACCTACTATTTCCAATAATTTAGAAATTCATACAAAGAATTCCCTAATGCAATTAATAGAAGCTTTTGATCAATTAAATAGGGATCTTATAGGGATAAAAGCAATTATAGTGACAGATTAAACTGTCACGACTTAAATCTTGGTTACTAATCTGTAATTAGTGATAGTAGTGTTAGATTCGATTTTAGATTGTTAACAAGAATTAGTTTGATGAGATTGTATTCAGAATTTGAAAAAGGATATGTAAAGGATAATGTTATTGTAGAAATACAAAGGGCTGAAGTAAATTTTGTGGATGACGCGGAAAATGTAACAATGCGAAAGGGACAAGCTTAGCATAAAATTCTGCTTTGTTGTGGAGGCGAAACACAAGCAAATGTCGCGGAGATAATCGTGACTCTCGTTTTTTACTTTTTCAATCTTACGTAAAAGAACATCTAAATTGAATATCTTTCTATCTTTTCGGGAGTGTTCTGTTTTGAACAAGGAAACAAGAACACAAATATATTGGACAATCTTTGTATGATTAGGGACCTGGCCAACATTGGAACAGAAGGCTAGTAATTTTATAATAAGAGAACGATAAGTATGAATGTGTAAAGATAAAGGGGAGACTAAGGCCGAAGAAATAGTAGACGTTTTTTTTGTGAAGGATGATATGAAGGAGACAGGAATGAGTGATAGTTGGTAGGATATAATATGGAAAATTAAAACGTGTTGCACCGACACCAACTAAAATGAAATGAGGGCAGAAAAAAAGATGATACATTATTTATAATCATCAACCGTTTGCTTATATAAAACGATTTAATATCAACCAAAATATCCATAATTTTAGCAATTACTTTGAATAACGGCATAAAATTTAGGTTTGTTGACGCAAAACTAAATTCAATACCCCCCATAACTTCTTCCTTTGTATACCTTTACTGCCCATTCGCCTAAACGCCAATAACTTACTAAGTACAATCGCGTCGATAATTTATAGGCAATCATTTCGACGCCCTCTTGTTTACATATTGAATGCTTTGTTCTTAATTAATTGGTTAACTGATGACCGCAATACTGTTTAGAAGAAAATTGAGCAAATGTTAATAAATAGAAATAAATATCTTGAGACGGCTTAAACACGGCCATCGGTACCAAACTATGCAGTGCTTGTACTATGGTAACCAGACAACATATTTTTTATAAATACAGATAAATTACACCCAGACACAGAACAAAATAATCATGCTTATCACACAAAGGTTGTTCTGGGTGGGAATCGAATCCACGACCTCCGACTTAGCTGTCAGGGTCTCTAACCACTAGACCAACAGGCCCGCCCAAAAAAAAAAATCTGAATTAAAAAAAAACACGAAAGGAATCAGTGTGTTAAGTGTACCAGAATATTTTTTTTAATTTGAGAAATATATCATCACTAGCTTTTGCCCGCGACTTCGTCCGCGTGGAATAATAGTTCCCGTTCCCGGGGGATCTTCGGGATGAAAACTATCCTATGTCCTTTCTCGGGTCCCAGACTATATCTGTACCAAGTTTCATTCAAATCGGTTCAGTGGTTTAGGCGTGAAGAAGAGACAGACAGACAGACAGTAAGACAGACAGACAGACAGAGTTACTTTCGCATTTATAATATTAGTAAGGAAAAGTACGGATTAGTAAAATGGTGTCGTTAACTCCCTAGATCTAATTAATGTTAACAATATGAAGTAATAATTATATAAAGTATATCTAATTTTGAGCGAACTGTTATTTTTAAGTTCTTATGTTAACTGCCACTTTTAATTATTGTAACACATTTATTTTTAAAGAGTACGTATGGAGTTTCTTGCCTATTCTTCTCCATATAAAACAACCACTTGAAATGGGTGACTGGAATCAACATTTTTTTAATGTAATTGATGTTCCAAAGTGCCTCCATGGTTGATTGAAAATAAACAATTTGACTTTAACATGACTTTATGAGAAAGAAAGATTTTATTAATGTTATCACAATATATAAAAATATATTTTGTATCAAGTATTTTTACAATATCTGGTAATTTTAATATTGCTTGGAGTGGAAAACTATTTAATAAATGTTTGATATAGAATTTTTGAAATAAATAAAAATAGATTAGACATACGAAAAATATTTCAAAACCTATTCCATACACAAGAGATACATTAATAAAAAATTGTTTGATTAAACAAAAGAACAATAAAATTCTCTAAAAAAAGGAATTTAAAATTAAAACGAATATAAGTAATACAAAATTGAAATAAAAAGGGATCCTTCGAGACTAGTCTTCCATTTTTAAATAACATAGAATATAGCAATGATATTATAAGTAAAAAGGTGTAGATAGGTTACCCAAACGAAATTCTATCTTCAAAAACGGCACACTAACGCACACATACATTACACGTCAAAGTAGGATGACATGATTGAAGTAGTGCGAGTGAAAAAGAGATAAACGTCAAATTCAACGCGATACTCAGTATCATGTTTGTCAATTGGCAAACTTTTAATGTGCCACTTTTTGACTGCATATAACCTATCTACACTTGTTTACTTATAACATCATTGGAATATAGGTATGGAATTGAAATTTTAAAGCTAGGCATTCAAGGTCATTTTGACGCGTCAGTTTAACTGACGTACATCCAAAATTTGATTGTCACTCCAGAGTTGGTTGGCCGCTTAAACCATTTGGTAATAAGTGACGCCTCAGTTATACGACTAGACTGACGAGAAAAATTACCGTCAATGCCCTGCTTAAGCGATCTCACCTCGAGGATAAGTACGCAGTTTCATTATAAATTAAGTAATTATAACGATCTATGGTGCAATAACTATTTAATGTTCTCGTCCAAATCGACTGCAGTTACCATTTTTCAGAATGATTATTTAAAATAAGGTGCTGAAAAGCAATTTATATATCTTTAGTGAAAGATAAAACCATTATAGATCTCTCTAGAAGATCTTATAAATGGTCGTCTTCAGAATCTAAGGTTTTGTGTGATAGATAAGGTCATTGGAATCGATTTTTACAACAGATAAAAGAAAAGAAAATAAATAATTAAATAATAGATCAGTGAGTCAGGCCTGTAGTACCTGAGGCTGATTTTCAACTTGACCTTGTGTGCTTTTTTAATAGGACTTCATAGCAGAAAAAGATAATAATGAACGCATTAGTAATGACCTTTGTACTTCTTAGAATATTCGTTGTAAAAACCTTCCTTTATAAAATGGAAGATATTAATCAAATTCTTATTACCAGTTTACGACTCTCTATCTTACTTAGTAACATTTAACCCATTACAGACACAATTAAAAAAGCATTGTGTTTCGCGTGGATCCACGTCCTAGACACACGAAAGGTTAAGTTAAATAAAAACAAAGAAACAACATACAATTGCAATAAAACAAGTTTAATACACTTTAATCAAATGTCACAATTTACAAATTAACATTTTTCAACTCAACTAATGTAATACTTAAACCTGAAAGAGAATTTAATTTAATTAAACAAGTTTGTTTAAAAAGAAGCATTTTAAATTTAGTTTAATGTGCAGTATTCTATTATCTGTAGTTTTGTTGTTACTGAAATTAGGGTCATTAAAAGTTATGCCCTTTAACTGTGAAACTGTAACAATAATAATTTAAATACCAGCCCATTAGTGTTTGACTTTGAAAGACCAAAGGTCTCTTATTCAAAGAAAGTACGGTCAGCGACAAAAGTTTTATTCTAGATTTTTTGCATTCCGATATTGAGTACAATAATTATTATGACTTAAAAACTTAAAGGAAATACGAATGAATGTAAAAACGAGATAAATTAAACTCTAGTAAGTTATCTATACCAACAAAAAAATTGAGTTTGTTTGAATGCGCTGATCTTAGCAACTTCTGGTTCGATAAAAAAAATATTTTAGATATTTATCCAGAAACGTTATAAAGTTACATCAAGCTACGAACTACACGAGCGGAGTAGAAACCAAAGATGGTGGTAGCAAGTTATTCAATTCATAATTTAGATATTTTTTAATAACACTAGAAGTTTTTGGTTTATCCGCATTGCGTATGTATTCAAACAAAATCTAAAAAACCTATTTCTTCAATATTTGGTTTATAGGGTTCCGTACCCAAAGGGTAAAGTAAAGTAGGGTTGGTCGTCGAAAGGTGTTTGTTATGAGTCATTATCATTTAATTTTGTAGGGTTAATTTTGTAGCCTTCAATTTCATTCCCGCATTATACTTGGAATATAAATTTTTATATCACGGAGTGCTCACAATTACCTACATAGTTCTTTCCACCTATTATAATTATCTAAATTAATTCACAAATAAACTCTGCTATCTAACCTTTTTTACCGACTAGCGACTGCACAATAAAATAAAATGTTCATCTTGTTATGGCCTTCATAATTGTAATAAAAAGTACGTTATATAGATACATATAAACGGTTGTTAGGTGTAAATTAAGATGATAAGATTTACAAAAAAAAAACGAAATAAGATATTCAAAATGCAGCAGTCATTAATAAAGTAGAAAAATATTAGAATCAATTATTTAATTCAAAAAAACCAAACATGTTTCAAAACATTTCACGCAGAAAAGAAACTCTCCGGACGAAATTATTCAATAAAAATATAAATTACTTGCGTTACCTATACAATATTAAAAAAAGTCTTGAATATCAATTTGATATTTACAACTTTTATTAAGTATTCTCACTTATAAACACACTTTAGAATTTAAATATACCTATTGCTTTTATTAATATCAACAGCAGAGGCGAATTTGATATTTCGCTTTGACTTCATTTAATTTGTTTTTGTATTGAAATTCTTCCATTCACTTGAGAGACTGATTTTGAAGATTGGTATTTTGCTTTTGTGATTGGAGATAATGAAATGTAATCATTAAATTATAGTGTTTAGGTTGCTTATAAAATGTATATTATTTACCGATGTAGGCTAGATTTTAGGCTTATAATTAGTACAGTCTTAAAAAGTATTTAATACTAGCTTTTGCCCGCGGCTTCGCCTGCGTGGATATTGGACTTCTGTCCTCTATTTTAACCCTGAAGGTGTTAAATGATTAGTGGCTATTTACTCTTCACAAAGAATAAACCTTCCAAGTTTCATGTCTGTAGTTAGTTAAATAACAAACGCGTTTAATATTAGTCAGTGAGTTTAATATTATATATGTAATTATATACCGCAGTTTCACCCGAGTTATGATTTTTAAAGGATGGGAATTGATCAAATGACTTCTCATGAGGGAGTGGCACACTTTTACTGACTGAAACCCACCCTTGTTCCTTCGGTTGCCCTTTATGTTCTGGGGCCACGGTAACTATTAGAACTATTCCGCAACCTCGGTTGGCATTAGCCCTAGAGGGCCCCGTCACGTGCTGACTGCTCGCTGAGGCGCGCGTGGAACGAACATGCCGTCGACACGGGCCTGGTCCTAGTCCTCGCGTACCCGCGTTATGTTAGGTTTTTGGTTACTGATTGGCTTCCGTGGCTCATGGCGCAATGTAATGAAGAACAATATTTTGTGTTATTCTGATGAATAAGCTACGAATATCTTGCAAAGCCGGCCAGCTTTGTTACTGCCCGTACGTACCATTATTATATTGCTGCGGAGTAATTTTAAAACTGTGATGTCTCCGAAGATATTATTTTTGAAATTTAATGATGTAAACGACAGCTTTGTACATAATTAAAAACTTTTATTGGATAACGAATTTACATCGATTAGGATTAATACTATATTCATTAAAACACCCTGGCCAATCATGAATTATCTTAGAGCTAATTTCATTGCCATAAAAATGGTTATAGTGAGTGAACTATAAATATTAGACATATGCTGTCGCGAACTTTTTTTTAGAACTTTTTAATAGGAACAATTCTTTAGCACATGATTTTTGCGTAACTTCTACCATTTACGAAGCACACGCAACGGAATCTCTCAAAAGGAACATTTTTTCCCCCCGTTTTTGTCAAATATTTCATTACTGCTCGGCTCCTATATGTCTTAGCGTTACGTTATATATCCTATAACCTGCCCGGAAGTATGGATTACAATCGTACCAAGTTTGGTTTAAATCCCTTCAGTAGTTTTTAACCCATGCGTGCACATACAGACAGACAGACAGACAGACAAAAAATTTACTAATTGCATTTTTGGCATCGGTATCGATCACCAATCATCCTCCAATAATTTTTTTTAATATATATTCAATGTACAGAATCGACCTCTCTACAGTTTTATTATAAGTATATAAGTATAGATTGATACTACGGCAAATGTATTTTGACGCTGAAGCTGTGGCGGAGGCGGCAAAGCGATTATATGGTGGTGCTCATATTGTAGTATGATAGATATAGAGAGCCGAAGCAAAATTACACTACGAAAAATCATAGTTAAACGAAAGCGATTCCATAGCCATATTATCAACTATCTCGCCTTTGCCCAACTATGTTGAGTTGGGCTACCAGCTTAACCGAAATACCATGACGACTGCTAAGTTCTACGAATGACTACCGCAACCAATGGCTTTTCGGGCTTTCCGAGGCATGCAATTTCAGTGATGTCTTGTAATAATCCGTACTAATATTATAAATGCGAAAGTAACTCTGTATGTCTGTCTCTTCTTCACGCCTAAACCACAGAACCGATTTGAATGAAATTTGGTACAGATAGTCTGGGATCCGAGAAAGGACATAGGATAGTTTTCATCCCGAAAATGCCCCAGGAACGAGAACTATTAATCCACGCGGACGAAGTCGCGGGCCAAAGTTAGTAATAAATAACATACTGTACCCGTAGGAACTTTGTTTGTAAAACAAAACTTTACTACCAATATACCGAACTAAGCAGTTAACACAAACCCGTTCGATCCCACATGACGTAGTTTCGTAGTTTCGGTGTTGATCGTAAAGTATCGACACAATTTTACGGTTACGGTTCAGAACGACAAATGTCAGTGACGTCGAAACCTCTGTGATAGGGATGTTTATGAAGTTCTGGAACCGTAACCGAATCCGATATGAATATTTCGGATTATTTTGTATAGGGGCGGTTTTTAATTTGGCCATGTTATGAGAAGTTGTTATTTTTAAACAATAGTCAGAATGCTACACGCATCCGTTGCATTATTTATTATTTATCTCGCTTGGTCATTCCTAATCCATACTAATATTATAAATGGGAAAGTGTGTCTGTCTGTCTGTCTGTATGTTTGTCTTTCTGTCACGGCAAAACGGAGCGACGAATTGATGTGATTTTTAAGTGGAGATAGTTGAAGGGATGGAGAGTAACATAGGCTACTTTTTAGGGTTCCGTAGTCAACTAGGAACCCTTATAGTTTCGCCATGTCTGTCTGTCTGTCCGTCCGTCCTCGCTTAATCTCTGTGACCGTTAGCACTAGAAAGCTGAATTTTGGTATCAATCACGCCGACAAAGTGGTAAAATAAAAATTGGAAAAAAATCTTTTTTTAGGGTAGCCCCCTATATGTAAAGAGGGAAGTGATTTTTTTTTTAATTTCAACCGTGACGTGTGATATATTGTTGGATAGGTATTTAAAAATGAATAGGGGTTTACTAAAATCATTTTTTGATAAAGTCAATAATTTCGGAAATAATCGCTCCAAAAGGAAAAATCAAAGCGTCCCCCCCCCTCTAACTTTTGACCCGTAGGTTTAAAAAATATGAAAAAAATCTGGAAAGTAGAACTTTATAAGAACTTTCTAGGAAAATTATTTTGAACTTGATACAAAGAACATTTTTTGTACAAAAAAGACAAAAACGTTGTAAAAAATAATTTCTGCGTACTTAGTATGTCAACATAACAAATAGCCTTTTTTTAAACTTATAAGTGGGAAACACTTATTGTGACGGACGGAAAATTACGGAACTCTACATTGAGCGTGGCCCGACACGCTCTTGGCCGGTTTTTTGTATCTTACTAACGCGAGCGAAACCGCGGGCAAAAGCTAGTAATATACTAAAGTAAACTGACTGACTGGTTAACTGACTGTTGATATATCAATGCACAGCCCAAACCGCTGGTCATAGACACATGAAATTTGCAGGGTCAGTTTTTTGTTAAGATAGGTAACCACTAAAAACTATCTTTTAGAAATCGCAACCATAAAGAGGTAATACAGAGGATGGAATAATTGACATTTCTGCGGGCGAAGCCGCGGACGAGGGCGTAAATCTATAAAAATGTGATAACCGTTATCCAAACGTTTCATAACTAACAGATAATCCGTAATAATTTCATATCCTTAACCGAAACCGATATTATACTATTTCTACATCCGTATTCGTATCCAGATCCGAAATTCCATGTTCATAACATCCCTGCTCTGTGCGACGGGTTTGAATTTCGAACGTCGTAAATCATTAGGACTGTGTTGCCAATAGAAAAGTCCAACGTTCTGAAATTGAAACGCTCTGATGGTTGCGTTCAGAAAGTGTGAAATCCTGCAGGGAGATTTTACAATACGGCTTTTCATTTTCTTCGGAAAAGGCGATGGGTGGAATATAGAACTGGGGAATATGTTTAGCCTGCTTGGAATTATTTGGCAAGCAAGCACGATACAATTGAATATTCGTATAGTCTAAAGTAATTTTACAAAAAGGTTCGAAAGTACTCGACTTATAATTGTAATTTGTTTTAGAATGACTTTATTGGTATATTGATACCTTTATAGACAAAGTCACAGGCATAAAACAATAACAATAGGGAAAACATTTAATTAAGTTTAAAAAAAAACTATCTCTTTAAAAATCACAAGTTCCATTTCGATTTTCCATTGCCAACTTAACAATATGTCTGCGGGGACAAACTGCAGGGGCACATAAAAGGCATTATTGCACCGCTGTTCGATTTTCAAATCCGCTGAAATATTTTGCAATGGAAAGCGTATTTGAATTCTGAACAAGGAGTTTTGACACGACTTTATAAATAAAATGGTCGAGTTATTCTTAGTTGTGACTTGAAATAGGAACACCATGCTCACTAGATATTTAAGGTGGATTGTATGCACAATCAGGAAGTCTGAAGCCAGAAAGTCAGACAATCAATAACCAAGGGGTACCGTGTTTCCCAGTAGTTAATCCAGTTGGATTGTTGGGGTCTGGAAAGCAGTTGCTCCATCTAAAACACTGGTATTCAGCTGAATCCGCTTAGACTGAAAGTCGAAAAGAAGCATAGTTTGGAAAGGATGGTATTTAAAAATACTTCAATTTATTCCCATTTCATTTACCTAATTTTGCCTGTGTTCCACCAAATATACTGAATGTGCACCAAAATATGTTAATTAAAATATGTCATAACGAGCATCTATTTAACAACTGATGCAAATTTGTAAAAATAGTAATACACCTAATTTTAAAAACAAGCATTTATTTTTTTAGTTTTACTTCAGATAATGCACTGCAAAAACTAACTAAGATAGGTCGACGGAGCCCCGCTGCGCGAAGCTCCTATTTCTGGGTGGTTTAAAAAAAATGACCACGAAGGCTAAGGCGGGGCCTTCTAACCTAACCTGTCCGAGTCGGGGTGCTCTGAGTAGGAGTGTCAAAACTAGTTTGTCCTAAAATTTTTGTGTAACATTCAGGAATATTTGGTGCACGATCAGTATTTTTCGGGAAAGAATAAAATAGTTATTGTTACAATAGAATATTTGCAGCGCACTACAATAAAAAAGTGTTATATCTTGGTGTTAATTTGGAATTTGTTTGATGTAACATATTTTGTTGGCCGAGTAGTTTAATTATAGTAAAACAATTAAACGGGTTTAAGATCAATATTTTAGAAATGCATACATAGACGTACCTTAAGATTTTTGGTGAACACAAAAATATTATCCGTTTGGAAAAGGTTGATCATTTATTAGCTTTTTGAAGTACACTCTAAAATAATTATTTCCATCGTAATTATAATATACAAAGGGCTAGGTATAAGTACATAAACCTTAGATAATATCGTCGATAACTGGATATATTTGAAAGTTTGGTTTTGATAACAATCTGTCGATGGTAATTCTAGTAATTTTATGAACGTACAAGATTTGTAAGAGGAAAATCGCGAAGACCAATTCACATTAATAATCACTGAGTTGAGATAATGACTAGATATATTTTGAAAGAAACGGGATTTGATTTGTCATCTATTAAATTTTTCAGGCCTATTACTATTCAGGCTAAAACGCGTACTTGTATATTGTTTAAAAATAAGATTTCATTAAAAGATCCAGCAGTTGCATTATGCAAATGCTAACCATTTCAATTGCAAGCCAGCTGCAGCATCAATTTATTGTATCGCGTCCCGAGAGCTTGCCAAACTCCATACCGACATTTTAATACAACCCTGAGTATAATTTAAATAGAAAACAATACTTAAAAGAACCTCGAAACTTCAAAATCCCTTTAGAACCTAATAGCTATCAAGAGGAATACAAATAAAGGTTCAAACTAAAAGGAATTGGATGAAATATCCGTTAAAGTGGATTTTAGGATTCCGGACAAGTTCCGCAGTGTTTAACATTCAAAAAGGATTAACAGGCGATTCAGTAAACTGGTCTGATTATTATCTAGAGACTGAGAAATTATGGTAATCATCGGATTGTGGGATTACTTATTTAATCGGTAATTAAATACACTTGAGAGCGTACTTAATTTCTGGGTCGAGAGGGACTAGTCAGATATTTTAGGCCAGGTCCCTTGCGTTTATTTTGTCATACGCAGAATAAGGTTTAATGTATATTATAATGTTTTAGTAGACAAAAGCGGGCGGGAAAAGCGGTGGGTCGCTAGTATAAAGAAATATTTATGAATATGTAGCAAACTAAAGCCGAAAGCTTTGTTTTATTGTTTTTGTTGGTGGTTTATTGTACTCTGTTGTTTATAAATAATAATATATTTTATTATAATTCTGTTAATTATAATGTGAACTCTTATAATTGGCTGTCAAATACCTTTTTAATTTCATTCCAAAGAAATATAAAAGTTAAATTATGTTTTTTTTCCAGAGATACTTTCATGTTACTTAATTTCAACAGCAGAATATCTTCTGTCCTTAACTCTTTATACATCGAATCACACACATTTCTCACAATGTTCAAAAGATAAAATATAATTTACTATCGTCTTTTGTTTTTCCTTATCCTAGTAGCTTAATCTACACAATAAGTAGCTTCAAACAATTCAACAGGTTTGTTATTCGCAGGGTGTTATGTTATTTGTTGCACAACACTGTAGGTATCGAGTTGTTCAATTCTGAACGGAATGTGATCTTGGCAGATATCCGATGTCCAATCTCTTACGCTATGCTTTCGATTCTGGAAAGAACATTTTGTATTTTTGCGCATTTTATTTATTTTTGCATGTTTTCGAATTTGTATTTTTGCGTGTGGGAGGCGCCCTAACTATTGAGTTATTATGACGTAATAATTAAGTTTTTAGAAACATAAAGAGCAACCGAAGGAACATGGGTGGGATTTAGTCAGTAAAAGTCTGACACTCTCTGACTCGCCCCGCCCAGGGCGGGAGAAGTCATTTGATATTTTCGCATCTACATTTTTTTTATCTTATTTGCGTATTTATAATTAATAAGGAAGTATGTATATCAGTTGTCTTGTTATCGTTATCATAGTAAGAGTTCTGTCTCTTTTGCGATCGAATGTTGTGAGGATTGTCCCAAGATGTTCATTCATTAATATTTATAATTAATACCACTCAAACTCTCAGATGTCTTCCAGGTTAACTATTTATCATCAAAGATGGAGTTTGTAATTTATAAGCAATTGTTCGATCGGCGTGTATACACTGTATATCTCCCGGGACAACTTTTGTTCTAGACGGTATAATATCCCAAAAGCGCCGCGCCGATTAATGCTAAAGGATAGTGACCGGAACACTGAAAAACATTACCCTGTATTATTGCCACGCCGTTGGATACTAGGACATTTACGATCAAATTAAATTTAAACTATACCATTCAGCTAGTCACAGCCTCAAAAAGTTTAACTTGAAGACAGACATTATTTTAACGTAAACCAAACATCAGCAACAAGTCTGTTGCTAAGCTACCTATTTCTCAAAACAATTAATTTTGCAATACCAACAGTTAGTTAGAAAAAAACCTCCCATATTATCTTTACCAATTATATTAATGAATGCCAGATAAAGCTTTGTCTAAAGTGCCGCTAGTAGATACGGCCCTAGTCTGCTATTAAAATCGTGTCTCAATGGTTAGTCATCGGCCGGATATTTGTCAACTTTGACAGTTTTTGTTGAATCGATCATTGAGACATGATTGTAATAGCAGACTAGTGCCCCTGGTTGTAATTCAGTTCCCTTCAAAATAGTTGCGATAAGCCACGTTTGTGAATGTAAGTAAGCCGGTTAGGACTAATCATTTAATAGTTGTTTCGGCTTTACCAATTTATTTTAAATTTGGAGGAAATTTTACCTCAAACAGCTTTTATAATTACCGACATTAGTAATGCAAGGAATTACATTTTGTTTTCGCTTTGTTCTTTAGATTCAACTTGAACAATAGACCTAATTTTTGCTTGAGTTTCGATTTCGTGACTACAGACTTACTATATACCTAGTTTAATTTTGTTTTAAGCAAACAAAACATAATACAAAATTACCTCATTAGAAACGTCTATATTTAAGTTAAAGGCTTACATTATTATTATCTTCTTTTCAACTTTTCTATCAACTTATTTTCGTAACGAATTTATTTGGAAAACTTTATACTTTACTTGTGACTGATATAAGTTCTTTTCTTATTTCTTTCACTAGTCATACCATGAATCTTTATATATCTTTCTATATTATCTCAAGATCAAAAAGAAAATAATTAAAAAAATCAGAAATAGAAGCGGGTTCTACAATCGTACGACGGAAATAAAATTCAGAATAAAAAACAAAATTGAAATAAACTATAAACAAAGTGAAATCTCCTTCGATTTAGAAAACAGTATGACCTGAAAACCTAAAATAAATATCCAAGTTAAGTTTAGTAGCAGAAGGGACCTATCTTTTCGATATTTTTATTTTAAATTGGGTGCTATGTCTCCAACCGAATGATTAATTATTTCGGTGTCCTCTAGTGGCGGTCAGCAAACATATTTTATAGATTGTTTTTGCTGTTCCCCAGCAGTGACCAAACAATTTTATGGGTAGATATTTCGATACCTTTTTTATTGAGGTGTTTCTGGGCCAGAAAAATTTTTTTCAGACACCTTAAAGGTCACTTGGGTTTTAAAGATAAATAACACAATAAGCCGTTGGAAGATATAAGTGCCTTAATAAAGACATTTACAAAAAACACATTTGTAAATATACATACATACACACAACAAGACGCACGTAAAATTTAACCCTTCCTTGGCAATCGGGTAAAAATAATGCTGAGTAATAGTTTTAGAATCGTTTTATTGAATTCTGTCTAAACAAATATAAAGGTGCCCTATATTAATATTTGTATAGACAGAATTGTGTTACTTGTATTAAATAAATGAATTGTGTACTGGTTCCGTTTGATAGGGCTTTATTTTTCTATTGTGTATTTACTAGCTGACTTCAATACACAAAGGAAAATATGTAATTAACCTAATTTAATCATTCAACGGTTTGTTTGCCCAAAGTCGACGTAGAAATTCATAAGCCTTAAAAAATGCCCACACCGATGCATTAATGTGCGTCACGTTTCAGGTCGTTACGCAAAGTTCCAGTTTAAAGATGGAAAGATAAAAAGAAAACTAAATTCTACGCTACATTATCTCTTATATATATCTCTATAGTTTTTTTTTCTCTAAATGAAATTATTTAACTTCAATAAACAATTTTTACATAAGTTATTATCCATCGCGACGTCTTGATTAATACCTAAGTATGACAGAATCCTCCTATCTATTTTTATAAATACATTTAAAAACTATTGTAAAGATTATGACAGTTTGTAGTAGCTTAATGTGTTGGGGTATATACAATAATGATCCGAGCAATCAGCAGAATATATCATTGGAGTACAACCGAAAAAAAACTATATTATTTCAAAATAGCAACAACGACTTTACATGAAGCAAAAAAAATCAAGCAACTTCACATTTTAAAAACACATCGCAAAGAAACAACCAAGACAAGCCCAAAATATGGAAATATAATCTTTTTACTTTCCTATATAAGGGTTCTTTTACTTTGAAGAGTTGTTTGGCAGTTTTTCCGTACTCAAAGTGGTTTTGAATGGTGTCGTCGAAAGTAGTGCCCTCTCGAGGCTGGAGTGGTAAACAACTGACCCGTATTTTATTTGAATAAACAAACTAGATTTTCAATGGATTTCCATAGAGTTTCAGGCTGAAAGCTTCATTAACATGTAGGTCCTAGGCTAAGCTTTGTAAAAGTTTCAGCTATATGGCTATAGCAGCATTGATGAAAGCACCTCCTCACAGGTATTAAATGACTGATTCGTAAACATATTTGTTTTATTATGAAACTAGCTTCTGCCCGCGGCTTCGCTCGCATTAGAAAGAGACAAAAAGTAGCCTATGTTACTCTCCATCCCTTCAACTATCTCCACTTAAAAATCACGTTAATCCGTCGCTCCGTTTTGCCGTGAAAGAAAGACAAACAGACAGACAGACACACTTTCCCATTTATAATATTAGTATGGATTAATATAAATATCGTGACTGCACTTTCCAAAAGAGTAAGCAACTTCGAAACGACTGAGAATCATCGCTAGACAACTTACTTTCTAATTAACAAAAACCGCATCCCAATCGATTCACCCGTTTAAGAGCTACGGTGCTAGAAGACAAACAGACGGACACACACACATAGGGATCAAACTTCTGACACCCCTCTTTTTGCGTCGTAGGTTATTAAAACAGCTAAACAAATTATAAAAAAGTTTTAAGAAAATTATTTGTTATCATGAGTATCTATAATATAATTATGTATTTAGGTTATTCAGTCAATATTTATCAGTCAACCTCGAATTTCTGTTTGCCCCACAAGAACAGTTCAATTTATTTTTTCTCTGTAATAATTCTTTAAGGATAATTCTGTCCATCATATTCCCTACTCATATAAAAAAGAGAACATTTAAATACGCTTATTTATTCGTAACAACCTCATTATTCAGATCAGACAGTCTGTTTTCGACGAAAAAATATTTCTAACAAGTTAGAACGAATATTCAATAATAATAAAATCAGTCTGTCTAAACTCACTACATGAAGGGAAAATGTCGTGATGGCCTTTTGGTTTAAGTTCCGCCTCTCATGCAAGAGGATGTTGGTTAAAAGCCGGGCAAGTATTAATGATGCCCGAGTGTGATTTGTTTGCGGATGGATGGAGTAAACTACTGTCGGTATGTCTGGAGTTCTGCGAGACGAGCGTATGAATGAGCTTATAAAATTATAACATACCTATATGTAATTTAATAATATTAACAATTGTAATTGGCTTAGGGCCGTTTTTGTTAAATATAAATATATATCATGAGTTTAAAAAGTCATAGAGACGTTGGCACGGTTGTCAATCGTAGAACTTTTGACATTGGTTACGGGTAGCAAGAAGCTACAATGTCTGGCCAGTCTAAATCAAAGGGTACCGTTTCGCCCAGTAACTGGGTTCAGGAGGTCTGATAGGCAGTCGCTTTACGAAAAACACTGGTCTCCAGCTGAATCCGGTTAGGCTGGAAGTCGACCCAAACATAGTTGGGAAAAGGATAGAGAGATGATGAGCTCACTGCAGAGTAAAAACCTCTTCTCATACAGAGAAGGTACGAGCATTGACTACCATGCTTGCTTAAAGTAAATTGGCGATTTTAGAAATGAACAAGTCCAGGTTTCCTCACGATATTTTTATTTACCAATGTCTGTAATGTCTAAAATACATTATGCGCCTTACTAATAATCGCTGCATAAAGCTATGACAGGTTTATACGTCAAAAAATGTATGGTTACACAGGCTTTATTCATTGCATAACTTTACACAGTGATTATTAGTATATTATTATAAGTCCAGGTTTTCTCACGCTGTTTTTTTTTTTACAACTCACACGGTCAACTGATCCTAAGTTAAGCTCTGCTTAGAGCTTGTACAGTCAGCATCAAAAGTCGCTGACCACATTCAGATTTTCAAAACCACTGAACACTATATCATCCATAAATCGCTCAACAAGATAGGCGCCAGTATTAAATGAACATCATTAAAGGTCAAAATTAACTGAACACCATTTTGTCAAAAATTGCTGATCGTTATAACATCCGAAAATAACACAACAATCACTTTTGCAAAAGTCACTGAACAATATAAAATGGTTGTTTTGGTATCTATTGTAATCATGGCAACGTCCAAAAATAACTTAACAGCATAACTACCAAAAGTTACTGAACATTACTTTATTTCGGATATTGAACTGCAAACTAAAAAAGTGCTTGTTGCTATCTTCAGAGTTACACATCCAATATTGTCCTATCAAAACTAAATCATGTAAAAATATTTAATGGCTGTAAATTTCCAAAATGTATTTTTATTTCTTAGAGCCAATGAGAATAGTAGTAGAAGTGGGTGATCAAGCACATTTTCAAAGTCGTCTAAACTTTCCATATTACGATTGAATACAGCCTTATTTGTAAAACTTTAAGTCTCACTATTAAAAATTACGCAGGTTCTATTATTGTTTGAATTTATACCATTGACCTAATTAATCATTTTTTTAGTTAGTTTAGTTTTAGTAAACCAATGGCTCATTTCCAAAATTCACGCAGTTTCCCTTTTAAATAAATTATTTTGGAAACATAGTTGGGGGTATTTAAAAAACTATTTATCCTTAAATATAACAAGAATATTTCTTCTTAATTGTAACTTTGTTGACAGTCCACACTGTTGTAAAATATTAAATATAAAAAAATCTGATAAATATCTGCGACAAGTACCCAGGGTAGACTATAAACGGTTTTACTAATAAGATAAGAATAATTTATAGTCTTGGCGGAGGTACTACCGTGCCCCCAGATGTTTTTGTTGTCAAACTTCGGAAAGGAATGTTATATTAATGTCACTTCACAAAAATACGAGTACACACACACACACATATTAAACCTAAAAAACAATTGACGCTGTTCAGGGACTTTTGAGATGAACGATGGTATGCTATTTTTGTCAAAAATTTGTTTAGTGACTTTTGAAAAGTGATGGTCACCTACTTATGCTCTTTTATGATGATCATTAATTTCTGGTGCTTGTCATGTTGAGCGATTTTGGTATTATACGGTGTATAGCGATTTTGAAAATTTAAATGTGGTCATCGACTTTTGATGCTGACTGTACTATGGTTACCAGACAACTGATATACATACTTATATAATTTATAAATACATACTTATCCGTACTTACTTTACTTACTAATATTATAAATGCGAAAGTAACTCTGTCTGTCTGTCTGTCTTTCTGTCTGTCTGTCTGTCTGTCTCTGCTTCACGCCTAAACCATTGAACCGATTTGAATGAAATTTGGTACAGATATAGTCTGGGACCCGAGAAAGGACATAGGATAGTTTTTATCCCGGAAATCCCCCGGGAACGGGAAATAATAATCACGCGGACGAAGTCGCGGGCAAAAGCTAGTTATAGATAAATTAAACCCAGACACAGAACAAACAATCATGCTCATCACACAAAGTTTGTTCTGGGTGGGAATCGAACCCACGACCTCCGGCTTAGCAGTCAGGGTCACTAACCACTAGACCAACAGGCCCGTTATAGTAAGTATGTACTATGACCCTTTCCCCTTTATAACTCTTTCCCGTTTATGCTTAATGTGTTTGACATTTACTTACATATATGAGAAAGGAATAGAATAGTTCTTTAATTGGTTAAAAAGTAGATGAAGGTCGTATATATAAAGATTTACATATATATCTTAAGCTAACAACTTTAACTAGAACTTGGAAACAGTTCAAGCAATATAATCCTTACTAATATTATAAACGTGAAAGTTTCTTCATACGTATTACATTTGGAAGTTTGTGACTCTTTCACGCAAGAACAATTCTATGGATTTGGCCATAACTTTTCAGTATTATAGCTTACTAGCTTTTGCCCGCGGCTTCGCTCGCGTTAGAAAGAGACAAAAAGTAGCCTATGTTACTCTCCATCTCTTCAACTATCTCCACTTAAAAATCACGTCAATTCGTCGCTCCGTTTTGCCGTGAAAGAAAGACAAACATACAGACAGACAGACAGACACACTTTCCCATTTATAATATTAGTATGTTTGCATCAAAATAACACATACACTATGACACATTACGCTGGTGAAACCGCGCGCGGGAGAAAGTTAGTAAAATACTATATTTTATGAATACATATATTAAGATATTTATTACTTAGTTTCTTTGGCAACAGTTTGAACCCTTAAATTTTATGACGGTCAACCTTCAGGTGCAAAGGGATCCCCACTAATAAATATTCTAATATTTTACTACCCTTCAAAGTTATTGTACCTTCATCAAATTGTAAGTCAAACAAAGTGTTGGAAAATGCTCAGAATTTTGGATATTGAATTAGGATTTAGATTTGAGAATAATATCGGTAATTTGATAAAACTATTTACATTTATAGCAATACTATTTACACTCATTTAGTATTTATATATTTTTTTTATTTAAAAGAACTAGCTTTTACCCATGATTTCATGCACAAAAATGCCACGTACTCTAAAATCTATCAATTAATATAACAAAGATTAGCGTGTAACTTTCATTGACGAGCCTAACTTTCATTGGTCTAGTGGTAGCCGGAGGTCGTGGGTTCGACTCCCACCCAGGACAAACTTTGTGTGATGAGCACGATTGTTTGTTCTGTGTCTGGGTGTAATTTATCTATAATATGTTTTATTTATAAATTATATAAGTATGTTTATCGGTTACCATAATACAAGCTCTGCTTAGTTTGGAATCAGAACACCGTGTGTAAGTTTTCCAGGATATTTATTATTATTTTATTAAAGGGGTATCGTCTTTTCCATTAACTGAGTTGTGGAGGTCTGAAAGACAGTCGCTCATTGAAAAACACTTGAATTTAGCTTAATCGATTAGGTCAAAGGCAGATCATAAGATAATTAATAAAAGATTAGGGTGATAATGAAATGATCTTGACTTATGATTGGCGCAACATATTTTCTTCTGTGTGTGATTGTTCCTCACACACACATCAATCGCACAATCCTCCGTTTCTCCTTTAGCATACCACTCCCTCTCCATGTACAAACATTGCAAACGAAACTTTATGAATAAAGTAATAAAGTTACTATTCCAAATATTCATATTTATGTACATGTTTTATTACATGTGCTCAACTGTGAGAATAGTTTTGGACAGTTTCTCTATCAAACTGCACCCAAGCGATACAACAATAGGTATCATTTTCAAAGGCTTTTAAACTGAAAATCAGTGAGTCACATTCCAGTCTGTTATTTATTCGGTATCCAAAGATTTACGGCGAAATGAGAAAATATATTCGTTTAGAAATACCGAAGCTGTGAAATTCTATCTCATTTTGTGACGCTAAGTAACGTCGATATTGAATAATAAACGTTTGACTGTAACCTTTCAACGACTAAGCGACAGCCGGCTGACGTGCTGCTATCTTTCTATTGTGTCTCAAATCACGTGTGTTTGAAGTTTTAAATTATGAGTTTCAATTAATTTTGTAAGTACAATAACCAACCTGCCATTCAAAATAGCGGTATAGGTAGTATAATCATGGTATACCCTATACCTTATTAAGATTACGAATTAATTACGTGTTAGTACGTAAGTACGAATAATTATAGTTAAAATAAACGGTCTCTACATTACCTACTCTGGTTTTAATTAAACAATGAAATAAAATAAAAAAATTGGAAAATCCATGTCACAACTGGTAAAACGAGGGGCATATTCAAGGATGGGATATCCTGAATAAAAGTGTAAACAAAATAAATTGTAAAGAAACCCGTAATTTAACCTTTCGACGACCAGGCGTCTTGTCTTGTTTTTCTATTGTGGCTGTCAAATCTTAAAAAAAGGACATTATGTTTTTTTATATATTATTATATTTTTTGGTGAGTGGGAAATCATCAAATGACGTCTCCCGTCCTGGGCGCGGCGGGAGGGTGCGTCAGACTTTTACTGACTAAAACTCACTCATGTTTCTTCGGTTGCCCTTTATGTTCCGGGGTCACCGTAACTATAATAAACATTTCGCAACCCCAGCACACTCTATGGTATAAAGTAGGTTTGATCCGTTCTTCTTTCGTTGGATATCCAGCCAATAGTCAATAATTAGGGTACTTATTGTTTTGACTGAGAATCGGATACTGAATAGCCTCCTTCAATATGTCCCGTCTCACCTGCCATATATTCTAACACTTATATAAAAAATGTTTATTCTAATTAAGCATTACAGATTTTTTATGTAATCAAAACCTTTCAATACAAACATGGCGTATTATTAGAAACAATTTACTACAAAGCGATACTAATTACTGCAGGCAATCCGTTACTCGAGTAGAATTTCCTCGTGAAGCATGTTTCAATACACTCTACTCCGGCTAATTAGCTATGAATGTGACTGAACCATCTTCATTTACTACGCGATTGTGAGAGGATTCTCCCATTTAGAAATCTAAAACATTGCTTCTGTTTGTATTATGAACTTTGGATTGATTAGGTACATTGAAACTATATAGTTATGCAGCATACGAAATAAAAGAAGGAAAAGAGAACTAGAAACACAAAAAAGTGATTTACTTTGCACAATTGTAATTTCGTGTCCGTTTGAATGTGACATAAGTGCTGTAAAAAACAGGGGGGGGGGGGGCTAGGCTAGTCTGCTATTTCAATCGTGTCTCAATGATCGATTTTTGACGTGTAACGTCAAACTTTTGACACATTTCCCATACAACTGTCAATTCGAACAATCTGCACATCACATCCTATGGGAGTGTATTCTTTGGCAGAATGAGCGCAATGTTATGTTGGATAGTTTACAGGTTACATCCGGTGTTGTTTATTATACGGACCTTGTGGAAACCAGAACCAATTTCCGTGCGTTCAAGCGTTTTTGCCATACCTACTATTGGAATCATTCGTAACAACTCACAATTTAGGACCCATTAATTTTTAACAGATCATATTCCGTGGTGCTAGGCAATCTGGGCTTCTCCCAGTTGTAATTGCCCCTTTGTGCCTATCGGCCTAGTTCTGTTCTGTCTTCTGCTTGTTATGGAGGGAAGTGGAAAAAATATATTTTTCTTACTCCTCCGTTGTTCTTTTCTGATTAATTTCGTTGCGGGATCCAAGACAGTTGAATCGTTTCTCCGGGACTCGTCAAGCTTCATTGCTCGGCGCTTTTCTGGCGGACTCCACTGTTGATTCTGGCTTTCAGGAGTTGCAGTGGTTGGGAATAGTGTGGTGGGATTGTCCCATTAAAAAAAAATAATACAACTGTCAAAGATGTATAATATCCGCCCGATGACTGGTCATTGAGACACGATTGTAATAGCAGATTAGAGCCCTTGTGGAGCATAATAGTACTTTTACAATTAGGGCGTGGCACTAAACAGTAATGATCTATCGTAATTTGCAAATTGCTTCAGTTTTATAACTATTTTATTATTCCAAACGTTGATTTAATTAGAAGTTTTTCCTGTAGGTGAAAAACAAAGTCGTAAAAACGTCTGATTTCTCATATTAATCAAATGGTACTCGATGTCAAGTGGTGTACTAGATACTAAAGCTTTTTGATATGGTAATATTAGTTAAAATACTGGTAATAAATTAGTTTCGAGTATGCGGAGTTATTTCGTGTGGGTAGTGAGTTATTTGGTTTCAATTGAGTCACGTGAGAAAAATGCAAGATCTGAATACTGTTTAATTCAATTGCTGTATTTTCTAGCGCATTGCAATTGAATCGAAATAGAATTAAAAGCCACGCGCAGTTAGTTACTCCAGAGAATCACGATAATTTAATCTATACATATAATAAAATCGTAGGAAAGTCAAAACTGTACATTGAATATTTTTTTAAAAGAATACTTGAGGCGTGATCTACAATCGATACCGAAGCCAAAAATATAGTTTTTAGAATTTTTGTCTGTTTGTCTGTTTGTCTGTTTGTTTGTTTGTTTGTTTGTCTGTATGTATGTCCGAGATAAACTCAAAAAGTACTGCATGGATTTAGTTCAAATTTTGCAGGGATATTACTAAGAGGTCGGGTCAAAACATAGGCTACAAATTATCACGCTATCACCTACGGGGGAGGAGCTGGAGGCTTCACGCTGTCGACGTCGCGGGCAGCAGCTATCTTCGGAATTACTCAACGGATTTCAATGATTTTTTTGTTGTTGTATAGGTATTAAGTCTGGGCGTCATATAGGCTATAACTTATTTTGGAAACTTGAACTTCTGGTGCAGGACCGCAACAGACCAGCTTAACTATAAGAGATACAAAAATGGTATCATAGCAAAAATTGCTTCACGTGATAAGCAGTTTCTGTTGAAAGAATAAATATGAAGATCTGGAACAACTGAGGTGGAACTCCATGAGCCCAGCTAACTATAACATATATAAGTATGACGTCTTAGCAGGAGTTGTTCAGCTTGATGAGCACTTTCTGTTGACGTATACAAATTGAAGATCTGGAACACCTGTTGTAGACTTCCATGAGCCCGGCTACGATACCGAACATATATAAGAATGACGTCTTAGCAAGAGTTGTTCAGCCTGATGAGCACTCTCTGTTGATGCATAATATTGAAGACCTAGAACCAACACCTAACGTGGAACTCCAAGCACCCAACTACACCATAACACATTAAATAAGAATGACGTCTTAGCAAAGTTGTTCGGTCTGATAGGCATTTTCTGGTTTATAAGATCGAAGGTTAGATAGATCTGATGTGGCAATCAAAGCTATCACTGATTTCAATGTATAAAATAACTTAAGCTGGGAGCTTCATTTTCCACACATTTTTCGGGAGCAGCCCACACTCAGTGGTACCCAGAGGTACCACTCGATGAAGGCGGGGAAACATGCATACAAATAAGTCGAACAGAGAACCTACTTTTTTTAAAGTCGGTTCAATGATGATGATCATTTCTTCATCAATTTCATGTTTTTAGTACTGAATAAACATTGACTGTTAATACTTTTGTTCGGTATTTATCTGTGTGATTATTGCTTTGTCAGTAATATAAATGATCATGTCGTTGTATACCTAATTATGATGATGATGATGATGACAGTCCCAGTCGCATGCATTATCTGTTTGCCGTCATCTTGGTGTTTTGAGGAGTCGCGAACCCGGTAGCTTTGTGGGAGAAGTACCGCCGTCGTCTGTCCGAGGACTTTTTACGAGCTTTGAGGCGTGCTTCTGAAGGTGAAATCGAAGCAACTGATAAACGCATGCTGAACACCCGTCTCAGTTCACTTCAAGATGTGGTCATTTCAATCGGCGGTAAACCAATGGTAGAGTACGGGTTGCGAGCTCTCAGATCATTACCACATCAAGACCGTGGAAATCGGGAGTACACCGCCGAAACCAATTACGATTCGGGTTTAATGACCACTATCCGAAATGACCACGTCACTAGGGCCCGTATTAATAGACGTCACTCAATTCTGAGACGCTCTCAAGTTTATTGCTGTCCTTATTTTTTCCCTTTAGAATGACAAGGACAGCAAGAGACTTGAGAGTGTCTCGGAGTTGAGTGACGTCTATTAATACGGGCCTAGGTTCACCTCAGAGCTAAAACAAATACATGACACTGTTCTGGAAAGCATTGGGCTCGACCAGGGTAAAATGTTTTTCCTGGATGCTCCTGATGGAACAGGGAAAACATTCATTATCACTGGTATCCTTGCAGAGGTCAGGACGCAAGGCAAAATTGCCATTGCTGTAGCATCGTCAGGAATCGCTGCTACACTGCTTTCTGGTGGCAAAACAGCGCATGCCATGTTCAAAATACCCATAGATTTAGAAAGCGCCGAAATGCCTGTTGTGGGGTATCCCGTAACAGTGACAAGGGACATGTGCTCAGGGATTGCTCTCTGATCGTATGGGATGAGTGCACGATGGCTAATAGGAAAGCAGTGGAGGCCGTGAACAGAAAGAACTCTGCAGGACAACCGCAGGAATGAACACTTGATGGGTGGTGTTACAGTTCTGTTCAGTGGCGATTTCCGGCAAACACTCCCTGTGGTGACGCGGGGGTCTAGGGCTGATGAGGCGAATGCTTCGTTGAAACGATATTCGTTGTGGTCACAAATTCATAGGCCGCGCTTGACCATCAATATGCGAGCTCAGCTCGGTGGCAATCCACGTGCTCAAGAATTCTCAGATGTCCTTCTAAGTCTCGGCGAAGGCACTCTACCACTCTAGGAAAGAGGTGAACAGGTGCTGCTCCCAGAGTCCCTCGGTAGAGTGGTGGCCTTCTTAGAAGAACTCAATTGTTGTGTGCATGGGGACATCAGTCGAATACCAAACCAATAGAATTCTTGGGTGTGACAGCGAGCCATTTTAACACCCAAAAATGATCAAGCTGCAGACATCAACGAACGCATTCTCTCGGAAATTGAGGGAAACGAAGTAGTTTATACTTCCATAAACACTCCACACATTATCCCGTAGGATTCCTAAACTCCCTTCCAATTCAAGCGCGTGCTGCAGTTCCCTGTGAGTGAGTGAGTTCGCCATGACTATCAACAAGTCGCAGGGGCAGACGCTGAAGGCTGCGGGTGTCGACTTCAGGACGAGCTGCTTCTCACACGGGCAGCTGTACGTCGCTTGCTCCCGCGTCACGACACGAGTCCTGATTCTCTGTATAATTAGGCTGCTGAGAGCAAAACTACAAACGTAGTTTACAGAGAAGTTTTGTAACAATTCACAATCGTTAATATTTTTTTATATCGTGGAATATAGAAAAAATTGGTCAAGCGCGTGTCAGACTAGGATTCCATAACGAAACACATCGCATTAACAATTTAACAACGATTTCATCTGAGCCGTTATACTTTACTTACTTAGCTTTCTTTTAAGGTTCAATCCAAGGACTACCATCATGTTTTTTTTTCGAACCAACCGTTTAAATTTGAGCGAACGTTAAATATCTTTTGTTGTTTGTTTGTCTGTATGTATTGTCTGGGCTAATCTCTAAAAGGACTGCATGGATTTACTTAAAATTTTGCATGAATATTACTAAGAGGTCAGGTCAATAAGCTACATATTATCACGCTATCACCTACGGCGGCGGAGCTGAAGCCTTCACGCAGACAACGTCGCGGGCAGCAGCTAGTATTCAATAAAATCCTACGAATATTATAAATAAATAATAAATAAATAAATAAATTTCTTCGGACAACTTACACTCGGCCATCTGATCCCAAACTAAGCAGAGCTTGTACAATGGTAACCAGACAACTGATACACATACTTATATATTTTTTAAATACATGCGAAAGTTTGAATTAGTGTGTGGATATTTGTTACTCTTTCACGCAAAATCTATTAAACTTTTCTCGGTTTCACTAGCATAATGTTAGAGATCTGATTACTGCTTCGGTACTGCAGGCCATAGCGTGATGTTCGCCTACGGCCTACGTGTCATTCTAATGGATAAGCTATATTATTGTAAAGCTTCATCAAAATCCCTTCAGTAATTTTTGCATGAAAGAGTGACAAACATTCATACTTACAAACAAAGTAGGTTATCAGAACATTAGTAGGATAGGATATACATAATATTGAATCGCATAATTTTAATGTATTTTTACTTGGTGGCTGTGCTCAAGATGAAAGATAATACATAATTATATATATGCTGGTTAGTTGATTTGCTTATGGTTTTAACCTCGCGTCGACCAAGCGACAGCCGGCTGTCGCACTGTTATTGCATATCTATTGTGTCTCGAATCACGTGTGTTCGAAGGTTTAAATTAAAAGATACCCCAAAGCTAATCTTTTAGCGAATATAAATGGGTATTCAGTGGAGTTTCACTAGTACTTTTAAAATCACAACGGCGGAAAAATGGCATCTGCCTCGCCTGTAGCTCGTGAATATACATAATGTACACATGAATACATGCCTATAGGTAAGTCGTCACTTTGTCTATAGACATTATGTAAAATGATAAACGGTGTTTCCTAGCTGAACTGCTCTGAAAAGAAACATCCGAAACAAACTCAGAGGTCAAAGTTTCTTTTTAAGTCCATACAATCGTATTGGTCAAAAATAATAAACTGACTGAGTAAAAAATGATTAAAAAAATGATTAAAATGATATTTATTTTGTAAATAGGTTATATACATACTTAACACTTTTACACGTCAATATTTTGATTTCATTATTTTAAGCGAACGATGGGGCCGGTGTTTCCTAGCTGGACTGCTTTGAGAAGAAACATCCGAAACAAACTCAGAGGTCAAAGTCTCTTTTAAAGTCCATACAATCGTATTGGTCAAAAATAATAAAATGACTGACTGGGTAATATACCAACGCACAGACCAAACCACTGGTTCTAGACAATGATATTATAAGTAAAAATGTGTGGATATGTTATATGCAGTCAAAAAGTGGAACTTTAAGAGTTTGCCAATTGACCAACATGGCCAGTCATCTAAGACATAAAAATCGCGTTAGGTCGCAATAAATTGCAAGGTTCTGATTTTTTGTGATGTTGTTAGGATAGATACCAATGGTGTAAATCTAGATTTGCAACCTCGAAAGACCTGTGCTAACTTCGTGGTGCTCGAAAAACCTCGAAATTTTCGAACTTTTTTCAGTTTTTGGCTTACAACTTCTAAAATATGCATTTTGCAGCAAAGTCATCTATGAAACTTTTAAATAAGACAAAATAAGCAACAAAATGAGTGTAACCCCAGCTCTGTATGTTTAATAAATCTCAAGATATGACATTTCGAAAATGGGCAATTTTTCCCAAATTTTATCAAATTTGTAGTTGGCTAGACTTTAGATCGAAATACTGTCTAAAATACCCATCCTACAAGGAAAGTCAATAGAAGTTAAGTTGTAGAGCAGTTATTTGGCTTTAATTTAAGTGTAAAAGGAACTGTTCAGGCCCAATAGTTCTCATATTATGAGGTAAATAAGGAAAAAAGATTTTTTTCGAAATTTCTCTAGTAATATAAATATTACTTTAAAAATAAAATAAAACAGACAATTCAGTAAAAACTGTTTATTAAAAAAAATAAAATTTAAAACTATGTTTAAATACAAATTATATATATATAGAATAATAATAATAATTAATATTAATTGATTCTTTTATTTTAAGTATAAAAACCATAACTTCAACTTTAGTTAATTGTTAATTTGTTATGTATCTGTGGAGGCCTGTCATTAGCAACATCATTATATATTTTTGTTACCTATTATTATAATATTATTAGTCTGTAAGCCTTCTTAAAACTAATTAAATAAAAAGGAAATCGAATTTCGCAAGAAATAGTTATTTTTAGGGTTCCGTACCTCAAAAGGTAAAAACGGAACCCTTATAGGATCACTTTGTTGTCCGTCTGTCCGTCCGTCCGGCTGTCAAGACCCTTTTTCTCAGAAACGCGTCGAGATATCAAGCTGAAATTAATATCACATACTCGGGTCTGCTATCTCTTAAAGCAGTGAAAAAATCAAGTTTCTAAATCAACGCAATAAAAAGATACGGCGGTTTATATTGCAAATTTGGACATTTGCAAGGAAATCAAAACCTATAGGGTACTTCCCATTGACCTAGAATCATGAAATTTGGCAAAAAGCAAGGTCATGTAGCACAAGTAAAGGGAAAACTCCGAAAACCGTAAATTTGTAGTTAGTTCACACCAGGCGTCCGTCTGTCCGTCTGTCTGTCAATAACCTTTTTCTCATAAACGCGTCGAGATATCAAGCTGAAATTAATATCACATACTCAAATCTGCTATCTCTCAAAGCAGTGAAATAATCAAGTTTCTAAATCAACGCAATAAAAAGATACGGCGGTTTATATTGCATATTTAGACATTTTCAAGGGAATCAAAACTCAAAACCTATAGGGTACTTCCCATTGACCTAGAATCGTGAAATTTGGCAAGAAGCAAGGTCATGTAGCACAAGTAAAGAGAAAACTCCGAAAACCGTAAATTTGTAGTTATTTCACTAAAAACAAATTAACGGAACCCTCGTTGCGCGAGTAGAACTCGCACTTGACCGGTTTTTTCTTATTCATTGTTGAATGGAATTTACAATACTAGCAGTCCTCCCCGGCTTCATCCGTGGTACATACATAGCCTATGTTACTCACGGATAACATACCTACCCAAAGAGGAAAGAATTTTTGAAATCCTCGTAGTTTTTGAGTTTATCCATTACAAAACAAATAAACAAATCTTTTCTCTTTATATTAAGTATAAGTAAGTATGATTGATGGCGTCATAAGTTCTGTCAAAACCTTGTTATTTTAACTTTCAAGTACGGGCCAGATATAATTTGACTAATTTTAAAAATAGAATATTTGTACTTGCCGAAAATAAAAAAGAAATGAATTTTTATTCATTTTTAAATATAGAGTGGTCGAAGAAGGAAGATAGAGTCGCAGGTATCGCGTTGCACTGCTATGGTTACGCGCCAATAGAGATTTTCAAAATTCTGCAAAAGTTGAAAATAACACTACGGTTTGTTTATCGCACTATTAAACGATACATTGAAGATTCAAGCTTCAAAGATCGTGAGAGAAGCGGCCGACCTCGTACAGTTAGGACACCAGCGGTCATCAAAGCAGTGAAGGCGCGAATTCAACGAAATCCCTCGCGTAAACAAAAAATCTTAGCTCTTGAGATGGGGCTAAGCAGAACCACGGTTAGAAGAGTGTTAAACGAAGACCTGGGACTAGGAGCTTATCGTAAAAAGCTGGTCATTTTATGAACGAGCGTTTGAAAAAAATTAGGCTGGAAAGATCCCGCGCTTTGTTACGGCGGTACGCTGGAATAAACATCGCGAAATTTTATTTTCAGATGAAGAAAAAAATACCGTTGAAGAAAGTTATAACAAAAAAAATGATTAGGTGTATGCCCACAGCAGAGAAGAAGCGAGCGCGCGTATTCCGAGGATCCAGCGTGGGCATTATCCTTCCTCACTCATGGTTTGGCTTGGAGTCTCATATTCAGGCTTAACTGAGGTGTTTTTCTGTGAAAAAGGTGTGAAAATCAGTGCCGTTGTGTACCAAAATACCGTCCTATCGAATATAGTCGAACCTCTTTCTCAAGCAATGTTCAAAAATAGACATTGGATATTCCGACAAGATTCTACACCAGCTCATAGGGCACGAAGCACGCAAAACTGGTTGACCGCCCATGGAATTGACTTCATCGGGCATGAAGACTGGCCCTCTTCTAGTCCAGATTTAAACCCCCTGGACTACAAGGTATGGCAATATTTGGAGGAGAAAGTCTGCGCTAAACCTCATAGGAATTTGGAGTCTCTCTGGTTAAAGCAGCGGCAGAAATAGATATGAATGTGGTGCGTGCTGCGATTGATGACTGGCCGCGTCGATTAAGGGCATGTATTAAAAATGGAGGGGGGCATTTCGATTAATGTAAATAAATTTGTATTGTACATTTAATTATCTTTCATTTCATATATAATTTTCAATTAATTTTCAAAAATTATATCGTTAATTACATTAAAAGTTTTTGACAGAATTTATGACTCGACTAGGTATATATATATATATATATTATTTTATCTTATTTATTTTTTAATTTATTAGTTTTAAGAAGGCTTACAGACTAATAATATAATAATAGGTAACAAAAATGTATAATGATGTTGCTATTGACAGGCCTCCACAGATACATAACAAATTAACAATTAACTAAAGTTGAAGTTATGGTTTTATACTTAAAATCAAAGAATCAATGAATATTAATTATTATTCTATATATATATATATATATATATATATATATATATATATATATATATATATATATATATATATACTTATATATAGTTTTAAATTTTATTTTATTCAATAAACAGTTTTTACTGAATTGTCTGTTTTATTTTATTTTTAAAGTAATATTTATATTACTAGAGAAATTTCGAAAAAAAACTGATTTCCTTATTTACCTCATAATATGAGAACTATTGGGCCTGAACAGTTCCTTTTACACTTAAATTAAAGCCAAATAACTGCTCTACAACTTAACTTCTATTGACTTTCCTTGTAGGATGGGTATTTTAGACAGTATTTCGATCTAAAGTCTAGCCAACTACAAATTTGATAAAATTTGGGAAAAATTGCACATTTTCGAAATGTCATATCTTGAGATCTATTAAACATACAGAGCTGGGGTTACACTCATTTTGTTGCTTATTTTGTCTTATTTAAAAGTTTCATAGATGACTTTGCTGCAAAATGCATATTTTAGAAGTTTTAAGCCAAAAACTGAAAAAAGTTCGAAAACTTCGATGTTTTTCGAGCACCACGTAGTTAGCACAGGTCTTTCGAGGTTGCAAATCTAGATTTATACCATTGGTATCTATCCTAACAACATCACAAAAAATCAGGACCTTGCAATTTATTGCGACCTAACATGTCTTAAATGACTGGCCTAATTGAGTATCGCATTGACATTTGATGTTTATCTCTTTTTCACTCGCACTACTTCAATCATGTCATCCTACTTTGACGTGAAATGTACACACATCAAAAGTGTCTAGGGATATTTCAATTAAACCTAAATTACTAAAATTCTATTAACTTTTTGTTAAAACATGTACACATTAAAATAAACCTTGTTTAATAGACTATTTAATCTGATAATAAACTTTTAGATAAAGTTAAATTTAAAAAAAACTTAGAAGAAGAGGAAAAACTCAAACAAAATTTCAATCTTAACTTTATTTTTGAAACATCAAAACTCGAACAAAACAACAATTTTTTTTTTTTAAATTCTTGAAAACTTAAAATTAATATTCCGTGGATCCACCTAAGACTCTCCTGACACATCTGCAGCGGTTCTGCATACTCAAAACAAGGGTGTCAATATCCTGTTGTGGAATACTGTCCCATAATTGCCGTTTCTGAAGCCATAAAGACCAGTCAGAGCGTTATATCCAGGCTTTGGTCATGTTATCGTGTCACGGAGGAAGTGGTGGAACGGCACCGAGGACCTCAACGCATTACAACACATGTACAGGACCGATTCATAATAAATGCTGCACAAAGTCAACTAAATGCAGCGGCGATGCAATTGGTTCAAAGGCTACAGAGAGAGTATGGTTTGCTGGTAAGCGGTCAAACTTTGAGAAGGCGACTGCATGAAGTCAATCTACGTGCTCGTAGGCCATTTTGGGTATCAGCACTAAGGAGAGGTAATCGAGGAAGAAGATTACAATGGGCTATTGCACACGAAAACTGGAACCATTCTCAATGGTCACTTGTGCTTTTCACTGATGAATCTAGGTTTGGATTTCATCCTGATTCGCGAAGAGTACGCGTTTGGAGAAAACCTGGACGTTGGAATCGACTGCAGCACCCACAACAAGTTCATGCATATTAAGGTGGCACGATTATGGTTTGGGCAGGAATTCGTCTCGGCGGTAGAACGGACCTCGTTTGGATACAAGGCAATATGACTGCTCGAAAATACCGAGATGAGGTGCTAGAACCTGTAATCTTGCCCCACAGACAGCAAATGGGACGAAATTTCCAGCTAATGCACGACAATGCCCGTCCACATACGGCGCGTATCGTTACAAGTTGGTTACAACAGCATGTTATCCAAGCTTTAGACCGGCCTGCACAATCCCCTGACTTAAATCCTATTGAGCATGCCAGGAATATGCTTCAGAGAAGAGATCGTAGGAATTTCCCTGTTGATATTGTGCATCAAAACCAGCTTTTCTTGCATCTTAGCAGGATTTGGGACAGTACTCCACAACAGGATATTGACACCCTTGTTTTGAGTATGCAGAACCGCTCCAGATGTGTCAGGAGAGTCTTAGGTGGATCCACGAATTATTAATTTTAAGTTTTCAACAATTTTTATAAAAAAAAATTGTTTTGTTGTTTAGGTTTTGAAATTTCAAAAATAAAGCTAAATTGAAATTTTGTTGAGTTTTTCCTCTTCTTCTAAGTTTTTTTTTAATTTAACTTTATCTAAAAGTTTATTATCAGATTAGATAGGCAAATAAACAAGGTTTATTTTAAAGTGTAGGTGTCTTAACAAAAAGTTAATAGAATTTTAGTTATTTAGGTTTAATTAAAATATCCCTAGACACTTTTGATGTGTGTATGTGTGCGTTAGTGTGTCGTTTTAGAAGATAGAATTTCGTTTAGGTAACCTATCTATACATTTTTACTTATAATATTATCATTGGTTCTAGAGATATGAAACGTAGAGGGTGTTCTTTGTGAAGAGTAAAGTATTCACTGAGAAAAAAAAGATTTGGAAATTCGGCCCCTAATAGTGGATATAAGTTTAACATCTATGCGAGTGAAGCCGCACGCAAAAAAAAGTCTGATGATTCATTGTTTTTTTGTTATTTATCTACATTGATTTCACATATAGAAGCACCAAAAAGACTGTAACCAAGATCTAGTAAACCATGATTATTTTTAAAAAGAGTGTCCGTGGAGTTTCTTGCCTGTTCTTCTCCATAGAGATCTACGTTTTGGAACAGGCAATTAGCGTCACTTTTCTGACTAACCGACCGACTCTTTGACAATTCATAAGTACCTGTAAATGGTCTAAGTGAAATAAATACCTTGAACTTTGAATCAGTTGGTTTTGTGGGTATTGAAAAGCTTCCAATTTTGATCTATGTAGTTTTGCCTTTGTAATGAAAATGGTTATCTGAAAGGGTATCCATTACTCTTTCGTCCTTTATTAAGACCTTTTGCTGGTAGTGTAATTGTTCACTCTAAAGTAAAGATTGCTGATGGATGGTTCTCGGAATGTTTTAGATGCCCTTTCAGATCAAGTTCAAAAAAATTTCAATATCATACTTTCTGGAAAATTATCAGTTAAGTGAGTAATTTAAGATTCAAAAAGCATTTTGCAGCTTTTTTTTAATGTTTTTGAATGAATTTATCTTGTATTGTGTGCGTGTTCATAAATTTTTAAACAACATATTATACGCATCCTAGATACAGAAGAAATTATTAGAGTATTTAAGCAAAATACATTATTATATTAACGCATCTAATGTAGATCTAAAAAAACAAGCAATTCTGAGAACAATTAGGTCATACACGCATCAGATTCGTAAATGCTATTATAATGTACAGGAATATTTAAATGATAAATCTAATAAATAAACAATAATACCAAAAACGCAATAATAATTTATAATACCAATGATAATAATACAAGCATAATTTAAATTACTATTAAGGTTTAAACCCAATATATTGAGTAGTAAAACTTATATGTATACAATTAGTTATTAGCCTACCTCCTACCTACACAAAACCAAAGAGTAGATTAACATTAAAATTTTAGACAAAATTAAATATTTATAATATCCCTCCCCCTAATATTTATTTTTGTTATGGCCGACAGGGCCCACAATGTTCCAAAACTAATACATATACTTATGTACCCCTACCATCTAAGTTCACATTGAGGAATTCAATAAACGTATTGAGTATTGAGTTCAATGCGGAAATCAAACCCACAACACAGCATAGCCGACAATCGCAAAACCACTGCCCTAATCGTGTCATTGAATCCTATCATTAATAAACAAAGGATAATAAAAATGCCCAGAACGTTCACCCAAACCGACTTCCGTATCGAAATTAATTTTAATTAAATACGGACAATTACATGGGTCATTTCTTCATTCGGACACATCCATCCAAAGTGCTATTAACATGAGGGAAAGCCATTAACGGGTGTCACGGCTCAATTGCTGGAAATCCGTTACTGGGGACTGGGATTTCCAACTATGCGACACTCTTCGGTAAATTCCACTGAATCGTGATTCTCTGATTGATTATCTATACTGCCTAACTGTTGTTATATCAACGCACAGCCCAAACCACTGGTGCTAAAGGCAGAAAACTCGCAGGGTGTGTTCTTTGTAAAGAGTAGGTAACGGCTAAGAAAAGATTTCTTTAAATTAGACCCCCTAAAAATCTTTAAAACCTAAAAGAGTAAACTAGTTGATGGAATTTCGACATCCATTCGGGCAAAGTCGCAGGCTAAAGCAAGTAACCAATATATAATACGTTTGAAATGCTAAACTGATTGATAATTGAATTACTGAATGGTCATTATCAATGCAAAACCCAAACAGCTGCTCCTAAAGACAGGAAACTTTAAAGCGTGTGTCTTTGTAAGGAGTTGGTCCACCTCCGAGGTGCAGTGGACACCGACATGGTGTCCAACTTGGCATCTGTCAGAGGCCTAGGCTCCAGCAGCTTCACTTGCGCCGAAGCCCAGTCTCCCACCAGTAACCTACTGCGGCCCTCCCCCGCAATTGCTTTGGCCGCCGGAACGGGGCAGTTCACGGTGACCGCTCCTGTCCCGGAGCGGTCAGGGCGGATGGTGCCTACGCGCACGTCACCAGCGGGACAGCCCTCCGCCACCAACTCCTCCCCCGTAACAGAGTCGTCCAGGCCTGTGATGCGCATGTCAATGCGCATGGTAGAACCACTAAGAAAGGATTTTTGGGCATTTTAACCTTGAAGAGAGTAAAATAAGGGATGAAAGTATCGATAATAACGCGGGCGAAGACGCGGGAGTAGCTAGTACTTCAATAAATGAATATACCAATAAAACTATAATTGAGGGTCGGTACACAGCTGACGGAAAATGCGTCGCGTATTTATCAGTCGCGTAACTCCAGTACAGGCAAATGCATGGTAAAATATTTAACCTTTTACAATCATCCGATTATGTATGTTAATGCGAATAGACGAGATCGGTGATACGCTCAACGCATTTTTCGGTAGATATGAACAGACCCTGAATAAGCTCTTTGGCTTTGCTGTGATGTCTTAAAATAAGTTAGGAAACATTTGTACTTACAATGGAAAAGTCACATTGATACTTTCGCGAGTTCAAACCTACCGCACCACATCAACAAGCCATCACGACAATAACTAAAAAAAAATTCCACAGAATACATAACCAAAACATTTTTCAAAAAAATAATAACCGCCTTCAAAAACTAAAAACCCAAAAATAACTAAAATTTCGGAAGTCGGTGGCAACACAAATTGACTGGCAGAACAGAAGCCACCGACTTCCGAAATTTTAGTTATTTTTGGGTTTTTAGTTTTTGAAGGCGGTTATTATTTTTTTGAAAAAAGTTTTTATTTATTACTTTTTAGTGTCGACTCCCAATGTTTGACTGTGTATTAAAATATCTTTCAAAGTAATTTATTTTCAAAATAAAACTACTTACAATCTTATAAAACGAAAATAGAAACTTGAAGAAAAAGCACACATCGTCTATGAATATTTCGTCAATTTTTTTTGTTCTTGGTGAATTTTTCGAGAAGTACTAAACCGATCGCCACAAAATTTATATTTTTTTTTTAAGTCGGTTAAAAATATTCAAAAGAGATAATTCCAATAGAGAAGAACCCAAAAAGAACCCCTATACTTAATTGACATTAAATTCCTAGAACTTTGACACTCGTTACTGGTTAGCCAGATACTGTGACCAGACTAACCAAGAGGTATCGTGTCGCGCAGTTACTGGGTTGTGGAGGTCAGATAGGCAGTCGCTCCACGTAAAACACCGGTATCGAGCTGAATCCGGTTAGGCTGGCAGCCGACCCCAACACGGTTGGGAAAAAGGCTAGATGATGAGTTGATTGATGAATCCAATCGAAGTATTCGTTGCCTCCTCTCTTGAAAACTCGTTACTACTTCGTTGCCGAAATGAGGAACAAAAGAAAATTCGATTTGTGATCTATGGGTCAGTGAGCAGCAGAAAAACATTCGGCCTGTTTTATATACAGGGCAAAACCTTTCTAACTTTCTGTAACCGTTTTAGTTAAATGTGAAAGGACAGATGAACAGACTACAGACGCACGATTTTCACATAGTTCTCACACAGCGGATTCAACTGATATGACGTAACGATTATTTTGTAATAATGATCTAAACTGAACTGAAGTTTATTTTGGACATCACAGAGGAAGTGAATAAAAATATCGTGAGGAAACCTGGACTTATATTTAACTAGCTTCTGCCCGCGGCTTTGCTCGCGTTAGAAAGCCTATATTACTCTCCATCCCTTCAACTATCTCCACTTAAAAAATCACGTCAATCCGTCGCTCCGTTTTGCCGTGAAAGAAAGACAAACAGACAGACAGACACACTTTCCCATTTATAATATTAGTATGGATTAGACCACAAAATCGCCAATTTGAGGAAGCGTGGTAGTGATGAAGCTTGTTCTTTCTCTGTATGGTAAGAGGCCTTGGTCCTGCAGAGCGAAGTAATAGATGTTATATTATTTTTAAAAAACTTTTTCCATAAAAAGATAACCGTCTTTCAAAACTTAAAAGCACAAAAATAACTATTTCGGAAGTCGGTGGCAACACAAACCGACCGGCAGAAGAGAAGCCACCGACTACCGAAATAGTTATTTTTGTGCTTTTAAGTTTTTGAAGATGGTTATCTTTTTTTGGAAAAAGCTTTTTATTTTTTACTTTTTAGTTAGAGTCCCAATGTCTGACTACTTTTTAGAGTAACTTTCAAATTAGCTTAGCTTAGCTTTTGTAATGATAATCGCGGATAAACATACAATCGTCGTTAAAAATTAACATCCAAGAAAGCAAAACGGGTTCTATGCAGGCAATACAGGCACCACGGGATATCAATTAGTGTTATATACTAAAACCTTCCCCAGAATGTAACAAATACTATTTTGAAAACTGCATCTAAATCAGTTCAGCTAAACGCGAGATAATAGAGGACAAACATACAAACATACATACATACATGTCAAACTGAGAACCTACTTTTTTTTGAAGTCGGTTAAAAAGACTGCAATTTCTTTTGGCTTTGTTTTCTCTATTAGAACCTACTGTATCATGTATCAAATTTTAAAATTATTAATTAAACTTAGTCTACAGTAAAACATTAGAAGTTATTATTATTATTTATTATTATTATTTATTTATGTTTAAATAAATAATAATAAGTTAATTACATACTAATATAATATTATAAATGCGAAAGTAACTCTGTCTGTCTGTTTCGCCAAAACTACTGGACCAATTAAAATGTAATTTACCTAATACAGAGATAGTCCGTAGCCTGAAAAGTGGACATAGTTTTAATTACAAAAATCTTTTGAGAACGCAAGGTAAAATCGTGGCGACAGCTTGTAATAAATATCTTGAGACAACACATACAGCTATTAAGTCACAAGCTAGGCAGTGCTTGTGTTAATTAACAGAATTTTTCCACTTTCTTTATTTCACCCAAAATTAAATGTTGGATTAATGTGATTAATTTAATATGATCTGTAGACGACAATCTCAGCAAGTAATGAATTAAGTCAACTTAATTATGAATATTTACAGCAATCTCCTTACTTTGATGTTTTAAGAAATATCCAATTATGATTAATTATTATGAGCTGGTATGGGCGCGCCATCGTTTTAACAGATTAAGGGGAGGTTCACACATTAATAATATACTGCACGTTTCTTTAATAATTGTGATTATTTATATATTATGGATTGACATTTTAAAAATTGACTAAATGAATGATTTTTAGGGTATAGGTATTTCGTTGTAAAAATTCAGACACAATGTTAATTTCGACACATTGTTCTTAAAAAAAAGATGCTGCAATTATGGAGGGCTTTTTTCCCTTTAAAGCACGGCCTTCTTCAAAAATGCGTGAAAGTTTGGAGGGTCGGCGAGGCACCTGTAACACTCTTGGTATACTATCATCATAAAGTCGTATGATTAATCGCCACCACAGTAGTATATAAATTGAAACATATTTACTCAACGTCTTAGATGATTAATTTATCAGAAAACAAATCATAATACTTAGATATGACATCATTGTTATTCTCCTCTGACTCTTTGGTTACGTTTTAATTGAGCTAAACGATGACTGACAAATGCTTGCAGTGTCAGGTCCACTTAAAACTGTTTGCTTTCTCACCAAGAAAACACTCAGTAATTAATTTCATGGTTATCGCCTTATTTGACCAATACTGTATGGACTTTAAGACTTTGACCTCTGAGTTTGGTTTTGGTGTTTTTCTCAGATTAGTTGGCTAGAAAACACGGGCATAGGAAAATAGTTCGCCTAAAATAAGAAATCTTTAAAATAAGTAATACCAGCCTATTACTTACTTTCCCATTGCACGGCAAATGCCTTTTCTCATTCAGAGAAGGCACGAGCATTGATTACCACGCTTGCTCAAGGTAGATTGGCGGCGATTTTGGAATTATGTTCTTAACAAATCCAGGTTTCCTCACTATGTTTTCCTGCACCGATGTCTGTGATGTCCAACATAATCACGACATTACTCTATCACACAATAAATACCTTTTTATTTCATATATTATGTCAGCATCATTTAGAATTTATGTAGTCATCCGATGTTAGACTAGTTTCGCTATAAAAACAACAAGCTAAGTTTCGTGTAATGGACGCCAGGGGCGCCGTATTAGTATTATATAGTGTAGGTATCACGTCCTTCTGTTATATGCAGTTAGCTCAGCAGGTATATTGTTGGTTTATTAGGATTTCGTTGGACGTACCTTTCTAGAAGAGTTTACTAGTAGCATGGTTATTATACTTTTCTTTTACCAAATCAAATATTACGAAAAATATTATAAAAAAGACTGATGAATATACACATTGCTGTACTCAAGTTCTCGTCAAAAACTGGCGTGTGTTTTATCGTTTTTGGAATATAACGGGGTTAAAAATTATTATAAAAAATAATTAAAACGACAGCAGGTGCGTTCACAAAAAGTTTTATTCGGAATTACATTGAAGCAATAGATTTACTTTGTGGCAATAATCACTTTAAATAGTGTTTAAAACATCATACAATAATATTTTATTAGACGCCGAAAACATGAATTTCATTGTACACAAAAAAATGGTAAAAGCTTCCTTCGCCAATCTATCAAAAGTCATTTTCATCAACGTATAAAGTTCTGATCCGTAATGACCATAGTCTACCAGACATATCGTAGTATGATTAGAACCATTGCAACATTAGATACATTTTTAGAAGCTTTTCCATGTAGAAAAGTTTCGTTAAAATAACACTAACGTGAGCAAGTGAACTTTGTGTCTCAGTTCTTCCAAAACAGTTTCATCAGAGTTACAAAATCAATATCTTAAGTCATTTCACACTTGGCTATCTGATTCCAAACTACGCCGACCCTGGATTATGACAACCAGACCAGATATACTCATGCAATTTATAAATGCATACTTAAAAAGCTTTTTAATAAAAAAATAACCGCCTTCAAAAACTAAATAAACGGTGCATCCGTTTTGTAAAACCGACTTCAAAAACTAAAAAGTCAGTAGCTTCCGTTCTGTTTGTTGTTTTACATTGCCACTGACAAAATAAATATATTTTTCTGTTTTTAATTTTTGAAACCGGATTTTCCCCTGAGAATTAACTTTTTTGAACTCGGTTAAAATACTAAAACCTTCTACTAATTGTGACAAATTCTTTTCTGAAAACCTTATCAAAACCGGTTTAGGTTAACGTGAGATTATCGCAAACAAATTTACATACATACATACAATCATACATAAATACATACAGGTCAATCTGAGAACTTCCCTTTTTGAAGTTAGTTAAAAATAAATTACACCCAGACATAGAACAAAACAATGTGGCTCATCAATCATCACAAAGATTTGTCCAAGCAAGGTGGGAATTCTCCACGACCGAGGCTTAGCAGTCAGCACTGACCACGAGACCATTGGCCAGTCAAAATAACATACATACCGACAATTTCCATTGACGCAATACTTCATCATGAATGGAATGCTAGAAAACTTTACATTTGTTAATATTGATCACTCAATAACATCCGATTTCTATTTGAATAAACATTCAACATTTGAAGAGTTTACTCAAAAGCTGTCGGAAACATTCCATTGGTCTTCCATTAACATCAGCACAGCGAGTTCAATCAATATCAATATAAAATGATGGTGCGTCTTTCCATGGCCAACAATTTGGTTACTCCATGCAACGCAATATGAACCTTATTCCAATAATTATATTACCCAAGTAACGCGAATATTTGGCCAAATACGTCAAGTAAATTTGCACCCTGAGCCGGGGTTGCGAATTAGTTCTAATAGTTACATAAAGGGCAACCGAAGGAACAAGGGTGGGTTTTAGTCAGTAAAAGTCTGACACTCCCTCCCGCCCCGCCTAGGCCGGGAGACGTCATATGATGATTTTCCATCTATAAAAAAAGTTCAACCATGAAATTTTGCACATATGAGTTTGTTTAAAAGTAAACTTTGCCTGGTCAGTTCTCGCCATGGTTTTTTATATAGGCATAATTGTGTTGTTAAAGTCAGTTTGTATACAAAGTTTCATATTTTGACGCGTTCAAGAATGAACTGTTGCAGAGTTGGGTTTAGGCAAACTTTTACAGACATAAAGATAACAGTAGGAGTATTATTTCTGGATAGTTTCAAAGTTTTTGTAATAATTACCTCATCACCATATCAGCATATTGCCGTCCACTGTTGTTAGCCTTACCTAAAGAGTGCCAGCCATTCATGTCTTTGGCAGCCCGCATCCACTCGAAACCCGTCACTAAATTCATCTCACCATTAAAATCATATTTATTGTGTCAATAGGTTCACCTTCTTTCAACCGTCAGTCCTCGTGCGACAGGGCGTTCCTCATTACGTTTGCCTAAGCGAGGGCTCAGCTGTTTCATACATTATGGTCGGGAGCGCATTGAACTTTTGTTAGAAACAGCTGATATTTTATTAGAGTTGGTTCCATAAATAAATAAATAAATATCCTTGGACAACTCACACACGGTCATCTGATCCCAAACTAAGCAGAGCTTGTACTATGGTAACCAGACAACTGATAAACATACTTATATAATTTATAAATGCATACATATTATAGATAAATTACACCCAGACACAGAACAAACTATGATGCTCATCACACAAAGATTGTCCTGGGTGGGAATCGAACCCACGACCTCTGGCTTAGCAGTCAGGGTCACTAACCACTAGACCAACAGGCCCGTCCGCCGGCCCGTAATAAAAGCTGTTTATTTTCATGGGTAGACCTATTGATCACGACATCATCTCCTAGCGGGTTGTGCAAGACTAAATTTGAATTTCTGCGAAATTAAATGTACGCGTAAGTTATTAAAAATCACATTTAAATGCTTTAAAAATCTTGATTTTACCAGTGAAAACAAAAGTTTTAGCAAAAATTAATGCTGGATCTAAATTATTTAATAGGTCATAAGACCCGGAACGTAAAATCTCACTATTGCTAAATAAATCTCAGGTACCCTCATTATTTAAAATATTATATTACTTCGTTAAGTTTTCTTTAAAAGAAGATAAGAGGGCAAACCGAAGCAAAGTGAAGGAACAAAATGAGGGCTAATTGGACCTCATTTCAAGGAGGCTTAGTAACTTGCATGCCTAGAATAGCTACCCTTACTGACCCTTCTCATTTGTTCTGTCCATCAATTTATTACTTTTCCCCTTTCTTAATGATATAGGGAGGATAGTTTCAGCGACGCAATAAGGGGAACTACTTTTTATTTAGCTGAAAAAAATATTTTATTCCTTTACAAAAAATAAGAAAATAGATTTAAGATGCAAGGAATGACAATTATATACTAGTTATACTTAGTCGGTGCGAATGTTTGTAATAGTTACCGTAACCCCGGAACATAAATGGCAACCGAAGGAACATGGTAGGTTATGGTAGTGGGTTTTAGTCAGTAAAAGTCTGACACGCCCTCCCGCTGCACCCAGGATGGGAGCAGTCATTTGATGATTTCCCACTCACCAAAAAAGTTATGCGAGTTTTAAATTTGTAACCACGCGAGAAACTCCAACATTTTTCTTTTTTTGTAACAATAAACTAGCCAAATGCTGTTTTTAGAAAACCAACACTTTGCTAGTTTTTACACATGTATAGAAAGTAAAAAAATATAAGTACAACGATATAAAAAAAATTAGATCAGTAATTTCGAAGATAAAAGACTGTGAGAACACAAAAATAAAAGGCAGACACAAAAATCCATAAGAATTAAATAGCTCCGTTTTCTGGTCAGACGTATAGCTTCCTAAAAAAAATTTGCCCAGTGGATAAGTATTGTAAAATCTCCAAAATTATATTATACGATCAAAAAATGCATTTAATCTTTAAACCAACCCATTTTTAAGCATTCTAGTGACAAACAGCAACTTCATTAAAAACTTTATTTTTGTCAAAACAAACTTTCATAATTCAAACCGCATTAAAGTTTTGTTGAAAAATAAGCCCACGATGTCAAGTGCCCTATAGTTTTTAACAGAGAAAAAAAGTTTTTTCGCATTCGTTCCAATTTTATACTTATTTTAAGGGACCTACAGTTCGTTTTCCTTTTTTAGCTATGCTCGTTTATTTTCAAATTGTTTGCTGGTAAAATTATTTTTCGTTTTTGCTTTGACTAACTAACAGCGTCTTCTGGATATATAAGATGTAAAGTAAAAAACGCATAAAATAGTTTCATCCTTGTTATATTGATCTAGAATTATAGACACATAAATCATTTCAAAAAAGGCATCATCATCTCTCTAGCCTTTCCTAACTGCTTTAGGGTCGGATTTCAGCCTAATCGGTTTAACTCAGAAGCTAGAAAGTCTGACCAGCCTCTGGTCAGACTTTCTAGCTTCTGACTACCCGTACCGACTGTCAAAGTTCTACGAATGACAACAGAGACCACCGTCTTTACGTTCTTTCTGAGGCACGGGGTGTCAGTGAGGTCTAATGTAAACTTTAGAAAGTACATATGAATTGAAAAAGGCACATTGGTACTTGCCCGGATTCAATAAATAGAAAATTTGTATTTAAATATAGATACATAAATCATTTCAAAACACAGTGCCAATCTAGTTAATCTAAGCCTATATCAAGTAAATGACCTGTCAGCCTCAAATCTAAGATTATGATCTATTTATCTCAAGGGCCAGCCAACAGCGCTTCAAATCAATCACTCAAGTCATACGTACGTAAGTACATATTGTCGAGTCACTTGGGTTTCAGATTGGAGTCTTAGCACTTAATTGGCAAAGTTTTACGAACCTCAAGTTTAATTGTATGCATATGCATGTGGTAGGAACGATTTGTGAAGGTAAATTTCTTGAGGAATTGTTCTTGGGTTAAGGAATATGAATATGGCTACCTTTTTCTCCAGCCAGTACTTTCTCAAGCTATAGACTATCTCTGTACCAAATTTCATTTAAATCATTAGCAGTTTTGCTGTGAAAGACGGACAAACAGACAGACACACACACACACACTTGTTTCTACCTATTAGTTTAAAACCGAATCCCTTGCCGAAAGACCAAGACAAACTTTATTAACTATCCCAAAATTAAACCATTACCCAGTTAATTATCCATCGTAAAATAATCAAGAAAGGTGCGCTTAATTATCTAGTCGACAGAAATAATCTGAGACATGATGATACAATTATGACGTAATAAAGTCGTTGTCTTTAATTATAAGTTTACGATCGCGTAAAACAGTCTATGAACAGAATTTACTACAACCGTTAGTGCAGTTCATAAAAAAGGCCCATTATTTGTAGTCTGTACCGGGAATTGAGATTTTGTTAGTTTTGAACTGAAACAGATTATTTGGGGAGTATGCAATCGTTTTATTTATGTGAATGCAAGAACATGTGTTTTTTGTTTCTTTGCTAGATGGTTTTTCTGCCTATTTTTATTAGCTTCTATTTGACTTGCACCATTTGTATGTAAGTAAGTATTTACGGTATTCTGCTTCAAACGATGCGAACCATTTTTCGATTGTTGTCATAATAGATGAAGACAAAATAAACAAAATATTTATCTACTTACGGTTGCCATAATATGCAAAGTGCTGGAAAGTGGTGGAAATCTTAAATAAACAATTATATGTAGAAGATTTTCAGATCCGACAATTTGTGACTAACGTAGTTTGCAGTATTAAAATGGTCTGAAATTGCAAAAGACCATTGAACACAAAATGATGACTATTTTCATTAATATATTTTCTAAACGTTACCTTCGTAACTACATGATGTTAATATTTGACAAGCATCATACTCTCTTAATTCTATTTAACTAACAAAAATGTATCACATTTCCAGTAACGATGCCATGACGGAGTATCCAGTACTTCCCAAAATAACCTTGATAAGTCAGTCAAAAGACTAACAAAAGATTAAAAATACGTATCATTATTCTGTAAAAACTTCACTCTTAATGGAGATCACAAACGTCTGGTTAAACACGAAAGCTAAAAATACGCGCTGCTGCATAAAAAGTTTTTTTAATCGTGTCATCTCCTCGGTTCAACTACCCACTACCTACCAACAGGGACGTATCTAGGTAGACAGGGGCCCCGTTGCAATACGTAAAAGGAGGTCCCTGTTCTAAAACATTGTCTAAAAATAATTGAATGTTTAGAGTGTGAAGTCCGCCATCCTCTGTTGAAAGAGAGGATCCTCCGACCAGGCGGGTACAGTGTCTGGTGGGCTACTACCGGACAGTTATAGTGGGGATTTTGTACATGTGCTAATAGAGCCGATATCTCTTATAACGTTATGTAGGATGTCGCAAGTGGTTCACGTGTTCGGCGATAGATGTCGCCACGGTTAAATCGGTATCTGTCCAGGGGCCCCCGGTGTGCTGAACCGCACGCAAGTGGCTAACGTTGGTTCGATTTGGGACTTTTGTTGCTGCGGGGTTTCATTTCATTAATACGGCTGATATAACGGTAGGTTCGCCCCTGCCTACTAACCGACAACCCACTCTTTGCATAAAGGACACAAAGAATGTTCGCCTTTCAAAAGTCCGTATGCAAAAATTGGGCTGTCAGAGAGTTATTAAAAAAGCCTGCCAAATGCATTTTGGCCCACGCATATTGGAGTTTCGATAGACGATTTTGCTGTGACAATTTTCCTTTTAACTTCATCATATTGTGTACTACTTTCACGATATTTTTCACATCTTTAAAACACCATTTAGCTAGAAAAAGGTAAGGCCACTTAACTCAATAAATAGCACTTTAAAACTTCATATTTCGCTGATCAAATATGCTTTTCACAATCTCAATCCCTTTGAAAGATACACAAACTATAAAAAAAGTATTTCTTCCCACTTTACATGAATGAAAAGTGCCTGAAAATAGCAAATTGTTTATCTAGGGAGCAAAGAACTGAAGCGAGTGTTTTTGAATTCTGAATGCAGTGGATTCGAAGTACCTCACTCAAGTTTAAAGCAGTATTACTGCCAAAGTGGGCACTTTTTTATCACCCTTTATGAGAAAATAAGTAAGTGTACATTATGAATCACAATGAAAGCTTGAGATAGGTGTATTTTTTTAAGTATCAGCATAAATCCGAAAATGGTTACGGAGGTAGAATGCATTTTGGGCATTTTATATCAACTATGTCTATTTTATATAGGGTTATATTTTAAACTACCACCAATGTGTGTGTGGTTTTTAAACAATTCTTGTTCCTGGTTCAGGCTTAATATTGGATGCGACTCTACATAAATTAATGTTTGTCAAAGAGTTACAAATAGTTCAATTTTCTCTATTCTAGTGTGGCGACATCTCTCACCATTCGCATATGTACAAAATCTCGAATAAAACCGTAGCCCACCAGACATATTGTCCGTCTGGTCGGAGAATTCTCTCTTTTCGATGGAGGATGAGGAACTTTGCACAATTTTTTCCACATGCTTCTAGACCAGTTCAATAACCAGCCAAATAACAACTTAGTAAAAGGTTCTTTTTCATACACTGAACCCGAAAACTAATGTAAATATTCATCGCAGTATTTTAAGTATATTGAATACTATAAAAACAGCCTTAATATGTCTCGCAAAGCAAGAGCTCGCGAATTGACCTTGAACGACCTTGTTCAATTAAAATTAAACGAGGCGACTGAAGGGAATCGCGAACAAATTAATGAGGAAATTCTGAAATGTGTGCAAATGAAATTGTTTATGTTGGATGTTTGTATCAATTATGATATACTTTTTACAAGTGGCGAAAATGAAAAAAAAATGTAGTAGCAAAATTTTTGCGGTTGTGGGGACTGAAGATTTCTTTTATTTTAAGGAGTTTTCTAAAAGGTTGATTGAAGTTGATGTCTGTGACAAAAAAGCTAGCCCTTGGCTGGCTTCTATTTTGGCTAGTGTGTAAGCACTGCCATCCAATGTGGCAATGCCAGCCTCTTGAGCTAATATTCTGCCACATTAGTTCGACTAGTTAGCAGCAATGTGGCAGAATAGTTGAAGATTTTTTAATTGTTTGTACTATTTTATTCTGGGTGTAATTTATCTATAATATGTATGTATTTATAAATTACTTATATATTATTATGTATGTTTATCAGTTGTATGGTTACCATAGTACAAGCTTTGCTTAGTTTGGGATCCGATGAGTGTGTGTGAGTTGTCCCAGGATATTTATTTATTGTATTTATATATAGTACTATCTGCCGCGCAACGTCGTCCGAGTAGATTTCATTCATCTACATATTTTAATGACGTCGAGACAAGGTACCTACTTGTCGGTCTCTTAACTACAACATCAACATCACATCACGTATTATAGAAATCAAATAATGCATGTTACAGTTAAGTGGTTCTAGTACTCCACGATAATCCTTAGCCTGCCTTGAGGCAGGCTATCTCACGAGGGTTATTCCTATTGTATCAGAATTAGTAACTGGAAGCCTTACAACCCCAGTCAGGCAGCACGGCTTGAATAATTACGACTACTATTCAACTCGACGCAAAACAATTATCAGGGAAAATCGATGTACAGCGGGAAATCTAGTCGATTGTGCCTATTTGTAATGACTAAGATATAAATGAGTATCAATTTGAGAAATAAAAGGCAGAATATAACCAGATTTTGAGTGTTTTCGTAGAGTTTCTTCCTTGTTCTTCTAAGATATTTTTTTAGGATTTGGTAAGTCTAAACGAAACACGGAAGGCTTAAGCAAGCAGGCCGCACATCGTATACATTTGTATCACGGTAAATGTGGCGCCAGTCGTCCCCGTAAATACATTAAAATTTGTTGAAAATAATTGCGGTGCAACAATATCGAGGGGTGAAAGGCTATTTGGTTTAAGCGACATCTGAGGCGATATTGAGTTATATATATATTCGGAATCAGCGAATTTTTCTCCGTCGAATGATGCCGGATTCATTAAAATCGAAGCACTTTTTTGGCGTTTAAAACAATACTATTTTTGGGCTGTTTCCAAAGTGGCATTGTATTAGCCGACGTGAATTTTGCATTTTTTTTTAAATTATGTACATGAACCATACAATCATATTAAAAACCGAGACATAAACCAGTTACCCTTTCCTAGATAAATAACTCATTGTGAGTTAAAGCGCTTTTCCTGTTTAAATTTTTTGTTAAGACGTAATTTAAATCATTTTGACTTCCACCAATTACTCGGTGTAATGCTACTTAAACCATTTGTCCGTCACCCAAATACGACACCCAGTGTCGCTTAAGCTCTTTCAGCGGCATCTATTTTCCACACAGGGTAATAGTTAAACCAAGTAGTCGTTTTGTTTCAGATATTTTGTTTAAAATGCATGTCGTTTAATACAGACGATAAAATGAAATTATGAATATTAAATCATTTTTCCAGTATTAATAAAAATACGAGTCGGTCTTTCAGTCATAAAATTTTGATATGATACATTTCAATTATGTCATATCATACCATATTTATTTCATTTCCCGGGTGGTGAAAATCGTGATCATTCAACTAGACTGCCGCGCGCCGGCGCTTCAGTCGATCTCTAGAGTGCATGACGTGACGCGCAGTCACCACCAAAGTTCACGTACACACAACAACATGGTCTAGGGATATATAACTTTTTAAATAACTTAAAAATTACTGGCCCTACAAAAAAACGAATGATGACAGATTATAAAAACATTATTAACTTCCTTTTTTTAAATTCAAAATTGTATATAAAACGTTTTGTTTTAAGATGAAATTCGCATTCATTGAATTTCTTCCAAGAAGTAAATCTCTACAAACTTCTAACTTTATTAAAACTCAGTTTTAATCATACCACATAGACACTTGACCAGGAACGAAATGTTAAGAGCAGTGGGTATGATTCAAGCTGGCGCTACCCAAATTGCGGTTTCTGAAGCCATAAGGACCAGTCAGAGCGTTATATCCAGGCTTTGGTCCCGTTATCGTGTCACGGGGAAGTGGTGGAACGGCACCGAGGACCTCAACGCATTACAACACATGTACAGGACTGATTCATAGTAAATGCTGCACGAAGTCAACCAAATGTAACGGCGATGCAATTGGTTCAAAGGCTACAGAGAGAGTCATGGTTTGCTGGTAAGCAGTCAACCTACGTGCTCGTGGACCACTTTCGGTACCAGCGCTAAGGAGAGGCAATCGAAGAAGAAGATTACAATGGGCTATTGCACACTAAAACTGGAACCATTCTCAATGGTCACTTGTGCTTTTCACTGATAAATCCAAGTTTGGTTTTCATCCTGATTAGCGAAGAGTACGCGTTTGGAGAGAAACTTGGACGTTGGAATCGAATGCAGCACCCACAACAAGTTCATGCCTATCAAGGTGACACGATTATGGGTTGGGCAGTAATTCGTCTCGGCGGTAGAACGGACCCGGTTTGGATACAAGGCAATAATTGACTGTTCTAAAATACCGAGATGAGGTGCTAGAGCCTGTAATCTTGCCCCACAAACAGCAAATGGGACAATTTTTACAAACTTGGATACAGCAGCATAATATCGAAGCTTTAGACTGGCCTGCACAATCCCCTGACTTAAATCCCATTGAGCATGCCTGGGATTTGCTTCAGAGAAGAGCTCTTACGAATTTCCAAATACTAAAAAAAAACGAAAACCAGCTTTTCTTGCATCTTAGCAGGACTTGGTTCAGTTCTACTACAGGATATTGACACCCTTGTATTGAGTATGCAGAACCGCTGCAGATGTGTCAGGAGAATTTAAGACAGATCCACGGGTTATTAATTTTTAGTTTTCAACAGTTTAAAAAAAAATAGTTATTTGTTTAAGTTTTGATGTTTCTTTAAAAAGTTTAAATAAAGTTAAGATTGAAATTTTGTCTGATATTATCCTCTTCTTTTAAGTTTTTTTTTAATATAACTTTATCTAAAAGTTTAATATCAGATTAGATAGGCTAATAACCTATCACAAACCTAATAGCCTATAACAAGGTTTATTTTAATGTGTAGGTGACTTAACAAAAAGTTAATAGAATTTTAGTTATTTAGGGTAAATTGAAATATCCCTGGACCATGTTGATGTGTGTAATTATATAATTGATGTTCCTATTGAGACTGTTCTATATAATTATTATTCTAAATAAATACTTTAACTGATGTTATACTTATTTATTCAATATAAGCACCTGAGATTTTCGGTGATTGCGATATATCGAGGTTGTTTTAACAGCCATTGATAGTATTAGATGTAAAAAAAATGTAACATCATACGTAACAATTTCAATATTATATGTCACATAAGTAAATTAGCCTGCCAGTCATTTTAGTCTAAATTGGTAGTTGAGATAAATAGCTTGCTACTATTAATTTTGGGCTATGTCACTTCATACTTTTTGGCTTACTCTGAAAATGTACTGCGTCGTCGTCGCTTATTTTTTTTTTACCGTAGCCAATTGAAGTTATGGAATAATTTAAATCTTTTTTCCGTGCTCTAAAAAATAAGGGCTTAAGGCAATTTGTATTAAGCGACATTTATCTTTGTAATTAAAAGTCCGTTTTATTTCGTATTAGCATCAACAACTCGATGTTTTTAATTGAATTTCAATCAAGTTTACCTCGTTTAAATAGCTTAAGTAGTTTTTTTGTTGTGATTTTTTTTCCAAAATTTCAAACTTTAAATGGCTCTCCTGTAAAGTTGCAAAAATGTCGCTTAAACCAAATAGCCTTTCACCCCTCGATATAAACAATCACTTGTACATATGTTACTATGTCTATCCAATTATGAAATTTTAGGCATAATATTTTAGGAGATAAAAGAGAGAGGTACCTATCTTTATCTTCATAGGGGAATATTTATTTACGCGTAGATTAGAGAACGAAATCCTTTGAATGCGAGTTCGTAGATCTATTTACCTGGCTGGTTTATTTTACTAGTAACTTTTCTTCTCTATAATTCAAAAGTGCTTGTAAATGGTTTAATTAAAATTAGGCCAATAAAGTTTTGACTTTTGACTTTGATAACTACACGAAAAGTAGTTTGACCTTGAAGTCTGTGAGTTGTAGCTATAAGGCTGGGGGCACAAAGTCAGCGGACGCGGTGCCGATGAGCATCATCGCCCTAGTCTTTTCCCAACTTTGTTGCGGTTGGCTTCCAGCCGAACCGGATTCAGATGGATACCTGTGTTTTACGTAAAGCGACTGCCTATCAGACCTCCACAACCCAGTATCTGGGCGACACGATACCCTTTGGTTCGACTGGTCAGACTTTCTGGCTTCTGAATACCCGTAACGACTGTCAAAGTTCTACGAATGACAACCGGAACCAACGGCTTAACGTGCTTTCCGAGGCACGGAATGTCAGTGATATCCAAGATAAACTTTAGAAAGTACATATGAATTGAAAAAGCTTGGTACTTGCCCGGATTCGAACTCGCAACCTCATACACGGGAGGCGGGCGCCTTATCCACTGGGCCATCACGACGCCACGTGTCAAATGTTTTGTTTCGTTATTACTCGTAAACATAATTATTATTTTTTACACGCTACAATTAGTGCAACAGGTTACTAAAACAAGCTATAAATGACAAAGAAAAAGTAAAGGAAATAGTAAAGTAGTTAAAAGTTATCGAAATTCTGTTGGTTCGAGTGTGTGTGTGCCTGCGTGCGTATGCGTGTGGGGTGTTTGCGAGCCATATTAAATGCATTGAAACTTGATACCGCCGTTTCCGCTGAATTCCGGACCTCAGCCTTACAGCTAGAACGGTTTTCGTAAATCAAAAATGTGGTTCTCTCGGTAGTTGGCTGTTGTAAAGTATCGTCAGGGGTATACATCAGTGTCGGGTCTGATGACGGATGGTAAAACTTGCTGTCCTGGTCTCCGGGGCATAGAGATTTTGGATTAGCGCGTTATCCGCGAACAAAATTGCGGCATTTACATTTTTTTTTCTTAAATTAGTTTTATGAGTTTTCGTGTTCCTCGTTGGGCCATGTATTTTTTAATAAAATTATTATGTAGGCCCAAGACACACAGTGGGGCTACGCCAAGCCAATGCGTCAAACTTAACTTTAATGAGAAGATAAACTAACGTTTTAATAAACAAAGATATATGCTTTTCTGATCAGAGTAATCACATTATTCACAAGTAAGTTTGAAATTGCGTCACTTATATTGAACATTAATCTTGAAAAAAAAAAATGTTGGAAGAGCGCAGAAGAAAATAAATATTAAAAATGGGACATTGACCTGTCACTGACGCACGACTGTAAACAAAATCAAACCAAACCGGCTCCAAGCTCCAAACAATAAAGACGTGTAAAAGTGTAAATTTTACCTATTTACACAATAGACTTTAATTAAACAAAACAGAGATAGTAATATAGCTCCGCAAAAGTACGCACTAAGTATTATTTATTAGTATCGAATTAGTTTCAATTAACTAAACAACCAATCAAAAGCGTCTAAATCTCTTTTGGGTGAAACCGCAGTACTGTCAGCTGACCACAAAGCTTCTTAAAGGCTTTCAGTTAAACTAAGCCCAGTGTCTGTACATAATATTATTTTATATTAGCCTTTGCCCGCGACTTCGTCCGCGTGGATTAATAGTTCCCGTTTCCGGAGAATTTCCGGTATGAAAACTATCCTATGTCCTTTCTCGGGTCCCAGACTATATCTGTACCAAATTTCATTCAAATCGGTTCAGTGGTTTAGGCGAGAAGAAGAGACAGACAGACAGAGTTACTTTCGCATTTATAATATAAGTACGGATTGTTTTGGTAGGTAAATATATCAGCGAATAAGTACGTGGTGTAGTTTCGTGGTGACTGTAGAACGTTTACCACTAATGATTGATTTCGATAGTATTTTTACTCTTATTCTTGCTTTTTTCACTATCTAATGCGACTAATAAAAATCGGCTGTCTGTTTGTTTAAAGTAGTTAGCATGTGACATAATTATAAGATTTGGTTTGTTATTTTGATTATGAATTGTGTTCCACTATAACTGGCAAAGAGATAAATTAAAATCCACGTGAAGAACTATTCAATCTATTTCTACGAAGGCTGGTTTTAAAGAAAAATCTGGCTAAGTTTAAAACAACTTCTAGAAAATGGAAGATGTTTAATAATTTAAGATTTACATCTACTACTTTTAACCACTTTCTGTGCAAATAAAGAAAAAATCTATTCCTTTCTCATTTTTAAGTAAAGATCAAATACATTAAGCATAAAAAAGGAAGAGTTTCGGCCAAAATTAATGTTATAAAAAGGTACATACATTAAAGGTTTTTGTTTTGTTAAAAGAGGATACACTCAAATGTCTGTCTAAAATGAAAGAGATACGTCTTTGAGAAATAAAACTTTCAAGTGGGACCCAAAATAATGGGTTCCGTTTACTACTAAAACTTAATAGGGTTTTTAACTTGTGCTATCAGATCATACAGACACACTCTCCCATTTATATTTTTTCTTCTTAATAATAGGTAGGAAATATATGTATAGTTTTTCAATCCTGTTAAAATTCATTTACTTACATCCATCGTTGTTCAAGAAAACCTAAATTATATTTGACGGCCCTGCATACCGATCTATTTTGCTGACTTTACATACATTCCCCATGTTTAGACTCTCAGGATTAATATTAGCATTGTTATCAACGAGATCCTTTTACCATTCCACGTCGTATGTTTAATCTTTGACAATGGCTTCCAAAGCTTTCAACCCAAATGTAAAGAGTAAGGATTTGCCATTTCATTTGTGTCACTTGCGGTTTCAAATTGCGTGGGCTTTGGATTTCAACAGAAAATTTGTGGCATTTTAATTCAATTATCATTGAGAAATGGTTATTTTCCGAATGTTAAATTATTGTAATACGAAACATTATAATTCTAGTAGTAATTTGCAATTCATCTCAGTAATAAATCAATGACATTTACTTTGAGTAAATAAATCTTAAGACTTTTCACAAATGGCCTTCAGATCTTAGGCTGAGGCTACATTAGGCCGCGATGCGACCTGCGACACATGAGCGATTAAAACAAGTAAATGATTGCTCACGTATATGGCTACACCGTACATCAAATATTACTACCGATCTTTGATTTCTTTATGCGATAGGAACAACATTACTGAAATCACGGCATCGGCTACATCAACATATGAGCGAAATTGAAGAGGATTTATTAGAAAATTTCTCACTTGCACGACTAGTTCAATAGTGCTGCTAAATATGCGTGTGGCTACATTATGCGTATAGTAAACCGCGATGGATAGTAAGCTGCATGATTCGCTCTTGCTAATTCGTTGTTGAGCATGTGTACTGTAGCCATGTCATCGCCGAATATACGCCGGAATTTCGCTTGTAATGTAGCCATACCATGTTTTTCTCGTTTCGCTCTTCCAGTCGCATCGCAAATCGCTCCCTACTGTAGCCTCAGCCTTAAACTTGGCAGTTTGTACTATGTTAACCAGACATAATACTTACATAATACATACTTATATCCTATCCATACTTGTCTTTTGTTGTAAATGCGAAAGTAACTCTGTCGGTCTGTCTCGTTTTACTGCGAAACTACCGGAACGATTTGGTACAGAGATAGTATAATTATATACTATAATTATATACTATAGTATTATACTTTAAACTTTCGCGTTGCATATTTATACTTCACTACTTCTCGGGATTTAACGCGCACGTACCTTTTCCTTACCTGTCGCCGGACAGTCTGCGTGTGACCATGGCAGGTGTAACCCTGCCGAAACGTCTAGCCAAAACCAAATAAAAGGTACGTGCGCGTTAAATCCCGAGAAGTAGTGAAGTATACTATAGTATAATTATAAACTATCTCGATTGCGGTCTAGTCTGAGAAAGAACATAGGGTAACACATAATAATATTATCACAGATAAATAACGCTGACTTACTTGACTTAAGTTCCTGTGTCCAATAGATGTGACTGAGGGCCCCGACACAGATTTATTTATTTATTAAGATTTATTTATTTATTAATACACTATAAGCTTACAGTACTAAAACTAAAACGCTTATAACTAATACACAAAAAACAAACAAACTAATACACAGAACAAGCAATCATGCTCATCAGATAAAGATCTGTTCTGAGTTACCCTAAGGCCTAACAGTTAGGGTCACTAGCCACTAGACCTGTCAAAAATTAACAAATGTATTAATAGACGTCACTCAACTCCGAGACGCTCTCAAGTCTCTTGCTGTCCTTGTCATTCTAAAGGGAAAAAATAAGGACAGCAATAAACTTGAGAGCGTCTCAGAATAGAGTGACGTCTATTAATACGGGCCTAAGACAGCTTACAGCTTCCCTAATCATGTGATCCAAGAAGATAAAGTTCCTAATTTATGATGTACGTGTTGTACCAAAAAAATGGAATTTAATAACAACGGAAGAAAGTTATCTCATTTCGTGCCGTTCATATTTGAGGAAATGAAATTTATTCAAATGCGAACGTGTTTATTTATGCTTATAGGAAATTTGATGTGAAAGATTTTGTGTTGGAATTGATATGGAAATCCAGTCGTTTAAAACGGCTTTAAGAAATATTTTTTAAGAAATGATTGTTACTTTGTTTAATGTTCAATTTAAGATTGTATTATTTTGTTTAAATGAAGTAAAACAACGTTTATTATAAACGCTTCAGTTTGTCGATGCACTATCATTAGAATATTGACTATATTTATTGTAACTATTAGTGTCAGCGTATACTATTCTTCATTTAAGCCATCACATACAGAAATAATTTTCCCAAGAAGTTGTGGTGATTGACCCAACGAGCAAAAAGCAAATATCTCTTCAGCTGTATTATATTAAGTTTAAAAATAACTTAAGTCTATGTTCCCTTAACCTTTTGTGTGTCTAAGTTGGTGATACCCGCGCCTCGTGACAATGCTTTTTTAATTATATCTGTAATGACTTTTACGTGGCTAAGGTCAGGTTACCTTTTTTTTTATGGTGAGTGGGAAATCATCAATGACTGCTGCCGTCCTCGGTGCGGCGGGAAGGCGTGTCAGACTCTTACTGACTAAAACCCACTCATGTTCCTTCGATTGCCCTTTATGTTCCAGGGTCACGGTAACTATTATAAACATTCCGCAACAGGTCAGGTTACCTTCGACGCCAACGAAGTCAGTCTTCGTTGATCAGGGTAGATATTATTGCCATAATAAAGCCTATAAGTCGACATTCTTTCATTATCTACTAGAAAATACAGACATAGTTAAGAATAAAAAAGGTCGAGTTTAACCCAAGGCTTTGTCTGTCCAAAGAGTACGCTAAGCCTTCGTAGACAATTTATTTGAAAATTATCCGAAATACTTGCAATATGTATCCATACTAATATTATAAATGGGAAAGTGTTTCTGTCTGTCTGTCTGTTTGTCTTTCTTTCACGGCAAAACGGAGCGACGGATTGACGTGATTTTTTAAGTGGAGATAGTTGAAGGGATGGAGAGTAACATAGGCTACTTTTTGTCTCTTTCTAACGCGAGCGAAGCCGCGGGCAGAAGCTAGTCTGTTATAAAACCTTTGTCGAGCAAATCAAAGAGCAACACAATCGCTACAGCTATTCTCGAGTTGCAAATGTTTTAAATAACCCTTTGTTTTATATTCCTATCGATGTTATTAAAAGTGCTGTTCAACCCTTTCGTAACGACCATTGACCCAGTCCTAAAAACATATTAATTGTACCCAATAACCCCTGAAATTGACCTCCCGAAACCCTTCTGATCAGAAATTAATATTCTTATTAAGTGCAAGTTAGCAGCGTATCTTGCAAAATTAAATTTAGCCAGAATTGGGTTACTAGCCGTTGATAGACGAGAGGCCCCCGAAACGGTTTTTATAAAGTAATTAAATTTAAACCCTTGTGTTTGGAAACTTAATCTTCGGGATTTGATCAGAAATTATTTTGTTTGATAAATCTGACACTGGAATGATTTTATTTTCTGTGTTTTGCCTCAAAATAGGACCTAAGGCTCTTAACGCAAAGAAGAGTCATTGGTATTTTTTAAATAAATCAATAGTAAACTAAGCCACGGTTATACAAAGGCTTAGTACGTGTTTCGGCCGCTGAGATTCGCCGGTCCGGTCGAAACAAGAATGTCATTATTATGTAACCTTTGTCATTATATTTATTTATTTATGTCATTATTTTTTAAACTTTGTGTGATGAACATGAATGTTTGTTCTGTGTCTGGGTGTGATTTATCTATAATATGTATGTATTTAAAAAAAATTATATAAGTATGTTCATCAGTTGTCTGGTTACCATAACACAAGCTCTGCTTAGTTTGGGATCAGATGGCCGTGTGTGAGTTGTCCCAAGACATTTATTTATTTATTTAACGTTAGTTTTTTTAACTGGATACTGACTAAAACACCTTAATATTAGACGTCTTATCTAGGTGCATTTATTGTTTAGACCACACATCTATCTAATCTAAGCCACACTAATTCAGTTCAAAAAACTATCTGGTGATTCCCAATTGCATAGTAAATAAAAAAAGTCCATCAAAAAAATAAAAATTGAATTAAGCCTCTCTCAACAAGTAGTCCAGGAGCCACGGTGCAATAAACAAAATTTATCCTCAGAGGATCGCATTACAGGGCGATTTCAAAAAACTTTTATCGCACTTGATCGTACTTGCATGCATGATTAAATCCAATAAAATCCTTATTTATAGAGAACTCATAGTTTATGCCAGCAGTGTGAAGGACCGAAAATCTTTGATGGGTGACGCGTGAATTTAAACAGAGTAAGGCTGTGGTCACAAACACGGCGCATCGCCAAGGGGCATATTTATTTATTAACACTTTATGCACAAATGTACAGGAGTACCTAGGCATTCTTTTCTCTGCCTACTTTTCACAAAGCACACGCCCTCCAAGTTTCATGTCTCGCTGATTTTAGGACTGTGGACCAGCGGTTTGGGTTGTGCATTGATATATCAACCGTCAGTCAATCAGTCAGTCAGTTTATCATGTTATAAATATATAGATGCATTGAAACGAACCGCTCGTCGTTCCGCTCTTGCTGCTTTCGTGCCCTTAGCCTTATTTTTCTTCTTTTTTTTTGGCAAAAATGTTAATTAAGGATGGATCTGTCAGAAACAGCGTTCTTGCGTGTTTTGTTGTATTGGAACAATTAAGAGCTGGTTTTTATTGTTTCAGAACAATGAACTGTTGTTTTAAGGGGTTAATGATATGGACGGTTTGTTGGCCAGACTTTTGTTGTGGACGTTGACTGTTTTTGTAAAATAAATTATGCATTATTATTTTTTATGCAAGTAGGATATTTTGTACGTTATATTTCTTTAAAACTAGTTGAAGTTCGTAATTATTTATACTAATTAATATATTTACAATATTATCGATTTTCTCTTATTTACTATTTCACCTAAAGTAAATAGTTCGTTGGACAGCAATGACGTTACTAGTTAAAAAAAGTAGACAGGTTATAAGCTCCGTAAATGGTGCAATGAAACTTTAAAATGTGGTTAACATTAATGGTTCTTAGGTGATTTTTGTCACAAACCAACAAATTATGGCGTTTTCTGTTAGTGTATCTTTGCAATTTTACGTTGTAGGTAAGTGTGTCTTTTTAATGTTCAAATCTTATGTAAGCAATGTATTAACGGCATTTTTGTGGTGTCATTTGCAGACAATAATAAAATGAACCTCTTTAGCTTGTAACGACTGAAACAGTTTTTCAACTTGCCGATTTTCCGCATAAGGTGTCCAACCCTTTTCATGTTAACTTTCGACTAGGTACGTCTTTTTACACCTCGATATACCATTAAGTAAGTCCCACGGTTATATTTTTTTTCCACGATTGCGATTTTTTTTCCTGAACTATTTGCGATGGACTCAGTGATCAACTGGGCGGCAATAAACTGGGCCACGTGGACCAGTTGTACATAATTAATTATGCCTACTATTTTTGTGGCCAACTGGGCCGAACGCGCTTTGATCTTGCGGACGTGATTTTATTATTTAATTTGCTGTGGTTAAGTGGGCCGAAAGTATACAGTACAGTCAGATACAGATTGTTTCAGTAATTTCAAATAGAATAAATATTTACCTTGTAGGTACCATTTTGTTTTTACTTAAATACAGTATCTACAGCCGTTACGAAAGTAGAGTGCGCTTTCTTTGAAAATAAACAAAGCTACTACAAGACTCTCAGATTACAATGAAAGAAGTAAGACGGCAACAAGGTCCCGATATATTTGTCTCTTTCTACTATTGTATCATGGGACGCGCGCGCCTGCGCTGCCCTTTGCCGGCAGTCTGGTTCATGTTCCTGTGGCGTGAATGTGTTTTTGATAATTTTATATATCATTGATGCTATTCAACGTGGAGAGTGTAAATAATGGAACATAGTGGAGGTAAGATTTATATAATTACATATTCTTAGCATAAAAAAATATCACAAACTTCATTCATTACGTTAAAGAAATTTCAATAAGAAGCTATATCTGCTCTTATTGGCGGCCGCCATTTTGTGGCGTCGTTATTACATTGTCATTACATTTTTAAGAATTACTAAGAATGTTTTACGGTTATAATTTTAGTAATTTCACAGTTTTACTATCCAAGTATATTTTACATTATTTGTGCTTATGTGTTATGCTTGGTTAAAAACTTACGTTTGAGTTTGTTATCGGTTTACCCACATTTTCGTTTTTATTTTAATATTTTTGTTCGTGCTAATATAAGTACCTCTGTGCACTCCAATTGTTAATTTTAGTTTCTAAATTGTTTCTCAGTAAGTGAATTTATGTATTCTTTATGAGAAATAAAGTTGTTCTTAAACCTTAAAAATATATGCTTAACTTATAGCGCTTAATTGATTACTCTAAATTTACCTACTGTTTCTTTTTTTTGGATAACTAGATTTATACAATAATTGCGATAACATATTTTTGATTTGTGCAATACTCTACAATACGACCTTTTTGATGAAGAATATACTTCTGCTTTGCTTAACATTACTTTTAATATAAAAGTTTTGTTGCACATAGTATGCGCTATAGTATGCACATATTTTAAGATTACTAGCAATTTAGATTTCAAATTACTAGAATTATTTTAATCATCCAGCAAAACTCAAAGGCTTTTATTAGAAATGGGTTCATATTAGTAGCGTAATGTGTAATTAGGCTGCCGCCGCTGATGCATATATATATAGATGCCATGTAAATATTTACAGGTGAACCAGGGCCATCAAATTCACAAAATTGTATCCAGTGGCAAATAGTAACATCGCAACGAGGCAAACGAGTGCTTCTTCGTGCAGGCCATAGATACCATGAGAAAAGGCGAAATAAAGATGGTTCCTGTGTTTGGAATTGCACTAAAAGAAAAAAATGTAAAGCTAAATTAATTATTGCCAATAATAATACCATTACACGGGATGACAAACATGACTGCGAGCCGGATTTTGCTTCAAACGAATTAGAAATACAATTTAACAAGTGCTGTGAACAAATCAAGTCTGATTATACTATTTCAATTCCAAGAGCTTATCGGGAAACTGTTGCGGGACTCGTGGATAGTGGCATTGATTTCATTAAAAAAATACCTACATTGGAAAATATTAAGCATAAGCTCCATCGTAAAAGAAATAAATCACTTGGTGTACAAAAAATATGTTTTAATTCTATCAAAGAAATAATTGTTCCCGAAAGATATCAACATTTTTTATTAGCTGATTACAGTAATGGACCCAGTAGAATTATAATTTTCGCTAATCGAGATTGTAAAAAAATATTAACTAATCCAAATTTAACAATTTTATGTGATGGGACGTTCAAATTTTGTTTAAAACCATTTAATCAATTATATAGTTTACATGTAGATTTAGGTAGTAATGACACATACAATAATATTATACCAATTATTTATGCCTTACTGCCGAACAAAAACAAAAATACGTACATAACTATGTTTAAATTAATAAAAAGTCAAATTCCCCAATTTTCACCCCAATTATTTATACTTGACTTTGAACAAGCAGCTATGTCTGCTATTAAACATGTTTTCCCTAAGACTAAAATCAATGGCTGCTATTTTCATTTTGCGCAAAGCTTGTGGCGAAAAGCCGCTGAGTTAAATATCACAAAATCAAAATTAGCCAGAAAACATGTTAAACGATGCACTGTTATGGCTCATTTGCCTAGAGAGGCTATAGACAATGCTTGGCTATATATAATGGCACAATGTCCTACAAACAAAAATGTCGTGCTATTTAACGATTACTTTGTGCAAACGTGGTTGAATGATAAGTCATTCTTTGCAGACAAATGGTGTAGTAATCATTTGCATCGAACAACAAATATGATTGAAAATTGGCATTCGATTTTAAATAAAAAAATTTCAAGTAAACCAAAAAACATTGCGCATTTTTTAACAATACTTGAAAAGGAAAACAATTACTATGAAGTTTTATATACCAACGGAACTAGTATTAGAAAAAAACTTCCAGAAACCCAAGAAATAGACCAACATATATCGCAGACGATTGAGGAATTTATTAGAGGGGACATTAATATTGATTTATGCATAGAGCGCCTTGTTTTATGATTTTATTTTAAAATTCGGAAATTACTTAAACTGTGATTTTTTTTTATTAATTATAAGATTTTAATAATTACTGTTGTACAAAACCGATCTGTGATTTTAAATATTTTTATTAAAAAATCAATGTTGTATCCTGTTATGCTCATAATTTTTGAATTGAGACTTAAATTATATTAAGCTAAGGTAGTTCTATTAAAATTATACTGAACTTATCTGTGATTTTTAGGATTAACCAATTTTATTTGTATTGTGTTATATGAATGTTTATCGTGTATATGTCAATTTGTGATTGCAGTACTGTTTTTTAAAAATTATATTCCTTATTTTAAAACTTAGATTAATAAGAAAAATTATTTACATGTTATATAAAACATTTTATTGTAAGCTAAGCTTTGTCTATACAACTACATTTTGTTGATTTTTGAAATATATACATTGATTGATGATGTTTTGTTTTCCTCTCAAAGTCCCAACACAATTTACCTTTTGACAAATTTATTTTGATACACTTGTGTTCGTAACTATACCAAACTGCCTTAAATTTTTATTGTCGGCCCACTTAACCACAGCAAATTAAATAATAAAATCACGTCCGCAAGATCAAAGCGCGTTCGGCCCAGTTGGCCACAAAAATAGTAGGCATAATTAATTATGTACAACTGGTCCACGTGGCCCAGTTTATTGCCGCCCAGTTGATCACTGAGTCGTTGGCGTTCCTCAATTTAATTACTCTACTTACGAAGCAACACGCGTGAAAATTGTGCGCTTAAATTTCAAGCAATTATAAGTTTTACACCCAAAGCAGTAAAAGTCATAATGGTTTGTACAAATTGTGTAATCATTTTGTAATTAATACTTTTTGCGAACGTTGCAAAGTTTAATGAAGAACATCTAATACCTAAATACCTGCCTTTTTATCTCGTTATTTAATTTAGAAACTTTTAAACACGTTCATGAGTTCTATTTAACTCAATCAATAGCTAATATAAAATTATCCTTATGATCATAACTAATAAGCCAGTTTAAAAGTCTATTAGAAAAGAACCAAAAATACAGATAATTAAGAATATTAAAAGTAAGCTTTAATGAAAGTGCAAATATGTCTAACCTGATAAAAACAACGAATTACAATAGATATACAATGTGTAACTGAATTAATGCACTTTGAGAAAGAAAGAAAAAACAACGAATTACAATAGATATACAATGTGTAACTGAATTAGTGCACTTTGAGAAAGAAAGAAAAAACAACGAATTACAATAGATATACAATGTGCAACTGAATTAGTGCACTTTGAGAAAGAAAGAAAAAACAACGAATTACAATAGATATACAATGTGCAACTGAATTAGTGCACTTTGAGAAAGAAAGAAAAAACAACGAATTACAATAGATATAAAAGAAACTGCAATGCTATTCTGTAAGAACTCACTTCAGTGTTCACTTCTGATTCCGCGGTGAAAACTGTATTAGGTATTCTATAATCCAATGAAAACTATGCTAGCGCCACTCAATGAGAACGTAGGTGATTTTTTTAGTGAAAAGTTGTCTAATTTGACATTGAATATCAAATACTTTTCAAGTTTTCACTGCAGAAGAGTTATGAAATGAAGGCTCGGCTATTATAGAAATACACACTCAGTGAGCAAAAGCAATTATTTCTATTATTACAATGATTCTCTAAAAGGAGCTTTTCTCAACAATGTGAGTCATTTCATCAAATCTCATCAAGAATTCACAATAAAGCAATGATTGCCGAAACCTGTGATGTAAGCATAACAGAATGTTCTTCATCACTCCGACATATTGTTTTTCTATTTATATTTCGAGAAGACGAAGCGGCCATTACAGTTTTATGTTACATTCAATAAATAAACGGGTCTCGTTAATGTGCGAGCAATTTTTAGGAAGGTAACCTAAGTGGTCCATTCGGATACATGTTTTCATTTTGGGAGACGATGGTTTAAAATTAATTAAAACCAATCAATCAAAAGCAAAGTGATATAGGTACCTACATTAAATTTGTTCAATATTACACATCAATGGTGCTGATTACATTGTTCACAAACTTAACAAACTTTAAGCAAAGTGCATCTTTCTCTTTCTATTTCATTAAGAAAAGGACAGAGAATACATATCAGTTATTAAGTTATTAGTGCCAAATAAGCTAGCACCTGAATTGAATCGACGTATTTTTAGTGACCATGATTTTAATCGCGTCTAAATTATCTATGGAGTGCCTGAATTTGACAGGACTAAACGGCACCGGGATTACGTATCTTGCAATAGCCGAGCGATCGCGATAATTTAGCAATATTTGCTTCAAAATACGTCACGTCAAATAGCAATCTAGCGATAGTGCTGCCTCTGTGGAGCAATCAGTTAACTAAAATATGCATTTTTCGTTGGGTGGTTTCGTATTTAGTATAGTTTTTAAGAGCAAAGTTAAGTTTTTTTTTGTTAAAGGTGATATTTAATTAGTTCCAGCGATTGCTACTTTATCGTCATCGTAGCAATAAGTGCATTAGAACAATCAGCGAGCGATTAGCAATCGGTTCATACATAATACGTTTTTTTTTGACGTCAAGCGATTAATCGCGCGGCGATCGCGCGGTCACTGTGCAGATATTGCTGATTGCTGTTTCATAGGTAATAGCCCCGCGGCACTGGGATTACGTATCTTGCAGAAGCCGAGCGATCGCGATAATTTAGCAATATAAACGTCAATTCAAAACACGTCAAGTCAAATAGCAATCTAGAGATAGTGCTGCCTCTGTGGATCAATCAGTTAACTAAAACATGCATTTTTCGTTTGGTGGTTTCGTATTTAGTATGGTTTTTAAGAGCAAAGTTAAGTTATTTGTTAAATGTGATATTTAATTAGTTCCAGCGATTGCGACTTTATCGTCATCGTAGCAGTCAGTACATTAGAACAATCAGCGAGCAATTAGCAATCGGTTCATACATAATACGATTGTTCTTGACGTAATCGCGCGGTGACCGCGCGATCACTGCGCAAATATTGCTGATTGCTGTTTCATAGGTAATAAGCCAGCCGGACAGTATCATTCATGTATGTTATATTAATTTAAAATATAAAATTTATTGTTAGTGTACATAGGCATTTATCCTCTATTGCAATTACTCTCTATAGAAATAAGGTTTGCTGAAAGATAACTGAACTTTTATATAAGATAACGCTAAGCTCGCCATTGTATATAGCTCATGTTTTTTTGCTGTTTTGTTTTTGTTTTTTTTTTAATAAAGGAAATATAATAACAACTAAGTTAATAGAGACATGTTGTCATGGTCGGAAATGTTAGATCTATCATATTTGTCGTTGCTGTTTGAAATGTATAAATAATTGGATTACCGAGCTCATTATATTTAACGTGCTTCTTTGTGAAATGTAATAATAAAGTATATATTATGGTTTTTTAGGATAAGAAGCTCTCAGTCATATAAAGGATACAATTAACCACAAATTACTTTGTCCAATTACTTTTATTTATTAGTTAAATTACTTTGTTAATTACTTTGCTTTTATTGAAATGTCATTTGAATTAGAAGATTAAATAAATTACAGAAAAAAAATATTTGTGTGGTGGATTATATTTATGATACATAGACACAAATACCTATCTAGATTAATAGGTTTTATAACTAGCGACCCATCTCAGCTTTACAAGGCTGTTTTTTTTTAATTTTGGGTATTTTATTATATAGCATGTAATAAACACCTAAACCTTTATCATGAATCACTCTACTCGTTGATGGTTATTCTGAAAAACGGTTAAAAGATCTTAAAGAACAAGTTTTATTGATTGTTGGCCAAGTATCGTATTTTATATGATTATTTACGAGTTGCATAACAAACTCTTAAAAGGATTGGCAGTTTTAAAAATGCACCTTGTATAATACACATTATAATATTCTTAGCTTGACAAAACGTATTCCTTGAATATGCAAAAAATACAACTAACCTTTTCTTGCAAAAAGTAAATGCAATTTATCATCAGAGACGACATTTTAAATCGTGTTTAAATCTCTCCTAATCGTTTTCATATTAAATCCATTTATTTCACTTTAAGCTTCATATATTAAATGCTCAAGTCATTACTATAATATTAATAAAAGTGTTTTATTACAAAATTCCTCACTCACTCAAGACTTTAGAGGTAAAGATATTTATTTGATGTAAACTGATTTCTTTATGAACAGTTATTACTTATACATTTAAAAGGAACCTTACAACTTGTTTGTATTACGAGTATAATAACAAATTCCTCTAAATGTTTGAATATGCAGTTAAGAAAGTGTTTTGTTTATCGTATCCAATATCTTTTAATTTTAAGCATTTTAAAGCATTTCTTTCATTATTAGTAAAATACCTAACTGTCCAGGGTTTTTTGACATCCCATTCGAGATATATTTTTTAAAATGTACGAGTATTATTATATTTGATATAACATACTTTTTATCGTTTATTTCATTATGTTTTTTAATGAATATGTATGAATACTTGAATAGTATCATCAACAAAAGTGAAGCCACGAATGTCAGCTAGTTCTATTAAAATGGGAAAGTTGCCAAGTCAATAGAATAAGTGAATATTGGCCAAGTGGCCTCTAAGTTTGACAAGCCTGATAAACTGGCGCCGAGGACAAACTGTTTTATCACATTTAGGCTACATTTATTAAGTTACACCTTGAACTAGACTTAGTTCAATTTTGTGAATTAGTTAAATTGGTTTTGTGCTAAGTTTTAGTTGGAAAAGGAGACAGGACCAAATTTCAATTGATAGGTTTTTTGAGAGCTTATTGCCTACTACTAGAGAAAACATAACAATATTATTGAAGTCTGGTCACAGGCAAAATTTTAAAATCCAATTACGCACTAACTTTTGCCCTGAGTTTCGCCTGAGTGTGTGACCGTTATATGTACAAGAAGTCAAAACCAAGCAAAAGTAACCTATGACTTTTAAAGGAATAAGTATAAGCTTACTCTTTGACGAATTGCACCCAAATCCGTTCAGTGATTTAGGCGTGAAAGAGTAACAAACAGAGTTACTTTAATATTCATTTATAATATTAGTTTATATCGAAAGATTCTTCTGTTACGCTTTTAAAGCTAAACCACTAAACCGTTATTTACGAAATTTGGCAATAAAATCAATTTAAGCCTTATGCAACATAGGTATATTCGATATCAGTATTTTATCCCATCTGCGAGTACACTTCACCATTACCATTTAAAGAAACTTGCCGTCCAAGTACTAATAAATGACAATATCACAATAAATCTTAATAATATATACAGATACAAGACGCCTACTACAATGACCAACTAATTTTCTTAACAAAATAGTGGTAAACGTTTAATTAATTTAATCCCTTCATCTGTTAAACGTCAGTCACAGGCCAAAGGGTTAATCGATTGGAAGATGCAAAGGATTTCATACCCTCGTCAAACGACATTCAGCTCGTTATCGATTGTCGCGTGATTGGGTTTGTGTTGACATTGTTGTGATTAGAGTTAAGTAAAACAGAAGTTGGTGACATCATGTATACGGAAGTCAAGAGGGTCCTAGACAAACAAGCAAAGTTAAAGTCAAATTGTGTTTGCATTAGTTATTTACTAGTGAAATTAATTGGATCTATTTGCCTCACTTTAAAAGGTAGTTTTAAATAAGCAACTCTCACTGCTTACTCTTCTAATTTTCCTACGCAAAAAAGGGATGTTATAAGTGACCTGTGTTTGTGTGTCCGTCTGTGGCCTGTGGTACCCTATGGTACCACAGGCCACAGGACACACAAAAAAACACACATCCAAATAGGTTTACCAATTTAAGAGCTATCTCTTAAATTGGTAAACCTATTTGGATAGTGTGTTTTTTTATTTGAAAGAAGATTACTGACAATGGTTCATAGACATTGTCATCAAAATCGGTTCTTTAATTATCGACTCTTTCAATTACTGCAGTTGCGATCTTAATTTTGGAAGCGATTAAATTTTTTATTTATTGATACTTGTATTGGCTGGTTTCATCATAATGTATGTCAGCCAAAAGAAACCTTTGTCTTGGTATTTAAGTTGGTTCAAACATATTCCAAGCCAATGTCGTGATGGCCCAGTGGATATGGCGCCCGCCTCTCGTGTAAGAGGTTGTGGGTTCGAATCCGGGCAAGTACCAATGTGAATTTTTCAATTCATATGTATTTTTTGAAGTTTATCTTAGACATCACTGACATCCCGTGCCTCGGAAAGCACGTAAAGCCGTTGGACCCGGTTGTCATTCGTAGAACATTGACAGTCGTTACTCAGTCAGAAACTCTGACCAGTCTAACCAAGAGGTATTGTGTCGCCCATTTACTGGGTTGTGGAGGTCAGATAGGCAGTCGCTCCACGTAAAACACCGGTATCCAGCTTAATCCGGTTAGGCTGGCAGCCGACCCCAACACGGTTGGGAAAAAGGCTAGGGAGATGATCATGAAACATATTCCAAGCCAAACATGAAATTCAGTTCACTGAAACTATTAAAAGGGGTAACTAGATTAATTTCTTTTTCTTGTAAATGACGCTCAAAAGTGTTTCTAAAACATCTAATTGAAATTGCAATTAATGTTATTACCTTGTCTAGCAAAAGCAAGTAAGCAAGCTTGTAGGTTTGTTTTTACATCTACAGTACTAACTGTGCTAATCTCATATTGTGCATTTAGTTTGAACCAGCTTTTGCCCGCGAGTTCGTCCGCGTGGAATAATAGTTCCCTGTTCCCGGGGGATTTCCGGGATGAAAACTATCCTATGTCCTTTCTCGGGTCCCAGACTATATCCGTACCAAATTTAACTCAAATCGGTTTAGTGGTTTAGGCGTGAAGAAGAGACAGACAGACAGACAGAGTTCTTTCGCATTTATAATATTAGTATGGATTTATATAAATATATTTCGCTTAAAGTAGGTCTAATTGGAAAACTTTTATACATTTGTATTTTATATTTGGCAAACTATTTGCGTGTTTGATGCAACACAATGTAAACCTTATTTTAATAGGACTACAGTACAGTTTTCATTACATTAAGTAGCGCAAATATTTTGCCAAAAACGCCAAATGAAGTCTCACAAATAGAATCTGACTTTGATTTAAAGTTACTTTGTTTTTTACATTTCAAAGCCAAAAGCTCAAAGAATAAGCACGCCTCACAAAAGCCCAAATATAGAAACAATACCCGAATAAGTGGTTTTTTCATTCACTACACAAGTGCTGTTATCGTAGGCTTACTCAAAGCCTCACACATTATTTCAGACCAATCTTGATCTCGAGGGCTTCCTTAAAGCCTTAGTCTGTGGTCACGAAGGCAGCGGGTAATGGCGCGGTGAGGCAGCGGAGCGGAGAGCAATGCGTTTCGCTGTAAAGATTTGTATGGACGGGCCAGTTGGTCTAGTGGTTAGTGACCCTAACTGCTAAGCCAGAGGTCGTGGTTACGATTTTCTCACAGAACAAATCTTTGTGTGATGAGCATGATTGTTTGTTGTTGTCTGGGTGTAATAAACCTATAATAATATGTCTGGTAACTATAGTACAAGCTCTTCCTAGTTTAGGATCAGATGGTCGTGTCTGAGTTGCCCCAAGATATCTGTACTTATATGGAACAGGGGGCTCACTCCCAAAACGTCGTGCGACGGATAAAAACAAAAAAAAAAACTTACAAACCGTAAATTACGTTTACCAGCGAACGAACGGGCTCCGTTTCAAATACATGTAAAAACGATCGGAGGATTTAATCGTAGTCATGGTGTTCGAAAAACTGGTAATACAGCATTATAAATAAAACAAATAAATATGAATTATCACTAAAAACATTTAACTTTTACTCTAAAATACATTGTGACCGCTGAAAATGCATTGTGCCGTGTGTGTGTGTTAGGCAGTCGCTCCAAGTAAAACACCAGCTGAATCCGGTTAGGCTGGCAGCCGACCCCAAACACGGTTGGGAAAAGGCTAGCGAGATGATGATGACATTGTGACCGCTGACTTTGTGTCCCCAACATCACAGTACCTAGAGACGTGGGATTACTTTCTGTACCTACACATCTTTATACTCAATGGTTCAAGTCTAATACGTTATATATGTTTTATATACTTTTCTGCTCTGGCTGAACAAAATTAAATTTATACATGTTACGTTTATTTATATAAAAAAATAACGTAACGTTAAAAGTGTTGCTATTTGTTTTTAAGTTCAAAGGTTTTCCGTTGAACTTCAGCGCGAAACATTTAACCGTTTCATTCTGCTTAAAGAAAAATAACTCAATTGAAAGTGTGCTCACTTTCTATTGAGTTATTTTTCTTTAAGCAGAATGAAACGGTTATTTTATTTTAAATTAGCTGTCCCCCACGGTTTCACCCGCGTTATATCAGATTTTGGTTACTAAAAAAAGAAGATAAAAAGTATTCTATGTCCGTCCCTTGGCCCTAAGCTACCCCCCCCCCCCCCACCAATTTTCAGCCAAATCGGTTCTGCCGTTCTTGAGTTAAAAAAATATTCGTCATTTTATTTTACCACTTTGTCGACATAGTAAATACACATATTCATATCAAGTTTCACTTTCCTAGCACTAACTGTTCGACCGATAAGTCGAGTACGAACGGGTATGACGAAACTGTAAGGGATTTTTTTGTACCATTTTGAAATTATTAACGCCATGTTACTCGTACATTGTTGACGGGCCTGTTGGTCTAGTGGTTAGTGACCCTGACAGCTAAGCCGGAGGTCGTGGGTTCGATTCCCACCCAGGACAAACTTTGTGTGATGAGCATGATTGTTTGTTCTGTGTCTGGGTGTAATTTATCTATAATATGTATGTATTTACAAAGTACCTATGTAAGTATGTATATCAGTTGTCTGGTTACCATAACACACAAGCTCTGCTTAGCTTGGGACCAGATGACCGTGTGTGAGTTGTCCTAAGATATTTATTTATTTTATTTTATTATTATGGGCATTTCTTTTAACATTTTCTTTTTCGAGAACACAAATTTCCAGTGTGGCCAATCTTCAAAGTGTCCATTATTATTTTCATTCACCTTGTTATGAAAGGAAGAAAGACAAATGACTTGCTGATCAATTTCCATTTCATTAAATCTTCCTTTTTTGTTCCACTTGAAATCGATTGGAAATGACAAATTGATGTAATGTTTCCAATTGATTGATTACGTGATTTACAATGTTTACGTGACATTTTTGATATTTGCGCACTTAGTGTTCAGAGTTTTTTGTTTGTAACGAAGCATCTAAATGAATTTAAGTGACTTAATAATTATAGTAATTTGATTTTACTGAATATTTTCTAGCAATACTTATTTTTTTTTGCATATTGTGAGATAATTAAAGGAAGAGAATTCAATGGGATACTCTGGAACTAGTTAAATAATGCACGGAATCACGAAAGATGGAAGAAGTAGACGAAAACTTGGTTCCAAAAGGGGGATTGAACAGAGCTTGTAAGTAAATATGTGAATAGCGAAACTTTAACTACTTTATAATCTAAATTTACTCGGAGGGTTATTATGGCACAGTGCTACAAAAATTATACTTAAATGTTTGTGTTTATATTTTTGTAGTTTGCGAAGTACGGATGTTTGTTACACTTTCATGCAAAAGCTGATGAATCTTTCAATCCATACTAATATTTTAAATGGGAAAGTGTGTCTGTCTGTCTGTCTGTCTGTTTGTCTTTGGCAAAACGGAGCGACGGATTGACGTGATTTTTTAAGTGGAGATAGTTGAAGGGATGGAGAGTAACATAGGCTACTTTTTGTCTCTCTCTAACGCGAGCGAAGCCGCGGGCAGAAGCTAGTAATTTATATTTCAATAGTCAAAATATACTATGGTATATTATAGTTATCTTCTGTACTCACACACCATCAACTCTCACACTCAAAGACCTAATATACCATGGGCTAAACCGTAGAAGGAAGCTTAATATAAAACATTTTTCAGAGCACATCAACTTTTCTAAAAAAATCACACTTCACTGAATTAAAACAAAAAACACCTACTTACAAATTAGCCCCTATTTATAAACACTTCTTCTGTTCTAATTTATCAGTAAAAAGAACAACAGGGAAACAACTCATTAATTAGAGTAAGTAATTACCTGAAGTCCACAAACTTCATCAAATCTGGCCCTTGGGACTTGAGGTGTTCCGAATCTTTTGACATTGGCGAAAGCTTACATTTATACGTATTTAGGTAGTGAGGTTAATTGTTAATTGGTATTATTTATTAAATGAGCACACCAACAGCACAGTCACTTCAAATTCAATTTATATACATCTAAAACTGGCATTTTAGTAACCAAGCAAACCCAACGCCCTCTCGCCGCACCCAGGACGGGAGCAGTCATTTGATGATTTCCCACTCCCCAAAACAAAAAAAGAAAATCCACAAAAAAACCTAATGTGATAGCGTGGTCGTTACACATATAAAAAAAATGTAACAACATGTGTGCACTAAGCTCCTATCTTTATAAATAATATAAAATATACTAAATGCTTCGCAAAGCTTAAAACTTTAGAATGGCTGTACAGATTTAGCTGTTAATATTGTTTTAAATTGTTTGTTGAGCTTTTCCTTATAGGAAAAGCTCAACAAACAATTTAACAACTTATATAGCGGGTTTTAATGCCGATGAATTGTTCTATTTTACTACTAGAAGAATGAAAAATAAAAAGTTGGGAAAATCTAAAAAAACTGACATGGTTTTCAATTGTGTGATTTTGAACCGATAGTAAACCGCTAAATATTTATGTTGATTAGTTGTTAAAGTTAAAATATAGTCCAGTTAACACTGGTAAAGAGAAAGTAGGCTTACTAGGTACTCGATTATCATGCAGTCATGCAGATGAAGACACGACCAGAACAATTTTCACATTTTAAAAAGTCAACCCTAGCGAAATATTTATTTACATAATCTAACCCAACATCCATACTTAATATTATAAATGGGAAAGTGTGTCTGTCTGTCTGTATGTTTGTCTTTCTTTCACGGCAAAACGGAGCGACGAATTGACGTGATTTTTTAAGTGGAGATAGTTGAAGGGATGGAGAGTAACATAAGCTACTTTTTGTCTCTTTCAAACGCGAGCGAAGCCGCGGGCAAAAGCTAGTATTTAATATAATCCAACGCAACACTACTTTCTTATATGTACTTTCGAACGATTTAGTACATACACACAATTTCAATAAAGCAACAAAACAACATTTTTTTTTTCAACACTCGATGCTAAAGCCGGGCTTACAGTGTCATACAACGGAGTTCCAACAAGACGGATTTAAAAAGATAAAAGAAATAACACAAAGACACCCAAAGGATGATTTGCGAAAATTCGAAGATCAAATAATGTACTAAGGTCAAAGAAAATAGTGGAAAATACAAAGCAATGTAGCTAATGCCCTCTTGGGAGTAAGCAGAGATGTCCGATGTCAGTGACTGGTAAATGATCGATTATAATATGTGTCTAAGTTTCTATTTTTATCGCAAAAAGACTGTGTTTACTTCTTTAAGGTCAATATACGTGTCTAATTCATTCCTTCTTCTTTACTAATATTATAAACGCATATTATAAAGCATGGATGTTTGTTACTCATTCATCCGAAAAATACTGAATGGGTCCCACCAGTATTGACAGCCTAAAAAAATAGCGTACTTTAACTTTGACACAAGTCTTTTAAGCAAATAAATCGACTAACACTAAAATCATCATTTCCACTGACATCAGAATAATTACATATCTATCTCTAAATAATTAAATGTCAAACTCTAATATTCGTTAAAATGTGTAGCGACAACAAAATATATACCATTATATACCAGTGTTGCAATAAGAATTATTTTGCTTATTTTTTCAATAACTTACAATAAATTCTTCATGGAAAAATTTCACATCGTAAAAAAATGTTTAGAAGCAATTTATTCTGCGTTTTATGTTTTATTGAATAGTATCGCTCGATGCTAGATTTATTACTCGCATTTGGTAGGTACTTATGTGAATAAAATACTTCTTTTATTTTGTTAGTTATAAATAAAAATGCTAAAGTGCGAGTGTATTGCAAAATTCCGTAGTTTTTAATTTGTCAAATATTACTATTTTTTTTTATTTATAACTAGCTGTCCCCCGCGGTTTTACCTGCGTTATATTAGATTCTTGTTTACTTAAAAAAGAAGATAAAAAGTATTCTATGTCCGTCCCCTGGTCCTAAGCTACCTTCCCACCAATTTTCAGCCAAATCGGTTCTGCCGTTCTTGAGTTATAAAACGTGTAACTAACGCGACTTTCTTTTATATATATAGATAAATTTGTAGAATTAACAGGTCTTGTAAAACCTACTGGGCTGAATGATATAGGTAAGATACCCATTCCCACGATACCTATATTTTTTTTATCTGTTCAAATAGGTCTCAACTAAAGTCTGAGGACAGAGACCTCTCTTCACATTACCATCTAAAATTATACACCGTCACGTTTTGCCACTCCTCAAGGATACCATTATAGAACAGTACTGGCTTATAATAATAACAATCATACCCTTAATCTGCCCACAAATACCATATTGCCTATACATACCCGCTACAACATATTTTCATGTAATTTTTCCCCCAATATCACCAGCAAATATGGTCCACTTGACGCTAGAATTTGAGTACCAAGAAATTAAGATAAATTGTTTCCTTATATTTCGATGACGTCACTACGTTGCGTTGTGAAAACCTAAGATTGATGATCTTTCCCGATATACGCGCATATCATTAATTTAAGAAAATGTTCTAAAGGCTGGTTTTTCGTAAGTCAATGGACTGGCGTTCTTAAAGGTTATTGACATATCGGGATTTCGGGAAAACCTTTCATATTTTTTATAGAATCTACAAAAGTTACCCTCGGGTTTTTTTCGCAGTCCCCTTTGTAACCGTTTATTCCATATGAAGAAACGGCGAGAGAGTTTGAACAAGTAAAAAATAAACCAGCGAAGTGCGAATTGGGGTGCCCACAAAGGTTCAAGTTCTTAGGTTTTCCGGTAATCTATTAGAAAAGAACTAGCTTAACTGACTTCGTATTTTTGGAAATTATGGAAAGGGGAAACGACTGACAGACGGACTAATAAATTATTCCATAAGACTTTTGTTTTTCATTTAATTGAACTGCCCCCCTAGACAAGTGGCATTGTAGAATAGATAGCGAAACGAAAACGATCGCAACGTGAAACGAATGTATGGGGATGTCAAATTGTTTAGCGAAAGCTAATGTTAGTTCCAAACATTTGACAATCTATTCGTTTTCGTTTTCTATTCTACAATACCACTTGGCTGAACCGTAAAAAGCTGGAATAATAATATGAAAAGTGTTTAAGTAATTATTTTCCAACATTTTGATAAATTTTAGCTTTTACTGGTCCTACCTGGAAATGACGACCAGTAACCGAAGCTAAAAAAACTCTTATTGTTACAAAGTTTAATTATACTGATAGAAAAGACAGTGGCATTGTACCAGAAGGGTAATTCTATAACTAAATGTTCTAATTCAACTCTTTCGTAATTTCAGGAATTTTCAAATGTTCCACGAACAAACCGTTTTCAACCCTTTTCAGGGTGGAAGAGCAGCTTTTTTGAGTTGTTTTATATTAAAATATATCCTGATACTATGGTAAACGAAAAAGTTTATAAGGATGTATGTTTGTTTCTCGTACACCCTTCGACGCACATTGCTATTGGATCATTCAAATATAAATATTAATCAAGTTCATTACGAAGGATTAATTGTTACCCAACAACGGCGAAGCCGAACAAAAGGGTGTATGATTTTAACAGCCTGTGTTTTTTTAAAACTTTGTGTGCAATTACGAATAGGATATTGTCACCACGGGAGACAAAAATATGCATGACCTTCTTGTATTGTATTGAGAATGATTGTGTGAGGTACAAGAGTAAACGTTTTCTTTTCTTCTTTTTTATGGATTTATTACGAATCTGGTTGCTCGTGTATGTTAATTTGAATCTTAATGCTCTTACGTTACAAGAAGACTGGTTGCTCGTGTATGTTAATTTGAATCTTAATGCTCTTACGTTACAAGAAGAATTACTAGAGTCAGTCAATCGTTAAAAAATCCATTGGAAATATTTTTCTAATAATCCTTACATTAAAGAAACTACCTATCGCAATGCCTATAAAACAGAATAGCCTGAAACGCTCGACAATTATTGTAACATACAACAATAGCCTGTCTATTTGCGAAGCGATTAAACTGGGGCAATATCTCTGACCCTTCAAATTACCTGACCTATGTTTACCAGAACGTGTCAAGCTATTAAAGCAATAACTCAAATAAAAATGGCCAAATTTACCTTGTCTACATGCCTAAATAAATACGCTGACCAACTGAAATAATAAAATAATACGTGTCTTTGGAAATTAAATTATTTGTATCGTAACGGACTGTCGTTGTGGTTAGTTATTTTTTGTTTAATTGAGCGTCTGTGTTTATTCAACGTGGTATTTAGGTGAAAGTTAGGTTAATTGGTATACTTAGTCTAAATTAGGTTTTGGTCTGTTGAACAAATTAAGTTGAAAATCAATTAAGTTTGTCCACAAGCGCCGTCAGGTTTTAGGTGATTTTACATGTCGTGTCGTCGCATAGTTTACCGGGAATTTTATTCTACTTCAATGACAACTACTTTTAGTTACTCTTTTTACACGACTGCCCAAAAAAAGGAGTGTTATGTTTTCAAGATTCATGTATGTATGTATGTGAGTTTCTTTATTCCACCATAACTTCTTAATGCCTGAACCGATTTAGATGTATGATGTATCGTTACAATCATGGAAATTCCACCCCTGTGTGTGTAAAATAGGGGATGAAAGTTTGAACGAAAATCTGTCGTTATTGATTGAAGTAAGTTACTGGAAACTTGGTGTTTACCATTTTGGACGGAGATAAAAATTTAGAAATTCAACCCCTATGTGTGTAAAATAGATGTTTTTTCCACCCTTAATGGGGTAAAATATGGGATGAACGTTTACATCAGAATTAAAAAGAATTTAATATAATATATAATACAGCAACGGTTTAAAAAATGCGCGGTGGGAGGAAAAAGGGAAGGGAATTCATGCTAAAAGTTTTTGTCACGATGTCCTTAGTCCATAGTTCCATACAAACTTTCAACCCCCATTCTACCCCGTACGGAAAAAAATTCTATTATCGATTACGTCTCCTTTTCCTAATTTATTTCCTAAATTACTTTCGCGCCATTCATCCTCATAATTATTATGTCAAGTAGATTTTAAAGCTTTCATGTTAGATGCGACTGTAATGAGTGGCCCTTTATTACTTTCTGTAGAAGCCAAAACTTACGGACAGCGGCCGAAACCAGAGTTTATACCTTCCGATCCCAATAAAACAGGAGGTATCGTCGAATTTTTGAAGATTGGTATCAGATCTAGAGTAAGGTTAATATTAACGTTGGACACGGTTTAGTAAACGGTGCTATGGGAATCGTTAGAAAATTTGAATGGCCATCACTACGATGTGATCAACTCGAATCTGGAAATTTACCACAAGCCGTGTTCGTTGAATTTGACGATAAAACGATACGTGGAAATACCATCGGGCACGGTGTCAAAATTGAAGCTAGTACAGTCGAATTTGACGCATTAAGGGGTCACAGCAAAGTTGAGCGGCGCATGCTACCACTAATATTATGTTGGGCCGTGACAGTCCACAAACTACAAGGGACGACACTGGATAGAGCCGTCGTGGATCTAGGCCCTAAAATTTTTGCCAAGGGCCAAGCTTATGTCGCGCTTAGTCGCGTGAGGCAGCTAGATGGTTTGGAAATCAGTGTTCTAAATCCACATAAGCTTCTCCACGAGCCACACGACAAAAAGTCTCTCGATAAACTACATCGCCTCAGAAACCTTTAAGGGCGCGGTGATCTATTATTTTCCATACAAACGTAATACCAAAGTCATTTGCAGTTCGACCATATTTCCATCATATTATGATGATGTTCGGATTTAGACAGTTTTTATATAGATTCCTACATTTGATTTTTTTAAATTACCTAATATAAAGTTTAAACGAAATTGCATTTCGTACATTTTTACTGCTTAAATGACATGTTTTCTCAACTTAAACCAAGGTATTTCCATTGTTATAGATATAGATAATTGTTATTATGGCAATTTGTAACTTCCGTCTGTACTTCCGTCTTAAACAATAGAGTCGAAATTCGAATGGAGTCAAGAGCTTTCCTTCCTATTCGAGAAATAATATTTTTTATTTTTAATGAAACCGTTATTTCAGACTGAATAGGCCCATAGATAAATACCTTAACCTAACACACACACAGTAATACATTTGTGTTAGTAATAAAACTTAAATCTATGTTAGTAGCACTTCACTACGTTGCACTGGTCTTTGTGCACTCCGGTGGAACTTGTCCGCAGAAGCGTCGGAACACCACGTTCTGTGGCCAAAAGCTACTTTAGAACCCTACTAAGCGACTACATTGTTCTAGAAACGTCTTTCTCGGGAATATTTCTGGCTCAGAGTATAAAAGCATTGCCCCGACCGGAAGAAATTCAATTGTCTGGTTAAGCAGTAATAAACAGCGGAGCTGAACTGCGAGATGAAAATGTTATAAAAAGAAGACACTCAGTGTGTTTTTGATACCGACACAAAGACAACAAACTCTGAAAACCTTTGCAAAATTTTAACGGATTTAAATATGTAAGATACATCATGATTGGTTACTGTCGTGGTGCTAAATTGTTATTGTTTGAAGTTAATAAAAACATCTACTTGTAAACCGACATTTGATTATCCACGAAGTAACAATATTAAAGGAACGTATCACTAAAAAATAATTTAAACAATTAAAAAACCCGACTGCCATGACAAAAAAGAACTAAAAGGCAAAAAACAAGATTTTTCATAGAAAATTATTATATTACTGTTTAAACCTTTCCGCAGTATTTGAGTATTCCGCAAGGCGGTCCCCCGACTGCGACGAAAATTTTAGTTTTGTTAATCAAGTAGTTTTGGATTTTTCATAATTATAGAGCCCGTGACTGAATGAGCGACCTTTCACTTTTTATTTAAACAGTAATATAATAATTTACTCTACTTAATCCAGGAAAAAGGTCCCGCTTTCGTGCACAAACAGAAACGTCTTGAATTGAACCGATAGTTTGTAGGTATAATAATAAAAACTAGGGATGTGCAGACAAGTCGGTAAAGCCGACTAATCGGCCGCTTTTGTTGTTGGCCTTCTAGGCAAAGGTAGCCGACGATTCGGTCTCTTATTTTGTGTGTATTTCTCAATTTCAAATCGACATAACATCTCTTTAATCTTTAATAAACTTATAACGTTATTTTTATTTTAAGACTAGCTTTTGCCCGCGGCTTCGCTCGCGTTAGAAAGAGACAAAAAGTAGCTTATGTTACTCTCCATCCCTTCAACTATCTCCACTTAAAAAATCACGTCAATTCGTCGCTCCGTTTTGCCGTGAAAGAAAGACAAACATACAGACAGACACACTTTCCCATTTATAATATTAGTATGGATTATCAAGAATTTATATTTTTTTCAGAAACACAACTCTAAACAGAACAAAACCAGAAAAAAATTGTGTGACTTAGCGTATTTGGCAAAATATTTTCGTGTTCGATGCAACGCAATATAAACCTTAAGTCTAGAGAATAGTGAATATTACCGAAGTAACGCAAATATTTTAACAAATACGCCAAGTCGTGCCATAACGGGAGTAAACAAATGTTTTAAAATACTTACAGACGGCCGTTGCACTTAATCTTTTAAACGAAGAGTCACAATCATTTCCGAACATCTCCAAATATGATCGCCTTACCCGACTAGTCGGTCTAAGTTTCGGCTCATCACTAACGTATACCTGCATATATGTAGGGAGGTACATACAGATAGTTTGAATATCTACGGCCCGTATAAACATACGTTAGTTGCACAACCGTTGCTCTCAAAGCGGTGTTGTAGCAAAGGTGGTCCGGTATTGACATTCTGTGGGCTGATTGTAGCGAGCAAGAATAAATTTAGTTCGGAGTGGATCGCATTTAGTATCTAGTATGTCACATTTTTGTTTTACTATTGTCTAATCTATACTTTATATTATAAGGCTAAAGAGTTTGTTTGTACGCGCTAATTGGATAGCCCATTTATCGAAAAAGGTTATCGACTACTTACGTACCATCGCGCTATGACTTACGGGAACGAAGCAGCAACTAAAAACGCGAGTGAAACCGATGGGGACTGCTAGTTTAGTATAAAGTCCTAAGGCCTGAGTCACACCGGAATGGCAGCGGCCGGCAGCGGCGCGGCGAGCACCTGCAGTGTGAAATAATTTTAAACTTTAACTACATACTTAAAAGACTAGTATCGCTTGAAAAGCTTGAAAAGGTCGCGAGGCTGCCAGCGGCCGCCCGTGGCGCCGCGAGCCGCCGCGCGCCTCTTGTTTCTAGCGACGCTGGCGGCCTCGCGGCGCCGCGGGTGGCCGCTGCCGGCCGCTGCCATTCCGGTGTGACTCGGGCCTAACTCTTTAGTACGTCCTTATTATGTATGGTAAAAAATGTCGGCATGATAATGTATTTGTATAAATATAAAATCAGAAATAGGAGTAAGAAATTCATGTGCAGATTACATACAGTTTGCTTAGAAACTGGCCAAGTACTTGTAGTAGACACACATTTGAGAACAATTTCTTACTACAACAACCGAACATTATTAAAATCAACCAAAAGGACCTCGAGACTTTTTATACATATAAACCTTTGGCCCACTTCTCAACATTGTCCCACAATAAAGAGACCTATGTCATTTAAAAGCTCTTAGGATGTACGTCTTGCATATAATGTATGTAGGCAATGATACTATAAGTAAAAAGGAGTAGATAGTGTTCGGAACAATATTTGTAACCGAACAGCTCAGCACTTTTGTGTATGCGCAAGTATAAACGCATCGGTCAAATATATCGCGAGCTTACGTGTTCGGCAACCAGTCGCGTTACTCTAAACCAATAACCACAACCGACCAATATACAATGTGTTAATGATATAACCCAAAACCTGAAACTAGTTTGTTTAGAATCGGCAGCAAAATCGAATACAATAATATTTATTATAGGTTATATTTTTCCAAAAAAATATTATTTGCCATGCCGCCTCTAATATTTTTGAACGACGCTGTACACTACTGTCCAACGCGATTTAAACGATAGTGCTCCCGTGTTCATTGACAGCGGCGCGGCGATAGAGCTACGAATCTGTAAGAAGTAGCGCGACAACAACATTTTCAAATATCTATTACTATAATTTATGAAAATAAATAATTATACGTCATATCAATTTATTAGTATAAAAGTCGGTTGGGGTGTCCGAGGTTTTGGGTTATTTCATTAACACATTGTATAGTTATAGGCAGTCAAAAAGTGGCACTTTAAAATGTAGCTATTTGACCAAAATGATACTGAGTATCGCGTTGATATTTAACGTTTATTTCTTTTTCACTCGCACCACTTAAATCATGCTATCCTACTTAATCCTACTTTCACGTGTCGTACTTTAGTGTGCCATTGCAATATTTTGTTATTTAATGTGTGCGTTAGTGTACCGTTTTATAGGAGTTCGTTTAGGTAACTACAGATTTTTTACTTATAACATCATTGTATGGTGTTCATCGGTGACAGTGTATGTAGTTGTATGGTTGTGTGTGTGTCTGTTTGTGTGTTTGTTATGATCGTGTATGCTACATATGGCATATGGTACGAGATAAGATCCACGAGCTCTACAAAGCTCGAAGCGGCTAGCGCTGAAAACCAGCGTCGTGGACTCGTGCCTGTGTATGGGCCACGGCATTATGCTGAGCGCTAGCCGTTTCGCGCGGTAGTAAGGCTACTTACCTCTTTTAGTTTTAGGCTTTTAGTATTTTAGTTATATGTAGTTGTAGTTTTACCACGTGAATAAACAGTTTTTTTTACCTCCTCACTTTTACTATATTTCGTATGTACATAACTTGTTTCTTGGATAGCCAAATTTCACAAAACTTTTAGTGAGGCCTTGTTATTATATCCTCTTACAAATAAGGCTTGTTCGAATCATTTAACCTGCCCTATTTCCTATTATTTACCTAGGCCCAGGAATGTATGCATCTATTTCCTTCTCCTTTCCAGTGTAGCCAATCTTCAAAGTGTCCATTATTATTTTCATTCACCTTGTTATGAAGGAAGAAAGACAAATGACTTGCTGATCAATTTCCATTTCATTAAATCTTCCTTTTTTGTTCAACTTGAAATCGATTGGAAATGACAAATTGATGTAATGTTTCCAATTGATTGATTGCGTGATTTACAATGTTTACGTGACATTTTTGATATTTGCACACTTAGTGTTCAGGGTTTTTGTTTGTAACGAAGCATCTAAATGAATTTAAGTTACTTAATAATTATTGTAATTTGATTTTACTGAATATTTTCTTGCAATACTTATTTTTTTTTGCGTATTGTGAGATAATTAAAGGAAGAGAATTTAACGGGATACTCTAGAACTAGTTAAATAATGCACGGAATCACGAAAGATGGAAGAAGTAGACGAAAACTTAGTTCCAAAAGGGGGATTGAACAGAGCTTGTAAGTAAATATGTGAATAGCGAAACTTTAACTACTTTATAATCTAATTTTACTCGGAAGGTTATTATGGCAAAGTTCTACATAAATTATAAATGTTTGTGTTTAAATTTTTGTAGTTTGTTAAGTACGGATGTTTGTTACACTTTTGTGCTAAAGCTGATGAATCTTTCAATAATTTATGTTTCAATGATATCAAAATATACCATGGTATATATAGTTCTCTTCTGTACTCACACACCATCAACTCTCAAACTCAAAGATCTAATATACCATGGGCCGCAGGAAGAAGATGAATTTAAAACATTTTTCAGAGCACAGCAACTTTTCTAAAAAAATCACACTTCACTCTAATTAAAACAAAAACACCTACTTACAAATGAGCCCCTATTTATAAACACTTCTTCTGTTCTAATTTATCATTATAAAGAACAACAGGGAAACAACTCATTAATTAGAGTAAGTAATTAACTGAAGTCCACAAACTTCATCGAATCTGTCCCTTGGGACTTGAGGTGTTCCGAATCTTCTGACATTGGTGAAAGCTTACAAAAATCCGTATTTAGGTAGTGAGGTTAATTGTTAATTGTTATTATGTGTAGGATGGCGTATATACTAATGCTAGCTGTCCCCCGCGGTTTCACCAGCATTATATCTGATTTTTGGTTACTAAAAAAAGAACACAAAAAGAGTATTCTATGTCCGTCCCCTGGTCCTAAGCTACCTCCCCACAAATTTTCAGGCAAATCGGTTCTGCCGTTCTTGAGTTATAAAATGTGTAACTAACACGACTTTCTTTTATATACATACTAGCTTTTGCCCGCGGCTTCGCTCGCGTTAAAAAGAGACAAAAAGTAGCCTATGTTACTCTCCATCCCTTCAACTATCTCCACTTAAAAAGTCACGTCAATTCGTCTCTCCGTTTTGCCGTGAAAGAAAGAGAAACATACAGACAGACACACTTTCCCATTTATAATATTAGTATGGATATAGATTACAAAACTGAGATTGTTTGTTTATTTCTACATTTCTTTGATTGAACGCTGTTATCTTGGAAAATACTGGTTTGAATGAAAAAAATGTATTGACTAGTCCATTTATCGAACTAGGCTACATAATATCACGATACAACTTATGGGAGCTGAGTAAAAACCTGCGAGGGACAGCTAGATAACTTGTTAATCTTATTATGAGCTAATTAAAGGTTGTAGAGCTCTTTGTAAACGATCTTTGATAAGTATTTACCCAAGATAAAATCATTATCTTTAAACAATTCATACACTGCATGATGGTATCTAGTTAGTTGAAATTTCAACTTTATGCTCAGGTCTGCTGTTTGAAGCTGTAAAAAAATTAAACTCATAAGTTAAGAAAAAGGGGATACGGTCATTTACGATGCAAAATCTTATATTTCGAAAATACTTGATAGTGTCAAAATATAAGATTTTTCAATTCAAAATTCATAGGGTACAGTTGTCACTGACTTAGAATTGTAAAAAGCATGAAGCAAAGTCATATAGCACGAGAAAAGAGAAAAATCCAAATATCGTTTTGTAGTTAGATCTAAAAAAAACGGATGAAGTTTTTAATACTTGAACAAGTTTGTAGGGATCCCTCGGTGCGCGAATCCGACTCGCATTTGCCGGGTTTTATTTTAATCTTTTATTTTAGACTAATTTCAGACTTTAACCTAATGTGATTGCTGGAGTTGCGGAATAGTTCTAATAGTTACCGCGGCCCCGGAACCTAAAGGGCAACCGAAGGAACAAGGGTGGGTTTTGGTCAGCAAAAGTCTGACACTCCCTTCCGCCCCGACGGGAGAATTGCTGGACAGATTTAGCTGTTTATAGTTTTAAAATGTTTGTTGAGCTTTTTCTATAGATAGGGAGTTTTAATCTCCGAGCAGATGAATTTGTTCTATTTTAGTACTAAAAGAACGAAAAATAAAAAGTTGGGAAAATCGAAAAATAAATATACATGGTTTTCATTTTTGTGATTTGGAACTGACAGTAAACCGCTAAATATATACGATGATTGGTTGTTAAAATATAGTCCAGTTTACACAGGTAAAGAGAAAGTAGGCTTACTAGGTACTCGATTATCATGCAGTCATGCAGATGAAAACACGGCCAGAACAATTTTCACATTTTAAAAAGTCAACCCTAGCGAAATACTTATTTACATAATCTAACCCAACATCCATACTAATGCCCTTACTAATAATCACTGTGTAAAGTTATGCAATGAATAAAGCCTGTGTAACCATACATTTTTTGACGTATAAACCTGTCATAACTTTATGCAGCGATTATTAGTAAGACGCTAATATTATAAATGGGAAAGTGTGTCTGTCTGTCTGTATGTTTGTCTTTCTTTCACGGCAAAACGGAGCGACGAATTGACGTGATTTTTTAAGTGGAGATAGTTGAAGGGATGGAGAGTAACATAGGCTACTTTTTGTCTCTTTCTAACGCGAGCGAAGCGGGCAAAAGCTAATATCCAATATAATCCAACGCAACGCTACTTTCTTTTATGTACTTTCGAACGACTTAGTACATACATTTTCATTCGAGCAACAAAACAACAATTTTTTTTTCAACACTCGATGCTAAAGCCGGGCTTACAGCGTCATACAACGGAGTTCCAACAAGACGGATTTAAAAAGATAAAAGAAATAACACAAAGACACCCAAAGGTGTGATTTGCGAAAAGTCGAAGATCAAATTATGTACTAAGGTCAAAGAAAATAGTGGAAAATACAAAGCAATGTAGCTAATGCCCTCTTGGGAGTAAGCAGAGATGTCCGATGTCAGTGACTGGTAACTGATCGATTATATTATGTGTCTAAGTTTCTATTTTTATCGCAAAAAGACTGTGTTTACTTCTGTAAGGTCAATATACGTGTCTAATTCATTATTTCTTCCTTACTAATACTCGTATTATAAACGCAAAAGTTTGTATTAATGGGTGTATGTAGTACATTATGCGTGGATGTTTGTTACTTATTCACTCAAAAACTACTGAATGGGTTTTGATAAAGCCATTACTATTTTAAAATTGTAAGAACTTGGCAAAGGAACACTAAATAACTGCCAATATAATATTTAATCAAATATTTTACACACAATTGAGTAAACACGTTTAACGGTATTTTAACCTCAAAACATAATAACAACTGCCAATGATAACCGAAGAGATGTTGTTCTTGCTGTATCCGCCAAAAAAGTGAACGATTCAGTCTAAGTGTCGTCCCACCAGTATTGACAGCCTAAAAAAATAGCGTACTTTAACTTTGACACAAGTCTTTTAAGCAAATAAATCGACTAACACTAAAATCATCAATTCCACTGACATCAGAATAATTACATATCTATCTCTAAATAATTAAATGTCAAACTCTAATATTCGTTAAAATGTGTAGCGACAACAAAATATATACCATTATATACCAGTTTGTAATAAGAATTATTTTGCTTATTTTTTCAATAACTTACAATAAATTCTTCATGGAAGAATTCCACATCGTAAAAAAAATGTTTAGAAGCAATTTATTCTGCGTTTTATGTTTTATTGAATAGTATCGCTCGATACTAGATTTATTACTCGCATTTGGTAGGTACTTATGTGAATAAAATACTTCTTTTATTTTGTTAGTATAAATAAAAATGCTAAAGTGCGAGTGTATTGCAAAATTCTTTAGTTTTTAATTTGTCGACTATTACTAATTTATTTATTTTATTTATAACTAGCTGTCCCCCGCGGTTTCGCCCGCTTTATATCAGATTTTTGGTTACTAAAACAAGAAGATAAAAAGTATTCTATGTCCGTGCCCTGGTTCTAAGCTACCTCTCTAACAATTTCCTAAAAAATCTACCCACAAATACCAATTGCCTATACATACCCGCTACAACATTTTCATGTAATATTTCCCCCAATTTCAACCACAAATATGGTCCACTTGACGCTAAAATTTGAGTACCAAGAAATTAAGATAAATTGTTTCCTCATATTTCGATGACGTCACTACGTTGTAAAAACCTAAGATTGATGATCTTTCCCGATATACGCGCATATCATTAATTTAAGGAAATGTTCTAAAGGCTGGTTTATCGTAAGTCAGTGGACTGGCGTTCAAAAAGGTTATTGACATTTATGGGGATTTCGGCAAAACCTTTTTTATTTTTTTGTTATAGAATCTACAAAGATTTTTCCTCGGGTATTTGGATTTTTTTGCAGTCCCCTTTGTAACCGTTTATTCCATATGAAGAAACGGCGAGAGAGTTTGAACAAGTAAAAATAAACCAGCGAAGTGCGAATTGGGGTGCCCACAATGGTTTCTGCTCTTAGGTTTTCCGGTACTTTATAAGTAAAGAACTACCTTAACTGACTTAGTACTTTAGAAAATTATGGAAACGGGAACGATTGACAAACGGACTAATAAATAATTCCATAAGATTTTTGTTTTTCATTCAAATGAACTGAACCGTAAAAAGCTGAAATAATAATACAAATAGTATTTAAGTAATTATTTTCCAACATTTTGTTAAATTTTAGCTTTTACTGGATTTACCTGGAAACGACGACCAGTAACCGGAGCTAAATAAACTCTTAATGTTACAAAGTTTAATTATTCTGATAGAAAAGACAGTGGCATTTTACAAGGCGAGTAATCCTATAACTAAATGTTCTAATTCAACTCTTTCGTAATTTCAGGAATTTTCAAATGTTCCACGAACAAACCGTTATCAACCCTTTTCAGCGTGGAAGAGCAGCTTTTTAGAGTTGTTCTATATTAAAATATATCCTGATACTATGGTAAACAAAAAAGTTTATAATGTATGTTTGTTTCTCGTACACCCTTCGACGCACATTGGTATCGGAATCGGATCATTCAAATATAAATATTGATCAAGTTCATTACGAAGGATTAATTTTTACCCAACAACGGCGAAGCCAAACAAAAGGGTGTACGATTTTAACAGCCTGTGTTTTTTTTAAACTTTGTTTGCAATTATGAATAGGATTTTAACGCCACGGGTAGCACTGCGGGAGACAAAAATATGCATTTTTTTAATAATAATTCTTTATTTCTTCACATAATTATGCACATAACACAGCATTTTATGATACATAAAATGAAACGCAGTTAAATGTAAAACTCTGACCTCTGAACTAGGAAAGACCTGTATCTCAGAAGTCAGTGCCTTCTTTGGTTGATCCAAAATTACAAAGTTGTTAGGTAAAATTACATTGCTGCTTTTTTAACACATACCGAATATATCAATATACGTCAAAGAATAGAGAATTTGACTTATTGTGTTTTTAGTGTGTGTGTGTGTGTGTGTGAAGTGTGTGTGTGTATGCATGGGCGTGGGTGTTAGCATGACCTTCTTGTATTGTTTTAGTTGAGAACAAGTTGAGAACAATAATTGTGTGTGGTACAAGTAAACGTTTTTCTTCTTTCTTATGGATTTATTCCGAATCTGGTTGCTCGTATATGTTAATTGGTATCTTTGTAAATGCTCTTAGTTTACAAAAAGAATTACTAGAGTCAGTCAATCGAAAAAAATCCATTGGAATTACTTTTTTTTATTACTTATGGGCTTGCTCTTGACTAGCACGACATAGACGGGGTCTACGAAAGAGCGAGCTCACACAAAAGATGCCTATGCACTCGTTTCTTAAATATATCCGGGTTATACTAATATGGCAACACAGACGGCAAGGAATTCCATTCTTTTGCGGTGCGCATAATAAACGATCTTAAGAAACGCTGTGTGCGGATATGAGGAATATCGACCAAGAAAGAGTGATATCCCGCCGTACGTCTGGATGTCCGGTGGTAAAACAGAGAAGGGGGAATAAGCTCGTGTAGCTCATGAGCACACTCACTGAAGTGCAATCTGTAAAATACCGCCAGACAGGCAACTTTACTAAAATCCTTGTATTAAAGAGACTATCCATCGCTATACCTATAAAGTAGAATAGCCCGAAACGCTCGACAATGATTGTAACATACAACAATAGCCTATCTATTTGCGAAGCGATTAAACCGGGGCAATATCTCCGACCCTTCAAATTGCCTGACCTATGTTTACCAGAACGTGTCAAGCTATTAAAGCAATAATTCAAATAAAAATGGCCAAAGGAGACAATTTTTTTTGGTCCCACTTTTAAACGGTTACGTTTATTAATAATTTTACGCATCAAACAAGTCATCACCTTATTATAACTAACCCACTAAAAATTATATAGATATCTAACGGGAATAATGAAATAATAGTAAAAAACTATTACGGAAAAATGCATGTTGAGGAGCGTTTTTACATTTATTTCAACGTGAATTTAAATATATTATGTGAAACGAAACGTACCTAATTAACATTCCGTTGTAGATGCTCTGTGGTACAGTTTCAATCAGTTTGACACTGACAGACTACATTATTAAGCTAAGTTCATATGACCGCGCGAAACCGCTCTGTACCACTAACCGCGCGGTACAAGACCAAAGTAAGCAGCAATTATCGTAGACGTGCGCGTTCCGCGCGTTCTACGTTCGTTGAAAAGCATTCTTGCATCCTATTTTAAGTGAAAGACTTTCATTTAAAATAGGATGCAAGAAAGCTTTTTTATTGTCTTTGTCATTTTCTGCGACGACTCAGCCTTCGGTATAAAATCCATAAGCAAATTGCCCCCTCCTCAAGCAACATTGACATCCGGACTGGTATGCACATCATCATGCGAACGCCTCAGACCCTGTCCAGGAGGGCGTCCAGAGTCCAGAGTCTACGCGTATAGAGCGTACGTACGCGCGAGTCGTATTTCCTTCTCTTTCTCTTTTATACGTGCACTCGCTCTGAAATTCGCGCGAAATCTGGACGCAACAAGGCGGCCCTAGTATCTCGACTCGCGCGCATTACGCGCGAGTCACGCGCGAGTTTATTAGTCGCGCGATGCTTGTGGACGCATGTATTGGTGCCTAGTATCTTGCCTACCCACGAGTGAATTCGCGCGAGTCGAATCGCGGCGAATTCGCCTTCCTGGACAGGGCCTCAACCACGCGGCGACGCGCGGCTTCTCGCCGTCATGTAAACTTAGCCTAATAGTTTCCAACAGTTTTCTAGATAGTCAGATAAGTGCTTCTTCTGTTCTTTTCGTATTTTTATTCAATAGATGTTAGAAAAATGGCTTCTGGAGATACAGTGCATAATATATAAAGCTGTTGTAACAATTGTACAGCTCGATTTCAACGAAATGTGCAACAACTTTACTTATAAAAGCATTGGCGTCCACAGTAAAAGAATAATCGAAAAAAAATCACACCAAAGCCAGGTTTTTATGTCATTTACACCTATATTATTATTGAAAGTGCACTATTCTAACATAAAATACCTAGGAAACCTATTCACTCATTAAATAATCGCTCTTGTGAGATTTTAGGTCATTATGAGAGTCATGTTTTGACTGTCGTATTTCCCAGTATTCCGGTTACTTAGAGTTTTGCTAATATTGCCACTGTAATCTAGAGATTATAAGGAATAAACTAACGTGCATTTCATTAATAAATGCCACAATTTGTGGTGGGCCTAATCCCCGAACAAAAAAAATTGTCTCCTTTACCTTGTCTACATGCCTAAATAAATACGCTGACCAACTGGAATAATAAAATAATACGTGTCTTTGGAAATTCAATTATCTGTATCGTAACGAACTGTCGTTGTTGTAAGTTATTTTATGTCCAATTGAGTGTTTGTGTTTATTCAACGTGGTATTTAGGTTTTCGTCTGTTGAACTCATATCGTTGAATATCAATTAAGTTTTATTATGTGTGTATAGTGGATATCTGGACTGAAAGAGACTAGACTCCACAACACAGGGAATCCTAGTGAGGGGTCTAAGGCCGCGTTTCCACTGACGCGGAGCTGGGCGGAGAGGAGCGGAGAAGAGCGGTGAAAAGTGGTCAGTGTTTCCACTGAAGCGGAGCTGGGCGGAGAGGAGCGGAGCTGGGCGGAGAGGAGCGATGAAGAGCGGTGAGTGGTCAGTGAGCGGAGTAGAGCGGAGCAGAGTGGAGTGGAGCATACTTTTGGAATCGCGCATTTAAACCAGTGTCTCTTATTATAATTTCCCAAGCTGCATCTTTGGTTTCGTTGCATTTGTAGATATTCAATCGCGTATCCCATAAACACGAAAATTGTCTAACAGTTTCAATGAACTTCTCATCCATTTTGATACGTATGCACCTAATGACGTAACGAAGACACTGCGCGCGAGTCACGCACCGCCCCGCTCTGCACCGCCCTGCTCCGCACCGCCCCGCTTCGCACCGCCCCGCTCCGCACCGCCCCGCTGTCCTCCGCTCTGCACCCCAATGCTCGCTGTCCTCCGCACTGCACCGCCTCGATGTATGAATATCCGCTCAGCTCTGCTCCACCCCGCTCGTACTGTTTCCATTGAAGCGGAGAGGAGATTTTAAGCATAGTCATTGGTCAATTTGTGCATCGCTAAGCTCCTCTCCGCCCAGCTTCGCGTTAGTGGAAACGCGGCCTAAAGCTTAAAAAAATTGTTTTAACTGTGTTTTTGGCATAATATATATTTTTTAAAAATTCATTGAAACTACTTTCACCTCAGTCGCTTTAAATTTTGTTAATAATTTTATCCCTTTTGTTATTTTTTTCTTGACTCCTTAGCAACCTGCGAATATCAAGTTATTTTCTATATAAAATCCAAAATATCTCTCAAAGATCCTTTGCAACTATAAAACTTCTATAAGTTTTTAATTGGCAAAAGTAACCAGATTCTTTTCAGCACATATTCAATTTATCATCTCTCTGAGTCAAAACATGTTGCAAAAGCCGAAACTCAACTAACTCGCTAGCTTTATCTACTATCTACGTAGGTACTTGGAAAATAAATCAAAATGTTTCCCCCACTTAACCCAGGAAAAAGGTCCCGCTTTCGTGCACAAACAGAAACGTCTTGAATTGAAACGATAGTTTGTATGAATACTAGGGATGTCTAGTCGGTATAGTCGATTAATCGACTATTTTTGTTGCATGCCATTAGACGACAATGTGTTTCTCAATATCAAAACAACATATATATATTTATCTTTTTTAAACATTTACTTTTCTTATTAGTTTTATAAAAAAGCGGTAATTCACATATTTTTTAGAAACTTTACTCCGACTAGCGAAAAACTAAAAATTAATTTTATTTAATAAGTCCAGAGTATAGTTTGTATATGGTATTGCCCAAGTAACTCAAACATTTTGCCGAATATGCCAAGTCGCACCATAGCTGGAGTAAACAAATATGTTGATGTGTATACACATCTCTGACATGTCACACAGGGTCCAGTTGAAAACCAGCGTCAGGCACTTGAGGCCTGACATTTTGCTGAACTGGACCTTTTTGACACAGCTGCCGGGGGCAAAAATATTAAGTTATATTCTAATTTTAAGCTAAACAAAAACTCCATGTAATGCAAATGTAATGTATGTATGTTATTTGTACCATCATACCGGCACTGCTGTGTGAAATAAATGTATTTTCTTTCTTTCTTTCTTTCTTTTTTTCCTAAACGCTCACATTTTTTTTTTTTTAAACGAAAAGTCACGATCATTTCCGAAAACTCCCGAATGAGATCGGATTAACTGACTACCTAGTCGGTCTAAGTCATAGCCGCCTCATCACTAACGTATACCTGCATACATGTAAGTATACAGATGGTTAGAGTATCTACGGCCCGTATAAACATACGATAGTTGCACAACCGTTGCTCTCAAAGCGGTGTTGTACCAAAGGTGTCCCGGTACATATTGACGTTCTATGGGCTTGATTGTAGCGAGCGAGAATAAATTTTAGTTTAGTGTGTCTGTCTATCTAGAATATAACATTTACTAGCTTCTGCCCGCGGCTTCGCTCGCGTTAGAAAGAGACAAAAAGTAGCCTATGTTACTCTCCATCCCTTCAACTATCTCCACTTAAAAAATCACGTCAATTCGTCGCTCCGTTTTGCCGTGAAAGAAAGACAAACAGACAGACAGACAGACACACTTTCCCATTTATAATATTAGTATGGATATGAGTCAGAAAGAAAAGTGTGAAATTCTTATAAAGACTAAAAACTGGCAAAGTGCGAGTCAGACTCACTCACACACAGTGCCCTAAGCACTACAACCACCAAACAAATGATTAAAATCGACCAAACGGACCTTGAGACTTTTTATACATGTAAACCTTGGGCCCACTTCTCAACATTATCCCACAATAAAGAGACCCATGTCATTTAAAAGCTCTTAGGATGTACGTCTTGCATATAATGTATGTAGGCAATGATACTGTAAGTAAAAAGGAGTAGATAGTGTTCGGAACAATATTTGTAACCGAACAGCTCAGCACTTTTGTGTATGCGCAAGTATAAACGCATCGGTCAAATATACAGCGAGCTAGTAGGTACAGTCACGTGTATAAACATGTATACACCACGCTAACATTAAAATCAATTTTCTCTTAGAATAATCATAATAATTTTTAGTTTTAGGGCACATAGTATAGAAGTATATGGTATAATTACTATAAAATAAGTTTTAACTGAAAGTTGTGGCTCATTTAAGAGAAAATTGATTCAAATCTTTGCGTAGTGTATACATGTTTATGCTCGTGACTGTACGTGTTCGGCAACCAGTCGCGTTTCTCTAAACCAATAACCATAACCGACCAATATATAGTTATAGGCAGTCAAAAAGTGGCAATTTAAAATGTAGCTATTTGACCAAAATGATACTGAGTATCGCGTTGACATTTAACGTTTATTTCTTTTTCACTCGCACCACTTAAATCATGCTATCCTACTTTCACGTGTCGTACTTTAGTGTGCAATTGCAATATTACCGTTTTCGAAGATAGAAGTTCGTTTAGGTAACTACACATTTTTTACTTAAAACATCACTAGCTTTCGCCCGCAGCTTCGCTCGCGTTAAAATGAGACAAAAAGTACCCTATGTTACTCTCCATCCCTTCAACTATCTCCACTTAAAAAATCACGTCAATTCGTCGCTCCGTTTTGCCGTGAAAGAAAGACAAACATACAGACAGACAGACACACTTTCCCATTTATAATATTAGTATGGATTGTATGGTGTTCATCAGTGACAGTGTATGTAGTTGTATGGTTGTGTGTGTGTCTGTTTGTGTGTTCGTTATGATCGTGTATGCTACATATGGCATATGGTACGAGATAAGATCCACGAGCTCTACAAAGCTCGAAGCGGCTAGCGCTGAAAACCAGCGTCGTGGACTCGTGCCTGTGTATGGGCCACGGCATTATGCTGAGCGCTAGCCGTTCCGCGCGGTAGTGAGGCTACTTACCTCTTTTAGTTTTAGGCTTTTAGTATTTTAGTTATATGTAGTTGTAGTTTTACCACGTGAATAAACAGTTTTTTTCCTTGTTCTTTCTTTTTTACAAAATGGTTAGCCAAACAAATGTTCTTCTCAATACGATATTTTAGCAAAGGCGGTGCGGTACATGTATTTTAGCAACAATTAGGATCACATAAGGAACAAACATAATAAAACTCTTTTAAATGTTTATAATATTATATGCTTATGTTTATATAATCAGTTATATGTAGGTGTAAATTAAAAATTTAAAAACCCCTTTGAAGTTATTACGATTGCTAAAAAAGAGTTGATTGATATCTTGGAAATAGCTGAACTGATTTCATTGAAGCATGTCTAGAAACCATTGCTAGACCTACTTTTAAATGATAAAATTAACCAAATTGAACCACCAATTTAAGAACTACGATGCCACAGACGGACATACGAACAATTTTTTTGCATTAGGGGTTATAAAATGTTCAAAAAACTTCCTTTTTGCTTCACAGAAACAAGATAGATAGGTAGATAGATAGATAGATAATACATTTATTTGGTACATACTCACAAGACATACACAACACTTAAAAAAGAAACAATAAATAATAAAAAAAAAAACAATTAAAAAACTACGTACAAAAACCCAAATGCCACAGTGAAATAATAACAAAAAATAAAAAAGGAAATAGATGTACAAAATGAAAATGATAATAATAATAAGAAATGGTTCGGTGTGCGTCTCATGGTTGCACCAAATGGGAGTCCAGCTCAGCATGTGTCAGGCAAATACACGCTAGCTGTCGCTGATCTTCCGCTGGATCCTATAAGTGACGTACGGACATCGAGCAGGCGAGATAAACATACTGGTGTGAACGTCACGTAGTGTTAAAAAAAAACAAAATAGAGGGTAAGTGAACCCACAACTTAAATCATGTTCCCTTGCGTTAACGATATGCAACAATAACAAACCTCTTTCTAATATTAGTTTAAATAATTATTTCTTCCAGTATTAACAGTGTATAACTTCGCAAAATTTCCATAATTAATGTTCAGGTATTACCGGTTATAACCGGATTGGGAAATGAAAGTTCTGGAACAAACAGATATTAACTATACTCAGATACTACTACTATACTTAGATATTACTATTAGCTTTGTTCAGAAACTACTTAACAAATGTATCTACTTAGCAATAAAGCTAATAACTTTTCCAACATTGTTATTTACTCAGCAAAATCCACAACTTTGGCATTTTACTGCGTTTTGTGTGTTTTTGAATGTTAGTCGAAATTCTATCTTTTACAATAAGAAGATTTATTATAAATATTACATTTATATATTACTGTCAAGAGAAGTTCAATCTGTTTATAAAAAAAGTTAAATACTAGCTTAGCTATCCCTCACGGTTTTGTCCGCTTTATGTCTGGTTTTTGGTGAGCACCCCGATTCCGCGAAGCATAGCGTAGTATATTCGTTGCAGTGATGTATAAGTTACATTACTGTTAATTTTCATCAACATCCGTTAAGTAGTTTTTACACGTCAGATTGTGATTTTAACAGTGTAACCAGCCGTTGTTTCCTAGCCGACTACTCTAAGAAGACACGCATCCTAAACAAACACAAAGGTCAAAGTTTCTTTTGAACTTAATAACTACAATTATATTGGTCAGAACATGCAAAAAGGTTGGCAAAAGAAAAGGCTTTTAAGACAAGTACCTATGTATATAAAAACTGTTTGAAAATTTACCAAGTAAAATCCTTGCTCAAAGTACCATCGACCCAATAGAATCATGACCCACCATAAGCTTATTTTCCTACAGACATTCAAATACAATTAGGTCGACAATCGCGTAAACATGTATTAAAATGTGTTGCGGAATGTTTATAATAGTTACCGTGACCCTGGAACATAAAGGGCAATCGAAGGAACATGAGTGGGTTTTAGTCAGTAAGAGTCTGACACGCCCTCCCGCCGCACCCAGGACGGGAGCAGTCATTGGATGATTTGCCACTCAAAAAAAAAAGAATTAAAAATGTCACACTTCTAGTCTTATTATTTTGACAGCTTCAAACGATTTGTCGTCGAAATGGGTCATGATTCAATTTTGTCGATAGTACCTTCGGCCACAGGAACTCGTTGTTTATAAAATCAGTGAAACCATTAGGTATAATAATGATATCGTCTGTTAATTGTCTACAGCAGGAATAAGGCCCCTTCTCTAGCAGAAAAGGCATGTGTTTTGTTCACCACGCTTACTCAAGACAAAAAGCCAATTTCAGACTTACATTCATATAAGTCCAGGATTCCTGGCGACGTACATTTTTTAGCGATGTCTGTGATGTTTAAAATGAAATTAAAAAGTTCATATAAATAATAATATTATGTATAATTATAAACATAATTGTTGAAAACTTAAAATTAATAATTCGTGGATCCACCTAAGACTCTCCTGACACATCTGGAGCGGTTCTGCATACTCAAAACAAGGGTGTCAATATCCTGTTGTGGAGTACTGTCCCAAATCCTGCTAAGATGCAAGAAAAGCTGGTTTTGATGCACAATATCAACAGGGAAATTCCTACGAGCTCTTCTCTGAAGCATATTCCTGGCATGCTCAATAGGATTTAAGTCAGGGGATTGTGCAGGCCGGTCTAAAGCTTGGATAACATGCTGTTGTAACCAACTTGTAACGATACGCGCCGTATGTGGACGGGCATTGTCGTGCATTAGCTGGAAATTTTGTCCCATTTGCTGTCTGTGGGGCAAGATTACAGGCTCTTATAGCACCTTATCTCGGTATTTTCGAGCAGTCATATTGCCTTGTATCCAAACGAGGTCCGTTCTACCGCCGAGACGAATTCCTGCCCAAACCATAATCGTGCCACCTTAATATGCATGAACTTGTTGTGGGTGCTGCAGTCGATTCCAACGTCCAGGTTTTCTCCAAACGCGTACTCTTCGCGAATCAGGATGAAATCCAAACCTAGATTCATCAGTGAAAAGCACAAGTGACCATTAAGAATGGTTCCAGTTTTCGTGTGCAATAGCCCATTGTAATCTTCTTCCTCGATTACCTCTCCTTAGTGCTGATACCCAAAATGGCCTACGAGCACGTAGATTGACTTCATGCAGTCGCCTTCTCAAAGTTTGACCGCTTACCAGCAAACCATACTCTCTCTGCTGTAGCCTTTGAACCAATTGCATCGCCGCTGCATTTAGTTGACTTTGTGCAGCATTTACTATGAATCGGTCCTGTACATGTGTTGTAATGCGTTGAGGTCCTTGGTGCCGTTCCACCACTTCCTCCGTGTCACGATAACATGACCAAAGCCTGGATATAACGCTCTGACTGGTCTTCATGGCTTCAGAAACGGCAATTATAGGACAGTATTTCACAACAGGATATTGACACCCTTGTTTTGAGTATGCAGAACCGCTGCAGATGTGTCAGGAGAGTCTTAGGTGGATCCACGGAATATTAATTTTAAGTTTTCAAGAATTTTTATAAAAAAAATTGTTGTTTTGTTTGAGTTTTGATGTTTCAAAAATAAAGTTAAGATTGAAATTTTGTTTGAGTTTTTCCTCTTCTTCTAAGTTTTTTTTAAATTTAACTTTATCTAAAAGTTTATTATCAGATTAAATAGTCTATTAAACAAGGTTTATTTTAATGTGTACATGTTTTAACAAAAAGTTAATAGAATTTTAGTAATTTAGGTTTAATTGAAATATCCCTAGACACTTTTGATGTGTGTATATCTTGGTTATAGTACCTTGGTATATACCCCTTATAAAATACCTGGTTGTACCTGGGTAACATTACCATTACTACCAGCTATAATTAAAACAATGGTTTCAAGATAATATCTAGACCATATTTTAATGTAAACTCTAAGCCACGATGTACCATTGCAATAGCTCAACTGTCGTTACGAACACACGGGTGCTCGTAACAGATCGCTCACCATACACCAAATCTCCTGGCGAGAGGTTAATAAAACAAAAGTATGAATTTAAACCTCCGAACCTCTAGATTCTTTAAATCTCCAAATATTTATTTATTCTAAAAGCACTAAACCATTCAAACAAAACACGGTTTTCTTTAATCAAATCTCGTGACAGACCTGAGACAGATAACAAAGCTAATTGCTCCACAATAGGTTAGCGTCTGTGCGTTTACAAAGGGCTCGCAAATTGGAGCCAAGAACAATTGTTCCGTTTGACAGTTCGAACGGTTCTAGGAACAACTCATTATTTGTAGGTCCTAGTGGTCCTAGATATTGTTCTCAAGAGTTTGTTCATCCGTCGGAGCGTGGTTGAACGTCGTGGTCGGTTGCAAAAGTAAGTATAGCTGCAGTGCTTAAACATTTGAACACACGTGATTCGAGACACAATAGAAAGACAATAGCAGCCCGACAGCCGGCTGTCGCTTGGTCGTTGAAAGGAAGGTCGTTTAAAGATATGAACCTATCTCTCCGTCAGGCAGAATGTGCTGAAATGCCATTGGTTGCAAATGTAAGTAAATGGTAAGTTGATGATAATCCGTACCTAATATTATTAAAGCCAAATAAATACAATCCGCCTTATTACAAAATAAGGTTTTTCTCTAAACCAGGTTTAAACCATTGAGCCAGGTTTTGTCATTTGAATTTTATTTTGATACTATCAAGATTCGAAATACAAAACCTAGCTCAATGGTTTAAACCTGGTTTAGAGTAAAACCTTGTTTTGTAATAAGGCGGTGTATGTTTGTCTAGCTTTATCACCAAAATTATAGAAACCGATAAAATGCTAAAAAATATTATAATATGAATAATTTAAATGGAATTTGGTACAAGGATAGTGCATAGCCTTAAAAAGGACATAGAACAGTTTTTATCTCTAAAACCCCACGGGAATGGAAACTAAGCGGGGAAAATCCGCAATGAGTAGCATAGCTGTGGTCCTGTTTGTAAAGAATAAGTGTCGGGAAATTGCAGCTAGGAGATATGGTTAAAGACGTGAGATTTTTCAGCTCTGCTTTTATTAGACGGGTTAAAATGCACGACAAAATCGTGAGAGGACGTGGACAACTAGATATTAAAATCTTTACTGACGTTTGCGTTTACTTACATAGACACGGCGGGTGAACAATGTTGACCACAGCACAGGTCGGTTGAGACAACACAATACAAAGTCCAGATAAATCAATAAAATCATCAGATCTTATGATCTGATGATTTCCGTCAATCGTTCCGTGTCCGTGATTCGTTTTTTCCGTTCGTTCGTACGGAGAAAAGTTCACGGTGCGCTCTTAATATTATTGTTATTAGACACTTGCTTGGCAGCAGACCATTTGACATGGCCTTAATAGTAGTAAACCACATGGCTTTTTGACATTGGTTCGGTTTATACGCAGCAGCTAATAAATTTGGGTTGCGGAATGTTTATATTAGTTACCGTGAAACCGGAACATAAAGGGCAACCGAAGGAACATGAGTGGGTTTAGTCAGTAAAAGTCTGACACGCCCTCCCGCCCCGCCCAGGACGAGAGAAGTCATTTGATGATTTCCCAGTCCCAAAAAAAACGAAAAAAAAAAGCTAAAATTTTTGTATTCCTCACAATTTTTACCGTCACCGACGTCTGTGATGTAGGTACAAGAACTTTAGGAAGTACATAATAGGAAATATGCTTCGGATTTAAACCCACAACTTCTTGTATGAGAGGCGGGCGCCTTAACCACTAGGCGTGACGATTAAAGTAAGGGTTACTATTTTTAATTTTTATGGTACAGTTAACTACTTAAATTACAAGTGTTTACTCATGGCGCCGATTCTCTTGTTCACAAACTTAACTAAATTTAAGTTTAATGCATCTTTCTCTTTCCATTTCTTAAAGAAAAGGACAGAAGATACATTTTAGTTTAATCCTGTCAAATTAGACAGTGCCTGAAGAAAATTGACGTATATTTAGGCGCCATGTTTTTAAATCGCGTCTAAATTATCTATGGAGTGTCTAAATTTGACAGGACTTAACTAATATTTTATCATGTCCTTTTCTTAATTAAATGGAAAGAGAAAGATGCACTTAACTTAAATTTACGTTAGTTTGTGAATAAGGGAATCGGCACCAATATACACTGGGTGTTACTTATCTATAATATGTATGTATTTAAAAATTATATGAGTATGTGTATCAGTTATCTGGTTACCATAACACAAGCTCTGCTTAGCTTGGGATCAGATGGCCGTGTGTGAATTGTCCGAAGATATATATTTATATTTCTTTCGAAAGAAGATGGATGTCATGACACACATATAACCTAAATACCCTGATAACACTTATCATTTTGACAGTGATACTAAACAAGGACGTAAACAGAATGACTTTACCACTAATTAGTGACATTGCGGTACAACTAACATTAAAGAGACCGTATTTTAGCCTAATAGACCTATAAAATGTTAAACTAACATTAGTATATTAGTACACTATGGGGTATACGAGAGAATAAATAAAAACCGGCCAAGTGCGAGTCGGACTCGCTCAAGAAGGGTTCCGTAGCAGCAAGTAACATAATATAAAGTTCTTGTTATATTTGAGTTGATTGAATAAAAGGTAAATTACGATATACGGTTTATGACGTATTAAAAAAAACTATTTACTAGATCTCGTTCAAACCAATTTTCGGTGGAAGTTTACATGGTAATGTACATCATATATATTTTTTTTATTTATCATACTCTTATTTTGGAAGTTACAGGGGGGGGAACCAACATATTACCACTTTGAAAGTGTCTCTCGCGCAAACTATTCAGTTTAGAGAAAAATGATATTAGAAACCTTAATATCATTTTTGAAGACCTATCCATAGATATCCCACACATATGGGCATGATGAAAAAAAAATTTTGAGTTTGAGTTCTATGTATGGCGGGGACCCCCAAAATTTTTTATTTATTTTCTATTTTTGTATCAGAATCTTAATGCGGTTCACAGAATACATCCACTCAGCAAGTTTCAACAGTATAGCTCTTATAGTTTCGGAAAAAAATGGCTGTGACATACGGACGGACAGACAGACAGACAGACGGACAGACAGACAGACATGACGAATCTATAAGGGTTCCGTTTTTGCCATTTGGCTACGGAACCCTAAAAACAACCTCATTAAGTGTACGGGCGGTACCTCAAAAATAATTGAAGGTAATAACATTTTATTGTAGCACTTTGTCAACGTTAATTTTCGTACGAATCCTTAAAAAATTACTTGTTTTATTTATTTTGATGTTACACTTTTGTAGACGTCAATAAATTTTACCTGTAAGATCTATAAAACTACTAACTATATCCATAATAAAAATATACGTAACTAGGCACCTGCTACCCTGTACCTATTATTCCCTAGTATCCCAAAAAGTTTCAACATACTTAGGTAATCCTACTTTTACTAGGGTTTCACTACAACTTTGCAACATAGATGTCTCTCTCCTGAGTTCACGCGGCGACTTGCCAACAAACACGTGAGTTACGCAAGGAAAACTCGAAAACTTATCACAATAACAAGTATACGAAAGAAGCCAATTAAAAGCCTTATATAAGAGGTTATTACAGGTCAAATGAAATGTGTAGAACATTGATCCTTACGACGTGATAGCTGTACTGAGGGTTATTCCACTTAATTGAGACTAACCCTTGGTATGGTAATAGAATGTTTTTAATAGAGATAACAATAATAAAATGGTTCTATTAACAGAAACTATTAAACCATCTTTAATATAAACTTTTAAATTATCTCGATGTTACTTGAATAAACCTTTTTTATAAGGATTTCGTACAGTCACGTGAATAAACATGTTTACATCATACTAACATTAAAATTAATTTTCTCTTAGAATAACTATAGTAATATTTAGTTTTAGGACACATTTTATAGTTGTCTATAATATAACAACTATGAAATAAGTTTTAACTGAAACTTGTGGTTAAAAAGAAAATTGATTCAAATCTTTACGTAGTGTATACATGTTTATGCTCGTGACTGTACCCAAAGGATAAAACAGGACAATATTACTAAGACTTCGCTGTCTGTCCGTATGGCTGTCACCAGGTATCAAGAACCGTGATAGCAAGAGAGTTCAAGTTTTTAACAGATTATGTTTTTGCGTTGACGCTATATCCACGGATACTAAAAACCTGTATAGAGTATACACTTAAAGGTTCACAACAAACGTGATTTTTTTGCCGATTTTGCTATCGCACTTGGCCGGTTTAATAATACTGGCGACCCGACCCAGCTAATTTGACAAGACTAGACTAATATGTCGTGATGGCCTAGTGGTTAAGGCGCCCGCCTCTCATGCAAGAGGTTGCGGGTTCGAATCCGGGCAAGTACCAATGTGACTTTTTCAATACATATGTACTTTCTAAAGTTTATCTTAGACATCACAGACATCGGTGAAGGAAAACATCGTGAGGAAACCTGAACTTGTAGTTAATATAAGCAGGCGTCCGTCACTCGCTCAAGGCCACGCGTTTTATGCCTACCGCTTCGCGTATCGTCGACGATACAACGAACACCGGGCTGTCGCGCGCCCGCCTGAGTGCTCGCGCGTCACGGGTTATAGCGCTGACTATCAAAATGCCGAAACCACGTAATTGTTGCGTGATTATTGTGCAATTCCCCTGTTTCCCAATTCTCCTGTTTCCCTTTTGAATATTTATTATAATTATTCACGCGGTTTTGGATATTTTCGACACTAAAATATAATAATCGGGAATTCAAGGAACGAAAAATATGTATCAGTCATTTTATTAAAAGAAAAAATATTTGATCAACAAATGAAAAAAAATACAATTTTTCTAAAACATTCGTTTTATTACCATTATCATCATACGTATAACCCTAGCAGATTTGTTGGACGACACGCACACACGTTAGTCGCGCGGCGGGCAAAAGAATCTCAACTCTCTTTGTGCGTACTTATGGTACATTTCTCCTCGCTGCAAACAGTTGGTATTATTATTATGATTTTGTAGGCTATTATAGCGTAGGTTTTTTCGTTTTTGTATTGGAGTGAAGTATCTGTTACGTAGTAACTATTTATTAATCTGTGATATAAGTCCGAAATCGCCAACCCTTCTTGAGCAAGCGTGGTGATCAATGCTCGTGCCTTCTCTGTATGAGAAGAGGCCTTTGCCCAGCAGTGGGACAGTTATAGGCTGGTATTATTTATTATTAGACTAATATGTATTATCATTCTGTCCTTTTCTCAAAGAAATTTAAAAAGAAAGATGCACTTATTTAGTTTAATTTGTGAAGAAGAGAATCAGTATTGTCTTATTTCTATTACAAGAAAGTAAACAAAATTGACAAAACCGCCCATGAACAATAAACAGACGAACGACAAAGCAAGACGTTCTCCATCGTTAGTAAACTTGTCTGTCTGTCTAGCGAGCCGTTAAGACTATGCAGAGACAGTTTTCAAAGGAATAGATACAATTTGATCTGACGTTTAATGTGTACTATACAGAAATAAGATTGTTCTTGGAGATGTCTAAAAAAGGATTGAGTATAATTGTTGTGAAGAGGAAGCGTGGGTTTACTTTGTTGCAATATTAGAAGGACTTGTTTGTTTTATTTGATAATGGGCGGTAATCCAAAGAGGAAGAATAAAATGTCTTGTAAATTGGTTTTGACTGGTCGGTGTAGGGGTTATATTGTGACCCTGACTGCTAAATCTAAGGTCTTCGATCGACTTCCAACATAAACAAACTTTATATTATTATGGTTACCGTGTTTTTTTGTTCTGTGTATAGATGGAATTTATTGATATTGTCGATACATAATATAAGTCTATAATTTATATAGATAAGTAAATCAGTTGTCTGGATACCAAAAACAAACTATGCATAGTTTGAGATCTAATGATCATGTGTGAGTTGTAAACAGGTTGTAATGTAATATTTAAAAACTGTTAAAATAAATCTACTACAAAATTGAAGAATAAAACGTGTTGTTAATTATTGACTTTACAAGACAACAAAAACAAATGGCTAATTTAAGTGTATAATAACTCGCTATATTCAAATACTTAACAAACTCCGCGGGATTAGCTGCAATAAATAATTCTAATCGCAGTTTCCCTTTATTCTCAAAGGCGAAGACCGCAACGTTTTGTCAACCGAGATAACGTCCGTTTGTCAAAAGATAGGATATTATTAGACCCCCAAAGAACCCTGAGGTCCCGACAAAACAATCTTGATAATTATTTACTTCAAAAGTGTATAAAAGAAGAGTTATATATTTCATCAATCATTTAGTTCGACAGGCCGCCCAATTTATCAAAATTAAAAGTTAGTGTCATTAGCTAAATTACAGTTTTCTATCCTTCCTCTTAATGGAATTTCGGAGATGTATAGCTACTGTCTATACTAGGTTTATAAAGACATTTATCTAACCCGGTAACTAGGCCATAATAATAAGTAACTTTAGGCAAATCTTTATTGCTGGAAAAAATAATAAATTATTGACTGGCGGTACGGCTGAGCAAGGCATAGATGTTACAAACCTTTCAAATTCTTGAATTTTGTCAATATCTACATAATATGAGCATGTTACACAGATGTAAACTGTATAACCTATGTCAAAGCCCTGATTCATAGAAAACTTGGAGTAATTCGCCATGAATATTTTCGTCTCCACCATACTAAAACTTTCCCATTCTAAATTCTTCCATTACAAAAAAAAAATAGGTACAATTTAAATGCTCACCAAAATAATCCGTTAGCCTACCAAAATGGATGAATGCTTTCCAAATATGGTTAGGTTATGTTAGAACTGTGACGCAGAAAGCGAAAAGGCAAGCGAACGCAGCGAGCGTGCCGCGGCATTGGCCGCCAATTTACCAGTCAGTCTGTCAGAAGCAGTCAAATTCATATAAAAAAAAAGTGAGCCGTCACGGGACGCCTGGCAGATGTGAAACATCGACATCCACACATCGAAACCACGGAAACGATATCCATGACCGAAATTTAGAAAAATGTTAGCCGCCATCTTGGATTCTGAAACGTGAGGCCAAGGCGCATAGCAAAAAAAGTAATATGATTGAAAAGAAACAAAGCAAAAGCGTGGCGAGCGTCGCCACGGCATGCATCGCCACGCCAGAAATTTGTTTTACGTGCGGCTATAGATGTTTCACATCAAAAGGTTTCGTAAAATATTTCTAGAATACTTTACGAAACACAATTTGGTAAGCATTTATTAATTCTGGCAGGCATTCCGAATTTATTGGTTCTACCAATAGGAACTTTTCTGGTAGGCATTTAAACCTAAGCCAACATTAATTAACCCTATAGCATTTGCAGTCTTGCTGACGTAAGTAAAATGTAAAGCAATAAAATCTTCCTACATAAGTGGGTCACATAGCTCCAAGTCATCCAGCGGTTTCTCCAACACTTCCTTATTCACAAAAGGCAAATTATTTTCCCTAATCAGCTTTCAACACCCTTTTCACATTTCGCGACCGCAGAATTCTTACTAACTCACAAGCTCATTAGGCAATGAAATTATCTCCGTACACACATTTACTTTCAAAATTCAAAGCATTTATTTCACTTAGACTATTTACAGGTACTTATGAATTTTCAAAGAGTCGGTCTGTTAGTCAGAAAAGAAAAGTGACGCTAATTGCCTGTTCCAAAACGTAGATCTCTATGGAGAAGTACAGGCAAGAAACTCCACGGACACTCTTTTAAAAATATCATGTTTTACAAAGTCTTGGTTACATTTTCTTTTTGGTGCTTCTACATGTGAAAACAATGTAAGTATGTAACAAAATAAACAAATACAAAATTAAAATAAAAAGTCAAAAAAAACTTTATTATTTGATAAATAACGAGCTTCTGCCCGCGGTTTCGCCTTACAAAGAACACACCTTCCAATTTTCATGCCTCTAGGACCAGCGCGCAGCGGTTGGGACTGTGCGTTGATATTTTAGTCAGTCAGTTTATAATAATACTAGCTGTCCCCTGCGGTTTCACCCGCATTTTTCGTTATTGCTTCGCTTCAGTGGGTAGCGTGATGGTATATAGCCTATAGCATTCCTCGATAAATGGGCTATCTAACACTGATATATTTTTTTAAATCGGACCAGTAGTTCCAGAGATTACCCCCTACTTACAAACTTACAAACCTACAAACTTACAAATTTTACCTCTTTATAATATTAGTATAGATTATGCTATTAGAGTTCCATCTAAATGAAAAACATATGTGTTTGTCTGTTCAATATAGTCGTCCCTGAAACTATTGAGTTTCGAAAAATAGCTTTTCACTTAAAGAAACTTTTATACTAGTTCAACCCGCATTTGGATGTTTTTTTCTTTCTGTAAAGATCTATTCTAGAAACCTACTTTGTTTCTACAGTTTTTCTTATATTCTTTTTTTTATTCAACAAATTTTGACGGATTCAACATCAAATCGAATTTTTGATCAACGGCATTAATAAGAGAAAAAAATCTATTTGCCTTTTTCAAACGCCTGTTTAAACGAAAATTAAAAAAATAAGCATATTTTGCTCTTTAAAAAATAAATATGACACATACTAATTCTAACAAATATTAATTTCCCTCCCAATCGGTTATAAGTTTTAAGGATTATTTGATAACATTGTTATTGTAGCCATGTTTTTAGTTTTTCTCCCCCATTTGATAAGGGTTGACGTGAAAAGGTACCTAGTTTATTTGTAGCTTACAATGAACACTTTTATATTTATATACGAGTATATTTTCGCAAAAAGTTGTCAACTACGAAAATAACAGGCTGCTATCGTCAAATAGGACTTGACAGGTTATTATCACAATGAAATAATGGACGTAGTGGAATGGGCTTTTAAAAGGCTTTATAATAATCGTTAGAATCGAAATACGTACGTGTAACACTTGGGCCCTAGTCTGCTATTGCAATCGTGTCTCAATGACCAGTCATCGGCCGGATATTTGACAACTTTGACAGTTTTTGTATGGGAAAAGTGTCAAAAGTTTGACGTTACACGTCAAAAATCGATTATTGAGACACGATTATAATAGCAGACTAGGGCACATGTGTATAATACTACGCGCCGCAATCTCGGGTCCAATTGAATGGGGGGTGACGGACAAACCACGCCCGTCGCACTATTCAGTTAAACCAATAAAATACAACCGATTTAGAACACATGACATTGTGAGTGGGACAATTTAATTCAAATGATTATATTTTCACACGTTATAAATTCGTGCAAAACAGGAGTTAGCAGGTGTTCCGACCGCTGATTTCGCCCGCTCCGATCAAAACAGGAAAATCATAATGATTTTTGAACGGTGTTTCGGACGACCCTTTTTTTTAAAGCTGATTTGTTCTGGAGTGGGCAATTTTTTCGACCAGGATGGGCAAATCTCGACGGGCAAAACCCCTAATAAGCAAAATACTGTATTTCTAATTTAAAAATCATTATAATTAACTCCGGACTCGTTCGGTCCGCTAATAAATCAAATTCAATCTGTTGTTATGTTGTGTCATTTGTCAAATTTCGAGTTTGCAATTAATTATTATTTATTTTATACAAAGTTAAAGGGTACATTTTAGTATAAGTATAAGACACATTGTTTTGACGAATATAAGAATTCCTGTACGTTTTCAATGTTCCCGAAAATTCTTTTTCGTACACCTCTTCGAGATCCATGAAATTTTCAAAGAACTCCCAAATTATACACAATATTTTTATAAAAGAATGCTGCCAGTAAAATTGGAATAGGATATTCAATAAGTAACATAAATATCGATATTTATGGGATAAACACATCAATCAATCAGACGTGTTCATGTTGTCTCCTGAGACAAGAAGTTTACCTGAAGCTGAAAATTAATAAAATATTCACGGGAAAAACAAATACCTTCATAACATTTATAATATATATTACTTAAAAAAATATTCTGTTAACACATTTCTTTTCAGAAGCTGAAAAATAATCCATACTAATATTATAAATGGGAAAGTGTGTCTGTCTGTCTGTCTGTCTGTCTGTCTGTCTGTCTGTCTGTCTGTTTGTCTTTCTTTCACGGCAAAACGAAGCGACGGATTAACATGATTTTTTAAGTGGAGATAGTTGAAGGGATGGAGAGTAACATAGGCTACTTTTTGTCTCTTTCTAACGCGAGCGAAGCCGCGGGCAGAAGCTAGTAAAAAATAATTCATAGCATTTATTTTTTATCGAAATTTTGTGCGACAATATATTTCAAGAAATGTGGATAACCATCGCGGTAATTTAATAGAATTTGCAAATTAAAACAGCCTACTTGACAAGCAATATTCTCTTTTTGCAGCCTGAAATTTCACTAAAAAAAAATATATTGAAACTTTTCTAAAGCTAACATCTTTGTAATATTCTACGTCAACCAAAGGCTTCGAACTTTATACCTCCACTTTAAAGCTCCGTAAAACTGTTAGCGTATGTAAAATACACGGCTCGCGAGTGAAAATCCAATTTGAAGTGGTTTGTACCAGATCACACCGGTTTGAGGCGGTTCAGCGGTGGCGGTTGGATTTATTTGCATTTATATTGAAGGAAATAAACAATGCTGATTCTGCCAGTTATGCGATGGTGCCTTACATATTGTCGTTTGTTTGTTTATCTTAAAGTTTAACCCTTTGAATACTCTAATTACAGACACAATTAAAAAAGCATTGTGTCTCGCGCGGATCCACGTCCTAGATACACGAACATTTAAACTTTTGAGTACACGTGTTTCGAGACACAATAGAATGACAATAACAACACGACAGCCGGCTGTCGCTTGGTCGTTAAAAGTCAAAGTTTATCTTGGACAACACAGACATCGGTGAAGGAAAACATTGTGAGGAACCCTGGACTGGTAGTGAATATAAGTTCAGAATCGCTAAACCGCCTTGAGCAAGCGTGGTGATCAATGCTTGTGCCTTTTCTGTATAAGATACAGTGATAAAGTAATAGGCTGGTGTTATTATTTCATTACTAGCTTCTGCCCGCGACTTCGTCTGCGTGGATTAATAGTTCCCGTTCCCGGGGGATTTCCGGGATGAAAACTACCCTATGTCCTTTCTCGGGTCCCAGACTATATCTGTACCAAATTTCATTCAAATCGGTTCAGTAGTTTAGGCGTGAAGAAGAGACAGACAGACAGACAGACAGAAAGACAGACAGACAGAGTTACTTTCGCATTTATAATATTAGTATGGATGTTTAGTAAAGCCAATTATATATTTTTTGTGTTTTGAGTGAATTTACTAGAGGTTGCTATTATTGTATATACAATGGAACTATTATCATTTCAAATGTGCTCCAATATCGCGTTGAAAAGTGTATTTCTATGTTTTAAAGTGAATAAATAAGCAATAAAGTTGTAATAAATAAAGACGGGCCAGTTGGTCTAGTGGTTAGTGACCCTGACTGCTAAGCCTGAGGTCGTGGGTTCGATTCCCACCCAGGACAAACTTTGTGTGATGAGCATGATTGTTTGTTCTGTGTCTAGGTGTAATTTATCTATAATATGTATGTATTTAGAAAGTATATAAGTATGTATATCAGTTGTCTGGTTACCATAACACAAGCTCTGCTTAGTTTGGGATCAGATGACCGTGTGTGAGTTGTCCTAAGATATTAGATATTATTTAAAAAAAAAAGAATTATCGACACAATAGACTTGTATAGTGTCTATATCAATACAATTCACATAAATACATTGTATTTTGGGAAATGGCTGTATGAATAGTGAAGGTTATTCAAACTGTGACCTAGGAGTCAATGCTTTACTGTAACTTCGTGAACAAATCATAGACCGCGAAACCATTATAATATTAGTATGTTAGTGTACCTTTAATGCTTTCGACCTATACAAGGTGAATTTTTGGTCCTGCACCATTCGCTAGGAGATGATTCTACCCATGAAAACAAACAATTTTTATTATGGAACCAACTCTGAAATCTCGAAAAAAATATCAGCTGTTTCATATATTACGGTCGGAGGGCATTGAACTTTTGTTAGGAACAGCTGATATTTTTTTCGCGGTTTCAGAGTTGGTTCCATAATAAAAGTTGTATGTTTTCATGGGTAGAATTATCTCCTAGCGGGTGGTGCAGGACTAAAAATTCACCTAGTATATCAATAAATCACTCACTAATTCAGTTTTTTTGTTTTCGAGATCCAATAAAAAACCGTTAAAATAGTCAAACAATTTAATTTCGATAAAAAAACATGTGGGAGTGCGATTTCCAGATCTAACAGTGTTATAGGGTCTTTCTACCTGGAGTTCGCAAGTTGATGTTGTGAATGTGTACGACACCTGTCTAGCGGGGTAGGCAGACCACCAACATTATCTTTTTACTAGCTGACCCACGCAGTTTCATCCGCGTTACATTAGGTTTTTGGTTACGGCTTCGCTCCCGTGGGACATGTAGCCTATGTTACTCAGGGATAATGATTCTTTTCAACCACAGACAATTAAGTTTAAGTAATACGACCCACGCTTTTTAAGAAGTATTGCCATAACAAGCCAGTCTTGCCCAGAAGGTGTCAGGCAAAAATAAAACAGGAAGTTTTTTTACTCAAATTAACATTGAGTTTTTGATTTATTACCAAACCAACTGTATGCCTACGCAACAAAGGTTTCTTTGACGAGAGAAAAATTACGCTATTCATCAAAAAAAGTTCATTACAGAAACAAGAAAAGGGTTGCAGAAATGACGAAAAACTCATAAAAACTTATCACGTAACATTATTAAAAAGTTTGCAAATTACTATGTCGCTCATGAGTCTTTCATTAATTACATGACTGGGTATATTTCATACAATTACTAAATAATAATTATTAATTACTAGCAACTCGCCCCAGCTTCGCACGGGTGTTAAAATATTTGGAAATCCTACCTTTTCCTACTATATTATGCACGTGTATAAATCTTTTTCATGAATCGCTTAATCTATTAAAAAAAATTGCATCATTATCTTTTGCTTCGTTTTAACCTTTCGTCGACCAAGCGACAGCCGGCTGTCACGCTGCTATTCTTTCTGTTGTGTCTCGAATTACGTGTGTTCGAAGGTTAACATAGGGATAGACAAACTGCGGAGAGCGACTTTTTTTATACTGTCTAGTAATTGACCTAATATAGTGTCTAACCTTGTCCTAATTATATGAAACTAGCATTCTTTCTGCGGTTTCACCCGCATTTTTCGTTACTGCTCCGCTCCCGTGGGTCGTAGCGTGATGGTATATAGCCTAAAGCATTCCTCGATAAATGGGCTATCTAACACTGAAAGAATTTTTCAAATCGGACCAGTAGTTTCAGAGATTATCCCCTACATACAAACTTACAAACTTACACTCTCTTACTCTTTATAATATTGGTATAGATTGGACAGTCAGCTAGAACATTAGCTATTTTATTAGAAAATAAGGTATTATTAAAGCAACTGTCCGCCAGATTTTATTCTTCAGTTACTAGGAAACACGAGACCCTTTGGTTAAACTTTCTTGGTCGATGTGTTTTCCATATAAACTAACACTTTTATTTAATATTTTGATAGATTTGCGCGTCGAAATATCTATGTATTGGCAGAATACGAGTATGTCATTCATGACAAAATTTTATATAGCAAATATTAAAAGTAGGAAAGTATATACCAAAAGTTAAACTCCTTCTCGCTTGTATATGCAAAAAAGCTTTGTGACTTAAAGCATTTTTCTTTCATATGAATGTTTATTAGAAAAACTGCTTATTCAGCTGTGGTACAAATAAAGAATTTCTATGTAAATGAAATACTTGAAACATACAATTCCAAGGTATTCTGCCAAATAACGATAAACGACGAAAAACTTCAATCTTTTTTCCATAATTTCTTTCTAATCTATTTCTCTTTCTTAGAAAAATATTGATAAAACTTTTACAAGCTCTTTCTTGGCAGCAATTACTCTTGTTTAGGTATTCTTAGAAGCATTTATTGAAGCCTTTTTTCTTCCAAGTATTAGGCTGGTATTATTTTATTGTTGTGTTAGACTGGCCTGTTGGTCTAGTGGTTAGTACCTACTGCTAAGCTGTTCTGTGTCTGGGTGTCATTTATCTATAATATGTATGTATTTATAAAGTAAAATAATACCTATAACTGTCCCACTGCAGGGCAAATGCCTCTTCTCATACAGAGAAGGCACGAGCTTTGATCACCACGCTTGCTCAAGACAGGTTGGCGATTTCGGACTAATATTAACTACAAGTCCAGGTTTCCTCACGATGTTTTCCTTCACCGATGTCTGTGATGTCTAAGATAAACTTTATAAAGTATATAAGTATGTATATCAGTTATCTGGTTACCATAACACAAGCTCTGCTTAGCTTGGGATCAGATGGCCGATGGCCGTGTGTGACTAGTCCCAAGATATTTATTTGTTTATTTGATGTTGTTCTTTTTACTTTGATATGATTTTTAAATTTCTTGACAAAACTTGGCTCATTTTGGAGCCCGAGGGCGATCCGTGATCAGTGTAATAAATCAGTCGGAAAACTTTAAGTTAAACTTAAACATCTATAGGTTTTAACATTGCAAATATACGTTAATTATTGCAATGTCTACTTTATGACAATAAGATTCAGATATAGGAGAACTACAATTTTGTATGTCTATTATATAAAAGTAAAATCTCGATATTTTTTCTCTCAGCTGGCAGTTGTTTTATCCAACTGATTTGCTTATTTTTTAGTACGAAATTAATCATGAGAAGTTGTCATCGGGTATATAAAACTACCTGACTTTACCCTTCTTAAGTTATACACAAGTTTCAAGTCTTTCTTCAGATATTATAAAATTAACTAGCTTACGTCCACGTCTCCACCCACGTGGATATTTACCTACTATTCAGTCCCTTCAGGGGTCGAATTAAAAAAAAACTTTCCTATCCTATTGTACACGACCAGCGGTTTGAATTGTGAAAAGAAAGAAACAGACTGAAAAAAAAGCAAATGAAATAAATAAAATATCAATTCTAAATCAAATAAAACAAAAGAATTTGTTAGATTACAGATATTTACTGGATTCTTAGAATTGTTAACGCAGCTTATTGGAAATAAATACAAATAATGGTTCGATAATAACGCCGCAAACGATTCTTTATAACTGAGCTTTACAAGATATGAAATCTATGTAACAAGAGATTTTTTACACCGATTTTCAGGTTTTCGAAAACCCGCCTTTTTCTTCGATCACATAATATTCGGATCTGCCGGATCAACGGGAATATTACATTGAGGACGGAATTACGGATCAATTTAAATTGGATTATCTTTTTTATATTGAACAGAAATTCCATTAAAGTATGCGGATTAAGTTGTCGTCACAATATAAAAGTAAGGAACGAAAAGTCTCCAAGTTAAACGGTAAACACTTAAAAAGCTATTGCTTTTGGATTCAGTTTGACACGACTAAGAGGTTACATTAAATGTTTATACGGGATGATAGAAAGGTAAATTTGGAGCGGTCACGTAAAAAAGAGGAATGAATAAAAAAACATCCTGAGACAGTTAACACACCATTTGGTTCTAAATAAGTATAGCTTGTACTGTGGTAACTAGACAACTGATAAACATACTTATATAATTTGTGAATACATACACATTTTAAGTCAATTACACCCAGGCATAGGACAAACAATCTTGCTGAGTGGGAATAGAACCCAAGAAGCTTAGCAGTCAGGGTTACTACACATATCTTACTAAGGCCAAAGGAAATATCTATAGAGTTTTTAAAGAGTTATATGAAGGAGAAAAGAGTGACAAGATGCTTGACAAAACGGGGGAGAAAGAAGAACGAAGTAAATCGTGAATTAGAGGCTTACTATTGACATACAATCTCGTACCTACTCTAACCAAAATATCAAATCTATTGTCGACAACGTGTTTATCAGATATTCAATTACAAGTAAGTTTGCTAAATCGTCCTTAAAGCTAACTTATTTTTAACCGACTTCAAAAAAAGGAGGAGGTTTCTCAATTCGACCATATATATGCTTTTTTTATGTTTGTTCGCGGATAACTTCGTCGTTTTTGAGCCGATTTTGATGATTCTTTTTTTGTTTGATAAGTCATGATCCAGAAATATAAATTTTATGGCGATCGGTTCAAAAGTACTTAAAAAATTTACGAAATATAGTACTATCGACAAAATTGAATCATTACCCATTTCGACGACAAATCGTTTGAAGCTGTCAAAATAATAAGACTAGACGTGTGACATTTTTAATACATGTTAACGCGATTGTCGACCTAATTGTATTTGATTGTCTGAAGGAAAATAAGCTTATGGTGGGTCATGATTCCATTGGGTCGATTGTACATTGACGATATGTGCGTAACTTCAAGTTTCTATTTTTTTTGGGTTCCGTACCTCAAAAGGTAAAAACGGAACCCTTATAGGATCACTTTGTTGTCCGTCCGTCTGTCAAGACCCTTTTTCTCAGAAACGCGTCGAGATATCAAGCTGAAATTAATATCACATACTCAAGTCTGCTATCACTCAAAGCCGTGAAAAAATCAAGTTTCTAATTCAACGCAAAAAAAGATTCGGTGGTTTATATTGCATATTTAGAAATTTGCAAGAGAATCAAAACCTATAGGGTACTTTCCATTGACCAAGAATCATGAAATTTGGCAAGAAGCAAGGTCATGTAGCACAAGTAAAGTAAAAACTCCGAAAACCGTAAATTTGTAGTTAGTTCACACTTTTTCTCAGAAACGCGTCGAGATATCAAGCTGAAATTAATATCACATACTCAAGTCTGCTATCTCTCAAAGCAATGAAAATATCAAGTTTCTAAATCAACGCAATAAAAAGATACGGCGGTTTATATTGCATATTCAGACATTTTCAAGAAAATCAAAACTCAAAACCTATAGGGTACTTCCCATTGACCTAGAATCATGAAATTTGGCAAGAAGCAAGGTCATGTAGCACAAGTATAGGGAAAACTCCGAAAACCGTAAATTTGTAGTTTGTTCACATCAGATGTCAGTCTGTTCGTCCGTCTGTCAAGAACGTTTTTCTCAGGAACGCGTCGAGATATCGAGCTGAAATTAATATCACTTACCTACTCAGGTTTGCTATCTCTTAGCAGTGAAAAACTCTAGTTTCTAAATCAACGCGATAAAAATATACAGCGGTTTTTATTGCATATTTAGACATTTCCAAGGGAACCAAAACTCAAAACCTACAGGGTACTTCCCATTAACCTAGAATCATGAAATTTGGCAAGAAGCAAGGTCATGTAGCACAAGTAAAGGGAAAACTCCGAAAACCGTAAATTTGTAGTTAGTTCACATCAGGCGTCCGTCTGTCCGTCTGTTTGTCAAGAACCTTTTTCTCAGAAACGCGTCCAGATATCAAGCTGAAATTAAAATCACATACTCAAGTCTACTATCCCTCAAAGCAATGAAAAAATCAAGTTTCTAAATCAACGCAATAAAAAGATACGGCGGTTTATATTGCATATTTAGACATTTCCAAGGGAACCAAAACTCAAAACCTACAGGGTACTTCCCATTGACCTAGAATCATGAAATTCGGCAAGAAGCAAGATCATGTAGCACAAGTAAAGGAAAAACTCTGAATCCATAAGATTGTAGTTAGTTCACATCCGTCCATCCTCCCGTTAGTCCGCCTCCGCCTGTCAAGACCCTTTTTCTCAGAAACGCGTCGAGATATCAAGCTGAAATTAATATCACATACTCAGGTCTGCTATCTCTTAAAGCAGAGAAAAACTCAAGTTTCTAAGTCAACGCAATAAAAAGATACGGCGGTTTATATTTCATTTAGAAATTTGCGAGGGATTCAAAACCTATAGGGTACTTTCCATTAACGGAACCCTCGTTGCGCGAGTCCAACTCGCACTTGACCGGTTTTTTTTTCGTTTCATATTACTTTTCATTGGGTCTCGACACTAAAAAGTAAAAAAGAATAAACTTTTTCCAAAAAAAAAATAACTTCCTTCAAAAACTAAAAACACAAAAATAACTTATGTTTCGGAAGTCGGTGGCTTCTCTTCTGCCAATTAATTTGTGTTGCCACAGACTTCCAAAATTTTAGTTATTTTTGTGTTTTTAGTTTTTAAGGTAAAAAATGCCCAAGGCATTTAGTCGTGTTTGTATTTATTCATTTTGTGCCCAAAGTGTAGACAACAGTGCCAAAAGTATAATGTTCACGTAAGTTTAAAACTTTACTTATATAAAAAAAATCATCTCTAAAGCAGAAAACATATCCGCTATACCAAAAAAAAAAGTTGATGTAACTTCTATCTTGTATCAACTTGAAATCCCTTAAAATCCTCTTAGGTACCGGAGTTCTATTATAGGCCGCGGTGGCCACTCTATAAGAATTATAGCTTTATAGCCTTCTTATTATTATCTCGAGCGGAAAATTATTTCCCCATTTTTATTTAACAATTTTTCATTTCCACTCCATTGGTTTAGTACGTAATTGAATAAACTTGAAGTACTCTTATCGCTCCAAAAAATATTTTAAATGGTTTCATATTCATATTCATATTCTTTATTGCACACAAAAAAACATAACATAATAAACTTATAGCAAACAAAAGACTATTACTTTTATTTTAATATTAGTTTCCTAAATAGATTTAGTTTTAGATTATATTGTAGTGGTACTTCAAAAGTATTCGAAATCAAACCGATTACCGAATTTATTATAGGGCCAAACAGGACTTAGTAGACTTAATGTTAACTAGATTTTTTAATTTAAAATATCGTTAAAAAAAATTGTATAGCTTCTAGCTTTCGCCCGTGGCTTTACTCGCGTCAATGACAAAACTGCCTTCCCATATATGTCCCTTCAGGGTTTTAATTTCACAGCCAGTCAATCAGACGGTTTACCATTTTATATCGTCCTTGTTAAGGTCCGATATCGCAGAAGCAGATTAAATTTGCATGTTGTTTTAACCTATGAGAAATCATTGCACTCTTGTATATAAAATATATATATATATACTAGCTTCTGCCCGCGGCTTCGCTCGCGTTAGAAAGAGACAAAAAGTAGCCTATGTTACTCTCCATCCCTTCAACTATCTCCACTTAAAAATCACGTCAATCCGTCGCTCCGTTTTGCCGTGAAAGAAAGACAAACAGACAGACAGACAGACAGACACACTTTCCCATTTATAATATTAGTATGGATTTGTAATGAAAGTAACAGTGTAAACGATTGTTGGTTAACCCAATAAATACATAAATAAATCCCGGATTTAAAAGTTGGACAAGTAACGTTTTAGCCTACGAGACAAAACATAGCGCACTTTGTATTTGTAGGAATCACCTATGTCTACCAAATAAATTTATTTGAATTCTAATCTTGATTTAAGACTTAAGTTCAAGGTCCCTTAGTGACAAAACTTAATTTGTTTCTTGCTCGTTCTTCCATGAGAACCTACTGTTTGGCACAAAAAACTAGCTTTAATTTTCTGACTGACTGACTTCTTGACAATTCAAGAATAAAAATGGTGTATTTGAATAAAATATTTTTGGGTTTAAGTTAATCGGTTCAATTGTTCAGCCATGAAAACGTTTTTAGAAAGACTGTTTTTTTTTTCGCATTTATAATAATAGCATGGTTAGTGGGCCTTTGTCGTATGAAATTAAACCTTAATGCTATTGAACATTCGTTTTTAATTTGATCTAACGTGTTGAATTCTTTTACTAATGTCCTAACTGTTTGTGAATTGTGACAATTGTTGACTGACGTTTATTCCGCAAAAAATGAATATAGCTCTTACATTGGATTATCACATAGGTTTTGGCTATATAACATCATACAAGTGTGTGTACAAAGTATACAAAATGGGTACAAAGCAGGAAAACGCACGACGGAGTAGTGTCGCCGAGCAGTCTGCTTGTGACCATGGCAGGTGTAACCCTGCCAAAACGTCAAGCGAAAAACAAACAAAAAGGTACGTGCGCGTTAAATCCCGTAAAACAGTAAAATATTAATATGCAACGCGAAAGTTTAAAGTATAATACAGAAAAACGCAGATAAACAGTCAATTGTAGGTAAATATAAATAGCAGTTCGACAACATTATTATTATTATTTAGGGAAAACATATTTGTTTCTTAGCTTTCTAGCTAGTTTTAAGCTACATCAACGGGTCTCAGACCAAGTCAATGTAGCGTGTGGTGAGTTTTTATGTTGAAGGTTGAGTGTTGTGTATTATTATTATTATTTAAGTGGTGTAATGTAAGGTATCTGTAAAATAGTATAGATTTTAACAGTATAGTACTTTTAAAGTTTATACTATTTTACAGATACTACCTAAATTGAATAACTATTTTAATTGAATCATATCTCATGACTAAATTATTAAACTTTAAATTAAAGAAGCCCTCACTGGTAAAGTAATATCCGTTTCTCCCACCTAGAAAAGGTTAATGAGTAATTAACAAAAACTTTAATAGAGAATAGGTATAACGTTTCTTAGCAGTTGAAAAATAGAGGGTAATTTATTTTAATGAATACCGCTAATATGTATTAAATAGACATTATATTAATTGTTACCTTATTTCATAATAATAAATTTATTAGCAATAATTTTCTAAGAGTTAATAATAGGCGAGACGACGAAAAAAAAGTAATTGGTCCGTCATTAAGATTATTAAAAAATTTTGGACACGTATTTTTTCTTTTATCTCGTAAACGAAAAATGACGACGATACAGTGCTTTGAAGTTGTGCGTGACGTCACGATCAGATATAATTTTTGCATTGCGGTGACGTCAAAAGCCCCCATTCCTGAACTATGTTGCTCTTTATCTTTGTATTTTTTTATTATTTTAATGAAGCAAAAAATACGTATCCCGTATTTTTTTATCTACAAGACGGACTAAACAGAATGCCATTTTTTTATGTTGTCGTCATCCCCATTCACTTTCTTTTTATTAGCTGTCAACATGTGAGTTATCCAATGTTCGAATTACATAGTGAATAAAGCAGACTGCCACCACTGCGTGGTGCGTGCGTTCTTCTTAGCCTTTTCCAAACTGTGTTGGGGTCGGCTTCCAGCCTAACCGGATTCAGCTGAATACCAGTGTTTTTCGTGAAGCGACTGCCTATCAGACCTCCAGAACCCAGTAACTGGGCGACACGATACCTCTTGGTTAGCCTGGTCAGACTATCTGGTTTACCCATAACGACTGTCAAAATTCTACGAATGACAACCGGGACCAACGGCTTTACGTGCTTTCGAGATGTCAGTGATGTCCAAGATAAACTTTAGAAAGTACATAATATATGGATACGACATTTTCAGTGTCACTATCGCTTATGAAGACTAAAAAGTTGCGTTTTTTTAATGGATATGGTGATCCCTTCAAAAATTTTTGTTCATCCAATAAACTGTAAGTTCCACAATAAACATGTTCCACGGAAACACCGAAACTGGTTAAAAAACTGAATGTGCGTACTATTTGCAACGGCTAATTCTGTTCAGTCATGTAGCATGAAAGAGTAACAAACTCCCATTAATCACAACAAAGTTTCACGTTTAAAGTAATAGCAGAAAACTGGATTTTAGGTCAAAGTTGTTAGTCAAGGTTAAAGCGCCATCTCTCATAAAAAAACCGATCAAGTGCAAGTCGGATTTGCGCAACGAGGGTTCCGTTAATTTGTTTTTTTGTTTTGTGAAATAACTACAAAGTTACGGTTTTCGGAGATTTCCTTTACTTGTGCTACATGACCTTGCTTCTTGCCAAATTTCATGATTCTTGGTCAATGGAAAGTACCCTATAGGTTTTGATTCCCTTGCAAATGTCTAAATATGCAATATAAACCGCCGTATCTTTTTATTGCGTCGAATTTGAAACTTGATTTTTTCACTGCTTTGAGACTTTGAGAGATAGCAGACTTGAATATGTGATATTAATTTCAGCTTAATATCTCGACGCGTTTCTGAGAAAAGGGCCTTGACAGACGGACGGACGGACGGACGGACAACAAAGTGATCCTATAAGGGTTTGTTTTTACCTTTTGATGTACGGAACCCTAAAAATACTAATGTGACATTTGCGATTCATTGCACTTTTCTAAATAGGCATTAGCATACACCCCGTTGCTCTCTAGCGTCGGTTGTCATTCGTTGAATAGATCTTTACGAGAAGTCAGTAGCTAAAAAGTCTGACTAACAGAATAACCGAGGGGTATCGTACCCAGCAACTGGGTTGTAAAGGTCTGATAGACACTCGTTTCTTGTCAAACACTAGTATTTAGGTTGAAAAGGACAAAAGATTCAGACGCTGTCTAATTTGACCGGACTAAACTAATATTTTATTTTCTGTCCTTTTCTTAATAAAAGAGAGAGATTCACTGAACTTAGTTTAATTTGTGAGAATCGGCACCAAACATTTTACAAACAACCAATCATTGTAATTTCTACCTTAAAACAATGACATAACACGCAATAAACCTAAAGCTAAAATAAATGGCCATAGCCAGAGTCTGAATGGCCAATAGACTTACTTGAACTTAAAGCCTACGACCATTATTTCTGACGATTCACCAGAGAAGTTCTAGTAGGTACTTAGGCTTACTAGAGTACGTTGAAGTACGTTGACGGGAAAGACCGACCAGCCATAATACGCGTACTTGTGTAAAGGTCTATCGCCTATTTAATGGCATTTTGTACCAAAGTTTGGCCCTTTTACGTTCATTATTTCTATGAGAAGCTTATTTATTAACGGGAGTACTTATTGGTCGAGGTAAGTTACTTATAGTTCGTTGATGGTTTTTTTTAGATTTACATAATGGACGTATCTTAAGAGGACGAATTGGAAATTTTGGCATCAGTGATCTCTATTTTTGTCAGTAATTACGAAACGAATAAAAATATGAGTTGGTGATCTGAACAGTTCATGATGAAAACCTTATTTTGTTAAAGTTCATTACACGATTAAGTAACTTTTGCAACAGAGAAAACAATATCAAACATACCTCTTTTTAAATAGAATTTCACATTTTATGGGCAAACGGGACCGATTTTAGCCTCTCAACTTGCTCTGTAGACAAGTCTATAAATACTCCTTAAAATTGTAAGAGGAATTTCTCAAGTTATCATTTCCGACTAAATAAAATAGCAAAAAGCATTTTGTCGTTTACGTCGTTTTGTTATAAGCTAATGCGCATATGCAATCCTCGCCCCGCTGAGACGCTCAGTCCCCTCTTGACCATTGTCAGCGACGGGTCTGTGCTAGTCGGCTTCCGGACTGCATCGGCGATTGCGTGATCAAATTTAGCGGTTTTATTGAATAAGGATGGGAAAAATGAAAGAAAAATGTTCCAAAAGGAAAAGAAGAGCATGTCTTTTAGAAAAATGTGCAATTATGTGCGAAAATAAAGTATGTTTTCATAATGAATTGTGAAATGTGAAGCGGTGGTAGTTTACTATAAAAGATGACGTTCAAAAAGTCACTTTGACTGTGACTTCAATGATGTTTATTTTTGTGATAAAACTGAAACTATGGAGTCGTCAACTTGCAACAAAAATAAAGACAGCTTCCTTTTTAGGGTACGTAGGTATGAAAAATTCCTAAACGTACTAACGTTTTGTAAAAGCTATACATAGGTAATATTATTATTTCTAAAACACTTTTTCTTGTATCTTCTAGAAATGAAAACGACGCTCTACCGAATTATACAGAGTTGCAAAATGTGTAAGTTTTTATTGCTATGTATTATTCAATATTACAATCAATATACCTACGAATTCAACGATAAAGTTAAAATTAAAGGACTTCTTTTATTTTAGAAATGCTGATACTAATGACACTAATATATCACAAAACGAGAGCATTCCCACAGCTACAGTGAGTATATTAGACAATTTTGTCCTTTATACATAACCGACGTACCTATTAGTCGAAATATGTTATCTGTGAAGTTAGTACTAGCACAGATTAATAAATAGTTACTACGTAACAGATACTTCACTCCAATACAAAAACCAAAATACCTACGCTATAATAGCCTACAAAATCATAATAATAATACCAGTTGTTTGCAGCAAGGAGAAATGTACCATAAGTACGCACTAAGAGAGTTGAGATTCTTGTGCCCGCCGCGCGACTAACGTGTGTGCGTGTCGTCCAGCAAATCTGCTAGGGTTATACGTATGATGACAATGGTAATAAAACGAATGTTTTAGAAAAACAATTATTATTTTATTTGTTGATCGAATATTTTTTAGTTTGATAAATTGACTGATGCATATTTTTCGTTCCTTGAATTCCCGACTAATATATTTTAGTGTCAAAAATATCCAAAACCGCGTGAATAATTTTAATAAATAATCAAAAGGGAAACAAGAGAATTGGGAAACAGGGGAATTGCACAATAATCAGGCAATAATTACGTGGTTTCGGCATTTTGATAGTCAGCGCTGTACCCGTGACGCGCGAGCACTCAGCCGAGCGCGCGACAGCCCGGTGTTCGTTGTATCGTCGACGATACGCGAAGCGGTAGGCATAAAACGCGTGGCCTTGAGCGAGTGACGGACGCCTGGTACTAGGCCCTAATTTATTTATATTTTCAGATTAGCAGAGAGTGTTCGAGTGATAAAGTTTCTACAGAACTGTCAATTAATTGCCCTACTGAGGCACCAGTAAGGAATCGTTTTATAAAACACAATAGATTGTCTGATTTTGTCGGAAAAGTTGGAAGCAGGTTTCAATGGTTGCCTAGATATGAGAACCAAAAAAATAATTTATAAACATAATCAATATCCGTGAAGTGATTGATGTAAATAAATAAATAAATACACAATGGGCAAGAAAAACATTTCCCTGCGCCATGCTATCACATTCCATGTGCGATTTTGATATCTATTTTTTATATTTGTTTCAGAAGAAGCCGGAGGTACAAGAATAATAGATGTGAACCACTTTGTAACAGAACTTATAAAGTTCTCTGAACAGAAGTCTTTGTGGATTAGCCACATTAAAATTTGAGTCTGAACATCACGTAGACTTGTAAAATCGTCATTGGCTGATGTAAACAAAGACGCCGTTGCTGGAGTTATGACTGCTGGTTGTGGTCAAGCACAGCTCAATCAAATTTTGTTCTTGAGTAGGTTTACCCAACATGTCCGATTTTACTTACAATAAAATGCATAACGATATCTGTGATGACTTGATGACTGGGAAGAGACTGCATGGAATGAGATGAAAAAGGCTGACGATAGAGAAAAAGAAGCTGCAATAAAAGAAGGAGTGCGAGAGCGAGGCATATTTCAGTCCGATAGTCTGAGTCCATTGTGGTTCTGTTTAGCCCTGAATCCTATCAGCACATTGTTGGAGGGTTCCGGACTATCGGTTGCGCAGTGGTGGTCAGGCTATAATGGAAGCATAAGGCATCAACGTCGCCGACATGAAGCAAGCGTTGAAGGAGCGCTTCTTTGGCCGCCTGAACAAATTTTTAAATAGTGTTTTATCATGCCGGTTTCAAATGGACTCAGACAGAACTGGACGCCCTAGATAGGAGGATCCGCAGTCTGCTGACCGCAAATCGGATGCATCATCCACAATCATCTGTAATGAGACTGTATATCCCACGGAAGTGTGGTGTGGGATTATTTCCTGAATGCCGACATGGGGATGCGTCGGGATGTGGTTTAGGTGCAAACCTGTATTAATGAATACTAATTAACGCAGGGTGGTATGGCAGAGCAAGGAGCTCCATGGACGGTTTCATCGGGTCTTACATGGACCCGATTTCCTAGCGTTCGTATCCTGGCTACGCTTTGGTGACCTCTTTGAGGAAACCGAAGGTTTTGTCTGTGCAATAATGGACGAAGTTATGATGACAATCAACTACCGGAAATACATTGTAAAGGACGGCATGGTTGACATTATGTCGGGCATGCCACCATCCCGAGGAATCCATCCATCACATTATTTCTGGGTGTTCTAGTCTGGCTAACGGAAACTATTTGCACAGACACAATCTTGTAGCCAGGAGTATTCATCAGCAACTTGCCTTGAAATACAGTCTTGTGCAATCAGAAGTACCGTAATACAGGTATGTGCCCGACCCAGTTCTTGAGAATGACCATGTCACATTGTACTGGGATCGATCTATCATTACTGACAGGACTATTGTTGCTAACAAACCTGACATAGTGGTGATAGATCGATTAGAGGGTCGTGCAGTGATTGTTGATATTGCTGTCCCGCATGACGGGAACCTCGTTAAAACTGAGAAAGATAAGCAGACCAAATATCTCGACTTGGCTCGCGAGGTTGTCGACACGTGGGATGTGGATTCAGCAGTCATTGTGCCGATAGTCGTGACGGCCAATAGCATAATAGCAAAGAGCCTCGACCAACATCTGAGTAGGCTCTCGCTAGGCAGCTGGGTCAAGGGTCTGATGCAGAAAACGGTACTCCTGGACACGGTGCGCATTGTCCGGAGGTTCCTCTCTCTGGAGCCACTGACCACCGGTAGCTTAGGCCCTATTCCCAATGCCGGTGGGCTACTATTTTTAAATGTTTATTTTTGTATTGATATTTAAAAATGTAAATTATATATTGTATGATTAAATAAATGGAATAATAATAATACACACGAAGTGTAATTAATATGTGTATTATTGTAAATGATATCAAAGTAGAATAAATTATGTTCCTTGTTAAAATAAATAAACACACACACAGACACACACAATAATTTAATACTTACAAGGAAAAGGTTCCAGCCTTAGAATACTTATGTAAAAGTAAATAAAGATATTTTGATCGTATAAAATATTACAAAAAAATATTATAATTATCATAATGATTCTTTTTAATATTTTACGGTAAAAAAGAAATGTGCTAATGTTTTTCAAATAACGAAACTTTTAATTTCGTTATTTGAATAACACTAGCACGTGTTAGTTTATTTCCGAAAAGACAATCAATAAAAAAAAGTCATAGGTAAATTCATAAAAAAATATATAAGACAACTCCAAGGTGTCTATGTTCCGCATCGCCAACACCGCGCGCCGCTCGCCAGCGCCATCTGTTGCAATGCATACGTTACTTACCGGGGTGTGTGCGGTTTGCGGGGTGCGTGGGCTTGTTTTTAGAAATTATTGTTGAACAATTCGTCGCCTTAAATTATTATAGTTGACAGAGTTGCAGTGGTAAAACGTTCGGCTGCAGTGTACTGTGAAACCGCACCGGTTCGATTTCGTCGATCGAAGATACAAGAAAATTCTTTATTTAGGTCGACTTTTTTTACAATTCTATATTATTATATACCTAGTGGTTTTTCAGGTCGTTGTTTGCAACTCGCAATCACCACTTTTGAAACGCTGAAACTATCTTTAACACGTTTTTCACAAACTGGAAACAAAAACTAACATTGTCCGTGAATACTTAATACTTTGTTCAGTATAAACTTCGACGTATTGGAGACAACACGACAGTTTGCACAAACTTTTCTTTCTTAACTCGATACATGTTGATGACATAACAAACTGGCGCTGGGCCAAAACTTTATGGCACATACTACATCGATGCAAATGTGTTGTCTGTACACCTATACCTTTTAAAGTATACATATTCTAAAACTTTTTTGAGGATGGGAGTGTCAGAAATACAAGGTGAATTTTTGGTCTTGCTCAACCCGCTAGGAGATGATTCTACCTATAAAAACAAACGACTTTTATTATGGAACCAACTCTGAAATCGCGAAAAAAATATCAGCTGTTTCTATGAAAAGTTCATTGTCCTCCCGACCATAATGTATGAAACAGCTGATATTTTTTTCGCGATTTCCGAGTTGGTTACATAATAAAAGTTGTTTGTTTTTATGAGTAGAATCATCTCCTAGCTGGTTGAGCAAGACCAAAAATACACCTTGTATATGGTGTTGTTTTGACCTCTGAGTTTGTTTCGGTTGTAGCTTCTCAGAGTAGTCCAGCAAGGAAACACCAGCCCTATCGTTCGTTTAAAATAAGAAAAAAATTTTACGTGTACAAGTATAATTTTTTTCTTATTTACAAAATAACCCTCAATTTACTAAATTTTTTACTCATTTTAGAATTTTACCGACTAAAACTCATATATTCTGAAAATTTAATTTATTTTTGCACTTTTTCGAACATTGTCTTAGCAGATTTATTTAAATTATTTACCTTTAAATTTACCTACTTAGACACACTAAACGACAACACCAATAAAGTTGTCAAAACAACGTTTGTGTTATGAACGCCTCATAATTTATCAGAAACAAATTGTTCTTGGAAAAATATCGTAAAAGTGTACCCTTCGCGCTGAAGCTTGTTCCCTCATAAATAAACAAATTACGTGTTGGGTTGCATTTTAATTAAATTATACTTTATTACAGTGCGTTGCACGTTGCTTCTATTTTCAGTTTCTTCCAGGAACTAAAATGATGTTATTATAAATAATCTGCTTTCTAAGGACGAAAAAACCTTTGGCTCAATAAATAAATATCTTGGGACAACTCACCCACGGCCATCTCATCTCAAACTAGACAGACCCTGTATTCTATAATAAACAGACAGCTGATTTACATACATACTTAATATACATATAAATAACACCCAGACACAGTACAAACCATCATGCGCATCATACAAAAATTTTCCCTGAATGGAAATAGAACTCAAAACGTCCGGTTCAGCAGTCAGGCCACTAACCACTAAGCTAACAGGTCTGTCAAAAGTACAAACAACGATTGTTTTCGCGATCTAAAGCCTAAGCCTTTGCTAATATTATTAATACAAAGGTATATGTCTATATACCTAAGATATATTGGTTGTAAAGGTAAACTTTGAACTGTGCAATTTATTTTACTTGTTTACAAGTAATCAACAAACTAATGAAATGCAAATAAAAAAACTCGACACAAAATAACCACCATTTTAAACTAACACAAATAATCCAAGAGACAGACGCTTTCAATTTCCCGTTACCTACACAAAGCAATATTTCACAAAACTATATTTATGAGAGAAGTAGACGTTGCACTAAAATGCATTAAATTGCATTAATGTATCCAATATGCAACATTTCTGTGGAAAAGTTTTAGCGGTTGTATCAACATAGTTTCATCGTTGCGCTGGTTATGCCAATCAAATCGCGTAATAAGTGTTCTTGGTTTGCAAATGATAAACAATGTTGTGTGCTGTGGCGATAATGGCTCGATTAATGGGTGGTTATTATCGCAAGTTATAATTTCTGCTACCTATACATGAGGTGTATATAGACACTTTACAAAGCTGTTTTTACTTCTTTTGTCTATTATGTGTATAAAGATCAAGTCATACTGAAAGACGATTACTCTACGAAATTACTTCAGTCGTGGTTATTATGGTATTATAGGTTAAAGCAAAAAAAAACCAGAACAATGTAAACATTTCAGACAAACATCGCAAGACTCAGTGATCAACTGGGCGGCAATAAACTGGGCCACGTGGACCAGTTGTACATAATTAATTATGCCTACTATTTTTGTGGCCAACTGGGCCGAACGCGCTTTGATCTTGCGGACGTGATTTTATTATTTAATTTGCTGTGGTTAAGTGGGCCGACAATAAAAATTTAAGGCAGTTTGGTATAGTTACGAACACAAGTGTATCAAAATAAATTTGTCAAAAGGTAAATTGTGTTGGGACTTTGAGAGGAAAACAAAACATCATCAATCAATGTATATATTTCAAAAATCAACAAAATGTAGTTGTATAGACAAAGCTTAGCTTACAATAAAATGTTTTATATAACATGTAAATAATTTTTCTTATTAATCTAAGTTTTAAAATAAGGAATATAATTTTTAAAAAACAGTACTGCAATCACAAATTGACATATACACGATAAACATTCATATAACACAATACAAATAAAATTGGTTAATCCTAAAAATCACAGATAAGTTCAGTATAATTTTAATAGAACTACCTTAGCTTAATATAATTTAAGTCTCAATTCAAAAATTATGAGCATAACAGGATACAACATTGATTTTTTAATAAAAATATTTAAAATCACAGATCGGTTTTGTACAACAGTAATTATTAAAATCTTATAATTAATAAAAAAAAATCACAGTTTAAGTAATTTCCGAATTTTAAAATAAAATCATAAAACAAGGCGCTCTATGCATAAATCAATATTAATGTCCCTCTAATAAATTCCTCAATCGTCTGCGATATATGTTGGTCTATTTCTTGGGTTTCTGGAAGTTTTTTTCTAATACTAGTTCCGTTGGTATATAAAACTTCATAGTAATTGTTTTCCTTTTCAAGTATTGTTAAAAAATGCGCAATGTTTTTTGGTTTACTTGAAATTTTTTTATTTAAAATCGAATGCCAATTTTCAATCATATTTGTTGTTCGATGCAAATGATTACTACACCATTTGTCTGCAAAGAATGACTTATCATTCAACCACGTTTGCACAAAGTAATCGTTAAATAGCACGACATTTTTGTTTGTAGGACATTGTGCCATTATATATAGCCAAGCATTGTCTATAGCCTCTCTAGGCAAATGAGCCATAACAGTGCATCGTTTAACATGTTTTCTGGCTAATTTTGATTTTGTGATATTTAACTCAGCGGCTTTTCGCCACAAGCTTTGCGCAAAATGAAAATAGCAGCCATTGATTTTAGTCTTAGGGAAAACATGTTTAATAGCAGACATAGCTGCTTGTTCAAAGTCAAGTATAAATAATTGGGGTGAAAATTGGGGAATTTGACTTTTTATTAATTTAAACATAGTTATGTACGTATTTTTGTTTTTGTTCGGCAGTAAGGCATAAATAATTGGTATAATATTATTGTATGTGTCATTACTACCTAAATCTACATGTAAACTATATAATTGATTAAAGGTTTTTAAACAAAATTTGAACGTCCCATCACATAAAATTGTTAAATTTGGATTAGTTAATATTTTTTTACAATCTCGATTAGCGAAAATTATAATTCTACTGGGTCCATTACTGTAATCAGCTAATAAAAAATGTTGATATCTTTCGGGAACAATTATTTCTTTGATAGAATTAAAACATATTTTTTGTACACCAAGTGATTTATTTCTTTTACGATGGAGCTTATGCTTAATATTTTCCAATGTAGGTATTTTTTTAATGAAATCAATGCCACTATCCACGAGTCCCGCAACAGTTTCCCGATAAGCTCTTGGAATTGAAATAGTATAATCAGACTTGATTTGTTCACAGCACTTGTTAAATTGTATTTCTAATTCGTTTGAAGCAAAATCCGGCTCGCAGTCATGTTTGTCATCCCGTGTAATGGTATTATTATTGGCAATAATTAATTTAGCTTTACATTTTTTTCTTTTAGTGCAATTCCAAACACAGGAACCATCTTTATTTCGCCTTTTCTCATGGTATCTATGGCCTGCACGAAGAAGCACTCGTTTGCCTCGTTGCGATGTTACTATTTGCCACTGGGTACAATTTTGTGAATTTGATGGCCCTGGTTCACCTGTAAATATTTACATGGCATCTATATATATATGCATCAGCGGCGGCAGCCTAATTACACATTACGCTACTAATATGAACCCATTTCTAATAAAAGCCTTTGAGTTTTGCTGGATGATTAAAATAATTCTAGTAATTTGAAATCTAAATTGCTAGTAATCTTAAAATATGTGCATACTATAGCGCATACTATGTGCAACAAAACTTTTATATTAAAAGTAATGTTAAGCAAAGCAGAAGTATATTCTTCATCAAAAAGGTCGTATTGTAGAGTATTGCACAAATCAAAAATATGTTATCGCAATTATTGTATAAATCAAGTTATCCAAAAAAAAGAAACAGTAGGTAAATTTAGAGTAATCAATTAAGCGCTATAAGTTAAGCATATATTTTTAAGGTTTAAGAACAACTTTATTTCTCATAAAGAATACATAAATTCACTTACTGAGAAACAATTTAGAAACTAAAATTAACAATTGGAGTGCACAGAGGTACTTATATTAGCACGAACAAAAATATTAAAATAAAAACGAAAATGTGGGTAAACCGATAACAAACTCAAACGTAAGTTTTTAACCAAGCATAACACATAAGCACAAATAATGTAAAATATACTTGGATAGTAAAACTGTGAAATTACTAAAATTATAACCGTAAAACATTCTTAGTAATTCTTAAAAATGTAATGACAATGTAATAACGACGCCACAAAATGGCGGCCGCCAATAAGAGCAGATATAGCTTCTTATTGAAATTTCTTTAACGTAATGAATGAAGTTTGTGATATTTTTTTATGCTAAGAATATGTAATTATATAAATCTTACCTCCACTATGTTCCATTATTTACACTCTCCACGTTGAATAGCATCAATGATATATAAAATTATCAAAAACACATTCACGCCACAGGAACATGAACCAGACTGCGGCAAAGGGCAGCGCAGGCGCGCGCGTCCCATGATACAATAGTAGAAAGAGACAAATATATCGGGACCTTGTTGCCGTCTTACTTCTTTCATTGTAATCTGAGAGTCTTGTAGTAGCTTTGTTTATTTTCAAAGAAAGCGCACTCTACTTTCGTAACGGCTGTAGATACTGTATTTAAGTAAAAACAAAATGGTACCTACAAGGTAAATATTTATTCTATTTGAAATTACTGAAACAATCTGTATCTGACTGTACTGTATACTTTCGGCCCACTTAACCACAGCAAATTAAATAATAAAATCACGTCCGCAAGATCAAAGCGCGTTCGGCCCAGTTGGCCACAAAAATAGTAGGCATAATTAATTATGTACAACTGGTCCACGTGGCCCAGTTTATTGCCGCCCAGTTGATCACTGAGTCACGCCAACACTTTACAAAATTGTTAAAAAAATATTAGGACCGTAATTTTTGTAATTAATTTTCTAATTTGATTATTTTATTATTAATTTTGGATTATCTTAAAGAACCCTTAAGGCTTAAAAAAATGATTCTGAAACGATTCACCCACAGTCGATTGTTCCATGAACGGTTGGGCAACAGAATCTTTTAACCATTAACGTTTCACCCAAAGAACGTTTGGCCCATGAACTGTTCGCCAACAGAACGATTCGTCAGTGAATGTTTAACCAACAGAATCTTTTGACAGAGAACGTTTCGCCCATGAACTTATTTTGCTAACATGCTAAGAGTATAAGCGTAGCGCTTAAGTGAAGAGGTTATGCATGGCCGAGGGTGAGCGGGGTCGACGGAGCCCTACTTCTGGGTGGTTTATAAAGAAACTAGCTTTTGCCCGCGGCTTCGCTCGCGTTACAAAGAGACAAAAATTTGCCTATGTTACTCTCCATCGCTTCAACTATCTCCACTTAAAAAAACACTTCAATTCGTCGCTCCGTTTTGCCGTGAAAGAAAGACAAACATACAGACAGACAGACACACTTTCCCATTTATAATATTAGTATGGATAACCAGTTTATAAAGAAGTATACCAATAACCAGTTCTAACCTATCCAAGTCGGGGTGCCCTAAAGTCCAGATTGCAACCAGTTTCTCCTGGTAACAATAGTTGAGGGTGGCAGCTGTATAGGAAAACCTTGATGGGCGAAACGTTCTCTGTCGAAAGATTCTGTTGGCTAAACATTCACTGACGTATCGTTTTGTTGGCGAACAGTTCATGGGCCAAACGTTCTTTGGGTGAAAAGTTAATGGTTAAAAGATTCTGTTGCCCAACCGTTCATGGAACAATCGACTGTGGGTGAATCGTTTCAGAATCTAAAAAAATGAAGTCAAATATTGTAGGGATATTTAATTTTTTTTTTCATGTTAATGACGTTCCAAAGTGCCTTTTAAATAGTCTAGTGAGAAGGCGAAGACGTCGAGAGTCGCAAGACGACTACCGGCCACCGTAGGCGCGGTTCTGCGGATGGCGAGCGATGGGTAGCTCGCCGCCCGGCTAGGACCAGGACCGCGTTGACGGCGCGTTAGTGTTCCACGCGCGCCTTAAAGAGAAGGAGTCAGCACAGGAAGGGGCCCAACAGGGCCAACGCTTGCTGGGGTTGCGGAATGTTTATAATAGTTACCGTGATCCCGGAACATAGAGGACAACCGAAGGAACATGAGTGGGTTTTAATCAGTAAAAGTCTGACACGTCCTCCCGCCCCGCCTAGGACAGGAGAAGTAATTTGATAATTTCCCACTCACCAAAAAAAACTTAAACTTAAATTGAAATTGAAATTGAAATCGTTTATTTTGCAAGTAGGATCTTAAAATCACTTTTACATGTCATATTTTTTATGCTAGTTGGAGCCGGCATTTCCTAACTGGACTACCTCTGAGAAGAAACGCCGAAACAAACTCAGGGATCATCGTCTCTTTTAAAGTCCAGACAATTTCAATATTTTTGTGCAACAAACCATGCAGAATAACATTCAGGCTAGCCTTTTGAGGAAAGTGCCACAAACAGTTTTGGTAAACCTGCCTCAAAAAGCATCGTGAGCTCAACTTTAATCAAAAGGAGCTCCACAAACCGATACCACATTACTGCTTGTAAAATCATGGGCTTACAAGTCGCCCGCCGAATACTCATTTTGTGCATTCTAGATGACTTGTACACTTACAATATAGTATGTTTTATTAACAAAATATGTATATATTATAGACGGCTAAATAGTGCTTAGCAGAGCGAGCAGTTCAATCCCAAGCTTTTTTGTCTTCTAAATAATCTGATATTTTATAGTACCCTTTTTTATAGAGTTTTGTTTTAATACAGTTTTTGTATCTTTTGATAGGTAAATTTCGAATATCAATAGGAAGTTTATTGTAAAAGCGTATACATTGACCCATGAACGAGTTGCCTACTCTGTGGAGGCGAGTGTGATGTACAGCAAGATTGTGTTTGTTCCTGGTATTTACACTATGAATATCGGAATTTTTTTTAAAGTCCGATATATTTTTTTTTACATACATTAGGTTTTCAAATATAATAATAATAATTTATTTCCATTAGAGCGTTATGAGGCGCTTTGGAACAGTAACTGTGGTTACACAGTTACTGTTCCAAAGCGCCTCATAATGCTCTCTCTCGCTCATAACGCAGTCTGCCCAAGAGGTTACGTGTTAACTTAACCTCTTGGGCAGACTAGTTGTCAGACTTTTAGATTTCTGATTCTCTATAATAACTCGTTGACGTTCATTCATATGATTTCCAAACATTTTCTAGTACATAATTATAATATTTATTAGTGCAAAAGAACACATTTAACACTTCAGGAATAAGCTGTTAGTTAAAAATTGTAACATAACCTCACTTTCACTTAATCTCTTATATCTCTGTTCTCAGAATGACAAAATCAGCAGAATTTTCAGTGAAAGGTTTATAACATATAAGCAAATTATTGACACTACTTTCATCTTCTTACACCTGGACCCAAGATTGTATGTAATCGTTTCAGTCTCTTTTCTATGAGAGAAGTCATTTCATGATCTCCCATCCACAAAAAAAGTCTAAAATCTAACAATTTAAACCTGTCTGTCATTGACTTTTCAACTAAGAAACTATTTGCTACCAAAAAGTGTGTCGCTTTATTAACAATTTCCCAATGGAAATCTATCTGTAATTTGTTAGCTACCTAACAATTCAGTGAAGTCGCCAAGGTCCCTGCATGTGGCTTCAAGCCAAGAATTTCAACAAGATAACAATCCTTCTTGACACTTGATTTAATACCAGTCAGTTCCATTTATATTGTTTTTATTACAATACTAGCTAACCCCTGCGGTTTCACCCGCGTTATATCAGATTTTTGGTTACTACTCCGATCGAATTTTACTCGAAACCACGTTTTATGTCACGTCCCACGGAAACCGGACAAAAACAAAAAAAGAAGATAAATTCTATGTCCGTCCCCTGGTTCTAAGCTACCTCCCCACCAATTTTTAGCCAAATCGGTTTTGCCGTTCTTGAGTTATAAAATGTGTAACTAACACTTTCTTTCTTTTATATATATAGATTTGTACTTTGAATCCACGGATATCGAGGGATATGCCTTGGAGGCGTGGCACGTGCCGCCTCGATATTACTAAATTGGTCTTATGTTCGAATGACGGCTGTAGGCTTCATTCAGTCGCTTAGCAACCGCGAACAGTGTACTATTGATGCGTAAACAACCAAAATGCCGAGTTGTGCAGTAATTATTTGTAAAAATAGGTCAAATACCATCAACCTAAAGACAAATGGCGTGTCCTACCACCGGTAAGTATACATTTATGTTACTGTTTTATATTTTAAATCAATTTTTAAATGATTTACTAAATTACGCCCGGAGAGACACGAGCTAGCCCGAACTAGCCCGAATCTTTCCGAACGTCACGAGTGTTTTAGATTTAGAGAAGTGCCATCCAGTGCCTGCGACAGATTTTATCGATATGCGTATTAGTGCAGTTGAATATTTTTTTACAGAACTCAATGGATATTTTTTAAAATAGTTATTAATTTAACGTTGTTTGAACCAAATTAAGACATTGTTATTTCAATACAGTTACTCGAGAAGTGTAAAAACTTATATTATTATGCCTAAAGATTTTGACAAATGAACAGTTTTGGATTTATAATATTTTATGTACAATATGGTAACTAATATGTTTGGTCAAAAAATACAATAATTTGTGTCGATACTATACTACTGTGCAAAAAAAAAATATTTAAAAAAATATATATATTCAATTTTTATTTTTGAAATCTGGCTAAAACGGTTTCGTAAGGTCCTAGACGATTAATAATATTGTGCAATATTATTGACCGAGTAAGATTAATATTGAAGATAACGATGATTAAATATTGTTGAAAATAAAAATAAAATATTTTCCGCAATATTTTTATTGTATTGATTACTAAAGCCCACCTTTCTCAATCATAAGGCCGAGCAGCAATCAAGGTTCGAAGTTTAAGTTAGAAAATTTGCGTTTCGTCGCTATTTTGTCAAATCTTTGTCTGTAATGCTGCTGTAATGGTTTCACATTTTATTTTATATCTTTACAAATGCTTAAAAAATGTCTTATAACTCGCGTGAAATGGTATTATTACGCTCTCGACTGTAATCCGGCCTCAGATGTAGTAACGAAGTTAGCTCACATATAACATAACGTATTATATTAAAATATTCTTAGTAATAATAATTTATTATTATAGTAATACCCAACGAATAATTACAAATAAATTTTCAGTTTTCCGAAAGATCCACATCTGAAACTTAAATGGATAGAAGCAACAGGGAGAGAAAATAATTGGTTTCCTACTAATCAGAGTGTTATTTGCTCTGTACACTTTGGAGAAGATTGTTTTAACCAATCAGGGACCAGACGCAGGCTTTTCGAATGGGCTACACCTACATTGAAATTAAAATACATATTTGACACCGTAAGTTTAACACGTAACTACTCTTAATTTTTTTTTTACTTTAAATAAATTTTTATTTTTACATAAATCATTTTCAGTCTGCACCGTTAACAGAACCACTAGAAGATAGCACGAAATCACTTTCACCTAAGCCCTCTACATCTACAGCCGTCGATATGTTTGGTACAAACTTGACAGACACACCACGAAAGCTGGAGCTAAGGGCTATTATCAGGAACAAAGACAGCCTTATAAAATCTCAAAGAATGCGCATTAAAAGTCTTCAAAATACAAAGAGGCGGTATGGTAAAAAAATTAAATATTTAAAAGAGGTTTTTGAGGCACTACGGAATAGAAAATTAATTAATGAAGATCAAGCTTTACATTTGGCAAATACGAATGTGAGTATTCAAGACCTTGTCAATAGATATAATACCCAGGCGGTTTCAGGCCGCATAGTAAGAACAGAGTACCCTGCCAGCTTAAAATCTTTTGCCATGACGTTGCACTTTTACTCACCAAAGGCGTACGAATTTGTGAGACACAAATTTGCAACGTGTCTACCACATATAAGAACCATTAAGAAATGGTATCAATCCGTCAATGCCAAACCAGGATTCACCACGGAATCATTGAAAGCATTAGAGATAAAAGCAAAATACTCTAATAAGAAAATTGTCTGCAATTTAGTTCTTGACGAGATGGCCATTAGGCAACGCATTGAATGGGATGGGCATCAAATGCACGGCTATGTTGATATTGGCAACACACAGGAGGGTGACTACTTAATGGAAGCTAAGGAAGTGTTAGTTTTTTTAGTGACTGCAATAAACGGTGCATTTAAAGTTCCGGTTGGCTATTTTTTGTTAATGGTGTTTCTGGGGAACAAAGGGCTAATCTCGTTATACAATGTTTAGAATTGATAGACAAAACAGGCATTGAAATTTCTTCCTTAACATTTGATGGCTGCCGGCAAATGTTACAATGGTTAAACAGTTAGGATGTGTATTAGATGTCGGAAATGACATGAAAACAAGTTTTGAACATCCTTGTACCAAAGAGCCAGTTTTTATTATTTTTGATGCTTGTCATATGTTGAAGTTATTAAGAAACGCCTTTCAAGCATACGGAAGTTTTATAGATAGCCAAACTAGACCCATTAAGTGGCAATTTTTGGAAAAATTGCATGAATTGCAAATAAAAGAAAATTTGCACTTTGCAAACAAGTTACGCCATTGCCACGTTCATTTTCAAAACCAAAAAATGAAAGTACGTTTGGCATCACAACTTTTCAGTAAAAGTGTAGCTGATGCCCTACAATATTGTGCGAATGAGAACCAAATCACTTTAAGTGAAGTAGAAGGTACCATAAATTTTATTAAAATAATGAATGATCTTTTTGATGTACTAAATTCCAGAACCATTAATCAGGTTGATTTTAAAAAAGCTCTTAATGAAAGTAATGAAGAAATTATATTTACATTCTTAGACCAGGTTATGGAATATTTAAAATGTTTAATGTTACCTAACGGCTCCCAACTCGTCAATTCTGGCAGAAAAACGGGTTTCCTAGGATTCATTGTTTGTATCCAAAGTTTGAAAGGTTTATATAACAAGCTTGTAAAGACAGAAAAAAAACTGCAGTTTTTACCTGCATACAGACTGTCTCAAGATCATCTAGAATTAATGTTTGGGCAGGTAAGAGCACACGGTGGTTGTAACAGTAATCCTACAGCTCGCCAATTCATGGCAATTTATAAAAAACTAATTATTAAATCTGAGCTACGTGATTTCGATAGCGGAAACTGCAAATCTTTAGAAAATATTTCAATTTTGTGTTGCCAGTCTGCAATTGAAAAAATTAATATTACTTCTGCACAAAAAAAGCTTTGGGATGATTCATCGGACGATTTAGAGGATTTATATGAGCAAGCTTTGTTCGATGAAGAAATTGTAGGGATTGCACAAAATATCTCAGACATAAGTATACCAGTTATAGTATATATGGCTGGATTTGTAGCACATGCTCTTTTAAAAAAGTTAAAGTGCGATATTTGTGTATCTGGGTTGCTAGCAACAGAAGTAACTCGCAATCACCGATTCATTAGTCTGAAAGACAGAGGTAGCCTGGTATTGCCGTCCGAAGATGTTATAGACATTTGTAGAAAAATGGAAGGAGTAATAAAAAAAACAGTATTAAGAGATGATAAAGGACATTGACCACCATACTATAGGACGCCGTTGCGCATAAAAAATAATGTAATCTTAGTGTAAATTGAATATAAAAGAGGGGAGAGGTCGTACTTTCCAAGGAAATAAAAATTATCTACATATTTTTAGGGGTTTTTGTTGAATTTTGATTTATATGTTCAAGTTTTTAGGTTAGTTATGTACCATAACTTCTACCAAAAAAGTACAAATTACAACAATATTATGATTTCTATTCTCATAAAACAAAACGGAATAGTTTTAAACAAACCAAGGAAAGTTCCCAAGTAAATGGTAATTAGGTCATACTAAATCTAAGTGGCTTATAGGCATAAAGAGTAGAAAATAAACAGGCCCCGCATAGAATAGGGTTTTCTATCCCCTTTTTAATTGTTATAATTTATTTTTAAAATGATGTTTACATGATTCGAGACACAATAAAGACAATAGCAGGGCGACAGCCGGCTATCGCTTGGTCACAAAGGGTTAGGTTTAAGGTGGTAAGACGAGGACGGGCGGACATGACGAAACTATAAGCGCTCCTGCACACGATGCCGCCACCGCGCCGTCGCCGCGCCGACGCCGCACAACTACACTGTTCATACGAGTCGCGCGAAGACCGCCACCGCGCCGCCGCCGCGCCGCCACCGCGCGCGTTCCCAGTTATTTCATTATTCTGATTCATTCCATTGCCGGCCGCGTATGAACATGCGGCCGGTAATGGAATGAATCAAATAGATGCGCGGTGGCGAGACGAGGACCGCGCGCGGTGGCGGCGCGGCGGCGGCGCGGTGGCGGTCTTCGCGCGACTCGTATGAACAGTGTAGTGGTGCGGCGTCGGCGCGGCGACGGCGCGGTGGCGGCATCGTGTGCAGGAGCGCTAAGGGTTCTTTTTGTAAAAACCATTTGAAACTAATTTATTATTGTAAACAGACAAAATCTTATTTTAGTCATCATTGCAATGCGTGTAATTAAACATTTGAAATATTAATGTGTTTGTGTGGAAATAAAAATATTCAAAAGTCAATGGCATTTATTTCACTTAGATTATTTACAAGCACAACTGAATTGTCAGAGTTGGTCGGTTATTCTAAAAACTCTGTATGTTTTAGCTGTTGATGTCCATAAGCTCGTTCAACACACATTACACTTCAAGAGTTTAGAGATGCTCATTCGAGTATAATATAACATTCCTGAGAGAAGAGGATGTTCTTCTGACATCTGAAAATAAATATAATAAATATTATTACATATTGTTGATTGATCTTAGCATTAGTTTAATAGGAAATTCGTCCGCGTGGAAACCGAAAATGATTCTAATAGGATTTTCAAATAGCTTTTTTCGTTATCTGCTGTTACAGTTAGCTGTACAACAAAATACAAATAGTGCTATTGACTTGGACCATCTTTGGTATTGTCCATAATAACGTATAATATTGTTGATAATATAACAATAATGCGCTCATGTTCTACTACACTAACGTCAAAAAAACGTGTAAATATAATAAGATACTAACCGTTGCCGGATTAATCCAGTATCGTAGAATTGTAACCATTGCATCCGTTGCTTCCCCCTGTTGGCGACGGGGTAGAGGATGTTTCAGAGCAAGGGGGGCACAGTCCGCACAGCGTGTTATTTTTATTTTAACAAAATTGTCGGTACTGCCTAAAGAGAGAAACGATCCGAAGTCGTAAAAACGTCGACGCACGAAAGTTTTGAAAATATTGCTTGATCGCACAGAAATCGGAAGAGTCTGCTGTACACGAACTAACCGCAATGATTCGTTATCTAATAACGCAAAATAAACTCAATTTACAATAAAAATATTCGTCGCTTTGTTTTACTTGAAAGTGTCAATTTTGACTGTTAACATTTGAATTTCCGTGGCAGTGCTGCCCACAGCTGATAAAAATCAACCATAAGTGATAACTTAAACACCTAAATACTTTTTATTAGTAAAATAACATTATTTTAGAAATGTTAATTAAATATAAATTGTTGGTAACGCAAATGAATGTTATATTCGTAATTATTTTTGAGACATCAACGTGTGCTCTTAAAAATAAAATATGTAATACTATCAGTTAAGACTGATTATGGAAAAGTTTATGAAATTGGCAACACCGCTTTTACTTAAGTACGTCATTAAAGGAAGAATGCAACAAAGTCGAATAAATAACTAATTAAATATAAAATATTAACCCCTAAAAAGATTTCCATGAAGTTATTTTAGGAAAGTTAAAATATTATGTTATGATTTATGAGTACATTTTTGTGGCTATTACCTCTTATTTTAAAGCGATGCTAGATTTGAACATTCTCCTTTCAAGTTTCTTCAAAATTTACAAAGTCGTTACTGGTACCAAAAGCGTTAAACCACTTCATCGGGACAAATGTGTTCAAATCCATTGATTTTCATCAATTCGACCAGGAACCGTTAAATAATCATATTATTCAATTGATAAAATGTGTCATGGAAAAATACATTGACATTCGACTTCACTTTTTGGCAAAAAATGTGACACCAAAAATTTCAAAGCGTCAAGTACTATCCAAATATTTACATTTTACTGGTCAATAAATAAAATTATTTTTATTTGATTTTTATTTTGTATTTCCTTATTTTTATTATTACAGTTTCAACTGCTAGGACTCAAGCCTACTCTACTCTCTATTATAAGCGCTCCACATTCACGAACGACGCGAACCGCGAGTGCGCAAACCGAGGGCGGTTTCGCAGTTATTAAATATTAAATAAAATATTTCCATTTTATTTTAGTAACAATATATTTTATTATGTATATTTTCAGGTAGTCTTTTAACATTTTTTATATACCTACGTATATAAAAAAATGTCTAAAGAAAATTAAACGAAGTTATTATGATACAAGAATGTGTTAAAATAAAATATCGATAAAAAATATCGACCATCGCTTTCGACCCCCTAATTGCATGCGTGTGCATTGAATATTCGCAAATAGCAAGTGTTTACAAGTGAATGCCCCGCCCATTCTATGTATGTGTGCTATAAGAAATTGTTTTAGTGTAGCTGCTTTCTTTTTAGTGTGGGTGTTCATATTTCAAGTGTGTGTCGTAAGTACGCTATTTGTTAATGTTGTAATTATTTGGGTGGGAGATAAGCGGTGGCACTAGGACTCCTTACTATTTCGCAATGAAGGCATATCTCCGGATATCTATGTTTGAATCGCTATATCGTGCATTGGTTTTGTTACGGTGAAAATGTGGAGTTTGGTGTTTTAAAAAAAGACTAGGTAATTTTATTGTTCTTTATTGTGTAAAGTCTAATGTTGGACTTTACGGCACAAGCGACAACGATAAATCGTTACGATCTGACTGCGCAGTTGGTGTATGCAGTTTATCGAGCGCTCATTGAACGTCCATACGACCGCAATACATATCTGCGCCAATTTTCGTCCAAATCTTCGATAAAACTACACAAATAAACTGCGTCGTCAAATCGTAGCAATGAGGGTTTTTGCGTATAAGAAATCCACTAGATGGCAATACGTAGGCGTGTGGTCTATCTGCTACGTGATTGGTGAATTTTGACATATCTGACAATGTCATGTCGATAAGCAAAAACCCTCATTGTATTGCCTGAAATTACTTTTATTAAATAGGGACAAATGGAAGGAGAATGTAGCTTTGTTTCATATGTATAGTCTTTATTTATTCATTTTAAATAGAATTTAAGTAAAAAAATAAAGATAATATTTATATACCTATTCTACATAATAAAATATGTCAAAATTCACCAATCACGTATCAGATAGACCACACGCCTACGTATTGCCATCTAGCGGATTTTTCATACGCAAGAACCCACATTAAACGGAGTCGCGTGTAGCGAGCATAGCTTGACTGAAGTATTTAGAAATTCTTAGAAGCTTTCATCTGATAATAGATAACATTCTGTCCTTTTTGTAACGAAAAATTTAGTAATTTTATAGAATTCAAATAATAATAAATTAAATTAAATGACGTATTTGTCGAATTACTTAAATACTGTGAGTATATTGTTTGTTTATGAGATGAGTCTAATTTAATAATCCGGAAATTTACATAACATTTTCCAGTATCAGACATTACTTCGCTTGTTTACTTCGAAAGAATAATGCGTAGATAATATTATCGTTTACCAAGTAACATATTTTATAAACAAAATTCAAGCAAACAGTAATATCCTACTTAATACAATTATGCAAATAGCAAACTGCGACATAAAAGAAACATCGTAAAACATAGGTAAATACCTTTTGCATATTCCTATAGAGAATTTCGTGTCGTTACTGTAAAATGGACTCTAGCTATTAAAAAATAAAATCACATTTTATTTGTAACCTTATAATTCTTTTCAATTCTTTGTATTTTTGATCAGATCCGATTCGCATGTTTTGTGAGATTTGATCCAAAAGTTAGGGTTTCTCAATAAAGTAAAAAAGCTCTGAAAAGCTTTGTTGTTCTGAAATGTATTTGTATTAAGAAAGTTAGGTAATCTGTTACCTGTAGGTATATTGAGGTATTTTACAACTTTGTTTTTGAATAACGAAATGCTAAATGATCAAGTCAAATTAGAAAAAGTTACATTGGTACCAAAGGCTAATCGAGCCTGGACTTTTCTTACTTAACTATATACGTATATTAGTATAAAATAGTAAAGGGTTTTTCTTTCTTTTTAAGCGCTAATCCTTGGAACTGCTAGTCCGATGTTAAGCAATGTTTTTTTACTTGAATCTTCTAGCGCGAGAATCACCAACATAACTGCCCCTGAAAGTTTATAAAATGAACCTTGTAAGTATAGTCCGTTTCGCATGGCCGGGGTTGCGGAATGTTTATAATAAATACAGTGACCCTGGAACATAAAGGGCAATCGAAGGAACATGAGTGGGTTTTAGTCAGTAAAAGTCTGACACGCCCTCCCGCCGCACCCAGGACGGGAGCAGTCATTTCATGATTTCCCACTCACCAAAAAAAAAATATAGACCGTAAAAGAATTTTATTTTATTAAAATTTATTTTACAATTTATCCTGCTGTGATACAATAATAGGCTGGTATTATTATAACTTTTACCAAAACTAATCTAAGTTTATTTTACAAGTTGAGGGCACGTTTCTTTTTTAATTTTTTTTTTATTTGCCCAATACAGAATTTTCTACTCATATTATGAAAAAAAAAAAACGAACTAAAAAATAACGTATTTGTCCTAAAAGTTAAACTGTTTTCGAGTTAAAGATTTCCAAATTAAAAGTAGGGATTTCGATTCGTTGTTTAAAGAATAAACTAAGATTAGTTTTATCTATTATTAGCTGATCTTAAGATTTATCAAATAAAACTGTCGTCTGGAACCTCTATCAAAGTCGTTGCGATTATATTAAGATTGTTTTTATATAAGAAGAAAAGAATAATAATCAGCCTGTAAACAGTTCGAAAAACTTTTAAATTATAAAAAAAAAACTAGCTATAGCCCTTGGGTTTGCGCGTCGAACTTCCATTAAAAAAAAAACTATTTTGTTAGTAACCACCGTAGGTACTCTACGAAGAACCCACCCATCTTCTTATTTTCACACTTCAAGTTTTATTTGTCTTAAGTGAGAATCGAAGTCACGACTTTCGGCTTCGCAGTCAGGGTCACTAACCACTAGACCAATTATTATTTATTTTTCGGCCTATCTAGATTAAAAATCACACCTAGATAAAAAAGTAACCACGATGATACTCTCTACAACTTAGTTGGATGATAAAACTAATTTTATCAATAGTAATTTTAAAAATATCGGTGAACATACATACATAAAAAAACCATACAGACGAATTGAGAACCTCCCCTTCTTTTGAAGTCGCTTAAAAATAACCTGGGGTGCCTAATTTTAAAAGAAACTTGACTACTATCAGATTGAAGTAACAAGATGCGATACCCTTTATAAAAAGGAATTTTACATTTCTGCCTACATACAGAGTCATGGCGATACGCCTACGACTAAATTCCGACATAGCTAGGCGTAGGCGGTCGACTTCAGTAAGACATTACCAGATGGGGCTCAGATTCCAGTTATTGCCGACATTACTCTAAGCACAAACTATGTTAACATTATGTATCTTGTAAACTTGTTGTTGATTATTATTAGTTTAGGCTGTCTGGCTTAGGAATATTGACAAGATTAATTTAAAATGGAGCAAGTTACGGTCTAGTCAAGTCATAACTAAATTGAATTACATAGGTTTAGTTTTTTTTATTATTTTTTTTCGTTTTTTTTAAATGTAACTATAATTACTTTTCTTAACAGCAGCTGTTTGCTAGTGCGTGAAAATCGCTTTAGCCAATTCTGAGTAAACCTACATCTGCCCCTCTAGACAAGTGGCATTGTAGAATAGATAACGAAAACGAATAGATTGTCAAATGTATGGAGATGTCAAATTGTTTAGCGAAAGCTTATGTCAATTCCATACATTTGACAATCTATTCGTTTTCGCTATCTATTCTACAATGCCACTCGGCTAGGCCCTCTGACCATTTAGACAGTTGTAGGAATTTATTTTTAAGAAAAGTTGTTTCATTAAGTGTAAAGTACCATAAAAGTACCTTATAGGTGTATATTCATACACATTTCGTTTAAAGCTGTTATTTACCACAAACAAATACTTAGATTTTTGTCTTACTACAGATTGTTCTAAATAGGGTATACATTCGTTGTGGGTGTAATAACTATAAGGGCTTGTTAGTGCTGAACTCCTTTATACCTTAATTAAGCAGTCTAGGCTCTAGATTTATAACCAGTTATTGGTAATAAACTTGCCTTATAATACAAGGGATATTAAACCAAGGATGTTATTTACATGAAAAAAGGAAATGGATGTATAAAAAAATAATATTATACGGACAAAGATAGAGTGTATCCCATCTGGCCCGGTGACTTGGCCCGGTACCGGGCCACATGGGACAAAAAAGTTTTAACTGGCCCGGTGATATGTTTACCGAACGACATACCTAATATTACATAAAAACTGCCAACAAATGACAAAAATAGGCACAAAATGTCGTATTGACATTTGTGACTAGCGTTGAAAATGCCGAAGAAAACTTGTGACACAAACAGACACTGAGATGACATGAAGTTTGTGTACGATTTTTTATTTGTAGCATAATAGATTGTGAAATATTTTAGATTAGCTGTCCTCCGCGACTTTACCCGCGTCCCCGTTCTCGAGGGATTTTGGACAAAAACTATCCTTTGTCCTTTCTCAGACTATGGACTATCTTTGTACTAAATTTAATTCAAAGCTAGACAGATAGACAGAGCTTGATTTCGCATTTATTATATTAGTATGAATTATATTGTCTGATGATAGTTTCCGATGAAAAATTGAAAAAAGTAGGTATTAATACCTAAAACATAAAACGAACACCAAATTAAACATTGTGAGACACTGTGTACAGTATCAAGCGATTTTGTTATTTAATTGTTTACCTAAGGACTTGAAAGAACTTTTATACAAAACAAATATGTTTAAAAAAAAGTTAAAGAATTATTTACTAGAAAAATGCTTCTTTTTAATTGATGAATTTCTAAATGTGAACTCATGATTATAGTTAGATGGTGCAAAATTGATTTTATTATTTTTATTTTACTTCATTATATTTTAATACTGACATTTGTTGACATCTGTTTATTTATTAAATTATTATTTGACATTTATGTGATTTATTATGTAAGTGATGATTATCAATGTTTTATTGCCAATGGTTTAATGTTTTTATGTTATGTTATATTATAAGTAGAAAGACATTCAGATACAATGTAATTTTTTTATGAATAAATGAAATGAAATGAAATATTATCATTTGATACTTTCGCACTAAAAAAAGTTTCTGCCGGCTCGGCAACTCAGAAACTTCATAACTTTCCTAGTACAAACATAACCGCCAATACATTGATGTGATAAACAACTTATGAACCATTTACAAAAGACAGACGTGACGTCTGCCAAATAAGACAACCAGAACTCATTAAGATAGTAAGACTTACATCTAAATTAATTACAAATTATTCAAGCAGGCCTGCGTTATACACTAAATTAGTTTTCAAGATGTTAAATTACTTCTCAGTTCTGTTCTCATGTCGATTTAGGGTTAAGAGTAATTTGTAGGCGGAGAATAGTCGGCAAAAGCCGCCGATTATTTTGTATATGGTTTATTAATAGAAAGAGATGACGGGACGACTTGGTCGGCTTCGTTGCGCAAAGTCGCAACAGATGGAAGGAATGGAGGGAGGCCCGTGCCCAGCAGTGGGTCAGTACGGGCTAGTTATAATAATAATAATTATTATTATTAATGTCAAGACAACATAACATCTTTTTATTCTCAACTACCTTTCGGCAGCGGCGGATGTCGATATTTCCATCCACTATTTTATTCCTTTAGGGTTGGGATTTTCAAAAATCCTTTGAAAGTTACCTAGAACACACCCTGCACGTCATGTCTGTAAGGCCTGCGGTTTGGACTGTGCGTTGATATATCAATAGTCAGTCAATCAGTCAGCTTTCCATTTTATAAATGTAGGTAAACATTTATATTTTTTATTTTAAACAATGAAACAGAAGTAAACACATATGTTCGTAAACGCTCGCAGACGGCCTTTGCAACTTGTACGAATCATATTTAAAACGAAAAGTCACGCCAATTTCCGAACACTTCCGATTGTGGTCGGTTTGGCCAACTAGTCGGACACTTTACACTTTATCGGCACTCGGCCTAAGTCATCGTCAACACACATCACTAGTAATTTATTACTCCCTACATTAAACCCTAACATAGTCAGTTGTTATTAATGGTTCCCATAAATCACTTGAACTCACCCAATTTACATTTCTGCTTCCTCATCGATTTGAAAAAATGTGCGAAGGGTACGTGATGTAAATTGTAACCAGATGAATTTCATTTTTAGGGCTGAAATTGCGTTAGGTGAATGCCCCATGTAAAAGTCCTCCGTTGCGGGTTTTGCGCGGGCTAGAGACGGGTGCCCACGCCAATTTAAAAGCAATTGCAAAATTAGTGTTATTTTATTATCAACCCTCTGCACGTATACGCAAATAATTATGTCCAACGAGGACATAATTATGGACAGCACGTTTTATTTTATAAATCCCTAAAATTACAACGTTTCTGTAAAAAAAATGGTTACTCCTTTGGAAAAATGACGATAATGAGACCACTATTTTCAGCCGAACTTTTAATCAATTTTATACGCTCTTAAAAGTTTTTCAAGGTTATTCCAGTAGTACCTACAAACGTTTGTACAATCGGCGTTCTAGGGGTAAATTTACTAAACTTTACAATGAAAATTGCTTGCATTTAGCAACCGACACTCTTTAACCGGGTGTACTGACTATTGTTTTATTTTTACTAGACGTCCTTTGTCTCGAAAACCCGTCGCAAGAACCTGCTTATCGCAGTTCCAGCTCTTAAGGTTCTGCATATTTCTTTTCGTGCGGTTTTAGTTCATGAGGGACTTGACCCTCCCTATTTTTTAGACGGAGGATATTTATCAGGATTTCCCTTCGTCAAAAAAAAAAGGATTATCGTTAGGTAAGGATGCAAAATTATAGAATCAAAATCTAATATTTTCTTACCCTTTTTCTCCAAAATGAATGACTCAAGATTTAAACAAAAATGTCAAAAAACTCTTATCAGAAAAGGAGGCTTTGTATGTATTGTGAACCAACAACAACCAACCAACACTTGGTTGGTTATTTTGATATTCTGCATAATATTTCGTAAAAGCATTAACTGGTTATATAAATTGGCAGGGTCTGTCAGTGCAATAATTAATGTGAGCAACTATAATACAATAACAGTTATTATACTGTTCCCAAAGTTACAATTATCTTACAGCCGTAATTGCCCAACCCTACTAAAATGTATATTTGTACTTAATAATAACAATCGTGTCAGACTATTATTGTCCCCCTGCAGGGCAAAGGCCTCTTTTCAAAGAGAGAGCATTGATCTTACATTTAATTTTTTAAGGTTCATATAGTCTCTTGAATTAACACAGAGCTAATCAGCTAAATTGAAAAGGAAGTAACGATCAATTATTATATCATACATTAAAATTCCTTATGCTGTTTTACTAAGATATCATTCAGAAAAGTCACATTATTACTATCCCGAATTCGAACGCACTAACTCTTCCTGCGACCTTAACCTAGAGCCAAGATTAAACTTAATTTAAAAATTTTCGACTCCTAAGTTGTTCTAAATATCGAACAACTTTGAGACTTTTTTAATAAGAAAATTCGTAACTACGCCCATTCTAGCTTCGACCTCAATTATCGCTAAATGCCTTTATTACTTAACATCTGGTAAGAAGTGGAAATTAAAACTTTTGAAGACCAAGTGTCGTAATCACAGTTTTTCTTTGTTGCAGCGTCACAAACATATTCCTGGTGAACTTGTCGGTGGCAGATCTGCTGGTGACGCTGTTCTGTATGCCGGTGCAGATTGCCAAGTCAGTCACCCTGCTGTGGTACTTCGGCGAAGTCATGTGCAAGACTGTCAATTTTCTGCAAGGTAAGACAAAGTATGGCTTACGGAATACCGGAGTTTAAAATGTTAGTATGGTATTTATAAAGTATGTAACTGCGAATTACGTGAGTTAAAAAGTACGGTATTTCGAAGTACTTTACTTAATTTTTGGACCATCAAACGACAGCCGGCTGTCGGGCTGCTATAATTTATTGTCTTTCTATTGTGAAATAACGTGTGTTCAAAGGATTAATTCTTGGACGATAAAGCGACAGCCGGCTGTCGGGCTGCTGTTGTCTTTTTATTGTGTCACGAATCACGTGTGTTCAAAGGATTAAAATATTCATCATAACAATGTACGGAAACTCGAAAACTATTGTTCTTTCTAAGCTAGTGAATAGAATAAGCTAAAACATTGTTATTCGTCATTAACGAAATCTGATGGCGGTTATTTTTCATTTTGGTTTTGCTTAAGACACTAGCACAAGTTTACTAACACAAATTTTTCAAGTCATAGTGTCGCTTTCTATTAGTTTAAAATTAGCCGAAGTCTAGTTTTTATAGTGATTACAGCTTAAAAAAAAGAAAAATCACAGTCATAGTTACGTAGTAACTATTGATTAATCTGTGGTCATAGTGATTGCGCAACACACTCACTTAATCAACTTAAAAGAAATTTGATTGAAATAAAGCATTTTTTTCTTAGATTGAAAAGCCATACACTCGACAATATGAATAACGCAAGTAATGATTTATTTCTCAAAATGTAGTCATGCACTTAAATGTGTTATGTAATAAAAATACATTTCTGATTTAGGTAAACGATAACCAATAGAAGAATCTCAAAAATACGTCAACTTTTTTGTTAGGTTAAGTTATTTAAAAGCAACCTAAAAACAAAATGATTGTAATTAAAAATACTGCCAAATAGATTGACGCTATCTAACCAAGAATCAAAAACCTAATTACTTACTGTTTAAAAGCGAATCTTAAAATAGGAATTATGAAAATAGTGAACCATTTAAACGTTGTTACTTTGAAAATACAACGAAGACGATGTAAAAAGCAATTTTCATGCCAGAACGGACTGGAAGACTACCAGTGTAGCCAATTATTATAATTGAACCTACAATGTTGCAACGCTATTAATGTTTTGTAAATATTACAGCGCTGTGCTTAGCTATAACTGAAAAAATAATGGCGTGGAAGGGAATATTGTAGAGGATTTGGTTTCTAGAATTTTTAAAATAAGTGTAGAATAATATTGTGACAGTACAGTATTTGAAGCAGCTGTTTCTGACGCATGAAGTTTTATTTATTTATTAATTTTTTATTTATTTATTTAAACACACATGCAGCTTTCATCACAGGCTTATTACAATAGTTGTAGTTATGAATATATATATTACTAGCTTATGCCCGCGGCTTTGCTCGCGTTAGAAAGAGACAAAAAGTAGCCTATATTACTCTCCATCCCTTCAACTATCTCCACTTAAAAAATCACGTCAAGTCGTCGCTCCGTTTTGCCGTGAAAGAAAGACAAACATACAGACAGACAGACACACTTTCCCATTTATAATATTAGTAGGGATTATTCTGAACGTGATGCTACAATACAAAATGCGGCCCGTGTGAATTCACTCAAAGTACAATTAAAACAGTTTCAGATTTAATATAACTTTTTAGGTCATAATAATATACGCCTTTTAAGTTATACTTTGCAATCTAATGGTAATGATAAAAATCCATAAGCAGTTAGTTTGTGCAGTTCTATCGAACGTGTGGACAAAGATCGCCGCAGATATCATGGCAGTGAGTATGCTCTATAGGCACTCGATAAAACTGCATAAGCCAACTGCGCTGTAGGATCGTACCGATAAATCGTTGTCGTGAGTACCGAGCATAAGAAATAAAAGGAAAATTAACTATTAAATTACGTTGCATTACTCTAAACCAGCATTAAACACAATACACTCAATTAAAGTATCCTAAACATTTTCCTCATATCAGAATTCAGACATAGAACCCCAAGCGCAGTTTTGACCACAAGGTCAACGGGATAGCCTCAAATACGGACCTTCGGAGACCAATAATCACGGCCATCACGGTTGACAGATTTAATCCCGTTAAACCCAAAATAGTTCCTGTCTTACGGAATTGATAGATTCACCCTCGGTTTTAGGTTAAACGCACCCTCAACTTAGTTGCCAAAACAGATTTGCCAAAGTGAACCCATGATGCAAACAAATTCTTTCAATCAAAACAATTTCAATTACGGCCCTACTTACATTATACACAATTGACTGAAACCAGTTTTGCTAAAATCCGAATGTTAGAAACAGAATCGGATAGACTAGAGATTCTCAAAATGTGCCGCGGTCCCCAGGTGCGCCGAAGGGACTGAAGACGGGCACCGACTATGAAGCGCTTACGTTTACTCTTCTCCTATTCTTGTGTGTTAATACAGAATTATCTTGAGACAAATCATACACGAACATCTGACCATAATATACATAAATACAAAATAATCGAAATAAATTCTAAAACACTCAAACATAGATCGAACAATAAAGTTCAGCACATAGAGATTTTTCCTGAAAAGGAATCAATACATATAATAGCAGCCAGAGTCATTAACCGTTAGACCAACAGGACGGTTTATTTTAATAAAAATAAATAAAACCACTTTTATTACACTCGTTGAAATTTGAATACACAATGGCTTAAACATGTCGCGGAATGTCTATAATAGTTACCGTGACCCTGGAACATAAAGGGCAACCGAAGGAAGATGAGTGGGTTTTAGTCAGTAAAAGTCTGACACGTCCTCCCGCCGCACCCAGAACGGGAGCAGTCATTTGATGATTTCCCACTCCCCAAGAAAAAAATGGCGTCGCGACAAGATGTTAACTAGTAAAGGGGCCATCAAAGTTTGGGAACACCTGGGTCAACATCAAATTTTATCAACGAATGTTTTTTCATCTGAACACGAATTAGAGGATTTCATTTTCGTAAATTTTGTGCTACGATGAAAATAATAGAAAGTTGCCGTAAGCGAAACGTGTTTTGTATTTTGGTCCAAAGCAGAATTTTCGGGGCTTGCACGTGGAAAGTGTCTACAGATTCCGACAAGTAATGAATAAATGAAGACATAGAATATTTTGCTATTTCCTCTAGTGACATTGACGGACTTAATTTTATGACACATCAATTCAGTTCACAACAATTCCAAAGCTGATTGCAGTACTAAATAATAATTACGCTAAGAAGCAAAACTATTTGTGTCACCTGAGAAAATTGGTTTACCAAATTATTAACTCGCATATTGAATTCAATTGAATTCAGATAGATTTTACTAACAATATTAAAATTAGTTTAATAATAGTGCTGATTTTCTTGTTTACAAAATAAACTAAGTTTATCTTTCTATTTCATTAAGAATAGGTCAAAAGATACTTAAATCAGTTGAGTCCTGTCAAATTTACCTGCGCCTGAAGTAAAGCGACGTATTTCTAGTGGAGATGTTTATAATTATTTTGAAAATACTTATATCTTAATTTGACAATACTAACTAATGTTTTATCTCCTGTTCTTTCTTAATAAAATGGTAAGAAAAAGATGTACAGAACGTAGTTTAGTATTTGAACAAGGGAATTGAAAATAATTATATTCAAGTTGAATTCATTTTGACGACGCTGTTGGCGATTGTTTGCTGAGATGCGGGTCAATGGTTTGATTTCCGCTCGTAATAAACCTTTTCATAATATTCATGTATTCATTTCGAGACTAGTTGTTTGTGTAAATAAAAGTAAAATGGCATAGATTATTCAAAAAAAGTCGAGAGGAAGCAAAATAAATTCGGAATTGCTTTGTTTATTAACACAGCCCCCCTAGACAAGTGGCATTGTAGAATAGATAGTGGAATAAAATAGATTGTCAAATGTATGGAGATGTCAAATTATTTAGCAAAAGCTTATGTCAACCCCATACATTTGACAATCTATTCTACAGTGCCACTTGTCTAGGTAGGCTGGCCTACTCCAGGCTTTTTCAAAGCTAATGTCGTGTTTTTACATAAGTACACATACCACTGCACGCTGTGTAAAGTTTTTCGACAAAATTTCACCTTCGATCTAAGATTTAATAAATAGCTGAACGAAATGCTTGCATCAGTACTTTAGGAGTGAATCCCGGATTAGGTTGACACTGGTGTGATATACGACTTGTTACTAAAGGTAAACAAACAAGATATAGTATTTTATCGGGGTGTTGTCGTTATAATGATTTCGCTTCGTACACAAAAAATCCATTTTTTTATGCAAATTTGTAACCTCATTAAGGGTACAATTTAAATAATTTGGTAAAACTGTACTTCTTTGGGTTGGGATTTCTGTTTTTTTTGGGTTGGGAGGGGTAAAGGGGGTTCCCTGGACCCCCCAAACCCCTTTCCAAACAAAGCAAATGCTTACTTTTAGAGTTATAATGATAAATATTTACGATACTGGATTGCCAATTTTAACGCTTGTGAAGGTCTGTGGGACTTCAGAAAGTTGAGCCCATACATAACAAACTCCAAGATCCATAGTTTAGACACACAGTTTCCAGACAAAACTTATTTTTTCGTAATTTTTTGCAAAACACTGACCAAACTTTCACTGGCACAACTATTATGACTATGACCACAGATAAACACATAAGTTTTAGCGCCTTAAATGCCACACTCACACACAAACTAAACCTATTATAATGTCGGATGCATAAATAATAATTACTAATAAAGAAGTTTGAAATTTTTTTGTACCTATTAAGACTGAAGCACTCTTTTGACATCCGACGCCACGTTTTTTTATTGTACAGAGTAAAGAAACCAAAATGTTTACTTTACAAAAGAGGGAATCTGGCGCGTTGTGTGGTCACAGTTCTAACCTAACCTAACCAACCATTTCGATATGGGCTAACTTTTCCCTCTATAAATATTGTCTAATGTCATTAATTTTTAATTCAAAAATTAAACTTAATCTACTAGGGGTTGGTGTTAAAAAAGAACTTTTTTTTTTAATTTTGCATTTTACGCGCGATATATTATTTATTGTCTGTGGTCATACAAACAGACGATTATGTGAAAGTTGTGAAAAATTACGAAAAGTTATTTTTTCTTTAGAAAATTATACGTGTGCGTGTGTCTAAACTTTGTATCTTGAAGTTTCTGCAGTGCCTGAAGCGTAACACCGCCACACGCAGCGCCGGAGACCCTCACGAGCCTTTAATTTGCCAATCCGGTATCGTACATATTTATCATTATATCTTTAAAAGTAAGCTTTTGCTTTGTTTGTAAAGGCGTTTGGGGGTGTTTGGGGAGCCCCCTTTACCCCTCCCAACCCAAAAAAACCCAAAAATTCCAACCCAAAGAAGTACAGTTTAGCCAATAATTTTGCGACTCAAATACAAATTGTATGTTATGGTAGATATATTTAAACTTTGGTACACACAAAACATAACATAAAAAATAATCAAAAGATTAGGATCAACATTTTACATATATAAAAACAAGGTGCCAACATAAAATATAAAAAAGACAACATTTATATTTTACAAAATGTTACAAAAAAAGTGTTTGCTTCGGATCAGATGGCCGTGTGTAATATGTCCCAGGATATTTATTATTATTATTTTCTACTGGATCCTAACAGGCAAAAGTCTAGAAATATAACTAAAAGGTCTCTTCAGATTATTATCACTACATAGAATAAAACAAAGTCGCTTTCTCTGTCCCTATGTATACTTAAATCTTTAAAACTACGCAACGGATTTTGAAGCGGTGTTTTTAAATAGAAATAGTGATTCCATGAGGAAGGTTTTTAAGTATAATCTATGCGTATTGTAGTAGAGAAAAGCCGGAATTTTTAAATATTTGAAACACCCGTGCGAAGCTGGGGCGGGTCGCTAGTAAACAATAAATGAAGAACCTATATTTTGCTTCTGACTAAAATATTCTAAAAATCCTTGTTAATTCCGAATGCAAAATAGTAAATAAAATACCTACCTCATAGCTGAGAGGTCTCGCAAGCAATTACGCATACTTAACGATGTTCCTCTAGCCATCCTTAAAATTTCAGTCGTGCTCAAATAATGTAGACGCTGGATTAAAAATACGCGAAAAGAATTTTCGAAAGTAATGGCTTTATTAATTTCTTTGTGATATAATGAATGGTTTTAGTTGAGTTAAACGATTACTGACAAATGCTTGCCCTGTCTGGACAGATCCACTGAAATCTGTGTCTTCTCTCATCAAGAGAGTACCTCAGACATTAACCTTTATGGTTCTCGCACATTTTAGAAGAATACGATTGTATGGACTTTTAAAGACTTTGACCTCGGAGTTTTTCTCGGGTGTTCCTTTTCAGAGTTTAGGAGAGTCAGCTAGAAAACACGGGCCCCATCGTTCGCTTAAAATAATAAAATAAATAACGAAATATTGACATGTAAAAGAGTTATGTATATAAACTATTTACGAAATAAATATCATTTTACTAATTTTCGAAAATCTTTAAAATCGATAGATACGAAGATATTGTTACTTTTTAAAAATAAAGGAATGTTTGCTTTAAGTACAATAATTTAACATAACAATTTAAAGTAGTTTTCCTTCAGGGCCTACTGAAACTTTCCACCATGTTTATCATGTACCACATGACCGAGTAATTGACCAGATTGCAGTTTAAAGAAGTTCTACAGCTCCAAATTACATTTGTTCAGAAATACTTTTGTAAGTATGTCTGCCCTTGGAATTTCTGATTGAAAACTTAAACTTTCATTAGTTTAACATTTATTCCAATTAAATCAGTTTAGGAACGTGTTATATCAATGGAAGAGAAAATTTAATGTTTGTCAATTTTGAAATGGTGATTAATAAGCCTGAAACAATTTTCAATAGGCTTTTAATTAAATGTTGGTGTGTGAAAACAAATAGGTTAGTTAACCAAATTGTTACTCAAATGTAATTAAACCGTGTAGATAGATAAATATGGATGAATGTTAGTAAGTTTTTCACACCTTATGGGACAACTATTGTATTTAGTTAAGTTAACTGCGTCGTTTCGGGCGACCTAGCTTATATGTCGAATGTTTGTATGTTCTTTTGAGATAATTTAACCTTTGAACGACCAAGCGACAGCTGACTGTCGTGCTGCTATTGTCTTTCTATTGTATCTCAAATCACCTGTGTTTGAAGGATTAAGACTATTTTACCCATAACGGAATTGGGAAGCTGTATGCGTTTCGGGTGAGAAGTGGAGAATGTCCACACCCAATGAACGTTCCCATTTAAATTCAGAAGATTAGTATGAAAGTATAGATATCCAACTACATGATATTTTTTACTTCTACAAAATAATATTCCAAGGTTCAGTAACCTTCAAAACACCTTTAAATCCATCTCCTCGAAATCAACAGCTCTAGAACTGAATGGCCGATCCCAGGATTCAATCAAGTCGTCAAATTATTGTTCTCATTTCAAACGGAGCCGACAAAAACGGGTTTAATTAAGATTAACGGTTCAGTTCTCCGTTTCGGTACAGAGTATAATATATGATGGAGAGAAGTTCAATACTCCTAAGCTTTGTGAAAACTCGAGTGCCAAAAATTCGTTTGAGGCTTTAGCTCGCTCGAAGGCTTCAACAATTTTTTATTTCATGTAGTAAATAAGACCTAAATTGAGAAAATATTTTAAACTAGGTGCCACTAATTTTGCGTTTTTAAATCAAAATGAGCAGCATTTTGGCTTAATTTTCTACGGCTAACAGGCTGTTTGAAGCAAGTTGCAATCAAATATTTTACTACTTGCTTTTGCCCGCGACTTCGTCCGCGCGTAATAATAGTTCCCGTTCCCGGGGGATTTCCGGGATGAAAACTATCCTATGTCTTTTCTCGGGTCCCAGACTATATCTGCACCAAATTTCATTCAAATCTGATCAGTAGTTTAGGCGTGAAGAAGAGACAGACAGACAGACAGACAGACAGAAAGACGCATTTCGCATTTATAATATTAGTATGGATATAACTTAAAAAGAACGACACAAGAGAACGTGTGAGTTATTGTATGAATAACAATAGGGCGTATGTTTGAGGTTAATGAACGCAGTAGAACATAAAAAAGGATGTTAGGACTGCAGCTTGTCACGTTATTTTATCTCCCTAACTTTTTATTTCCTTTATAAGTCGAATTTTTAGAGTCCAATTTTAGTGGCTTTACTTTTCACAAAGAAAACACCCTCCAATTTAAATGTCTCTAGAACCTTAGTTGACATTCAACAATCAGTCAGATTACTATTTAAAAAGAGTATTTTTTTAGCACAGTCTTCGAAAGAGCTGTGAGTATAGATGTCAATTTACATGAAATGTTTTTCAGCAAGCGTAGACCCTTGTGACTCCTAAAAATACGACATTACAGCAATCCGATTTTGGGTACAAGGAGTCTCATTAGGTATACAAGCAAAAAATAAACAAGTATTTCTTTTTTGGGAACAAAGACCGTATAATACGAACTTTTAGAAAGGTACATCCCTGAAGTATCTCCTTTTGAGGCAAACCTTTTTGAAGTGGTTCTTCTGAACCCCAAAATTTGTGGTATTAGGGTCTTAACTTATATAATATCGGCTGGAGTAGAAGACAGAAGGACGCTGATATCAGACTGAGCTTGATTAAACTTCGATCATAAGCTGATTTGTTAATATAAGAAGTTTTGTGTAAGTCTGTTAGACTGGTTTGATTCTTTCAACGCAATGTTTTTGCGCTATTTGTCCTTCACTTGACTTTTTCATTTCTGATTCTTTAAGAAAATACAAAAAATAGAGTAAAAATTTAAGCAATCTGTGTATTTGTACGTGGTTTTTTTTTTGTTATTTGATTTATTTTCTGTGTTTAATGCCTCCGTTATCGTCTTCTTGCAATCAAAAACTAGAAAAAAATACTTAAATTGTCAATTTGCCTAGCCAATTAACGCATGAATACCATGCATTTTGCTGAATTTAGAATCTTGCGACACCTGAGATTAGGTTTGGCTAGGATGGTTTCAACAATGTTAAAAGGAGCCCTGCTAAATGGGGCCCCGTCAACTTTGCTTTGATTAAATATCGTATTAGACGCTACGTCTGATTAAGCTTAAGACGTTGCATAGTTGAAAGGCAAGGCGGGTAATTTATTAGCTAATTAATAATAATAATTTTTTATTATTATTATAATTAATTTAAAAAAAAAACTTTCTTTTAAAAACCGGGCCCATGTAGGGCCCGGTTTTTCCGGGCCCTACATGGGCCTGATGTAGACTTTTTAGCGTCCGTATCCTGGCTGCGATTCGGTGACCTATTTGGGGAAACCGAAGGTTTTGTCTGTGCGATTATGGACGAAATTATCATGACGAAGAATTATCGGAGATTTATTGTGAAAGATGGTACGGTTGACATATGTCGGGCGTGTCACCTGCCGGGAGAATCAATTCGAAACATTATCTCTGGTTGTTCTCGTCTAGCTAACGAAGAGTACTTGCATAGGCATAACCTCGTGGCCAGGATTATCCATCAGCAACTTGCTCTGAGATACGGCCTCGTAGAATCTGAAGTTCCGTACTACAGGTATGTGCCCGACCCAGTTCTCGAAGATGGCAATGTCACATTGTACTGGGATCGATCCATCATCACTGACAGGACTGTTGTAGCAAATAAGCCTGATATAGTGGTGGTGGATCGATTGGAGCGGCGCGCAATGCTCGTTGACGTTACGGTCCCGCATGACGGGAACCTCGTGAAGGCCGAGAAAGATAAACAAATTAAATATATCGACTTGGCTCGCGAGGTTGTCGACATGTGGGATGTGGACTCAGCGATCATTGTGCCGATAGTTGTTTCTGCCAATGGCTTAATAGCCAAGAGCCTCGATCAACATCTAAAGAGGCTCTCGTTAGGTGGCTGGATCAAGCGCTTGATTCAGAAGGCTGTACTACTGGACACGGCGCGCATTGTCAGGAGGTTCCTTTCTCTGGAGCCCTGACCACCGGTAGCTTGGACCCTGTTCCCGATACCGGTGGGCTACTAAATTTTATATTTTTAAATGTTTTTTTTTATAAATTAATATTTAAAAATGTATTTTTTATGTTTTGTAAATGAATAAAGATAATAATAATAATAATAACAGCCTATAACTGTCCCACTGCTGGGCAAAAGCCTCTTCTCATACAGAGAAGGCACGAGCATTGATCACCACGCTTGCTCAAGACGGGTTGGCGATTTCGGTCTTATATTAACTACAAGTCCAGGTTTCCTCACGATGTTTTCCTTCATTGATGTCTGTGATGTCTAAGATAAACTTTAGAAAGTACATATGAATTGAAAAAGTCACATTAGTACTTGCCCGGATTCGAACCCGCAACTAAATTTTTTTATTATTTTTTTATTAGCTAATTAAAATAAATAAATTATAAATATCCTGGGACATCTTACACACAGCCATCTGATCACAAGCTAAGCAGAGCTTGTGTTATGGTAATCAGACAACTGATATACATACTTATATATTTTTTAAATACATACATATTATAGATAAATAACAACCAGACACAGAACAAACAATTATGCTCATCACACAAAGTTTGTCCTGGGTGGGAATCGAACCCACGACCTCTGGCTTAGCAGTCAGGGTCACTGACCACTAGGCCAACAGGGGGCCTAGACAAAATCCAAGCGTTTTCCGCACAAGCGTTTTCCGTTCACGCTAAGGACTTTGCGTTAGCGTGTCGAAAATGGTAGACAAGTTACAAATGGAACGCGAAACGCTCATTCCGCAGCGTTAACCGAAACACTCTATAATTAGGCTATGGAATAGCGTATAGTAAACGTCACAGTGACATTATTGCGTTTAAGTGTCGCTGTCAATGTCAAAGGCAACACACGCGGGATAACAAAATTATTCAAAAGTGTTGTGTGTGTTGAACTGTTGGAAGTGATTGAAGAGTAATTTATAACAAAAACGAAAGTAAACATGTTTAAATAACAATTCAAGTAAATGTAAGAACTATGATATGAGTTAGTCTCTTTAAAAAAATTGAATATAAAAATTTTATGTTAATAGAAAAATAGTTTTATTGCGATGAGTATTCAATATATTATTTTTTAAGGTTTGCTAATAAAATTTATGGAATGGCAGGTTTTTTTAAGATATTTTTTCATTTATTCCACATTTTTATTTCCATTTTAACTAGTATTGGACCTACTTAAGATTATGGAATGCGTAATGTAAACAACCTCACAATGGTGCACTTATATGATTGTGGGTCTTACATTTGTTATTCCAATAAAGATAAACTTGTTTCTAAACCTTAACACTTGTTGTATTAGAAATTAGAATGCTAGTAGCAAACTTTGTGTTTACTGGCTCTTATGAATTCTATTTTTAGCCATGGTGATCTTTCAAGGCCTCAAACGGGACTTCAAGGAAAGGTGTGGAGTGAACGTTTGTGGCAGAAATTAGCAGTTTTAAACGCAGTGGGTGAATGGAAAAGGATAATAAATGTATAGCTGTTGCATACGCAGACCATTTATTTAAATGTATAGATGCCGCAAATCATCACAAAGACTCCAAAAACTTTGTTTATCTAACCTAAAACGATGAACAAATTCCTAATCCGATATATCCACAATTTCCTCCAGTTTACGTCGATTTATATCTGTTTGACGTCTTTGCAATGCTGCTTCATTATTTGCTTCCCAAAATAATCTCAAAGAATGCATTTTCACTAATGAATTGAACTAAAACCCACTCACAAAATATCACTGTTTACTCCTTCTTACGGTTAGCGTCAGGGTCCGATCTCCCGCTAATATAGCGTGCCGCGGAAACGCCAAAATATCACTAGCGTTTGTCAAAAGTGCCACTTGTCTACCATTGTGTTGAACATTTTTGGCGTTTACGTCTCACGCTCACTCCAACGTTTCTTTCCGCATGAGGAATAATGACTTTGTCTACCAATTTTGCAGCAGTCACGTGACATCGAGTTAGCAAATGTCAATTCCATACAATTCGATTTTTCTGTTGGCGTTAACGCTTACAGAAAAGGGGTTTTGTCTAGGCCCCCAGGGGGCCTAGACAAAATCCAAGCGTTTCCGCACAAGCGTTTTCCGTTCACGCTAAGGACTTGGCGTTAGCGTGTCGAAAATGGTAGACAAGTTACAACTGGAACGCGAAACGCTCATTCCGCAGCGTTAACCGAAACACTCTATAATTAGGCTATGGAATAGCGTATAGTAAATGTCACAATGACATTATTGCGTTTAAGTGTCGCTGTCAAAGTGTTGTGTGTATTGAACCTACTTGAGATTATGGAATGCATAATGTAAACAACCTCACAATGGCGCACTTATATGATTGTGGGTCTTACATTTGTTATTCCAATAAAGATAAACTTGATTCCAAACCTTAACACTTGTTTATTAGGTATGGTATTAGAATGCTAGTAGCAAACTTTATGTTTACTGGCTCTAATTCTCACAGGACCGTAATCTTATGAATTCTATTTTTAACCATGGTGATCTTTCAAGGCCTCAAACGGGACTTCAAGTAAAGGTGCGGAGTGAACGTTTGTGGCAGGAATTAGCAGAAATTTTAAACGCAGTGGGTGGTGGTATTAACAAATCAGCTGACAAATGGAAAAGGATAATAAATGTATAGCTGTTGTATATGCAGACCATTTATTTCAATGTATTAATGCCGCAAATCATCACAAAGACTCCAAAAACTTTGTTTATCTAACCTAAAACGATGAACAAATTCCAAATCAGGTATATCCACAATTTGCCCCAGTTTACGACGATTTATTCTTGTTTCACGTCTTTGCAATGCTGTATCATTATTTGCTTCCTAAAATAATCTCAAAGAATGCATTTTCACTAATGAATTGAACTAAAACCCACTCACAAATATCACTGAATACTCTTTCTTATGGTTAGCGTCAGGGTCCGATCTCCCGCTAATATAGCGTGCCGCGGAAACGTCAAAATATCACTAGCGTTTGTCAAAAGTGCCACTTGTCTACCATTTTGATGAACATTTTTGGCGTTTACGTTTCACGCTCACTTAAACGTTACTTTCCGCATGAGGAATAATGACTTTGTCTACCAATTTAGCAGCAGTCACGTGACATCGAGTTAGCAAATGTCAATTCCATACAATTTGATTTTTCTGTTGGCGTTAACGCTTACAGAAAAGGGATTTTGTCTAGGCCCCCAGGCCCGTCAATTAAGCTAATCGGCTGCTACATATTCAGTGCGATGCTGAACTATAGGTTCAACGGTTCAACCAACTGTGTAAAGGGTTAAACTACACTCAATTGAAAGGTATATAGACTGTTGTGAGATTTTCTTTCATATTCAATTTCACGTTTTCGCTACGAAAGCCCGGCGCAAATACGGTCGTATAAAAACAAACAATTGCCTATTCTTTGAATCCCTCACGGAATCCGCCTCAGTGTTTGGAAAAAAACTTATAAGCCTTTTAGCCAGATGTATTGTCTATCAGGTAGTTGGCTTATGATTTTTTATATTAAGTGTTGCCTGAGTAGAAGAGGTGCCCAGTTATTGTTATTTTTTATTAAATAAATATAGACTAGCTTTCTCCCACAACTTCGCCTGAGTGGGGTACGAAACTTCCATCACTTATTTTACTTCTTTAGGATTCGAATTTCCAAAAATCTTGAAAATGGTTACCTACTTTTCACAATGAACACATCTTTAAGGTTTCGTGTCTCTAGGACCAGCGGTTTGGGCTGTGCGCTGATATATCAACAGTCAATCAATTAGTCCGTCAGTTTACCATTTTAAATAATACTAGCTTTTACCCGCGGCTTTGCTCGTGTTAAAAAGAGACAAATAGTAGCCTCTGTCACCCTCCATTCCTTAAACTATCTCCTTAAAAAAAAACCGTCAATACATTGCTCCGTTTTGCCGTAAAAGACGATCAAAGAAACAGACACACTTCGTACTATTAGTACGGTTATGGATATCTCAAAAAACAAATTTCCTACAGGAGTGGCAGTAGCGTCCAGCGTGTTCACGATAACAGCGATGTCAGTGGACCGGTACCTGGCCATCACGCAGTCGCTGCGCCAACCCTGGATGCCGTCGAGGCGAGGAGCCTGCAGCCTCCTAGCCGGGCTGTGGCTGGTGGCCTTCGCCATCTTCGCACCACTGCTGGCAGTTGCCACCGTGGAGAGGGAGTACGTCCCTTCGCTGACGAGGACGAGAAATGGATCGGTGAGCATTTATTTTATTAGGCATGTAAAACTGATCATCACTATGGTAGCCCAGGTGTTGAGGAAGTGCTGGGCCAAATTCCATATGAATGTATGGACTGACAAACCTAAACGATGAAAGAAACCAGTGTTCAGAAAGATTTCTCCAAGAAACTTTTTTTATTTGCTACTTTTACGCCGTGGCAGGTGAGTCGTGGGACATATTCACGGACGGGATAATTTATGCTCATATATGAGTTGTGAAAATGTTAATTATAATAAAACAATATAAATCGTAAAGAAAACCGTACAGTTAAATTATCGAAATAAGGCTCTCATACTCTTATAAAGGGACTTCCTCGCGCTCGCGGTTCTCACACACTTATGATAAGAGAGTTAAGTGGTTAATGTTCTTCTTTCGATGGATATTTAGCGCGTGTGTCAATAATTTATTTACATTTGGTAAAAAAATTGAAAATAAATAAATAAATAGGCTCCTTCAATATGTCTCTCATCTCACTTGCCACGAAGTATAGTGTCATCATCATCAGCTATCGTCAGTTCATTGCTGGACGTTCTGGACATAGGCTTCTCCTAAGATGCGCCACTTAATCCGAACCTCAGATAATCACCTTCAGCTACCCGGTGCCCGAAACAGGTCGATGCTTTGTTGACCGGGTAACGTCCCAAATTACGCATAAGTTGATTTAATGACAGTTCACCCTAAAGATAGAGGGTGACTGACCGCTTAATTTGTGCTATTCACAACAATTCCACTAAGTAATAGGTCATTGCTCTCACAGAACATTGTGAGATTTTTAACAGGCGTAATTTATTTCCTTTGTTTCTTTAAAATTAATACAAATCATTAATGAAAGTCGAATGCTGGGTATATTTTATTTTAAAGCAAGATTGCAGACTTACAACAACGTGAATGTTATGCATAAGTAGAGATATTTTGCTAATAATAAGCTTCTACATGAATGTTACCACTTAGCTTTGAGTCATAATTGCGTTGACGGTTAATAAGCAATTTGAGTAGATTCGTTAACAAAAAGATTACAAAAGAAGTCTGAATCACGAGGTTTAGAGACGATTACATTTTTTTTTTTTTTTTTTATTATAATGGGCTTGCTCTTGGTCCCAGACTAGCCCGAGGGCATAGACGGAGCCTACGATGGAGCGAGCTTACCCAGTAGATGCCTATGCACTCTATTCTTAAATACTTCCGGGTTATTTGAATGTTGGGTTATGTTATATGAATATGGGCGTATGTGTTGTTGGAAACACAGACGCCGGCAGGGAGTTCCATTCCTTTGCGGTGCGCATTATGAACGATTTTGAGAAGCGCTGCGTGCGGATATGAGGAACATTTGAGGGACATTTGAATAAATATTCCTCAACAGTAGTCAACGCAACCGTGACACCACTAGCGTCGCAGGTATTGCAGGGCGGCGATGTACACTTTATTAATTCGTATGTTATCTAGCCTTGAAAAGTTAGGTTACTTCCAGGAAATCTTCTGGAAAATATGAAGTCTCTTAAAGTAAAAATAGACTTCGCTTCAATAATGATACAGAAACGAGAGTGCTGGCGGTCATAAAATACGATTGCAACCAGGTTGAATACCAATATCTTGCAGCATGAACATCGATTGTAAACTTTTTCAGAGCAATATTCAGCATCTACTCGTGAACTGCGGAATTCTCAGATAGTGACGCTGATCTCTCTTGAATACTAAACCGTCTCATCTCCGTAAGTTCGTTCAACTAGCACCGAGACGCTTTTTTATTAAGATTAGCATGGAGATTAAAAATTTCGAGATCATATTTTTATTCTAGCGCTGACGATTTTTCTTGTTAAAATTTAGTTTATGCTAACTCAATTGTAAGTTGTTATCGTGAAACATTGGCGCTTTTTGGGAATCCGCACTTACAAATAGTAAGGAACCCTATAAAGAAATATATATTGAACAGGAATAATTTATATGCATTGTGTTTGATATTGATAAAATATTCTTAAAATATTAACATACAGTATACTGTTAGACTGAGAAAATCAATCGGAAATTAGACATCACTACTACGTTACCGGCAAAATGGGGCACAATCCTATTTTTTTCACTTTGACAGTAGCTTCGCGCGGGAATCATTGTTCTTTTGTTTTTATGTTTGCAAATTGTAATAAAACTTTATTCTTTAACAATTTGTGTTTAACAATACCGAAATAATTTAATAGATTAAAACATGACTAGATGCAAAAAAAAATACGAACGTACGATAAAAAATAATATTTAATCATAATTATAAGTAATTCATCTAGAGAGTCCATAATTTCTCAAAAAGAAATGGTTTAAGCTTTGTCTTAAAAGAACTAGTGTAGCTATTACATTACTATAGATATATTTTAAATCAGCTGGCAGTTTGTTAAATATTTGTACAGCTTGGTAATGAGGACAATGGCTGGCAATGTCAAAATTAAAAACTTGCTATTTTATTAAATAATTCATAAAACAGATCTACGAGTACGTCGTTTAATTCGCCTTGTCTTTAGTTTGACTTCGTATGTTTATTGCGTTAAATATGATAAATAATTTTAATGTATGTTACGTTTACATTGAAGCTTTTAAAAGGGCTTTTGAAAGGTTATCTCGCTATAGGTATAATTACTTACCAATGCGATCTGGTCTAAAATAGGCCAGATTGCATTGGCATGTATGTAAATTTTATTTTGGATAATAAATAAGACATTTCATCCCAGATATCTTTAGCATGCCTTTTTAGTTTTTACTACCATGAGTCAAATAGCTCCTAAGCTCTTAAGAACCCTACAACAATAATAATAGATTCTAAAAAAATATATATCAAAAACATTATTTTCCAAAGCTCTTTTCCCCTTCAAATCCTGCGCCCAATTTACCGGTCGTGGAGTGCCAAGTAGGGTCCGATCGCAAATCGTCCCAACATCTTAAGAGTGTTTCGGATAGCCCTTAATATTCCAGTTACTACAGTAATGTAAGCAGTTACTTTAATCCCTGAAAAGTTAATTGGATCTCAGCTTTAGTACTTAGATAAAGACAATTTCCTTAGATGGGTATTTTTGTTATTTCCTTTTTGGGATTAATTTTTTACTTTGCTGGCGCTTTTTAATTTGCACACTTTTTGTTTTGATCGAGGGGAGTGTTTGAGAAGAGTCCCCGGATGTTTTGGTTTCAAATAAAATAACAATTTTATAAATCGTACCTTAGCGATAGGTTCTAAAAAAAATATTGGGTTTGATATCAAAACACATATTTTGTAGAAGAATTATGTGGTCTGCAAACCTGTATTATTATTTAAAAATCATGATAAAATAAGTGCGATGTGAGATACATAGGTCGACTGAATCACACCCCTCCGTGGCTCTGAGACCACGTAACTCCTTTGGTCTCGGTTGTCAATCGTAGGTCTTTGATGGTTGTTAAGAGTAGTTGCAAGAAAGCCTGATAAAAAGCCTTATCCAGTATCGTGATACCCAGTAACTAAGTCGTGATGAGAAGACGCTCCAAGTCAAAAAGGTTGTAAAGGTCTGATTGGCAGTCTCTCCATAAAAACAATGGGGTTTTGCTTCAACTGATAAAACTGAAAAGCGACACCAACGTAGGAACGTAGTTGGAAAAAGGCTCAAAATATGAGACTGACAATAAACTGCTTTGTTGCTAGTGTTTGCGGTCATAGAATTCGAACACAAGATTACATGTCTTATTATTATAGTCAACTAGTTTTCTCCGGCGGGTTCACCTGCGTGGATGTCGAACCCCTATCTCCTTAAGAGGTCGAATTTCCAAAAACCCTTTCTTAGTTATCTACTCTCTACAAAGAGCAAGTTTCATGTCTTCAAGGCCAACGGTTTGTTGTGTTGAAATATCAACAGTCAGTCATCAAGGAGTCAGTCCGTTTACCATTTTATAAAATATATGGATAGATATATCCGTACTATTCCGTACTAATATTATAAATGCGAAAGTAACTCTGTCTGCCTGCCTCTCCTTCACGCATAAACCACTGAAGCAATTTGAATAAAATTTGGCACAGATATAGTCTGAGACCCGAGAAAGGACATAGGATAGTTTCATCTAGGAAATCCCCCGGGAACGGGAACCATTATTCCAGGCTGACAAAGTCGCGGGCATAAGCTAGTATACAATAAAGCCATTACTGCCTTTCTACATAAAACCCAAAACTAATAACAAACACGATTAAAGCACTTCGCTCACTGTTTCCTATAATTAGTTTGCCGACATCGTTCCACATCACTGTCAATGTGATATTAAATAATGGTAAATAACATGACAGTGTTCAGGGAATATTGTGCATGTTAAAGTCTTTTACGTAATAGCAGCGTTATCGTGCTCACTATTCACTATTAAAAACGTGATAAGGGAAGAAGTTTTTAAGGAAGAGGAGAGGACAAATCTTTATATGATTAGCAATTGAGCACGATTGTTTTTTCTGTATCTGGGTGAGAGTCATCTCGTGTTCTTGGTTATAAGAACACGTGTATGATCTCCATACTATAATTTAATAACCGTACAATTGTCATTTAAACTGAAATATTATTTTCAAACTGGACATTGGCAGAAATCACCGAAAATTCGGTGAATTGCCATCACAAATATAAAAGTTGACGTTGTATCTGGGTGAAATTTATCTGTGACTAGCTTTCGCCCGTGACTTTTATCCCTTATTTTACTCCTTTAGATTTAGGATTCCCAAAAATCCTTTTATGTCTCAAGGACCAGCGGTTTGGGCTATGTCAGTCAATAGTATAGTTTGTATTACCCAAGTAACGCAAATATTTTGCCGAATTGTGTGGCAGTAGAATGTAGTCGCACCATAATGTTTTGATTACGTATCAATACTTTATAAATTGTTGGCATTTTCTAAATTATCTGTTTTCTTAATTGATTGTGAGAAATACTTTGATTTTCTTCCTTTCTTTCGTTCTCAAATGTATGTCAAAGCTGACGAGAACTCGACCTCCCTTTTTATATAGAGAATCCAGTTAAAAATAATATAAGTAATAACATTATTTTTAATAAAAAAAAAAAACAATATTATTTAACGTGTCCAAGGAAAAAGATATGAAAATAAAGCTCAGGGCTAGTTTTTCGAACAGAGAACCCTTTTTTTTTTTTTTTTTTTGGTGAGTGGGAAATCATCCAATGACTGCTCCCGTCCTGGGTGCGGTGGGAGGGCGTGTCAGACTCTTACTGACTAAAACCCACTCATGTTCCTTCGATTGCCCTTTATGTTCCAGGGTCACGGTGACTACTATACACATTCCGCAACCCCGGCAGAGAGAACCCTATATTAATAGATTTGTCAATCTATCAATCGATGCAAATATGATAATACTGGAGATATTCTCAGAATTAGAGGAACGTTACGAAATAATATTACTTTAGGATATTGCTTAATAGTGATTTGACGACAACAGGATATTTTGGTAACAATTTTATAATAAATACTTACTGTTATCTGTGTATACCAAATTGAAGATACTGCATGTAATATCAAATTAATATAACACATTACAATAAAAAAAACTCCTTACTTGCCAGATTTTCAGTTATTTTTATCTGTCTATTCGTTGCGTTCGGAGCTATTAAACCACGCGGACGAAGTCGCGGGCAAAAGCTAGTCCATACTAATATTATAAATGTGAAAGTGTGTCTGTCTGTCCGTATGTTTGTCTTTCTTTAACGGCAAAACGGAGCGACGAATTGACGTGATTTTATAAGTGGATATAGTTGAAGGGATGGAGAGTAACATAGGCTACTTTTTGTCTCTTTCTAACGCGAGCGAAGCCGCGGGCAAGAGCTAGTATGTAATAAAGCAAAGTAATTACTATTACTTACACCAGAGTCACGTTGGTTGAGAAAACGAAATGTCAAAGTTCTTCGCTCGACTTTGGCTTGCATTTAAGTGATTACGATGACGTCAGCATTGATGACATAAAATCGTAGAAATGTGAGTGAGGAAATGATCACGCTAAGTAATGCCTTGCAGTGTAACTTGAAACAACTACTGGTTGAATGAATACCCAAGTAGGTATATTATTTTGATGGAGTGTTAATCATCATCTTGATGGCTTTTTGCCAACTATGTTGGGGTCAGCTTTTTAGCCTAACCGGATTCAGCTGGATACCAGTGTTTACGTGAAGCGACTGCCTATCAGACCTTCACATCCCACTTACGGGGTGACATAAGGTTGGGTAGACTGATCAGACCTTATGGCTTCTGACTTCCCGGAACGACTGCCAGAGTTCTACGAATAACAATCGGGATCAACGAATTTACGTGCTTTCCGAGGCACGAGATTTCAACGATGTCCAAGATTTACTTTAGAAAATACATATGAATTGAAAAAGTCACATTGGTACTTGCCTAAATTAGAACTTCTAACAAGAGAGACCACTGGGACATCACGTCATTCGTTGAAGTGTTAAAATTTTTACTTTTGACTTACTGCTTTTTGATGTAGCCACTTGCAATTTAGAACGATAACTTTGTTTGCTGCTGTAGTAGATTACGGTTTTCCATTTGGCATCATGTGGTTGTCGGCTACTTAACCGGACTATTCTAAGAATGTTTTTAAATTTATTGACGGGACTAATCACAGTTCAACTCTATACAGCTGATAACGGTAACAATACCATTTTGAGTTTCAGATTTTGTGTAATAACACAATGCCATCTCGTAACAAAAATAATAAAAATAAGTATAGCTCTTTAGTAAAATGTTAAATTATACAAGGGTACAAAAATAACCATTTTCTTATTACAAGAAAAAAAATCAAGATAATTTCTTCGGGGATCGGAGAAAAATTAAAAATGGAATAATAAGTTGTGACGCAAACGAAGTTGTAATACAAAATGGTCGTTGTTCTTTTTTTAGAACTTTATTCAGAACGTTAATGTAAACACGATGGTGTACAGTTTGCAAAGTAAAGATATATGTAGGCCGTACATAATTATTTATTTATTTATTGTTCTTAAACACCGATGGACTTACTCTAACGAAATAAAGAACGAATCATTTTAATAATTCATCATGAGTCATATCATGTCATTGGAATACACATCGATGTTTGAGGAAATTTAAATTATATCTGTCGGTCCTGCATACTTATCTATTTTGCAGACAGTACCTAAGTACAGGCTCAACTTTGAACTTCACATTTCTTGGTTCTTATTTAAATTACGCAAGTTTCTTAGCGTTTGTTCCAACTTGAGAATATTTTTGGAACCTTTACCGAAAGTTTAAATCCTGAGGTTTGAGGTTTTTTAACAGTGTATTAAGTTGTTATGCATACATGAATAAATGATAAGTTCGAGAGATTTAATCAATAAAGATTTTACCATGAAAACTTAGTGATTTTGTATCATCATCATCAGCCAATGAGCATCCACTGCTGGACTTAAATCTCACGCTTATTCTAGCGCATTCGGTTCTGTGCCGCCTGCGTCCAATGGCTCCCTGTGATCTTAACCAGGGGCCCTAAGGGCCTAGCCAAGTGGCATTGTAGAATAGAAAACGAAAACGAATAGATTGTCAAATGTATGGAATTGACATAAACTTTCGCTAAACAATTTGACATCTCCCTACATTTGACAATCGTTTTCGTTTCGCTATCTATTCTACGATGCCACTTGTCTAAGGGGGCAGATCTGCTATTACAATTGTTCAATGATCAATTTTTGACGTGTAACGTCAAACTTTTGACACATTTCCCATACTACATCTGTCGAACTTGTCAAATATTCGGCCAATGACTAGTCATTGAGACACGATTGCATCAGACTAGAGCCCCAGGTCACCCGTCTATCCATTCATGTTTGTATGGGTTAAGATAACCACATTGGTGGGTCTTTCTGTTGTGTCTCGAATCATGTATGTTCAGAGGTTTAATATACCGTACTTTCTAACTCAAGTTATTCTTAGTTACTTTACGAATATAGTATATCGATATTTCAAACTTCGATATTTCGAACTTCGATATTTCGAGATACAGATATATGTCTATTTTCTGACTTACCATCAAACCCTCGTTACGTTAAAATATTTAAGGTCATAGCTCATTACAGCCACCCGGCAGCCACTCCGCACCGACTGCGGCTAGTATTCTTTATATGGATTGGTATGGGTATGCGCTCACTATATCAACTCCGTAGCGTCACTGGATCGCCTCAGTTTTAAGGCGAGTCGGTGCGGAGTGGCTGCCGGGTGGCTGTTATGAGCTATGACCTTTAATTTAACTCCCGTTTTTAATCGACTTTACATAATAAAATTATTATACACTAGTTGTTCCTCGCAACTTCGTCCGCGTGGAATAATAGTTCCCGTTTCCGAAGGATTTCCAGGATGAAAACTATTCTATGTCTTTTCTCATGTCCCAGACTATATCTGTTTGGGCGTTTTGGTTTAAGCGTGAAGAAGAGACAGACAGACTGCACGTTATAATACTAGTACTAGTATGGATTAACCTAATTAAAAGCTGACAAAGGTAAAATTTTAGCAATATTCCTCCACTGTAATATTTTAAATATTTCATAAACTTGTACTACAACTCTTTTTCACAAAATATACTTTGTAATATTAAAATGTTTTGAGGTTTCGTAACATTGAAAACTTTTTTTCAGTTAAGGGATTAAAAATGTAGGTATTTATGAGCATACCGTAAGTCTGCAATCCGTTGTATTTTAAAGCGAGAGTTCCTTTTATATTTTAAACTAAATGAAAGAACAATGAGCGGTTTCGTCCCAAGTGCTGTAACATTTTCCTACCTATATCGTTTGAAAGATCTCAATCAGTGTAATGTTTTTTTGTATGGGCGTAACTCTGTATCTCGTGCAGGAAAATTGTTATAGTGGTTTAATTTATTTGATAAAAATATTGAATAAAACTTAATTAATTAGTATTTCAATGACAAAAGGTCTAAAACAAGTGGAAAAAACCACACTGTCGACCGTGCGCCTACTCTAACCCAACACCCCCTCTCCCACCGTGTACCACACGCTGCCATATTGTATGCGCAGGAGCAGCGAACGATATTTTATGAGGCAGCGCTATACGTTAGAAAAAGATGATCGCCGGTGCCCGTAGATGCCATTATTTATCTAGCGCTATATGCACAGTCAGTTTTTTGTAGCTGTGCTGTACTTTCGTGTTTTAAATTGTTACTCTGCTGTTTTTTTATTGACGACTTTTATTATTAAAGGACTTCTGGTGTTTCTACATTTGCAACTATCGACTTCGGCTTGTTATGTGGACTTGATTTGTTATTGATTGGTTTATTACGAACTATGGATCATTTGTGTGTGACCTGCAGTCGGTCTTTGACTCGGCAGCGAGTTCGACATGAAGTTTCAAGAACGATATTAGAAGCAAGACTTGACGTGACTTGTGCTCACATAATGAGTATCATTTGGTACCTTGGCTGGGCTAGACATCAGCCAAGCATATTGTTACCCGCGACCTTTTTGGATGATATTATCATAGATAATAAATAAAAATAAAAAAGCCTTATATTTCTTGCATAACAGAAAAAAGTGTAACAATGTATTTATAACTTATCACTAATAACTAAAAAAATATGTTTGCCTAACTATTGTTTCTTACTTGCTACACTATTATATTATTATATTTTAGTCTGCAAGAACCCTTCTGCAGGTGAAGGCCTCCTCCAAAGAAGCCCATTTGTCTCTATCTAGAGCAGTTTGCATCCAGCCTGGGCCAGCCGTCTTACCGATCTCGTCCGCCCACCTTGTAAGCGGTCTTCCTCTAGAGCGTTTACCACTTGGGCCTCTCCATCTGGTTACTCTTATGGTCCAGCGCTCATCTGTCATTCGAGCGACGTGCCCTGCCCACTTCCACTTCAGTTTACGGGCACAGTTTAGTGCATCTACAGCTTTAGATATTTTTCTAATTTTTGAGAGAAGTACTAAACTATACAGAGGAATATATATACTTGGGAAAGCAAATTAGTTTTAATAAGAAAAATAACTATGTAGAAGTCGAGAGGCGAATCCAACTTACTTGGAACAAATATTGGAGCCTGAAGGAAATCTTTAAAAGTAATATGCCAGTAAAAATTAAAACAAATGTTATGTCGAGTTGCCTTCTACCATGTTTGACTTACGGTTGTCAAACCTGGAAATATACAGCAAAAACAAACAGAAGAATTACTACGTGTCAACGCGGCCTAGAACGAAGCATGTTAAATATTAAAAAAACTAAAAAAAAAATATCATAGATAATAACCACTATTAAAAGTACCAGTAAACAATTTGCATATGTTTAAGCCATACTCTTACATAAGGATATTATTTCTTTGTTATTTATGTATTTGAAAATATAAATAACAAAGGAAATAATTCAATCATCAAAATTGTATTATTTTCTTTGTTATTTATACATTATCAACTGTGCGTTTATTAATAACTGTCAAAAAATAACTATTACTGCCTGTGGTTACTGTACAATTATTATAAATGTAATAATTATGTTTACATGTAACACAAAATGTAATAAAGTATGATTAAAGCATTATTTAAAACAAAAACGTTTTTTCACTTGAAGCCCAATAACTTTTGACCTGCAGGCAATTAATTAAAAAACTTGGTATATTAATCATAAAAAAGCTTAAATGATTATGTTTATGCTAGTCGCATCTTGTTACAAGGGTTGGGACGCATCTCATACAATAATGCCCATTGTCCTTTTACTGGAATAAATTAACTGAATTTAATTTTCCTGTAATAACTAGATTATGAAATTTAAGTGAAAAGATCAAAAGTCTTGCGAATGAAACGTAGAATTAGTTTAACATTTTTAACGTTTATTTTATTTCACGGATAAATTACTAAAATAGGAATAGGTTTTTTTTACTCGGTCTATTTAAACTTTTGCCCACGATTTAGACTTGGAATAAAAATTCCTATTCTTTACTAAAATAGGAATAGGTTTTTTTACTCGATCTTATTAAACTTTTGCCCGCGACTTCGTCCGCGTGGAATAAAAATTGCCATTCCCGGGGGACTTCCGGGATAAAAACTATCATTTTGTCATTAACTTTCAATAACTTTTTGGTTTTGTATTCTTATATTGCTGTAGTGTAACGATTTTATTGTTTAGTTTAAGCAGACAAGCTACCTATGTATTCATATGCGAAAACATGTAATTGGTTACTAGTTTTATAAATTGTTGTTTAAGTTATTTTGTAGAACTTTTTGTTTTCTTTCCTAATAAAATAAATAAATAAATTTGTCCTTTCTCGGATCCCAGACTATATCTGTACCAAATACAATTTTAAAAGCTTTAATATAACTTGCAATGTTAGCATGTAAGTCGTCCTCGAATCTTGCAAGCCATTTTTCGAACACTCCTGGTTAAAAAAACTGAAACTGCTATACTTGAAAATTAGTGATTTTAATAAAAAACCTATAAGACTAAAAAAAACGTAAACAAAAAGGAATCTCTATTCTCTGATGATTTTTTGCGATTATCTTTTACAAACAAACAAACTTATCTTCTCGCAAGGTTCTGCTGCCCCTAATGAATACCTTTGTTGCCCTTACAATGATAAATAAAACTAAACCTTTGGCCCGCACCTAACGTTAACTAAGAAAGGCTGCAGACAAATATCAACTAATTTGTTAGTCTACTTGAAGCATTACTTAAACGAAACGGCTCTTAACTAGTCCGTACAAATTGGATTTTTATGCAAATAAAACGGATTTGAAACGTTCTTAAAATTCTAAATTTTTAGTTGTGACTGGATTTGTGATTTGTAAAAAATTGGATTCGGTTCTTAATTATTTGGCTAGATGAATTTAAGTAAGAAATTTGATTACTTCTCTATGTTTTTTTGTGGAATTTTTGATTGACGTTATTGATTAAAAGATGAATAGTCAATTTTACACAAAACCTTTAGAGAAATCTTAGAAATGAGTCACGTATTTCGAGAAACATTACAGTACTCTTGGGGGGACGTTGAACTTTAAATCTTTCGAAGGAACGTATTTTAAAGGATAAATGAATAAATAAATAAATAAAACTTATACGGGGAGATTTTTTGTTACTCTATTTTAAATGACAGGTTTTTATATACTGCTAGGTGGTTATAAAAGATTTTGACATAAAAAATCCATAGTAAAGAGAACTTTAATTTTTTACCATAATACCTACTTTTTTAAGTTGAAGATTTGTCTTTCAAAATCTCCATATAGCCCAGCCATATTAAGTAAAAATGGTGTCAACCTCGGAATGAAAGATAATACGCTGTAAATTGGTATACACCTTTATTTTGGCGTTTTAAATGTTGTCTCAAAAGTCACAAATGTTATCGTGTCCGCGTCTTAAGATTTTGAAGGTCATAGGTCATAAAAATCAGATTTTCGCGAATATCTCGCTTTCTTTTTTTTTATTACAATATGGGCTTGCTCTTGGTCCCAGACTTGCCCAACAAACTTCTTTTATTGCTTAATATTATTATAAAGTTGTTCTATTATTGTAAAGTTGTTGAGTATAAAATTCTCGACCACTTTTACGTAAACTTTTTTTCAATCAAACAACCGTCGCCGTACAGTCATTTATGGCCTAATGCAAAGTCACAAAGTTTTTGAATTGGGAATCGAGTCCACGGTCACCGGCTTAGCAGTCAGAGGCCCTAACCACTAGACCAACATGTTAGTCATGACTCTACTAATCGTCGCAAATTAAGTCCGACGTCAAAAAACGTGGGAAAAAATTACATAGTAACGTCATCCTAACAAATTTCTTTAAAAACAAAAACAGTATAATGGTATCTCTTTCATTAAAAATAATTTACTTTCCGTCACGTAAACAGAAACCAGATCACCATTGAACTGATATTAAATTATGTGAAGGCACGTTTCACTGTAACTAAAAAGAGGTTAAGATTATTGGCAAAAAAAAATGAGAATATACTATTCAGATCATGCGTCGTTGGATCAAATTCTATGGGGTGTAATGATGCACTCAAACTTTGATTTTGGTGATAATGTGAATTGAATTCGTGGGAGTATCCATACGAATATTATAAATAAATAGGAAAGAGTGTGTTTTTGCTTGTCCGTCTTTCACGCGACGAACTGACGTGATTTTTTGAGTAGAGATATTTGAAGGGATGGAGAGTGACATAGATATTTTATATTTCTTTCAAGTCATAAATGTCTTGATTGAAATTTGTATGTAACAATAGACCAATTTAATAAGTTATTTTCCTAGTAGGTATCTGTCAAGATTAGATAATACTTCCGATAAAATCTCCCATCTCAATGCAGGATGCATTGACCTTGACCGAAATTAATTGAGACAAGGGAGAAAACTTTCGAAGTACGGGTGGTGCCGAATCATGAAGTTGCTAAGTTGTTAATGAATAATTCAAATGACACCCAGCCCTACCTGAAAATAGAACTACACGGAGTTTTTAAGTTACATAAAGATTTCTATCTACCCGTAGAGCGGTAATTAAAATTATATGATACTGTATAATAAATTAGACAATTCATCATCATGTTAATAATACCAGCCTATAACTGTCCCACTGCAGGACAAAGACCTCTTCTCATACAGAGAAGGCACGAGCATTGATCACCATGCTTGCTCAAGGCGGATTGTCGATTTCAGACTTATATTTACTACAAGTCCAGGTTTCCTCACGATGTTTTCCTTCACCGATGTCTGTGATGTCTAAGATAATCTTTAGAAAGTACATATAAATTAAAAAGTCACATTGGTACTTGCCCGGATTCGAACCCACAACCTCTTACATGAGAGGCGGGCGCCATAACCATTAGGCTATCACGACAGTTTCATTATGTTAGTAGAAATTTAAAAAAAATTGGTTCACTGAACAATTTTTTTTGACATCTAATCGATAATGCGACAGCCGGCTGTCGGGCTGCTATTGTGTCTAAAATCACGAGAGTTCGAAGGTTAAACCAATAAAAGCACAAGTCAATTTCACATAACAGCGAAACAAATCAGAAGGCATTTCAACTTAAAAAAAACCATTGCACAAACGCTTTTAACCCACATAAACAAGGTTCACAACTCACAGTATTGCAGTGCTTATAATAAATATTCGAGTCCGTATACGTTTTGGCCGAACTTTTGAAATTTATAGCTGAATGCACACCAGTAACGAAGCTAAAGGCCGCGCGGGATAAAATATGGATGAGCGAATTTAAAGCAATACTGTAATGTCATAAATGGTACTTTTTAAACTTGTTAAGTTAACACTGAATAGTTTATTATAGGAAATGTGTTTTTCATTGCGTTTTCATATAATTTATGTATAAAGGAAAAAAAAAACATACGTTAGGTTGGTCTATAGTGTATGTTATGTAGCCTATAGGTCGGGGTTGCGGAATGTTTATAATAGTTACCGTGACCCTGGAACATAAAGGACAATCGAAGGAACATGAGTAAGTTTTAGTCAGTAGAAGTCTGACACCCCTTCCCGCCGCACCTAGGACGGGAGCAGTCATTTGATGATTTCCCGCTCACCGAAAAAAAAACATGTAGCCTATAGGTATGTACGGATCCTGATTAATAATTAAAATTCCAACCGATTACGGTCCTCCTGTTGGGCAAAGACCTATTCTCATACAGAACAAGCATGAGCTTTGATCAACACGCTTGCTCAAGGTGGATTAGAGATTTAAGAGGTATTCTATTCACTTCAAGTCCAGGTTTCCTCATGATGTTTTCCTTCACCAGTGTCTGTAATCCAATTTAAAATTTGGAAAGTACATTATGATTTCAAAAAGCCAAATTGTTACTTGCCTGGATTTGAACCCACTAGATGAATCACTAGACCATCACGACACCACTGAAGATTGAAAAAATGAAAAATCTTTTTAACTGTTATCGAAAACGTTAGCCGGAGACAATGATATTATAAGTAAAAAAGTGTAGATAGGTTACCCAAACGAAATTCTATCTTCAAAAACGGCACACTAACGCACACATACATTACACGTCAAAGTAGGATGACATGATTGAAGTAGTGCGAGTGAAAAAGAGATAAACGTCAAATGTCAACGCGATACTCAGTATCATGTTTGTCAATTGGCAAACTTTTAATGTGCCACTTTTTGACTGCGTATAACCTATCTACACTTTTTACTTATAACATCATTGGCCGAAGATAAATGTTTTAGTATGTGGAAAACATCGGACAGAAATAAATATTTCATTATGTGACTTCCTGCTTTCCAAAACATATATTCAACTTAAGTAAACTCCAATCAGGGAAGAAGTTTTTAAATATAAATAAAACAGCGCTGTGTAAACAAGCTCGAACTTTCTTCCGAATCGAATGCCATTGAGCTTTCAATTTACTGGAGAGCTCGGAACTTCGAGTATCCAAGGATAAAAATAATTTTCTCTCGACTTTCAAGAATATTATTCGGAATTTTCCGATTTTTCTCCCAGATATATTATGCTAAGAAATATAAGAGACTTGTTAAGGAAAGATTAAACCATGCCCAAAAATACAATATTTTTGTTAATAAAAAAATCAAAGTTATTTAAAGCTGAAGCATATACATAATTATTGAATTAGTTTTACTTTAAACCTTCAGACACTCGTGATCCGAGATACAATAGAAAGACAATAGCAGCCCGACAGCCGGCTGTCACTTGGTCGTTGAAAGGGATCAACTTTTAAACTCGTGCCTTTGTCAAGTCCATAATTTAATGCTTAGTCAGTTTACTCAATTGTAATGATGATTTGAACTTTGGTAAAGCTCTCTATCGTTCTGGATTTCAAAAAATAAAGATTGACTTGAGCCATGTAAATCTTATTAATGTATATAATAATATGTATGTGTGTATAGATATTTCCGCAAAAACTACTAAACGGATTTTGATAAAACTTTACGGAAATTTAGCATCATCATAATACCGGGCTGCGGGTTGTTTAAAAGAGATACCGCGACCCCAGACACAAAGGGCTAACACGAAACATTTAGAGGTTTCAGTCTAACACTCCCTTCCGCACCGCCCGAGCTGGAAGAGTCATTTAACGATTTCCCATAAAAAGCCAAATAGATTTAATTTTATTCAAGTAAGCAACCCAACGTAAATACCATACTAAAATCTGTATATACGACAAAATAAAAACATTTTATTAGGTTTACACAAGCCATAAACTATTTCTATACATCGGTGTTCTGAAAGGACATTTCAGTGCAGTATCTTCCCACACACGATATTAAAGTCAATTCAACGAGTTATGATGTACGTCGAGATAAAGTCACGTTGTATCCGTGCCTTAAATGAGGTCAACTGGGAACTAAGATTTAGAAAAAAAATTATGTATTAAAATATATAATAAATTTTATACCAGCTTGTGATTGTTTAAAACTATAAAATATAGGTTCGATCTTATTTAAAAAAAAAGCACGAGCATTGATCATCATTTGCTTAATGTGGGTTTTCCAAAAACATATATTTTTTAATTAAAACTACAGGTTCACGACGTTGTTTTTACTAATGTCAGTGTTGTTCAAGATAAGCTATTAAGGTTATATGTGTTTGGAAAATATCATATTGAATTAATATCGTTTATTTCGAGTTTACAAAAATAACTTATAGTTGTTAGTAAAACTTAAACCTAAGTGTAATCCAACCAATTAATTAATTATTACTTAATTTTTGTTGCTGCCACATGCATGTCACAGCACCTATGTACGGACAGTCTATTCTGCCCGCAATCATTGTCAGCACGGTGTTGGAACTTGCCCGCACCCTGCGCACTAGAGACGTGCAACGCTTTCGCATTGTTGTGTAAAAACAATCAGTATGAGCATCTGCGAACATGGCTGAAGCACTGCAGTACCGGGGCAGTCCCAACATCGAGCTGAATGCGTTATTAAACTGGACGCGGAGGGCATTGTATGATTTCAAAGTAAAAGAGGTCAAGTCAAGTCAAATCAAGGTTGCAAGTGTAAAGCGAAGTGCAATAAGCTTTAAAAAGCGCAATTTTAACTCCGGAGGAGCAGCGTGCAAACCTATGTGCTATCATGTTAAGCACGTACTGACAATGCCCTCCGTTCCCGCTCAACGTCAGTATCATCCCTGAGGTCAGCTGTAACTATGTGCCTGTAACTATATATTGGTATTAGAAGCCATAACTAGTGGGACTCAGATATACAAAGACTTTTAATACCATATTTTATGACAATACATCATTTATATTATTTGACACACATATTTACTAAATTACTTCATATTTTGCATTTCGCTGTTTTAATGTTTTTTGAAACGTGAAAAGTAATGTTCATGTCTTCACCAAATACTTTACAGGAAAAGAGTGCGAAAAACATATTTAAAAGATTACCAAAGGCAGGCATTGAACTTATGTTAAGCCTATAAATTACACGCTAAACTTACGAACAAGACAAAAGTCGTTAAGTTAAATGTGGAACTTAGCCGAACTTCCATATAGATTACAAGTTATAGCAACTTAATACTTTCTTGAACGTTTGTGCTTAGAATTAATTCCAAAACTTAATCTCTTTGTTGATTTGTGTTCGTCTAACTGCCAAAATTTATAAGATTTATGAAGATGCTACGAAATTTGCTACGGCGTAGCTATTGACAGTGCTACGAATGCTACGCCGTAGCTGGGAACTGAGGTACTCAAGCGTTGATTATCTCCAAGATATTTATTTATTTTCACACACAGACTCACACACAATAGCATAATATTAATAAGTATCTTGTGGTAACTTACACCAAACCATCTGATCCAAACTAGGCAGAGATTGTAGGTACTATGGTTACCAGACAACTGATTTACATTCTTTTATTTCATAAATTAATTTCACCCAGATACAGAACAAATAATCGTGTTCATCACCTAAAAATTTGTCCTGGCTGGAAATCGAATCGACGACATTACCTAATATAATTAAACGTTATATAATAATAATAACTGCGTCCACACCGGTTTTCGGACCAAGTTCCAATTAATATAAAATTACCAGCCCCTCTAGACAAGTGGCATTGTAGAATAGATAGCGGAATAGAATAGATTGTCAAATGTATGGAGATGTCAAATTATTTAGCGAAAGCTTATGTCAACTCCATGCATTTGACAATCTATTCTAATCTACAATCTATTCTACAATGCCATTTGTCTAGGGGGGCTGGCCTTTAACTAGCTCGTCAGTGGTCTAAATAACTGTCATAATGATATCGCCTGTACTAAGAGCGTCATAACAGGCACTGTAAGTAAAGTCGTTGCCAACTCCGTACGTGAGCGGTGATAGTAATAGTGTAGGGTCGTTACGACTAAGCCGTTTGCGGTGTGGGCAGGAATCCAAGTGATTAGCTTACTCTGTTCTATAAAAGTCTTGGTTTTTCTTGTGGTAAAATCGTTTAGTAAATTCCTTGAGAATAGTTCTTCTTTTTATATAAGTCATATCCTATTAGTATCTCTGTGTAAATACGTCTTGTGTTTATAAACAAGAAGTACTACTTATGTCATTTTCTACATCGAGTTGTTAAAGTTCATTTATTCGTTGTTATTTATTAATAAGTGACTTTCGTCACATTTTGTAATAAATAAAATAAAATTACGCTATTTAAGGTAGTGCACAAAAATGTTAATTGATGTAATGCAGCACTTCTTGAAGCTAGATTAACAACTAAATTTGTTAGTTGTTAGAATAATACCTAGTTTCTTTTCAAAAGCTTGAAAAATGTTGAAACCTGACAACCACCATATGTGCAACCACAATATCACATAGAAAAAAATTAGAGGAACATTTTCACCAAGCTTCCGCTATATTAAGTTCTTTTTCAAACTTTATTTTTAATTTATAAATAGACGTAAGTCAACATCTAAGTCCACAGCCGTCGTCTTAAATTGTTTTAAGACGACAGTCGTGGGCAGTGGCAACTTCCAACACTTAGGGCATATGCACACTACGTTTTTTAAATGCGCCGTTGTCGCGCGTTTTAGAAACGTGCTGTGTCGATTCAAGTGCGACTCTGACGCGTCTGTATCGATATTATACACCAGTGATAGTATTAAGTTTCATAAGTTTGTATCGATTCAAACTCTACTTACAACTGTTGATTTACCATGCTTCTTTTGATGAACCTAAGCTATTGCCAGTGAATATATAGTGTAGTGTTTGCATCAATACACGCGTTTGTATCACGTATGTATCGCTACACATGCAACTCTGTATTGTTTCAAACACGCAATTGAAATTATACAGGTTTATTTTCAAATTATTCACACTGCGTCTGACTCGCGTAAGTATTCCGTTTGTATCGCTTTAATCCTTCGAACACATGATTTGAGACACAAGACAATAGCAGCCCGATAGCCAGCTGTCGCTTGGTCGTTAAGAGGTTAAACGCGCGTCGTGGTGAGCACAGAACCTAACTTCGCCTGCACTTTGAAATACTTTAAAAATAAAATGACAAGACAAGTCTTACGCAAAGTTTCTACAAGTATTAAGCTACTTTCTTGATTATTACATTATGTAGTCACCAAGTCTTTCTCGACAAAGTTATTCAACTTGATAACCCTTTGAAGATATAGTTTGAACGTTTCTACATAATTTTAAATTGAATTTCCAAATTGCGTCGTTCTAATTGAATAACCAGTCTGTTTTTATTCAAAAATTCAAAGATGGTTATGGAACGCTTTGTGGAAGTAAAGAGCAGTTTATATGACTCCACTCGAGATATTATTATCACAAATTAATGTAACAGGGAGTTTGTTTGTTCGTTTCCACAGCTAAACTTCTGATCCAATTTTTATAATAGCCTTCAATAGGGATGACGACAGCATTAAAATAATGGCATTCTGTTTAGTCCGTCTGATAGATCGGCCGAAAATACGGGACACGTATTTTTTGCTTGATCAAATTAATAAATAAATACAAAGATAAAGAGCAACAAAGTTCCGAAGTGGGGGCTTTTGACGTCACCGTCCTGCAAAAATTGTATCAGATCGTGACGTCATGCGCAACTTCAACGCACTGTATCGCCGTCATTCTTCGTTTACGAGAAAAAAGAAAAAATACGTGTTCAAAATTTTTTGATAATCTATCTGACGGACTCATTACTTTTTTTTTGTCGTCTCGCCTATTATAATTTAAGTAGATTAAAAAGATAATAAGATACTTATTGTTCTTGGGGATGACTAAAAGTAGATACTTCATACAGTTTGAATTCAGTTACTTAGGCACGAGTTATAAATAAAAACATAATTGTTGAAAGATTAAGAACTAGCACGCGGCATCCTGGCCTGCGTGAATACTTCGTGATACTTCCTACCACCCTTTTACCCTTATAGAGTTTGGATTCCCAAAAATCATTTCTTACTGAATACCTACTCTTTACAAAACACACCCTGTAAGTTTCACGTCTCTAAGACCAGTGGTTTGGGCTTGTGATTCTTAAGAAGTACGACAAAGAAAACTCTGTATTTGTTGTGAGTGTGTATCTAATTTAAAGCGTTTAGTCGACACTTCACGTGATCAGAAGGCTGCCAGCCTTCTGATCACGATCAGAGATCAGAAAAGTTAAAAGTGGTAATGAATAAGAAAATTAAGGAAATAAGTATGCCTTTCAGCTCAATCGGACAAAAGTAGTCGAAAAATGGCTTGCAAGATTTGAGACGAACAACTAACATACGAACTTTGCAAGCTAAATAAAAGCTTATAAAAAGAACAGCGATGGAGCAAGAAAAAACATTTTTTTCATTTTTCATTCTGCCCAGGGTACTAAGGTACTTAAGTAGGCACTTATAGCAAACCATTTGGAAATAAAAAGCTTTTTATTATTAATATCGGTCGCTAAAATCTGTTTGTCTGGTCATTCGAAGGGTTATAGTAATGTACATTATTAGATATTCAGGGACCAATAAATTTACAAAGGACAAGCATTTTGTAAATCTTCCTGAGTCGCCTGTATCATTTAACTTTATATATTATAGTTATAGACCACATGACCAGAAATTTACTGTATTTTTGTATGTCTGTTTGTCCGTCTGTCATAGGGATTCCGAACTGCGTTAATCTATGCAATGTGTTAATGAAATAACCCAAAACCTCTGACACCCCAACCCACTTTTATACTAATAAATTGATATGACGTATAATTATTTATTTTCATAAATTATAGTAATAGATATTTGAAAATGTTGTTGTCGCGCTACTTCTTACAGACTCGTAGCTCTATCGTCGCGCCGCTGTCAACGAACACGGGAGCACTATCGTTTGAACGGTTGTCTATTGTTTGCCCGAAGATTATATGCCATAATCATCATTTTCCCGAATTTCATTTACCCGAATTTCATTTGCCCGAATGTTTTATTTGCCCTAAAAGACATATGACATACTTTTAATTGCCCGAATTTTAGATTCCATAAGATACGAATGCCATAAGTATTGTTTGCCATATTTTTATGTGCCATAATAATTGTTAGACATAATATTTAAATGGCATAACAAGTATTAGACAAATATTTAAGCCCCGTAATGGTTTTTTTTCTGTGCATGGTTGATGGTGGGCTAGGTCGACGGAGCCCCGCTTCGCGGGGCTCCTACTTCTGTGTGGTTTATAAAAAAATAACCACGAAGGGGATGGCGGGGTCTATTCGCTCGCTTCGCTCGCTCACACGACCCCGCCATCCCCTTCTAACCTAAAGAACCTGAACCTGAACCTGAAGAACCGAGTCGGGGTGCCCTAAAGTCCCAATTGCATCCAATTTCTCTTGATATAAACAACTGTTATACACCCGATGTCGATGGCAAATTATGTTATGGCATATCATAATTATGGCATCTGATAATTAGGACATGTGATAATTAGGGCTTACAATGATTATGGCAAATGATGTTATGGTAAGTGACTTTATGGAAAACAATGATTCTGGCACGTGACTAATATGGCAAATGAGAGTAGGGCAAATGAGTATTATGTCGTATGATATTATGGCTGTTGACTATTATGGCAAATGATATTAGGGCAAATAAAATTCGGGTAAACGGCGGTATACCCGTTTAAACAGTAGTGTACAGCGTCGTTAAAAAATATTAGAGGCGGCATGACAAATAATATTTTTTTTAAAATTTAACCTACTATAAAAATTATTGTATTCGATTTTGCTGCCGATTCTAAACAAACTAGTTTCAGGTTTTGGGTTATTTCATTAACACATTGTATATTATTAGCGTTTTATGTTCAAGAGACTAATTGACTGACTGTTGTTATAGCCAGCTCGTCCTAGAAACATGAAACTTGCACGGTGTATTCTCTGTAACGGTTAGTCCCCCTATGCTCTAGTACCGCTATGCTCAAATAAAAAAATACCATATAATAACCGAATAGTTTCTAAAAATCCTTAATTGGTGATTACCTACGTAAAGAGTAGGTAATCACTAATAATTGATTTTTAGAATTTCCTATAGTAAAGGGCAAAAGTAGAGGATGGAAAAACCGACATTCACAAGGACGAAGCTGCGGACGAAAGCTATTTAGGTGTATATTACAAGTCGTATATAAAAGAATTACCCTTTAAATGTATTCCATTTAATGTAAGGTTGTGTCGTGATGGCCCAGTGGATATGGGCCCTACTATTTTGCACCTACTATGTTTTTGTCTCTGCATCACCCTAAGGTAGACTGGTAGAAAATGCCTAAGGCATTAAGTCCGCCTCTGTACGGTGTTAGTACATAAAGTTTAAATAAATAAATATGGCGCCCGCTTCTCGTGTAAGAGGTTGTGGGTTCGAATCCGGGCAAGTACCAATGTGACTTCTTCAATTCATATGTACTTTCTAAAGTTTACCTTAGACACCACTGACATCCCGTGCCTCGGAAAGCACGTAAAGCGTCCCGGTTGTCATTCGAAGAACTTTGACAGTCGTTACTGGTTAGCCAGAAACTCTGACCAGTCTAACCAAGAGGTATCGTGTCGCCCAGTTACTGGGTTGTGGAGGTCAGATAGGCACTCGCTCCACGTAAAACACCGGTATCCAGCTGAATCCGGTTAGGCTGGTAGCCGACCCCAACACGGTTGGGTAAAGGCTAGTGAGATGATGATGATGACCCTTTAAAGGTATTATTGTCTACAGAAAGAATTGATCACGGTGGACTAGTAATAAGAAAAAAAAACGAATAGTAGTATCAACATTTAAAGAAAGCACGGTACGAAAAATGAATTATTTACCAATTGCAAAATATGCCAATGTCATATATTACCGCGATACGCTGAATTATATAAACTTTCACCAATAGCTATATTCGCGAAACTGGCATTGGCATAAGCTCTATTGTGTTTAATTCCGGCTCACACTTGTCCTTTTATTTTCTATTAATGCTGTAACCTACACTTTTATTCAATTAATCCAATCCAAGGACTCGACAATAGAGATGACGACAACATAAAAAATATGGCATTCTATTTAGTCCGTCTGATAGATCAGTCAAAATGACTGGACACGTATTTTTTTGCTTGATCAAATTAATAAAAAATACAAACAAAGAGCAACAAAGTTTCGGAGTGAGGGCTTTTGATGTCATCATCTTGTAAAAATTGTATAAGATCGTGACGTCACGCGAAACTTCAACGCACTATATCTTCGTCATTTTACGTTTACGAGAAAAAAGAAAAAAATACGTGTCCAAAATTTTTTGATAATGTAACTGACGGACTAATTACTTTTTTTTTGTCGTCTCGCCTAATAAATAAATAAAATACAGTATTTTTCGCTTTGGCTTTGTAAAGCCTTCGGAAAGAAAGATATGTATTTCCATAAAGATTAACTGTTTATTCTTCAGAAACTATTTAATTGTGTTCTCTATTGATAAAGCGCTGAAAGGGATACAATACATTTGCATATTTTTCTAACATCAAAACTCCCAGATAAAAGAAATTTCTATTTTTTCGTAAAATTACTGGATTCACTCCTTTTTTATTCGTTTTGTTTTTAAACTTAAAAATCCTTTCTAAAATCTGTACTAAATTAATAATTTTATGTCATGATCTGTCGCTCTATCTGTCTGTCTATATCTTACTCATATTATTATTATTTATTGTTTATTTCCATCTTTTTTACTATAGCAATATATACCATTTGAATGGCAGTTCGTACGTTATTAACAATTAAAAGTATGCAATGAATATCTAGAGGGCCTAGACAAGTGGCATTGTGGAATACGAATAGATTGTCAAATGTATAGAATTGAGATAAGCTTTCGCTATCTCTATCTCCATACATTTGACAATCTATTCGTTTTGGCAATGTATTCTACAATGCCTCTTGTCAAGAGGGTCTGATCCTACTACCAAAAGGTAGTTTCGTATGGAGAAGTATGGGTAAAAAAGCCAAAATAATATATATAAAAACTATATAATAACTTGCAGGTATACTTCTGCCCAACCCTTTAAGTATTAACGATGGATCGTTCACAACAGGAGGCGTGGTAGCACTATAAAGTCAGTACACACAGTTTCACTTTACTGCCTCGCCGAACTAGTGTTCATTTCCCTAAGGCCACTGTTATTTCCATACCGTCTGCATACCTAATAAGCTTTTAGGATGCAATATTAAGCGATGGTTATGGCCTTGTGGAGTCTAAACTTATTGACTGACGCTCCTCGGTGTGTTTAGTGACCCTGACTGGTAAGATGAAGGTTGATGTATTTGTGATATGTATTTAAACCTTTAAACACATGTTATTCGAGACAATAGAAAGACAACAGCAGCCCGACAGCCGGCTGTCGCCTTGTTTTTGAAAGGCATTACCTGCCTAAAAGGAGGCTCTAATCATAATTATTGTAAATACACTGTGCTGCATTATCAATAAACATTTTTTTCATTTTTAAATAAAAAACAAGTTTGGGATCAGGTGGCCGTGAGAGAGTTATCCTAAGATATTTGTTTCTTTGTAATCAAGGGTATCTAAGGAGTATATTGTCGCCCAATAACTGGAATGCGAAGCTATTATAAGCAGTCGCTTTACGTTAAACATTGGTACCCAGCTGAAACCGATTAAAAATTCAAAATTCTAAGCAATTATTTCACTTAGAGCATTTACAGGCACTTATAAATGGTCAAAGCGTCGGTTGGTTGTCTAAAAGTCGAAGCTAGTTGCTTGTTGTGTCAAAAACGTAAATCTCTAAGGAGAAAAATAAACAATGAAATCCACTCCACTCCTCTACTCTTTTCAATAAACAAGTTCTACAATACCTTGGTTACATTATCGTGTTGCTTCTATATCTGAAAACAGTGAAAGTAAGGTAATTAGCCGTTACGGGTTTTCAAAAGCCAGATAGACACTTTAGTCGAAAAGGTAGTCCCAAGACTCACTAGTGCAGGCGAAGACGTCGAGAGTCGCAAGACGACTACCGGCCACCGTAGGCGCGGTTCTGCGGATGGCGAGCGATGGGTAGCTCGCCGCCCGGCTAGGACCAGGACCGCGTCGACGGCGCGTTAGTGTTCCACGCGCGCCTCAAAGAGAAGGAGTCAGCACAGGAAGGGGCCCAACAGGGCCAAACGCCTGCCGGGGTTGCGGAATGTTTATAATAGTTACCGTGACCCTGGAATATAAAGGGCAATCGAAGGAACATGAGTGGGTTTTAGTCAGTAAGAGTCTGACACGCCGTCCCGCCGCACCCAGGACGGGAGCAGTCATTAGATGATTTCCCACACAAAAAAAAAAAGACTCACTAGTGCAAAATTGGTCGTAAAATAAACTCAAATTTAACCACACCTTGATAAGTGTCTAAAATTGATGGTCACGGAGACAATAATATTATTTAGTCAGTAAAATCAACCTGCTTTTCTATGGAAAAAGTCACGACTAATGTTGTAAGAATGAAGTTCTTTTCGTTACTCTATAATAATGCTGTAGCGCTTGCGTTTCGTGATTGTCAAAACTGCTACGATATGGTACAAGCTTTACTCATGCAAAGATAAGTAAATGTTAGCACATATTGTAACAGAACATATTCCCTGTCGCTGTCATACAACTACCAAAATACGTATATAAGATAAAGACAAGAACATATTCCAGAAGTGCGTGCTTCTCTCGCCTTAGATCTTGGCCTAAGATTTCGTTATTAGCCAATTTTGTAGCAAACAGCTTTACAAGTAACTGAAAATTCATTTTAATATACTAATAGAAACAAAATTCTATCTTAACATTCATGTTCTGTATTTTCAGTGAACATGTATGTTATTTTGTAAGCTAACAGAATTTTTATGTTGCAAGTTGTGTTAACATTATAAATATAAATATTCTTATGTTTTCTATTTTAAGCGAACATGTAACAGTATTATTATTGTTGAACTTTAATCTTAACATAATCTGTGTGGGTTGAATAACTTTAGCTTTAAGAATTACGCAATGTTTTTCATGTACATTAAAAATACAAAATAAATGAATGTTATCGTGACTTGAAATAGGTATATTTTTTTCCTTTGAATTTTAGTAAAACAGAAACAGAATTAGATTCTAAACTATCATTCTATAGATTAACTTCATTGTAAAAGTTTAATTATTTAATCTAATACTGCTTCAAAAGTTTCATCCCAAATTAATTGAACGAGTTTTTCTTCGCATTTTGTTTGGAGCTCTTTTTTAAGCAACACAAAACCTGTATCTCTTCTAGCGTTATTTTCAATTCAAATATAACTATATAACATACTAACTATAAAAATCATCATTAGACGCAGCGAAGATGGTGTGTTGTTTTGATGACGTTTGTGTGGCAATCGTAGCCAGGGAACTTTGGAAGGATAAGGAAGAGGCCTTTGCATTGGGGCATAAATAAGGCTGCAAAAAAAGAAGCAAATATTAGCGTCAACAAGCAGAATAATATCTCAAGACACTCTACGAGTGTGTGCAATTTTTTACTCCTCAAGCTTGCTACTATTTTACAACTATACAATTACTTACTAGCTTTTGCCCGCGGCTTCGCTCGCGTTAGAAAGAGACAAAAAGTAGCCTGTCTTACTCTCCATCCCTTTAACTATCTCCACTCAAAAAATCACGTCAATTCATCGCTCCGTTTTGCCGTGAAAGAAAGACAAACAGACAGACACACTTTCCCATTTATAATATTAGTATGGATACCAAACATTTGCACAGAAATCTCAGTTCAACCTGCATACATTTCCATTCTAAGCCGCCATCTTGTTCCCTCAGGTCTGGGTGGAGCGCAGCATCGAATTCTGCACAGAAAAATGGCCGGATTCGATAAAAAAAGAATTGTTCGGCGCGTTCAGCTTCGTCCTTGTGTACGCGGTGCCCGGTGAGTGTTTTAATAATTAAGCGACTCCACGGTTTTCCTGTGCCAAACAGATTGCATGTTTTTAAAGCTGGGTATTTTTGGAAGAGCGTTTTTTGTAGAACATTTACTACATATATGCAACACACACGTAATTATTATTGTTACACTACACTTTTTTTTATTCATATTATAATCAGAGGTCGGAATCAGGTAGAGTTATTTTAGTACTTGCATCGAAATACTGACATTAATATGGATCTTCCTGGGATTTGTAATATACAATCTCGTGTGCAAAACAGTATTACAAATAAAAAAAAACATCAGAGATAGATAAAACAAATAAATTATGTAAAGGTAAATAACTTTTTTTATTTAATAAATCACGGGATTTTTTCCCTTTTTAAAAACAATTCCGGGATTTGGGGCATTTCCACTTTATTCTTTTGCTGTTTGAAATCAGTGTAAGTACGGTCAGCAAAGTAGATAAGTATGCAAGGCCGTCATATACAATTGAGGTTTTCTTGAATACCAATAAATGTATTCAAATGAAATGTAACCTAATTGAAGAACTAGTCATTTTGTACTATAGTTTAAATTTTAATTAGAAAATATCCGTGGGTTTTTGAGAAAACTTAAACTGTATCTGACGGTCCCGGATACTTAACTATTCTGCTGACTGTACATGAATAACTCTACCAAATTCCGACCTATGATTATAAAGTATAAACATCAGTGCCTTGTCATACGAGGCTTAGTTGAAACTTCAGCGTCAAGCTGTTTGTGGTTTGACATTTTTGCTAAACTGGATTTTTTTGATACAGCAAAAAAATACAATGTCCTTCATTGTATTTTTTTTTAATTAAATAATTGAACTCGATTTTATATGCTTTTGTTTTGCCTTACCGACTCCTCTAAGTTGGATAAACGTTTTTCTCTCTTTTTTTAGAACAGTAATTTAGTTACTGACTGTTTATACATTGGGTAGCCGCGAACATTTAAGTAAATTCCTAGGATGGCAACCACAAGATTAAATCATGAAGAATAGAGGCCTAAGCCAAGAATAGGACTTCATTCTTCTTAGATTATACTCTGTAATCTGATTGCTTTCTTAGAAATTCGAATGGCCGCGGCTTTTCGCCGTCCGGGACATCCGATCTTCTTTTGTTTGTTGTAAAACTTATTTAAACAAATAGTAATTACGTTGATTAGTAAATAAATAAATGACATGTCAAAGTTATTATGTGTTTTTTCTTAGCGTCAGAGAGAAAGAGGAATAATTTATTTCTTAACATTATTTCGTTAGTAAAATTCGGTTGTTTGGTTAAAACTTATTTATTTATTTAATAAATTATACCACGTATAAGGAACTTATTGTAAGGCCAATTATAAGTATACATAACATTGACGTAAAAGACCAGAAGTTAAAAAAGTGAAAGTAAACTAAAGTAAAATAACGAGACTCTGTAAATGACAAAAAATAAAGTTACATTGTAAACCGGGTGTGTAAGGAAAAAACGAATGTTACCCAACAGATAAATCTTAAATTCCTCTTTACCTACGTTCCTAGAAAAGTCGGATGTTTACACAGCAATTTTGGACCCACAACGTAAGAATCCACCACGTAAGTCTCATCCAAACACCCGACACAACTCGACCTAAGCGAAGGATTTGATTAAGGGCAAAAAGGATACACGCATCTCTGTTTAACTAAAAACCAATTAGGTGTATAAGAAAAACAGCCTAATAAAAGTGACCCTTGTATCTTTTCGTGAACAAAACGTGGAAAGAATTCAACCACTAAGGTCAACGACCATATTACTTTTGTTAGAAACCTATTGACATTTATTTCTTTTGTGTAAAACACAAAATATCTCGGTAAAAGATTAAATTTCTCTTTTATACAATCCTGAAAGTGTATGAAAAACAGAACTTTTTAATAAATTCTCGAGTTTTTATAAGATTGGTCAACTTTCAATAAAATGTTAAGTTTTTGAGGAATTTTATTTATAAAATTGTAGGTAGAAGTTTTTTTTACATAAAAGGCCACATTTAACATTCCAAAAACTACAATTTAATACCGTAAAAGTTTCAGAAATTTTATGTAATCCAATAACAACTTCTTCTAAAAAGTCAGTTATCTAGAAGTGCTTTTCAATATATTTTAAATTTTGTTTGAGAAATAATTTTGAAGTGAGGTTTTTAATGTAAAATGTGCATACATAATAAATAAATAATAAATGTGTTCACGATCTATTTAATTCTAAATTTTTCACAATATATGTAGGCTTAAATGGAAAACATTTGACAAAAGTAATATTTAATTTGTAAGCCTTGTCAAACTGTCTACAAGACCAAAGGCTTGACATGATATAAGTGACTATTACTTTATTACACTACCAACACCACGGGCTGTAACTGAAAAATTCATTCCGGACAACCCAGCAACCTTTTTCCGATTTTTTCATCTAAATCTAGACCCCTAACTCCTCAAACGCAACCACCGTTATGTAACCCAATGAAACACCCTACACATACAAAAATACCTCCACTTTTCTTGTAAGTAAGTGGAAAACCCCTCGTTTCAAAGCTCAAAGGACATCCTCCGAAAAAAAATGAAGTTCCTTTATCGTTTTTATCCGGAACAATTGTCCTTAAAAGGGGCAAAATAGGGCAATTTGTCACATGATATTATTTTGCGGACCGGCGCGAAATTGTAGGAAGTCCGTTTATGTTATGAGCGACAATTTTTCTTTTTATTGCTATATGGATGCTTTTAGATTCATAAGCTTGCAGTTTTTTTTTGGGCTGGGATATTATGTTATTTGTTTTTATAAAGTTTAGCGATGGAAGACAGTCTATACGCTTCGTTTTTACCCGACTACCGAAAGAAGAGTTATGTTTTATGAGCGGATATATGCATGCCTCATTCTATGCCAAAGCCTACAGCCTAAACGGTTTAACTTTAATATAGGGTGTAATAATTACACAATTTCTAGGAAAATAGGTAATACATAGAATGAGAAATTTCGAGCTAATCTGTCAGACAACACCCATGTTTACCTTATTCACCCCGTTTACAATTAAATTTTAATTTATTGTCATTAATAAACCTTCATTAGTTTATCTTACAACTTTTTTTTACTACTTCTATTTGCATTCTAGGAAATTCTAACAACAGAATTTTATACCTATCCTTACTTAATAATTACTTAAAAATTCTTGCCAGCTTTTCAAATACCAAGAAATAGACATCAATTTCCATGGATACCAATAACAGTTGGTAACAGTAGCAATAAAAGAAATAAAAATGAAATCAGATTGCTCTAAAATGGTAACCATTGCTTTTAAGTGTCATTATATATATTTTCTGCTACATATTATTTACATTTGCGTTCTGAAATGGGCCTTTTCAATTACAATCACGTTTTGACTAAAACTTTAGTGCCCATTTCAAATATAATGTTTAAAAAAACTTAAGGACACGTTCAATTCATTTTGTTGCTAAATATATTATGTAACAGTTGTTGTATCAAAATCTATTTGTTGAAATCACTTAGTTTGCTACGTCATTTCGTAGGCCGTAGCCCGTAGCTCGTAGCAGCGTAGGCGTCTACGACAATGAGACACGTTTTCTTTTGTTGGTACAAAATGTAGGTAAGTATATTTTTTTTTGAAGTGAAAACTTCTTTAGCGGCGTTGAGCACTTTTTCTGTAATGGGTATAAAATCTTAAACTCGCGTCAGGACACGTGACCTGATCGAAAAAGCGTAGGACGGATGGATAGTAGACAGCTATAATCAAGTTTTCACTTCTGCCGGCACTCCCGGAGTGCAACCCGTCTTTTTTTTTACAGTGTTAGTATAGAATAAAGTTCTGGTTGATATGCAGTATTCTGTACTTTAATTATAACAACAACGGAAAAATGGCGATCTTAAGTAATAGCTATTATTTGAATATTACGCTGCTTAGTTTTAAAAATATATTCTAAGGGCGAGTTTTATGTTATAGTCAAAACTATATAACAAAATAGTATAGTAACACATCTGTAATATAGACAAGATGAGCCTGATTTATCTAATGTTTATTAGTGACCCTGACTGCTAAGCCGAAGGTGGTGGGTTCGATTTCCACCCAGGATATACTTGTGTGATGGAAATTATTGTTTGTTGTGAGTCTGAAAGTAATTTATCTCTAAAAATTATGTATGTATTTATAAACTACATAAGTATGTCGACGGGCCTGTTGGTCTAGTGGTTAGTGGCCCTGACTGCTAAGCCGGAGGTCGTGGGTTCGATTCCCACCCAGGACAAACTTTATGTGTTGAGCATGATTGTTTGTTCTGTGTCTGGGTGTAATTTATCTATAATTTGTATGTATTTATAAATTATATAAGTATGTTTATCAGTTGTCTGGTTAACATAGTACAAGCCCTGCTTAGTTTGGGATCAGATGACCGTGTGTGAGTTGTCCCAGGATATTTATTTATTTATTTATTTATGTCTATCTGTTCTGATCAGTTTAATCTCAGCTCTGCAATCAGATGGCCTTGTGTTAGTTGGCCTAGGAAATTTATTTATTGTGTTACATTTTTTGTAATAAATTATTTGTTTATAAACTCACGCACGATACTGTAAATAGACATACCTATAACAGGCAAACGTTTTTTTTATAATAAAAGAAGGAATTTGTAAAGGCGTTCCTACACAAAATATTAAATTAATTGACTGTCTTCAAAAGGTGCGAATCATTTATATCCGTCACACATTCTTTATATTGTCACAAGAATTTATAGATAGCCTTCAGAAAGTGGCAAATATTGCGCCATATTTAATTATCTTTTTGAAATTAATATGGAGTGTTTTGTAAAGGTTTTTAATAAATACGGCTTTATTGTACTGAATTTGTATTGTGCGAGTACCATAAATCGTGTCAATACAAATTTTAGGCAATGAAAAAAATAATTGTTATTTTTATTGTTTGTTATTTATAAAAAAAATAAAATATATTTATAATTTCTATAAATAAAAACGGAAGCCCTCTCATTCACTCAATAATTTAACAAAATCTTGAGTGTCTATAAAGCTTACGTATAAACAAATAAAATAAATAAATAAATATCCTCGGACAACTCACACACGGTCATCTGATCCCAAACTAAGCAGAGCTTGTACTATGGTAACCAGACGACTGATAAACATACTTATATATTTTTAAATACCTACATAGTTTAGATAAATCACACCCAATAAATAATAAATTTTAATAATTCACTAGCTGCCTACCGGTGTTTCACTCGCGTTAAAAATGTTAAGGGTGAACAACCCTTATCACTTAGGGGTATGAAAAATAGATAGTAGCCTTTTCTCAGACCTACTGAATATGCATATAAAATTCGGTAAAAATCGGTAAAGCCGTTTCGGAGGAGTAACATTGTGACACGAGAATTTTATATCAATTCATAATAATTGTGTATTTTATAAATTATAATATGTAAAGACACAAAATTAGACCCGACAGTAGTCACGGTCGCTAAACACAAGATCAATAAACCAATCCAGGAAAGGACAAACAACACAATCTTTTGGTTTATAAAATCAATGAAAAGTGAAGGAACCTATACTTCAAAGTTAATGGTTCCTTAGTAATAAGAATATTGCCCTTGTGTGTACAGTACTTCTCCTTTACCCTCGCATTTCTATACTTACTTAGTAGTTTTAGTAATAGTCACACAGAAATATCAAACATCTCAAATTACCAAAGACTCAAAATCCTAATCTCAGAAAACAAAATTAAACAAAACAAACTTACAACTCTGCTCTCGCACAGACTTAGTACGTGTTTCGGCCACTGAGATTCGCCCGCTGTGGTCGAAACAGGGATTCCATTTTTATTAATATTTTTAAATGGTGTTTCGGACAATACTTTTTTTAAGATAATTCTGTACAATCAGAATAGAATATCTTTCTTTCTCTCCGTACAAAATAATAGGGATGTTGACTACATCAAAAGAAAGACATTCTGTTTAGTCCGTCTGTTAGACAGTCCAAAAATACTGGACACATATTTTTTGCTTGATCAAATTAATATCAAAATACAAAGATAAAGAGCATTAAAGTTCCGGAGAGGGGGTTTGTGACGTCATTTCTCAGTAAAAATTATACAAAGGTGTGACATTTCACGAAACTTCAACGCACTGTGTTGTCGTCATTTTCTGTTTACGAGGAAAAAGAAAAAAATACGTGTCCCAAATTTTTTGACTATCTAACTGACGGACTAATTACTTTTTTGTCGTCTCGCCTATTAATTTAAACCTTATTTTTTACTGTGACAATGATCAGGGGGCCTACCACAAGCCCTTATAGCAGTATTACTTCGATATTACTTTCAGTGGGAAAAAGACGGCGTTAGACAACGTGTCTAACGCTGTCACTTGCACACTCTGGAACAGGAATAAAACAATCTTACTTTAAACGTTATGGTAACTCACCAGGTTTTTCATTCTTATTTAAAAAATATATCTATGGTCTGGAACACCACTCAAATATACTAATTATAATGAAACTAGCTTTCTCCCGCGGCTTCGCTCGCGTTAGAAAGAGACAAAAAGTAGCTTATGTTACTCTCCATCCTTTCAACTATAACCACATAAAAAATCACGTCAATTCGTCGCTCCGTTTTGCCGTGAAAGAAAGACAAACATACAGACAGATAGACAGACAGACAGACACACTTTCCCATTTATAATATTAGTATAGATTCCTGTTTCGACCGCACCAGGAAAATCTTACAGATGAAACACGTATCAAGCCATCTCACAATCTGAAGTAAACTTCTAATGACGTCACAAACACCGTCGACAATGTACATTAATATTTCTTAGAATTCCTGTTTGTCTTTGTCGACTCAATTAATTTGTTTAGAAGTTAATCAACTTTGTACACGTGGAGACGTTACATAATATAAATCTTTATGCAAAATCTCGTGACTTAGTGTTTGACTGGGCTACTCTCTAAAAGAATTACATTATCAAATATAGCTTTTGAATGGAAGTCGAAACATCCATTTTCTATTTTATTTTTTTAAGGTGGGGATTTCCAAAAAATCTTAGTGGATTGTTGCTCTTTACAAAGAACAAATACCCTTCACGTTTCATATTTTAGGACCGTTTGGGTTGTACATTGATATATCAACAAGCAATGCCAGTGAATTTATCATTATATGTTTATTTATTGTTCAACTGAAAATAAATAGTAAAACTATTGAAAAGGCCGGAGTGACCCATGACCGAATCAACAGGCTAATACCTATTTACATAAAATCAGTTATTTGTCCCGACTGGTTTATCAACGTGGAATCTAAATTGCTGTCACTGCAAACAATTTTGCGCTGGTTTTGCTCAATATTTAGATATTAAACATTTAGCATAAAACGTAGCCAACATAATACTTTTTTAGTTTTGTGAACAATTACTGTACTATTCTTTATAACTTTGTTAACTTCCTGACCTATTCAATTTAATATTATATTTTAAACTTTCGCGTTGCATATTAATATTTTACTGTTTTACGGGATTTAACGCGCACGTACCTTTTTTATTTGTTTTTCGCTTGACGTTTCGGCAGGGTTACACCTGCCATGGTCACAAGCAGACTGTTCGGCGACACTACTCCGTCGATGAAGATGAAGATAGATTTTTATCTACCTTCAATGTTGACGATTGTCCACTATAAAGCCGCGTACACACTACACTCACTGTGTCCGGTTTTTTTGTCGACTTTTTGCAATCACTAGATTCCATGTGGCTGACAGTTTCAAACCTTCTTCCCGATTGAAATTCCTGTAAGGTACGTGCGCGTTAAATCCCGTAAAACAGTAAAATACTATTCAATTTAAGTTTTACTTATGTTTCAGCTGAAACAAAATCTACCTCTATGTAAAATTAGCGAGCTATATTAAGTTGTCTTAAACATTTGTAACCAACTCTATTTTTAGTTTGTTTGCTGTTAAATACGTTGTTTGCCAATATTAAACTTATTCTACGTCTGCATTTTCGTCATTAAGATATTTATGTTAAACTAGCCTTTACCAGCGGCATTGCTTGCGCTAGAAAGAGACAAAAATAGTCTATATCACTCTCCATCCCTTCAACTTCACCTCTTAAAAATATCGTCATTTTGTTGATCCGTTTTGTTTTGAAGGACTGACAAACATACACGCAAACAAACTTTCACTTCAATCTATCATGTTCTTATGAGAAATAAAGTATCTTAAAGCCTTAAAGACATGAAAATTACAATTACGTCATACTAGGAACTAACCGCAATCGCCAACACGGCATTCGTCTAAATAGGTAATACTTAAATAAATAAATTATAAATAAATATACTGGGACAACTCACACACGGTTAGCTGATCCCAAGTTAAGCTCTGCTAAGAGCTTGTGTTATGGTAACTAGACAACTGATAAGCATACTTATAAAATTTTTAAATACATACATAATGATGCCGATTCTCTTGTGCACAAACTATCGTAAATTTAAGTTAAGTGCATCTTTCTCTTTCCATTTCTTAAAGAAAAGGACAGAAGATACATTTTAGTTCAATCCTGTCAAATTAGACAGCGCCTGATGACAATTGACGTATATTTAGACGCCATGTTTTTAAATTGCTTCTAAATTATCTATGGAGTGTCTAAATTTGACAGGACTTAACTAATATTTGATCTTCTGTCCTTTTCTTAATTAAACGGAAAGAGAAAGGGAGTCATCTCGTGTTCTTGGTTATAAGAACACGTGTATGATCTCCATACTATAATTTAATAACCGTACAATTGTCACTAAAAAAAAATAATTATAAATCAAACTGAACATTGGCAGAAATCACCGAAGATTCGGTGGATTGCCATAATTACATAAAAGTTGAAGTTGGAAAGAGAAAGATGCATTTAAGTTAAATTTACGATAGTTTGTGCACAAGAGAATCGGCACCATTATAGATAAATTACACCCAGAAAAATGTTAAATGTTACGGGTAAATACCGAAACTGCCAACAATAAATATAAACTTTCAAATAAATACCTCTGGCCCTTTAGTAGCCAGATTAAATAACAAGGACCCTTAAAATAGATCATACAACGAAATATTCCCGAATCACCACAAAGGACCTTCCTACAAAGTTAAAAGCTGTTGTTTCAAAAATAGATAGAAATACGACATTAATCTTATTTTAGAACAAATATTCTTAATTGTACAACAAATACCCTTATTTGTTTTATCTGTAGATACATTTCCTTCCTTTGAAGTTGTAATTAAATGAATAGGCGTTCATTAGGAGGCTGAAACACTTTGGCCTGATTCGACTACCTTCGGTTTTCCTAATTTGTTTAGGAATATTATTGCAGTAGATACTTGTAAAATTGTTTTTGCTGAGCCAATATAATATTTCCTTATTAGTTCTGAAAGCCTAAATTACGCGGATTATTTTTGTTGCTTGTTCCTACTTCCTTCTAATATGTGAAATGTGTAAGATGTATGTGAGTGTGTGTGGATAGTTGTTACTCTTTCACGCAAAAACTGCTGAACGAATTTTGATAATTTTTTACAGTAATGTAGTTTATACATCAGAATAAGAAATAGAGTACATAACATCGCGCTATGACCTACTGAAGCGGAGCAGTAACCGAAAATCCATATACTAAAATTATAAAATGCGGAAGTAACTCGTTCTGTCTGTCTCTTCTTCACGCCTAAACCACTGTACCGATTTGAATGAAATTTGATACAATTATAGTCTTAGACCCGAGAAAGGACATAGGATAGTTTTTAACCCGGAAGTCCCCCGGGAACGGGAACTATTATTCCAAGTTGCGGGTAATATCTAGTTTGAAATAAATATCTCGAGACAAATAGGATACTTAATCTACAGTGTAGACTGTAGACAAAACCAAACTGGTGGCTAATTTAAACTGATAATGATTAACTATATTTTCATAACTATTTACATACGTACAATATACAAATAAATATGGCTAACTTAAAACTAACTCAAAAACTAATTAATATCTAAAACTAAATAAAAAACTAAAAATTAAAAAATAAATAAGAAAGGGGTTATCCGTCGGCGTCAAATTATATATTTGAGCCGTTTGGGGTTGAAACTTTGGGACCATGGGGCCCGAGTGCCCGTTCTCTTTACAAAGAGATTGCAAAACGTTTAGTCGACACTTCGCGTGATCAGAAGGCTGGCATCTACTTTGCCCAAAGAATAAGCATCGCCATTCAGCGTGGCAATGCTGCCAGCCTTCTGGGCACGCTGCCCGTCGACAGTGATGACGAGTTTTACGAGACAAATTATATTTTAATTAAAAGTGATTTTTAAAAACTTCATGATAAACAAATTAGGTATATTATTTTATCGACCATTTTCCCCTTGCTACACGAACGCACAAGTAAATCTAAAATAAAAGTATTTTTTCTTAATTTTTTTTTTGGTGAGTGGGAAATCATCCAATGACTGCTCCCGTCCTGGGTGCGGCGGGAGGGCGTGTCAGACTCTTACTGACTAAAACACACTCATGTTCCTTCTGTTGCCCTTTATATTCCGGGGTCACGGTAACTATTATAAACATTCCGCAACATAATCTAGATACATCGGTTTATCGCCATAAAACTCTCTGTATTTTAAATTACATGTAAATCGTTGAAGCCGTTCCAAGATTCAGATTTTTTTTTTATTTGGGACAATCCCACCACACTATTCCCAACCACTGCAACTCCTGAAAGCCAGAATCAACAGTGGAGTCCGCCAGAAAAGCGCCGAGCAATGAAGCTCGACGAGTCCCGGAGAAACGATACAACTGTCTTGGATCCCGCAACGAAATTAATCAGAAAAGAACAGCGGAGGAGTAAGAAAAATATATATTTTCCACTTCCCTCCATAACAAGCAGGAGACAGAACAGAACTAGGCCGATAGGCACAAGGGGGCGATTACAACTGGGAGAAGCCCAGATTGCGTAGCACCACGGAATTGGATCTGTTAAAAATTAATGGGTCCTAAAATGTGAGCTGTTACGATTGATTCCAATAGTAGGTATGGCAAAAACGCTTGAACGCACGGAAATTGGTTCTGGTTTCCACAAGGTCCGTATAATAAACAGCACCGGATGTTACCTGTAAACTATCCAACATAACATTGCGCTCATTCTGCCAAAGAATACATTCCCATAGGATGTGATGTGCAGATTGTTCGAATTCACAGTTCGATGAGGAACATTGACACAAAGGCGAAGCAACAAGTTTGAAAGAATATAGTTTACTTTTAAAATTGCCATGACCTGTGAGAAATTGAGCAACGCAATGATCAACCTCCAACCATGTCTTAGCCAGCCGCTCACGAACGGATGGAAAGAACAGATGAAGGTGACGGCCCTTCATGGAATTATCCCACCTACTTTGCCATTCGGATAAGAGTTCCTCCCAGACTTCAGTCTGCGGTTTAAATAATCTAGAAATTTTATTAAGGTCGCGTTGTGGTATAAAGTCAGTGTCCATGGTTTCCCGCGCGGAATAGTACATTGAAGCACGACGCTGTACCTCAAGATCGACTGGAAGTACACCTGCGAGTACCGGTAGGGCTTCAGTACTGACCGTTCTATACGCTTTGCATAAAAATATCAAAGCCAAACGTTGACTTTGAAGTAGTTTACGTCGTACCGCCCCTATTGTGGCCCTATCGGCCCAAACAGGTGCACCGTAGCATATACAACCTAAGTAGGTAGCCCCGTATATAGTTTTTAAAGTTAAAAATGATAAACCCCAAGTTGCTTTAGATATTCTCGTTAGGGCATAAAAGTTCCTTTTAGCTTTTTCACCTACTGTTTTTATATGATCAACAAATGAAAAATTTCTTTCTAACACCATGCCAAGATAGCATACAGCTTGCTGTTTTTTGACGGGAACGTTATTAAATTTAATACTAGGCCACGATTTAAGATTGCCTTTTAGTATAAGTTGATATGTTTTTTGCGGTGCGAAGGTAAGACGATTACGATCACCCCACTGTGATATTAAACGTAGGCATGTGTCAGCCAAGTTCTCAAGTCCGGCTCGAGTACTTGACTGAATGAGCAGTAGGCCGTCGTCCGCGTAACCGGTTAGGGAACAGCCGCTTGGAAGCGGAATCGCTAAAAAATCATCAAAACCTAGATTCCATAGATAAGGACCGATAACAGAGCCCTGAGGACATCCCATAGTTAGCGTTTTACTCACAGAAAAATGTCCAAGCTTAAGTATCGCAGTTCCGTTAAGAAAGTACGAGTAAATGAGATTATAGATGTTTTTGTAGCAACCGCGGGTTTTTAATTTTAGTAAAAGCATAGGCCACCAAGCGTTATCAAATGCTCCAGAAATGTCAAGAAAGATCCCAATTACGTATTTGTGTACGGATAGATTAACAGTTCTTCTGACGGAAAGGGCCGCGTCGACTGTAGATTTACCTAAGGTGAAACCGTATTGATTAGTATGAAATTTTGGTCCGTCCGGTAATAAGCGCGGAACAATGAGACGCTCCAGAAGTTTTCCCAAAGATGGTAAAAGCGTAATGGGCCTATACGACTTCGGGTCGTCCGGAGGCTTGTCGCCACTCTTTGGAATTATTCGAATAAATCCGCGTCGCCATTTGCGAGGAAAGACGCCTTCGACAATGCATCGGTTATATACAGTTAAGATCGCGTCACCCGCTGTTTTACATGCTTCTTTAATCATCCTATTAGATATTTTATCTTCACCTGATGATTTGTTGACTGGTAGCTTTTTAACAACATTTATGAATTCGTCAGGGGTTGGTAAGTCTGACGTTGGTGATTCAGGCGGCACGGCTGCCCACGCTCTGATCTGTTGGTGGTAGTCGCTGTCATTTACCGGTGAATCATCAGGGATAAGAGTATTAATAAGTACTTCAGTTGTTTCTTCTATGCCAGTGGTATGCTTATTATGGATTTTAATGTTTTGGACGTACGCAAGGTCGATCGATCTGTTGGCTTTAAATTCGTGATATAAAGGAGACCATGGACCCTCTTTGTCAAGTTTATCCACAATTTTCCGCAGTAAATTACCCTTCGATTTTTCAACCGATGCTTTGTAACGTGACTTGGCAACTCTAAAAGCATTTAACGCGAAAGTAAGTGGATCTCCGGTAACCTTACGTTTTTTAAGTTTATTTAACTGTCTACGCGCTTTACGATAACTTTTACGCTGTTCAACTAAATAATCATTCCACCAATCACATCTACGAATATTGGTCATAAATCCGCGACCAATGGCGATGTCAGCACAGTAGGTAAAAGTTTCTGACATAATATCAGCACTTTCTTCAGCTGACAGCCCGTCTCGAATGAATTCCTTGGCGTGACACGCAAAAAGCGAGCTGAAAAATTCCCAGTTCGCGCCTTTACATTTATATCTAAAATTACCAGAGATATGAGACGGACCTTGTGTAAACACGGGAACAAATTCGTACACGATCAGGCGATGATCACAACAAGACGCGTCCGGCAGGACACGCCACCTATCCAAGCGTACGTCGGCACTAGAAAGTGTGACGTCAATACAAGATTCGCCCATTTGGCTGCAAAAAGTAGGTGGTGCATCTGGGGTATTGTGAATCGATAGGTTCATCTCAGCAATGAAATCCTCAACAGCGCAGCGTCGTTCGGTATCAGTGGCCCGAACCTTGCCATACCACAGGGACGATGACGCGTTAACATCCGCGCCAACGATAACTTTGCAGCCCGCGAGCGACCGCAAGACGTGACGGAGGTTGTGTATATAAGGAGCAACAGGGTCAGAATATTGAAAGTAGCAGCTCACAACGTAGACTTTAAAAGAAGCCGATGAAACTTCAGCAACGGCACAGTGAGGCGTCATGAGATTACGCAAAGATGTTACTGTAAAGTTATGAGAACGCGCAACATAAATTCCGGCTCGTGCTTTGCAATCCAGCTGTACTACCTTGTGACGTAAGCGCGAGTTTTGATATTGCTCTTGAACAAGTACAAGGTCTAAATTGTGATCTAAAATTAATTTATCTAACTCAGATGTCGCCACCCTATCGTTGTGAAGATTTAATTGTCCTATGTTTAACCTATCCATCCTAATTATTAATAGTTAGTGTTGAGTATAAGTTGCTCGAGTTTAAGTTTGTATGTTGCACATTGTTCAGACCCACAACGATGGTCAAACGATTTCTTAAAACGTTTACACGCCGCACAAGTCGGTGTAAAATTTAATTCATCCTTATGCGGGCAATCTTTGGTTTCATGAACCTCGGAACAATTAGCGCAGGTAGGTGATTTATTAACGCAATGTTTTTTAACATGACCGAATTGTTGGCAGTACGCGCAACGAACTACCTCAATATCGTCAATAAAACGGCAAGTGGCCAATCAATAAATAATTTTTCCTTCGTAGAAACAAGATGTTTACGGACCGCTGATTCTATTTCTATTCCTATCCATTTCCGACCGTTGTCAGTAGAACGCCTACGGATTACTTTGGTTGATTTAATGAAGTCGTCTTCTTTTATCGGCAGCTCATTTTTAATGTTCTGGCGGTATAACGCGTGCAAAAAAGCGCTGTCCTCCATTGAGGCGGGAATGTCTTTAACTAACAAGCGGGGCCGGCGGCCTTTCGGTTTTTCTAGACGTAGACCTGCGGACTTTATTGCCTCGACCGATTCCAACTTTTTCAGTTGGTTTTCATTTGCAACACGCAATACAACGCCCGACTTTGCAGTTTTTTTGACGCCGACAATTTGGAACCCGTCGTCACTGGGCTTAATTTCCTTCATAAGGGCTTGTTTAGTCGCGGATGATGACGCAAAATCAGCCGATCGCTCGTCGGTAGGGTATGCAATAATAGACGGTAACGGTGCACGGGATTCCACCGCGGGGGCAACTTTGGGTAGACGCAATTTTAGTGAATCCGCGTACGATATTTTTTTGTCGACATTGATGTCAGTTTTAACGCCGTGATTTAATTTAACTTTATCTAATTCGCGCTCGGTAATTGCAAGTTTCGTTTCGTTACAAGACGATTTTAAAGCCAACAATGACACGATACTCGTAACGCGCTGAGTCATATCCATGATTGCAGATTTATTCGCGACATTAATGCGGGAACCCTGGTCGTTGACCAGCTCGTTAATCTTGGTCAGATACGCAGACGCCTCAGAAACCAAGTCACAATAATCACCACTGTTCGCATTGCTAACATTGGAAAGATTTAATATGGGTGAGGACTTTTCAAGACATTCGTACGTTTGAAGGCGTTTAGACCTATCATCGGGCGAAATGTATGTTGGAGACAATTCACTAAACAAACGTTTACTATTAGCGGAGGTCGGCGCGGGCGGCGACCTGAGTGTCTTTGTATTTCTGCGGAAAATATCTCCGCCACGATCAGGCGGGTCATCATTATTAGATGACATGTTTTATGCAATAAACAAAAAAGGAAACAAATGTAAAACACTGAGAAAAAAAAACAAAACGGTTGCAAAAGTTATTTCGCGATACCCTCACAAGAAAAAAATAAATGTACTCACCGAATAGCTGACGAAATTAATTGATTACACGTAAATTACAGTAGCAAACACTAATAAAAACTTACGATACCAGCACAAGACACAATAGCACACAACCTGAAAGAAATCACGAGCCGAAATATCGATAATCTAACGCGATATGTGTAAACAAAACAGGAGCGTATTAAGACGATGCTCACAAGGCCGGCGCGCGGAGGGAAGTGAAGATTCAGATTGTAAATACAATAATTGTTAGTTCAAAGGTTTTAGATAATATGGAAAACAACCATAACCACAATAGACTGCTCAATAATTTTCCAATCCGAACCGCCTTTTATGTCAATGGCCGATTCAAAGGCCTTTGACAAACCAATCTGGTCAGGAATGGCGACTAGAATTAAAATAAATTAAGTATTATATGAATATTTACAATTTAGCAAATACTTTTTTAGGATATTCCTTAAAATATGAGGATGGTTTTTACGCAGAGAAAACATTTCCTGATAATGAAAATTAAGTAAATATCACCTTAAAAAGATTTTTGGAAATCCCATACAATATCCTATAAAACACGTGGGGAAAGTTCGACATCCACACAAGGGCGAAGCCGTAGGCTAAAACTAGTCTTTGAAAATACCAAATAGAAAAATGGTTAGGTTACAAAATATCTATTATTCCTACAGTAAATCGGTCTCGGGACTTTTATTTTTGGGATCTGAATATCCTCTTTTTTATTATTTTTCGCAACTATTTTTCTTTTCCCTTTCTTTTGTTTTCTGGTCACGAGCATCAGCTATGTCTGCGATTTTGACTAGCAAAGTTTCACAGATACTAAATTTATTGAAGTAAAAAAATAAAGATCTGTAAAGCCTAAGTTGTGTTTCTTTTACATTTTTTTTTGTAAGGCAATTCTTGTTACATTTGTACTTTTCCAAATTGACAAGTGAAAAAATGTCACATATATTTCGACCCAAGTAGATTTTTTATTTACTGTTCCACTTAGTTTGATAGTTGAGCAACTGTGATTGTTATTTATTAGCTTGGGTATTATTGGATTTCCCACTATTGTTATAATAATAATAAGAGTAATAAATAAAACATCGACCCTGTTCTCGATGCCAGTGGGCTACTATTTTTTTATATTTTTAAATGTTTTTATTATTTTATTTATTAAATGTAATTTATATGTATATTAGAATGAAATAGATAGAATAAAAAAAAATATTGCAGAACATAAGTCCATAGGTAAAACATACACATTTATACACAAAACATACATACATAATAAGAACTACACAAATTATTTTAAACACTGGAATGACGCACGATGACTGGTCATCTATTGCCACATCATTGGACTGTCCATCCTGTCGGCTACTATAGCCACCAAGCTGTTGGAGTTGTCGCGCACTCGCCGCATCAGGGATGCTATCCGCGTCCGCATCAGTGCGCAAAAATCTGCGACGCCATTCTCAGCGAACATCCCCGATGCACTGCAAAAGCGCGGAAGCCCCAACATATATCGGAAGGCATTATCGTATTGGGTTCGCAAAGCATTGTATGTTAAGCTTTGTGATTCATGATTAATCACCTTGCTATACTTAAGATAGAATTGGAATAATTACTTATACAGCCCATATTGAGCAATAGGTGCAATAGGCATTTTTACAGGACTAGTGACATCGCTGCAATCGCATCGCAGAGATTAACCTTTCAACGACTAAGCGACAGCCGGCTGTCGAACTGCTATTGTCTTTCTATTGTATCTCGAAACGCGTGTGTACGAAGGTTTAAAAATGAAGGCCTTTTCCTGTTGTAGGTAATGTAGACCTAAAAACCATAACTAATATGATTTTAACCCTATCACAACATAATTATATAAACAAAAAGTTATCAAGCATTTAGTTCAGGCTTCCGACTACCCCTAATTACTGTCACAGATTATTGTTCCGTCTACGAGGACCAGCAGTTAAGGATGATTGATGCGACTGCAAGACCCAGTCCGGCCGCATCACGTACGATGCTCGGACGAGCCACGTACCACGAATTTGGGTTATTATGTTTAAGAGAGAAGGCTATGTTTACAAGGAAAAATTTACGTAATTATTACTGAGGGTACTGTATTTTGTTTTTACTTAATGGGTTATAAACGTTACTTATACACTTAAAAGTGTAAGTTTAATGTATGCATACACACATAATTGTTTGAACTTTAATTAGAATTAGCTTTTGTTCGCCGCTTTGCTCGCGTTAAAAAGAGACTAAAAGTTGCCTCTGTCACTTTCCATGCCTTCTATATATCTCCACTTAAAAAAATCACATTAATTCATCGCTCCGTTTTGCAGTATAAGGCAGACAAACAAACAAACACACTTTCCCATCTATAATATTAGTATGAATATTAATATTCATATTTGACGTAGGTAACACATTACAGACAGACTGATTGTTGATATATCAACGCACAGCCCAAACCGCTGGGCCTGAAGACAGGAAACTTCGAGGTTGTTCTTTGTGAATAGTAAATAGCCTCTAAGAAAAAGTTTTTGGTACTTTTACCCCTAAAAGGATACAATAATGGATAAATAATGGACATCTACTGATAAATATTATTATAATGCTGATGGTATATTTTACAGAATAAAAAACTAACTATCTAATTACCGAGACTGCCGAAGACCTTAAATAGCTATAAGACCTTTCTTATCAAATTCTAAATAAATATTTACTTTCAAGAAGTTCTGAAAAGCTTTCCTGTTCCCCCAAAACTCTTTAATATAACAGTGACAGCAGGATACTTTATTGTTACTTGAAATTTAAATTGTTTTGGACACTCTAGACGTTAATATAACAATATTTTATTAATTAAGTCATAATTTATTATTCTTTACTGACAAAGACAGCTTTGAAACTTGTTATAAGGCGAATTCAATTACTGGTTCTTAGCTATGACCTAAGTCCTGATATCTGGGTTATCTTTTCTCCCAATGCGGGTCGTTTGCTGTATTAGCTTTTTAGATCCCTGTGTTGTCATAACTAGTTAATAGAAAGATCTTAAGGAGATCAAAAGGTGAAGATTTATTCTGTCTTCAACTGGTAACGAGATAACGAGAATAACAGCTGATTTTGCTATGCTTGGTTACAATTTTATTTTGCTAAATTTTGTAATTAATAGTCGCAAGTTATTTCAAGAAAATGAAAAAAAAAATGCCATTAGAAACTTAATTAGTTAAGGTTTAAAAAATATATTTGTATTTGATTGCTCTTTAAAATTGTGTCACCATGTACGTAACATAAAAAATAATAATTATATCAACTAGGAAGAAACTAAAAAGCTTTAAAAAGAAAACTGCCTCCCAGACTACTTTATGTCGAATAACTTTAGTTTAGGTCTGCGGTTAAGTCCGTCTGTTGTTCTGTATTCCTCCCACAACCTAGTTACTTAGGTAACTTATAGGATATTACACAACTTTGACGTGAATGCTGCGTGGTCGGAAACTAGTAAGTCGTATAATATAGTTATTAGTTACCAATGTCGGCACTGGTGCTGATTCTCTTGTTCACAAACTTAACAAAATCTGAGTTAAATGCATCTCCTCTTTCTATTTCATTAAGAAATGGACAAAAAGTACATAATTAGTTTAGTCCTGTCAAATTAGACAGCGCCTGAAGTAAATCGACGTATTTTTAGTGGCCATGTTTTTAATCGCGCCTATAATAATATTTTCTATGGAATGTCTTAATTTGAAAGGAGTAAACATCAATAAGTTTATTTGACGTGCCTGTTGGTCTAGCGACCCTGACCGCTATGCCGGAGGTCGTGGGTCCGATTCTCACCCAGGACAAGCTTCGTGTGATGATGATGTGAGCATGATTGTTTGTTCTGTGTCTTGGTTTAATTTTTCTATCATAATGTATTTATAAATTATATCGGTAATTAAACTTTGGAGATTCCGTGCACGGTTTGATAAACATTATAATTTACTTACTTTTAAATACCGTACTTTCTAACTAATAGTTATTTTTACACAGCTATTACAAAATTCGCAGTTATGAACTTTATGAACACCGTAATCAACATTTCTTACTTCGGTATTTCGTGATACAGTCTAGTACACATTCTTCTCGATATAAGATCAGATGGCCTTGTGAGTTTAGTCCTAAGATGTTTATATTTAAACGCATCCACGAAACAGGAGAATTTCCTAGTGTGAGGCAAAGCAGGTGTAAAATTTTTTAGCTACAATAAAAATGGTTGTTCATTCTTTCTGTACGATTTATTTTAATAAAAGTGTATCCAATTTTTATAAGTATCACCTAGAGTATTCCTACATTAGTTCAGAAAATATATACTTATTACAGTTCCCTAGAGATGTAATAATATTGGAATCTAGTTTCGCTAACTTTCGTCAAAGATACTTAGGCCCGAGTCACACCGGCGGGGTTATTACCTATGAAACAGCAATCAGCAATATTTGCGCAGTGATCGCGCGATCAGCGCGCGATCGTCAAAAAAAAACTTATTATGTATGAACCGATTGCTAATCGCTCGCTGATTGTTCTAATGCACTTATTGCTACGATGACGATAAAGTAGCAATCGCTGGAACTAATTAAATATCACCTTTAACAAAAAAATCTTAACTTTGCTCTTAAAAACCATACTAAATACGAAACCACCAAACGAAAAATGCATATTTTAGTTAACTGATTGCTCCACAGAGGCAGCACTATCGCTAGTTTGCTATTTGACGTGACGTATTTTGAATTTGACGTTTGAGCAGCAAATTTTGCTAAATTATCGCGATCGCTCGGCTATTGCAAGATACGTAATCCCGGTGCGGAATGGCAGCGGCCGGCAGCGGCGCGGCGAGCACCTTCAGTGTCTGCCGGGGTTGCGGAATGTTATGTTTATAACAGTTACCGTGACCCTGGAACATAAAAGGCAATCGAAGGAACATGAGTGGGTTTTAGTCAGTAAGAGTCTGACACGCCCTCCCGCCGCACCCAGGACGGGAGCAGTCATTGGATGATTTCCCACTCACCAAAAAAAAAAAAAAACCTTCAGTGTGAAATAATTTTAAACTTTAACTACATACTTAAAAGACTAGTATCGCTTGAAAAGCTTGAAAAGGTCGCGAGACCGCCAGAGGCTGCAGCGGCGGCAGCGGCCGCGCGCCTTTCGTTTCTAGCGACGCTGGCGGCCTCGCGGCGCCGCGGGCGGCCGCTGCCATTCCGGTGTGACTCGGGCCTTATTTGTTTTCCATTAATCCAGTGTAGGTAAAACTTATCAGTTTTATTATCACTACCTAATATTATAAAAACCGGCCAAGTGCGAGTCCAACTCGCGCACGAAAGTTTCCGCACTATCATTTATAATAGACAAATTTCTACCTGTTTATTAAAATCGAGTAAAAATTGCTTAAAAATTACGTTTTGTTGTATGGGAGCCCTCCTTTAATATTAACTTTATTGTTATTTAATTATTTATTTTGAAAGGTAATTATACAAGTTAATATTCTGTGAAAATTTTAAGCGTCTACCTGTTACCCTTTACACGGTTTATGAGATACAGCCTGGAGACAGATATAGCGGAGGCTTAGTAATAAGGTCCTGTTTTACAATTGGGTACGGAACCCTGAAAAGTCGCTTTTTGCTATCTGACCCTATACATAGGGTCAGATAGCAAAAAGCGACTTATATCTTTAAAACAACGCTACGGATTTTGATGTGTTTATTTCAAATAGATAGAGTGATATAAGAGGAAGGTTTATAAACATACATGTATTATCTACAGCAGAGAAAGACCGAGATTTTAAAAGATTTGTTACACCAATGCGATATTAGTTGGTCACTAGTACAGTATAATAGGGATGACGACAGCATTAAAAAAATGACATTCTGTTTAGTCCGTCTGATAGATTGGCCGAAAATACGGGACACGTATTTTTTTATTTATCAAATTAATAAAAAAATACAAAGATAAAGAGCAACAAAGTTTCGGAGTGGGGGCTTTTGACGTCACCGTCCTGCAAAAATTGTATCAGATTGTGACGTCATGCGCAACTTCAACGCACTGTATCGTCGTCATTCTTCGTTTACGAGAAAAAAGAAAAAATAAGTGTTCAAAATTTTTTAATAATTTCTCTGACGGACTAATTACTTTTTTTTGTCGTCTCGCCTATTATGGCACCCTATTTCAAGTCTTATTGGAATTCCCTTACAAATTCAAAGAAAATATAAAATTCTAACAACATCTAATGTTACTTTTCAGGCTGCATAGTGGTGGTGTCCTACTCTCTCATGGGTCGAAGGCTGTGCTCCGTGCTTCCACCATTTGACCAGAACGAAGGCAGCGCAAATAGTCAACAGGTAAATATAATATTACAATATATTCAATATTCCTTATGATGGAGAAAACAAAAGAAGTAGGCAGCTGAGTGTATTGCGCTGTTTAGTAACTACATTGCAGCCCAAAGAATTCTTCTGATACAAAAAAGACACGAGCAGTCATCTCCATGCTAGCCTAAGATGGATTGGCGATTTTAGATAACAATGATTTATAGGACATTCTCTACTTGTGATTATCCTGAAAACGCGCCCGTTTTAAGGTATTATGTAAATCGTCAAAAAAAACTTCCTAAAGATTCCCTTAGCATTCCGAAGCAGCTTGGCCCATTAGTTCAAAACTTTAAAATACCGTTTAAGGTAAAATCTGAGGGAAGTTCACGATATTATGAGCATCAATCTTACAAATGAGCGGATCATTTTCCGTAACCTAATAACCTCATCTTATTTTTAGAGTTCCGTAGCCGTCCACCACAAACACCCATAAATCTATACAAAAATATAAAGTTGAAAAGTTTGTTTGATTAAATGCGCTCTTCACAGGAACTAGTGGTTAGTTGGTTGAACTTCGACTTTGTGTGAAAGCTCTTTCACTATGGTATCAATATAGAGATGTCATAATTTAATTACTTTATATTTATATACAACTGAATTATTTTAAATTTACAAACATAGACAAAGGTTCTAAATATATATATAGATAAAAAAATTGCAGTAGTATAAGTATTGAAATATTGAATCATAATTATCATTAATAAATTGTCAAATATTAAAACTTGTTTTAAGACAACAAGCACTTATTACAAAAAATACTCAGCGTATAAATAGACCAAAATTATTGGTCCTTACAGCCCTAAATTACAAAAAAAGTACCCCGCTGGAGTAAGTGGACTTGGTCCTTAGAGTCACAAAATCAATACCAACCAATTTGCCAAACCTCAATTTGGTATCAAATTTGTTGAAAGGCGATTTGACACAAATCCCTAGAGATCCTCGTTAAATGTGATAGCAGGAATATATTCATCTCCTATCTACGAGGCTTGATACGTGTTTCGTCCTCTGAGATTCGCCCGGTTCGGTCAAAACAGGAAATTTATTATTATCAATTTTTTTGAGTAGCGTTATGGACGATATCATACTTTTTCAGCTTTTTTTTACGGTTTGAATGAAAAACCCGTTCATTTTCACAGTGCTAAATATTGTTAAATAAATTAGAATATTTTCAAACTAAATTACTAAACTTAAAAAAAAACAGGAAAAACACAATTAAAATAAAATGGCATCAAAAAACGCCTCCGCATCGCTGTCAACCGGTAAAGTGCCCAAAAGGCTGGCAGCATTGCCACGTTGGATGGCAATGCTAAGCCTCTGGTCAAAATAAAAGCCAGCCTTTGGGTCACGGGAAGAGTCATCCAGCCTTTTCGACAGCTCTTTAAATAAAAGGTAGGCACTCGGACCTCACGGCCCGCGGGTTTCAACCCCAAAAGGCTCGAAAATATAGTTACCAGTTAGATTACTATACTTTCGCCGCTTGAGGTTTTCCGCAGCCGAGGCGGCAGCACCGGCACAGCACACGGTACTAGATAGTTGGAATGGCGCAAGAGTATCGACACACGTAGCGTCCCACACTAAAGGCCTACTCATCTTAAATGGGATAAAGACATTAAAAAAAAAAATTGTAGGTAGGTAAGTTGATAATTTTTCTTTCCGACTGTACACAGTATCGTTGAAAAAAGTGTCGCCTAAATATCACTTAAAAATATTATTATTAATGAAATTCCTGTTTTACCCGGAGAGGGCGAAACTCGGCGGTCGAAACACATGCAAAGCCCTACAAGATATTTTGAACGAGACATTGCTTAATATCATCGCGATCGTAGGTTTCCCGTGTAAACATTAATTTACAAACATGAGAATGGGGCTCATAAAACAATATCGTTTATTTGTTCAACATGTTTACGCTAGGGATGTTGTGGATAAGAAAATTCGGATAGAGATACGAATACAGATTTGGTAAAATATTATATCGGTTTCGGTTTGTAACTATGGAATTATTTCCATTATACTTGACCTTGAATTGGTTTTCATTTATTACTATCAATATACATAGTGGAAAACCAAGTTGCTCCCCGCTGTCTAAACATACATAGGAAACTATGTATGATAAGGTCTTAAAAACTACGAAACGGACTATAATACGGTGCTTTTTAATCGAAAGAGTAACTCGTGAGAAAGGTTTACATTTGTATAATACATGCATGATATAATAGAGGAAGCCGGTTCTTTTTTGCAAAATTTTATAATACCTTTGCGCAGCAGAGGCGGCTCACTAATATAATAAATTGATAAACATTGCAAGGAACACACGTGGCTATATAAAAATAAAAACTTTGTCTCAACAATAATGATGTTAAATTTTGAAGCGGCAAAAATGTAACCAAAATTTTGTAAAACATGAAGTGAATGTTTGTTCTGTGTATGGGTATAATTTATCTTGTATAATATTATTTGTCTCGTATATTAGTATGAATAGTAATTGACTGGTTGTCACAGTATAAGCTCTGCTTAGTTTGGATCAGATAGCCGTGTGTGAGTTGTCCCAAGATATTATATAATTTATTTATTTCGTATATCCGAAAATTTCGGAACTTTTTGCGAAGCTCCGCAACATCCCTGGTTTACGCCTTTGATATATCTATCTACTCCCTTTTCTCCATTATTCTTGAATCAATCCTAATATTTTCTTTGTGTTAAGAATGTTTCGAGATATTTTTAGTACCTAAGTGGTATTGCCTATTTTTTGAAAGCATATTTAAGTTCAATACTATCTAAATAAGAATCTGAAAGCTGTTTGATTTAAAAAACTTTAAATACATTCGGGGGATGTAAACATATTGTAATTAATATAACTATACCTAGCTCGTAAGTTAATGAAAAAATTAAATAAAAACTTTTTCAATTATATTTTTGACTGACGTTATAAAAGGACACTATATTTTTTTTAATTTCTAAGAAAATGATAAAAAAAATTAAATAAAAGATATTTCTCAATTTTTCTGTAAAACACGTCTTGAATTTATGTATTTAATGGCCATTTTGGCTTTGAAACGTATCGAAATTATGCAATTAATACCTACATTGTATTCTTATACGTTCACTCTATGAAAATAAATAAATTATTTAACTCTATGAAACACAATATAAGTAATATTAATAAAATCATTGTAGAAACCATATTTAAAAAGGGTGCTAGAAAATTTATTATACCTACAGAAAAGAAGGTTAGTAATTACCAAAATAATAATCCGAACCCATTATTCAGTACTAAGTACTTCTAAATAACGTTAAGGAGGCTCAAGTTTTGGCAAAATCACTTAAAGCTTTCCACAAATTATATAATCAAGCAAATGTTCGTAAACCCAGTACTTAATTGTGTTAGCAAAGAAATTAATTACTTACGCTTTTAATGGAAGTAAAAAGTTTGATAATGGACTTGTTATACTGATATGATTTATTTATTATTTTGCTCTTTGACTTTAAACTCATCTCAGGCAAATCTTTACAATGGAAATTATATCTTTTTAGTAGGATTTTAAGAACTTTTAGGGTAGTGAAAGCATTTTATACTACCTATGTGGTATTGAAATGATAATGTTAAAGTTTACACCGCCGAACAAATTTTTATGAAGTTTTTTGAACAGATGGAACCTTTTAGTCTGTCAGTCCTACCGTCGGTCTGTCAGCAACCTATATCTCCTGAACTGTAACAGTTAAAAAGACAAAATAATAAAATGATATAAAAAAATACAATAGTAGGTATTTTATCTCATTTAGAGCCATTTATATCCAGTCTATAGAATGATGGCCCAAGAAGAATTAATTAATATTTATTTTCTCCGTGTTTTGCTCGATGTTAATGTTTTAAGCTTATTCCCGTTGCATAATTTGTAGATAATATTATTGTCGTTTGTCAAATTACGCCTGAGCAAAGCCTCGAGATAAAACTAGCTGTAGTGCAAAATGATGTATTTACGGAGGCTTCCAATAACCTAATCTAACGTTGGATTAGGTTCATTTAATTATATTTGACGAATGCTCTGTACTATGAATGCTCCTTGAAATAACGAAACCGAATTTGAAGGTTTTTAATTCGGTTAATCGGAACGAAATCAGAAGTAAAGGCAAAAGAGACACACGATAAGGGCAGGTCTAAGGAAACAAAATTGCAAATAATAATATTCAGTTTAAGGAATAATACAAGCAAGTTTGAAAATAGAAGATTGAAAATAAAAACAAACTACTTTTACATCGAAATTAAGTAATTTCTAAAAGACCTTGCTCGACATAACTTCCGATTTAAATTTTGCGGATGCAAAATCAATCGAAAATTCTGAAGTTTTTGAATAGGAATCGAACCTCCGTAACATAATTATTGTCTAATTCTCTACTCCACTCAAAACCGAATTCGACGATAGCTTTATTAAGAACGCGGTTTACCCGCGGTACGTTAGGTTTTTGGTTACTGCTTCACTCCTGTGGGTCACAGCGTGATATTAAATAGCCTATGTTACTCAAGAATAATGTAGCATTACAATTTGTGAAAGAATTATAGTAGTTTTTGAGTTTATTAGTAGCAAACATAAAAACATACAAATCTTTTCTCTTTATAATATTAGTTTAGACGACCGTTAAAATAGGACTCTAAACAACCGATAACAAACCAATTAAATTAAAACGCTACAATAACACTAAAGCCAGCGATCAAAGAAAACGCTGAACAATAAACGTTTTCGAGATACTAAAACGTTTATGACAAAGTCATCAACTGTACAGGAAGTATAAAAACTGTTTGCTTATTTCTTCATTATTATAGTACTGTAGAGACTTGGCTATTTTGTAATAATTTACTCATTGGTTAAGACCTCTGGTTCTGTGTCCAAATCCAGGCAAATACTTACCGAAATGACTCATTGATTTTTTATCATAGACATTGGTGAATAAAACCATAAATTAAATTTAATTATTTTTGTCATTTTTGTACGTCATATAAAAAACACACTAGAATGCCATTCTACGGTATCGCGAGCCGTACACAGACCGCCCGCATGCGGGCTGAGCACGCATGCGGGCTGAGCACGCATGCGTTCCATACACGTGGTTAGAGGGTGCTATTGATAATTATGTTCTGCGTGCGGCTCTCAACCAACATGGCGCACCCGTAGGTCAATAAAAAGACCCTAATGGAAATAGATAATTTGACTTTTATTTTGACTTTATATCACAAAATATTTAAAACCAATAACTCACTCAGTTTTACTTCCAAAAATACCTATAAAACAAATCTATCCAACATCCGATATACCAATAAAACCGCCTTTATACCATCTTTCACAAATAAAAGAGAAATTACATCTAGACGTGAGCCAGAAATAAACACAAGATGGGCCATAACTCGAGTAAATTAAAAGATATCCTTTATTCAACAGGTTTATGTCGGCATTATTGTGGTCGTTAATGTTGACCCTGGACCTGCAACAGGTAATACGTTGGCAAGTGCGAAACTGATTTCTATGATGAATGTTCCGTACACACTGATATAATAGGCGAGACGACAAAAAAAAAAGTAATTAGTCCATCAATTAGATTTTCAAAAGATTTAGGACACGTAATTTTTTCTGTTTTCTCTTAAACGTAAAAAGACGACGATGCAGTGCGCTGAAGTTTCTCGTGACCTCACGATCTGATACAATTTTTGCAGAACAGTAATAGGAGCCCCCACCCTTCCACACCGGAACTTTGTTGCTTTTTATCTTTGTATATTTTTATCATAGTATAAAGAGAGGGAAGTAGGTTATCTTCATACAAACGCACCCCACGTGGCTTGTATGTGTGCGCCATAGTATCTATGCGTCGACCCACGCACACTTTAACAAAATCTCGACGCGTTTCTCCTGGCGCCGGTCGGGGCTAACACTGCACGAGGTTCGCGCGTCACTGCTTTTCGACACCGCTAAATGAAACCAAAATGTCTGATAATCGCAGGAGAACGTATTGCTGTGTGTTTGGGTGTCTTAACAATATATGGATTCCAGAATTGTTTCTGTTCAGATTACTTATTGAACAAAAAAGGCAAGCTAGTCACTCATTCTAGCAGATTGTAGCATATAATTAAAAGCTTTTATTTGTAATTAATGTTTAGATACCTACTCTTATTTATTTTTTGTTGTAAGTATTAATTTTCTATCACACAGAGAAAGTAGGTAGGTAGGCCTAATTTCCTACTAGAATGTTTTAGGTACTTGTATCTGTCAATTAATTTGCTGCTATTGCTTTGTTTACGTTCAATTATGCCGATTTCTTAGTATTGTAGGTATAGTAACTAAGTGCCTACCTAATTACAGTTAGAAAATCGTAATACGGTATTTGACACCATCATTACTTGACGTACTTTTTATGAACTGTCAAAACGTGATTCTCCTATAGATTTCGAATGGCAATATCACCTTGTGACGTCACAAGCTAGCAACCCTATTGACTATTTATTGATTTTAAAGCAATTAAAAATCCAATTTTACAGTACCTAAATTAAAAACAAATCCGATGCTTAGGACTAATAAAAAGATAGGTTTTATAAAAATTATGTCTTAGATTTATCGGGTAATAGTATCAAATACCGTATTGTGTCGTGTAAAGGTGAAAACCCTAAGACAGTAAGCAATTATATCGCGGATTGGGCCGGAGATAGTCTACTCCCTCTCTTTATACTATGTTTTAATTAATAGGATCAAACAAAAAATATATGTCCCTTATTTTCGACCGGTCTGTCAGACGGAACAGAATGCAACTTTTTTAATGTTGTCGTCATCCCTATATTTGTATACCGTGAAATTAAAATCGTGTAACCGAGACAAGTCGTCTCCGACAGTCTTATCGGGTCGCCGTAATGTGAACGGCTTTTTCAAATACATATATTATGTATTTGACACGTTTGCTGGCCCGACCTAATGAAATCCAGCTCTTAGATAAGAGAGAGAGTTCACCCTTGTTTGTACATACACATCTTGTACCCTACATCTTGACCAGCCTCGTTAGAGATTAGCCACTGTAGCTAAAATTCGGCCTAGAAAATACAGGACATTGCTTGGCCTCTAAAGCCAAAATAAATTTATTATTTGACATTTACGTTACCTTCGATATTGATTCATAGCTGTTAATGACAGTTAATGTTGCCGTAAATAGTTAATCTTTGATTTATAGTGTTGCCGATAAAGAATCATTCATCGGTAATAAAGTTTATCCTGGAGTTTATACTAGGTGGTGTAGGTATTATATGGCAGTCTAAATATCCTGATTTTGATTGATGGGCTCGATTTAATGACAGTATGGCGGTATGATGTATACCGTGTGTACTTAATATTGATCTATATTTTGATGTACTTTCAAGCACTTATGGCTCTTTCATGAGCGCAATGTGCTAGTGTCTTGTTAAGTATATTTGTTGAAAAATGGGATATACTCTGACTTGAGTTGGTTCCTTTTGACAGAAAGGACCCTACGTCCTAGGTACTACTATAGAACTGTTTACTGGGCATAACAAAGTCAGTATGTTTGTTTTCATTTAAAATCTATGAAGAAAATAAACAAGATTAGATCATTTAATTTATTAGAGAATTTCACGCTATAAGTTAATATAGCGCCATAGCGTAATTGTCTTATTATAATGTTAATAATAATAAGAAAATTGTTGTTGTCATATCAAAAGTAAGCTCATACTTGATTTTTCGTAAATCTCAATACAACAGACATGAGTCAGATATGCAGCATTAGGAAAATGTTCCTAACATCTGTACGGATCTCCGAAAGACTTCACGCCGACTTTTATAACCCATAAAATTCTTTGTTTCGGATTTCCTCGCTCACAGCGTGTAAATCAAATTTTCAAATTTGCATACCCAGTGTCGATCGTAATCGTTAAACACTGTTATGTCTTGTTGATATTGATTTAAATGTATATAAACGCTACTCGCTGTTTCCCGGCTGTTCTAGTTTGCTTTGGTTTAAAGATCTGCGTTTATATAGTCGCAGTTACATTGCGAAAAATTTGCTGCGCGATCGCGGTAGCAGTTATGGCCAGGTGCTGTTGCAGTATTTGTATTCATAATTTCATCAATACCATTGCAGTATTTGATTACATTATCGCTTTTACAGAACCCGGCCAGTATATAATAAAAATAAAAAATATATTGAGGTTTAATGATTCATTATGTTAATTTATGCAGTAATAATCTCCTCAAAATAATTCAGAAACTGCGAAATTATTGTGAGTATTGTGGCCATTAAGAACTTTCATAGAGCAAGTAAACCTTTGCAAACTGCACAAATGAGGGGTATTTGTGCATCAACAGTTTAATTCAAGATAAATAAATCTTTAATTAAGCAAGAATACAACAGTGGATTAGTAATTAATATTTAATCGAGTGAAAATGATTTACTTAGAGCAACTGAAACAATATTTGTAGTGTGCTCGAGTATGATTGATATTAAATTATATTTTGCTTTGAGAGGGTCTTGAAAACCGCGTTAATTGTAGCTTGGACCTATACTTATAATATCGCTAGCTGCTCGCAATTTCGGTTACGTCGTAATATAAGTCCTATACCACTTGACAATCTAGTAGTTTATTTCAGCTAGTCGGTTTTAATAGAAACACAAAATGGAAAGAAGAAGAAAAGTTAATGAAGTCCAAATATGATAATGACATTGAGATATGCAAATAAATAAATATGACGAGCCCAGAATTACAAAAACACAGCGTTAAATAAAAAAGGAATCTTTTTTGTTTATTTTACAATCTTAAATATTGTAACCTTAATTAGCCGGATTATTTTGATTTCAAGGATCATGGTCCTTTGTAACAAAATAATTCAACCTAGCAAAACATTTTTAATTAAAGCTTTTGCCGGCCTGTTTTTATCACTAATTGGAGCTGGCGGGACACAAATATTTGTGGAAAGATTAAAAGATCTTTATGTTTCTATTTCAGCGCCTGAGGATTGTTCGAGAGAGGAAACGAGTGGCTTGGATTCTGTTACTCCTTGCAGTGTTGTTTGCACTATGCTGGCTGCCGTACAACATTCTACAACTGCTGATAGACGTGAATGCTGTCAATGTGGAGTCTGTGTCTGCGATGTTACCTTACACATTGCTACTTGGTTAGTATTATAATTTCAGTAAAAATACCGTTTAAACCGAGTTTAATAAATGTTGCTTACCAGGTATAAACACTATTTCTATCTATATAACTGTCCCCATCGTACAACTTCTATAGCAAGATAGAGACGGGGAATAACTAAGCCGAAGTACGACCCAAGTATCGTGTGTTATTCTCAGCTATCCTTTTTTATCGTCAGCCATTCACACGATTAAAGAGATCTGCCTTTTAATCTCAGTCTAAATAATAGTTTTACCTAAACATGTAACTATATTGTGATATACCACATCTTTATAAATAAGTAATTTCATCCCCTAAATAAGATTAAATTCACTCCATTCTTACAGTACGCGTGTAGTTATCTTATTAGGTTTTATTAGGTTGTCAGTTAGACTAACCACATGAGAATTAGTTTTCAATCTGAACACCGAAAGTCGTTTAACAATTTCTAGAGGCTTAAATGTGCAATTTAACTTTGCGGCGGGCTAGACTTAATCTGATTTCGATATAATCTGCTCTAAAACCGACATCTAGTTAATATTATTAAACCGATATTATTAATTGTGTCATAATTCATTGCATTATCAATATTCGAAAACCCGTAAGGACATAATATGTAAGTCATCGATATAAACTGCTGTGACAGTGTTTATAATTATCAGTTTAAGAAGCTCAAAATTAACAATAACATTACTACTATCTAATACTTGTGCAGCATTTCAAATTACGCAGCCCATTGTCTATTATAAGCCGGATTATGTTAATGCATGAATTAACGGCATTACTAGCTATCGACGTAGAACTGATGAAAACCAAGAGACATATCCATGGAGATCTATAACTGAGTGAATTTCAATAACGCTCTTCTTTTTTTTGTTTCGTGTTGAATATGCAATTCTTGTGGAGCGGCGAGCTTTTAATTGAGTTTTACAATGAAGTGATCCTGGCTGTTAATTGATTTATTTTCTATCTTCAAATTATGATAAAGTACTAGATCATTTTCTTTAGTATCTCTAAAATAATTTTCAAAAATACGTCCTAATTTGATTGTAATTTATTTTATTATGTTTGAAGATCTGTGTGATGAAGTGATAATCCTTAACGTAAAGTTCTTTTTTCTTCTAAATTGACTAAAAGATGAATTATCATAAAGTTAAAAGAACACTATCTAATTATAGCCAACTAATATTTTATTTAGACAACAAAATTCTATATAGTTTCTTGCCAATTCTTCTCCATAAGAAACAACATATTCGAATGGGCAGTAGATCCACTTTTGTTTTATAATTATGACGTTTCAAAGTGCCTTTTTTGGTCTAATGAAAATAAATGATTTGACTATACTGACGTTTGAGATCAAATAGTCTCCTAATTAAATACTGTTTACATACAAGTTGGCAAAGCTTAATAAGAAATAATTTATTGTTATTTTGTAATCTCATTCGTTAGTAACAAAAATAAATTATTTGGCTGTCAAATTTAATGTTGTCTATTTTTTTGATTCGTTACTTTTTATTTCAGTGTTTTTTTCATGTTTCTCTGATTACTATTCTTTTGATACGAATAAAAATAAGGAGAAATGAACACGAGACACCACGGACACTTTTTTCAGCCAAGTTCTTGCAAATCCCCGATTTTTGCTCTGTGACGAATAACGAAATCAGAATTTTGCAAGAGCAATTTGAATAATGTATTACATTATATACACTAATGTAACTTAATTGTTTTAATATGCTATTGATTTAAAAAGCGTGTTCGTGAAGTTTTTGCTAGTTTTAATCTATAGAAACTCGATAGAATTTGGAACCTTCTTTGTCTATGCGAAATTGTAAATGGTATTGCTGAATAAATGATGTTCAGTTATGAGCTGCTTCAAGAAATCATTTAAAAAAAGTGTATTGTTAACCATATACTCAAAGTTATGATTTGATTTTCAGGCCACACGAACTCGGCGATCAACCCTATAGTGTACTGCCTGATGACACGAAACTTCCGCCGGTCACTGCGCAAACTCATCTGCCACGATCCGGGTAACATACACTCTAGTACTCATTTCCATGTAAGTTTACAGAAAACCATCGATAAAGTCGATACTAATCACTGAACTAAACAATGTTTTGTCACTAACTTATAAAACAATTTTGGACTTCTTTTTTCCATGGCATATGAATTTCTTCATTATGTTTTAATAAATGAATGTAATGAAGCTAAAAACAAGAAATAAACAGCTTTATTATTTCATTTTCATAAAATTATTCAAAAAACTTCTTGTCGTGACTTATTTCCATAATATTACTTCTATCTACGACTTAATCTTTTGATACTTGAAAACATTAACTTTTAATCAGTGAAACAAAAATTCTTTTAAATCTTAACTAACCAAACTTCTTTACAAAAATTGTCTTGATAGAGAGCTACAGTTGAACCAAGGGAAAATCTCGCAATGTGGCCAAATTGAGTAAACACTCCCGAACGATTTTTTTTGAACCTGTCAGCAACATGTAACCTTACTATAATAATTTGTAACTAAGGCTTCAAACGAAAGGATTATATTTTGTCTGTAACATCGTCTTATTATAAACGATACTATTGACAGATATATTATGCATTCAATGGTACAAATAGAATTGTAAATCCAGTCGTTCTGACGAAAATATTCTTTGTAACGATAGATTGACCTCCGATCGTTGTCGTAAGCAAAGCGCGTTTCGTTCGTTTGAAGCCTAATGGCGAGATAAATATACGTAACTAAGCACTAACTTTGACTTAGCCACGTTCCCGTCTCTATCGTACATTTGACCTTTGGCAGTTGTGGAACAGTGACAGGTATGTACAGTCGCGGAACGAAAAGGTTCGTCAGATTTTAAATTTATTCGATTAACTTTGTCAAAAAACATACAGATGCAAATAAAACTATGTTTTACTGTTCGATAATAAAGTTCAAATTTATTAAGTTCTACATTGATTGATTAATCTTGTCAAAGAAAATTATTGTTTTTAATGCATTTTAATGAACTAAGACCTTCTTGTTGGTTTGATGGTTCTATATTGCTTTGACATTATGATGATAAAAACTATTGTCACAACTAGTCTATCAGTGTCATCATTGTGAAAAATATGATAGCAAACGTCACATTTGTTTTAATTTTAACAGCACTGTAAGTTTTTGGCGTCGGTATGTTGGCTAATTCATTATAGTACGGGTGCAAGCGAAAACTAACTTAAAGGTGACGAACATTTTCATTCCGCTACTGTACATTGCTAAGCCAAAGCCAGTGCTAAGTAACGTCTGTTTATCTCGTTATATTGCTTTCAATATAGTGTTAATGCTTTTTAGATCAAAATTATGTTTATTGAAGTGGTAATCAATCTCAATTAATTAAAACTTAGCCGTAGTGCTTGAGGTTTTAGAGCTTTATTTAAGTTTAATACAAGTACTAAGTACTTGTGAACTTGATTTGATGTAATTCGTATATTTTGCTTATTTAATTGATTACTAAAATAGTTTTGTGATTGGCAAGTGAGTAGCAAAACAAAGCACATGAAAATATAATACCTTTCAAAAGTTGAAGTAAATATTTATAGTCTTGGTGTTTTCTTTTTAACTTTTTTTTTTTCTGCGGTGCAGTCTAGTAAAAGCAAGTATGAATTGGTTGTGCTTGCAGATAATTTATTTGATGAAGCCATTATCATCTTCTTTCAGATGCAAGGCTTACGTCAAAAGTCCAACACGTCTAGCATGCGGACCTGTACCACTGTGACATTTAGGAGCAGTAACAACCAGATAGGAAGGATCAGTGGACCCCCAAGCATTCAGTATGGAAGAGCCAATAGGACCGCGTCCTTCAGGGACAACGGATGGAAGGACCGCTACCAAAAGACGCCTCAGTTTTTGTAATTCATTGCCTTGATTACACTTGATTAAGAGTTTAGAATTTTAACTAATGTGACCCATTAAATGTGAGAATCTATTTTAAAATAGGATGTAATATAAAATACTTGCTAAGCGCCAAGCGCGATATACGAATACAACGGTACCAAAGAATAATATTCCAAAATCGGATAATTTTCTTTAACGTTTAAGATAGTAGAGAAATACGATAATTTTCAGATATAAAAAGATAAGATGTATAAATTAAGGAGCTTATATCAATACTAAAAGGTAGGGCTTCTACTTTACCCTTGAAGAAAAAAATTCCTTTACAGTTTCATTAATTAAAACGCCATCTATCTTCTGAAAGAGGAATTAAACGCTTTCACATATGCGTATTTTTAACTGTTACTAGATGGCGTTACATTGTGAATATTTGAAATAGCTTTTAAATACAGGGAATGAGCTAAGTCATTACTACGCAATCAAATTATGTTTAAGATATTAAATTTAAATACTAATTATACAATATTTCTAAGTAAGGACTGCACAAACTTAAAAAAAGTATAGTAAGTATTCAAAATTTAAATGGCTTTTATCACTTTGTTGATTTATGCGAATGTAAATTTATGGATCAGCTGACATTTTTTCAGTTATTCCTTTAATAAAAGTAAATCAAAATGATGATTTTGACTATCCAAAATAGTCAAATGTTTTTAAATAAAAATTATTAAAAGTGTAAAAATACTTATATTATAAAACTTTTGTGTTAATTGATGTTGTAAAGTGAACCTTAGGGTAACTGAAGTTTTAATATCTTACGCCTATTGTAAGTCTACGATCTCAAAATGCAAAATAGGATATTGACTGGAGTTTTCAACAGATGTCGCTTTACTCAGTATAATTAATATTGAGAACAATGCCATCTTTCGGCAACTTTTGTGTTAATTCAGAACATTGTGGTTAGCTTCCCGATGCTTTGAGTAATAGGAGAGTTTGTGAGCGTACCTAACTATGTAATTTTGTTTGGAAGCTGTCTGTCTCTTTGAGCTTATTATTATGCTTGAAATTTACGTAAAACAAACGCTGGAAATCTGATTTTTTGTGCTACGCATACGTCTTATACTGCGGCTGTAGATATTATCAGCATTATGACAAAATCTTAAAAAAACCAAACGAGGTATAAAGTATTTTCTACGTAATTTTATTTATCTATGCTCTTCTCTAATCTGCCTTTAATTTTGTCGCTTCTCTAGAAATGTAATTGATCTAGTCAAACAATTATTTAGTAGATGCCTGTTTATTAATTATATTATTATGATATAATTATTAGGATTAATAAAATTAATTTATTAATATTATTATATTGTATAAAACGTCAAAGCATATAATTTTGTATTACAACCTAATAGCTATTTTATTTTTAACGTTTAAGATAACTTTGTATAAAACATAATGTATATAAAGTGAAGTTTAAAGCTCTTTTGTTGTCTTTTATTTACCACCCATAATAGTTATGCTTTTAGGTAAAAGTAGATTCTTTTGTTTGGTTCAATTGTATACTTACACGAAACAAATTGGTTACCCACATCGAATTACAAATATATTATGTGTATATAGTGGCATAGTCGGGTTTGTGACTAAAGGATGGGATGCTAAGAATGTCGTGATGGACTAGTGGTTAAGGCACCCGCCTCTCATGCAAGAGGTTGTGAGTTCGAATCCGGGCAAGTACCAATGTGACATTTTCAATCATAATGTACTGTCTAAAGATTATCTTAGACGAACTTCATCGGTAAAGGAAAACATCGTGAGGAAACCTGGACTTGTAGTGATTATAAGTCTGAAATCGCCAACCCGCCTTGAGCAAGCGTGGTGATGAATGCTCGTGCCTTCTCTGTATGAGAAGAGGCCCTTGCCCTGCAGTGGAACAGTTATAGGCTGATATTATTATTAATTGCAACAATTTCAATTTGAAGTCCGACTAAGCCAAAGTCAAGAAGGGTTTAAGGATGATATATCATGCTAATGAGAATGACTTCGTTACTATGGAGAAGATAGAGAGTGGGACTCATCATCGTCTCCTAGCCTTTTTCCAAATTTGTTGGGGTTGGCTTTCAGCCGAAGCAACTGCCTATCAGACCTCCACAACCCAGTAACTGGGCGACACGATACCCCTTAGTTAGACTGGTCAGACTTTCTGGCGTCTGACTATCTGTAACTACTGTCAATGTTCCACGTATGTCAACCGGGACCAACGGTTTTACGTGCTTTCTGAGGCATGACAGTGATGTCCAAGATTCCCTTAAGAAAGTAAATAATTGAAAAAGTCACATTGATACTTGCCCGGATTCGAACCCACAACGCAAGTCGCGACAACGCGACGCCTGCGCCGAGTAGTTGCGGCGTCTGCGCTGCGCATACGTTTATCGAACGCCTACGCTGGACAAACGCTAGTGTGAAGGTGCTCTTAGCAAGATGTGATGTAGGTTTCCAACGAAATTTACTCACCTAAACTAGTAGAGCCACCTCTCAAATACAAACACGGAAACTTAGTCTAATATGATTAAATTCATTCCTAACTACATACTAACCAATAACATTCCCCAAACAAACGGAGTTCTACAAACAACCGAAAGTTAAAAGGAAATTCTGTAGCAACTGCATTAATTAATTTAACTATGTCTTAGTTCACGTGCAAGCTTCTGAAACTCTAAGCTAATTTCAGTTCCCCCAATACCAGGAAACCTGAGAATTCTCTGTCCTTATTTGTCATTTAAAATAAGGCCTTGTATAGACGTAGACACTTTTTGTTGTTATAGGACACAGTGGGGTGACAACCGGACACAATTGCCACAATCAGACACATTTCGTGTTGTGAAATAGTAGTATTTCAAGACTAATAATAAATGGTGACCCGTATTAAGGACAATTTGATTTGTAAAAGAATATTTATTGAGTTTATAAAGTTCACATATAAACCGAATCTGCAATTAAAAATACGGCGTTGTGTAGACGTGGGCTATTATTGTTGTCGGCATAGAACACTTTTTGGAGACAGACGGACACAGTTGATGGAATCCATTATTGGATACAAGTTTGGTGTTGTTCAATTGTAGTATGTCAAAACTTAAGTTTGGTAATAAATTGAAGTGGTTATAAAAGACCGATATCAATTAACAATTTGACGGTCATTCTTCAGTCAAATCATTAATTATTTTTATTATATATTTTTTTAATTGTTTGCTTTTTTTACATATAGAAGCACCAAAAAATGTAACCAAGATTTTGTATCACATGTTTTTTTTTAAAGAGTGTCCGTGGTATTACTTGCCTGTTCTTCTCCATAGAGATCTACGTTTTGGAACAGGCAATTAGCGTCACTTTTCTGACTAACTGCCCGACTCTTTGACAATTCATAAGTGCCTGGTAAATGGTCTAAGTGAAATAAATGCCTTGAATTTTGAATTTTGACTTTACAAAGTTTTTTTTGATGTCACGCTTTGTGGAACAAAAGGTGGAAAATATAATGTCGTTAGTTTACAATAATAAAGTATAGGACACTAACTGCCATTAACCCATTAACGTTGTAATCAATAAAACAAACAGATAAGAAGAAAGTATACTTTCGTCTGCTTGAACTTGGAACACTAAAGATACTAAGTTAGTGAAACGCCTAAGAATTATAAGCCATTATTATTCCAGACTCGTGCGAAACCAAGAGTGTTTACTTAAATTTGCATAATGTAATTTATTCCGATTTCCGCTTGTCACTTAAATATAAATGTTCGTTTGTGAAAATTTTATTAAATTATAAAGTAATGGCTGAAAGAATTAATTGACATGTTTACTAGTATTTTTCTTAAGGCGCGGTGATTAGACGACTTTTAGGTATTTGAGAGGGTGAAGCAGATGAAGTGGGACACGAGTAGCCCCGCCTACTGCGGGGTGCACCGCCCGAATTTAATCGATGCGCAACTTTCATCATATTTAAAAGCGTAATTTCACAATGTGATCTAAAAGCACGATTAGTGCAGCGTGTCACCATCCGGATTCGCACCGCGCAATCTCCAGGATCGAATCTCAGTAGCCGCAATTTTTTTTGTTTTCTTATTTTGTAAATATTATGTACTTGCATATTTTTGTGTTGTTATTTTTAAAATTATGTGCATATTTTCGTTTTATTATTTTTAAATATTATGTACTTACCTACATACTTTCGTGTTGTTATTTTTAATATATGTGCTTATTTTAGTTTACTTCTTTTAAAATAATTCAATAGGTACAGTCAGCAAAAGACATAGGTATGCAGGGTCGTCGGATATAGGTAGTTGAAGTTTAGTAAGAAACGGAGTGATGTTTTCGGATAAAATTGTATTTAATTATTAGAAAACAAACAGTTCATTTATCAAACTAAACTTTATTCGAAAACATTCATCGGTTTCTTATATAACTTCAACTACATCCAACGACCCTGCATAATATATATATCTCTTTTGCTGACTTAGTAATTATTTTAATAAAAGCAATAATTTTTATTCCTATAGATATGGTTTTCTTTAGAATCAAGAGTAATTATAATCAAAATGAAATAAAAACGTCCACCAAGCTTGATTCTGAAGAAAAATAATATACAGTGTGTTACAAAAGAGTGTAAGTAATACCCATGGAAGTCATTGTACTCATCATTATGAACAAATTTTACTATGGCGCACGTCCTCAAATCGCCAAAAAAAACAGCTGTTTAGCTGTTTTGAGAATAACCTTATTCTATAAAACAGCAGTTTTTTTTGCTATTTTAGTATAATTTAACGTGTGGACAGTCGAATGCGTGGAGAGACGAATGAAAGGGTGACAATACGGACGGAGTGGATGGATGGACAGGTGAACGAACAGGAAAGATACATCAAAACAAGCTAATTATTTTTATTTTATTATTTTTGACTACTACTCAAGTCACAATTCTTCAAAATTTAGACGTCTACTACAAGGGACGTTTTCTTTATCGACGTCTTTCGACGTCGACGTTGATGTAACTACTAATGCCGATTCTTTTTCTCACAGTGGCATCCCCCGAGCTCGCCGAGAATCAACAATTTTAGGCAAAAGCTAGTCCATAAAAAACGACACCAGCTTTTCCTTCATCTTTTTTTCCCAAAAATCGTTCTCCTTTTTTATAATTTCTATTTTTAGTGGCTTGTTTTCTCCACTCCACACCGCAAACAAGCACTTTTCTCTACGTGTTACATGGAGCTGCCCTTGAATCTGATGGTACCAATTACTATTTTTGTTCACTTCAACAAGTTTACTCTTTTTATTGTATTTCCATATCTGTATCTTGTTTTCTTTTATACATTCGTCTAGACTCTTTTTGAATGCCACTAAATGACATTTCACTTCCACTATTGTGTCTTGGCCTATCAAACCATCGGGCGTTGCTCCAATAAAGGGATATTTGTGGTCCACAAACAACCCGCACGGCTCAATGGCGACTTTTTCTTGTATGGCAAGTTGCTGTAAAGCGAGATGTTAATTTTCGACTCCATGTGCGATTGCCGCTATGTTACTTAGGTTAGATTTATATAAAATATTTTCCACTAACTTGGCTTTGCTGGTATTCTCTCTTCTTTTCACTACTAATCCGAAATTTGATGCTGTTAGCATATTTTTTCTTAGTTCTACCCAGTCATCGCTATCTCTCTGATTTATTGTGGATACTTGTATTTTTTCTTTGTCCGAAGTTAGTGTCTTAAGATTTTGAAGAAATAATTCTTTAGCGGCATTTAATTCATCCGGTGTCAAATCTGGAGTAGTACTCTGAGCCCCATAATCGTGTTGAACAGCATTGTCTTTCTTTAGTGTCCGATTCTTTTTATGAGGTTTTGCTTTATTTAATTTTCTTTTCATCAGTCTTCGTTCTTCAAACTTTTTTAGTATGCTTTTGGGACTTTTCCCTAAAATTTTTTTATGAAGTAGATGCCTCGGGTGAGGGTTATTAAAAGAAACGACTGCAGCATTGCAACGCGCACGGTAACCCCGAAGAAGAGAGAAATTAATTCTCTTACCGCCCACAATCTTAGCAAAATTTTTGCATAGGTAGCTGAGTCGCCGTCAGCAATTAACCTGCCATAAATAATATTGTACATCAATACAGATGCTTCGAATCCTTGGCAAATTATTTCGGACTCCATTCCGCTAGATGACCCAGTGTAGTTTTTGAAGCAAACGTGTTCTGGTGCAGCAGTTTGTTTTTTTTCTGCGCGGGCACATACAAGGCAGTATTTGTTTTTAATGCCTAAAAACAATACTTCACCATATCTGCGACCTACGATTGCTGCAGCGCCGGACAATGCCTTATAATTATTGCCGTAAGATCGCGATGACCAACAGGCGTCGGCATATACGTCTATTAGAGGTATGCCATCTTTGCTCAATGTTCCTTCCGCTACCGCTGCATCACGCTCACGCATAGCTGCTGCTGCCATGGATTCGACAGATGTTGACTCCCATTTTTCATATACTGTGTTTTGAACTTGAGCATAAGTTGTTTTTGTAAATATGGGTATGTCCATACATGCTGTTATTTCTTCGAATTGCGAAAAAGCGATACCAGCAGAAGTAATACCTGTAACGGCACCCACGTTAGCATTGACATTATGTGTACTTGATAAATCTTCGCTTGTGACAATAAAGTCATCTTTACACATATTGCATCTAAACTTGAATCTGGAAATCAAGCCGATCCTTTTTTCTCCTATGAGTGACATTTGTGAGAAATTGCAATTGAACAAAGAACTATGGCCGGACATAGTTTGCAGCTGTTGGATAAAATGCATTATGTGAACGACTCTTCGACCATGAACTGGTGGGTATATATTTCCTTCTTGGGATTCGCTCGAAGGTTCAACGTATAGCACATCGTCGGATAATGCTCTGTAACAAAAAAACACGTAATTTTGTACTGTGTATAAACAAAAAGAAACAGCATAATTCCAAATTGTGGCAATTACGCGATATATACGAATACCAACTGAATGTACCAAATAGAGTTGCCGAAAATCGAGTTGAATGGCGTGCAATAGGAGAGGCTTATGTCCAGCGGTGGACTGCTATAAGCTGATGATGATGAAGATAATACGAATACAATACGTGGGCAGACAGACGGGTGGACAGTAAAGTTGTTGACAGTGATTGAAAACAATTATTGGGCTAGGAGTTGCGTCGTTCGTCATCTACGCCGGAGCCGACGGCTATCCGTCGGCTCCAATCAACCTCCAACCCATCTTTTGATACTTACTCATTATAATTTGATTGTGGATTGGCTTCTGGAGTTACAACTCTTGCAATTGAAAGTGATGTCCCAGGGTTTTCGTGCTCAGAATCCTTTTGTAATCTAAAATTGAAACAGCATGATTATTTTATTATATCATATGATTTTTTTGGGAAAATGAGGAATTACAAAAATGTGCACTTTGAGTTACGGGTGACCTTTTTCTTTTTCAAAAGTTCTAATAAAGATGAGCTCAATGACCTACTGTCGCATTACTAGTTACTATATAATAATAATAAATGACAGGTTGTCCCAAAAAATAGTGTCAAGCGGAAGTCTAGAGATAGAGCACTCCTTGGGGTACACTAATCACCGCCATGTATGTTCTTTTTTTTATAGTTTTTGACTTTTGCGTTATGACTTTTTTCTGAATTTTCGACCTAAAATCGTATTTTTTTTTTGTAAAAGTAAAGCCTTTAATTTTTTTTATCCAACTGTATCATATTAAATTTTACTTTTATGCATAAAATAAAAAATTAAAAATTAAGTCGTTATTCACCAACCAAAATTTTTGGCTTTACACCAACATTTTCATAATTTTGATCAAAGTTACGAACTTGATTATTTTATGTATAAAATAAAAAAATAATATGATTTAATTGGAGAAAGGAAAATATAAGTCTTCTAAATTTGCAACAAAAAAAATTAAAATTTTAGGTCGACAATTCAGTAAAAAATCATAACACGAAAACTATGTAAAACCGCGGTACATACATGGGGGTGATTTGGGTATCCCAAGGGGTGCCCTATCTCTGGACTTCCGCTTGACCCTATTTTTTGGGACATCCTGTATAATATTTTGTTACACCATATATTTGGCTTACTCATGAAAAGTTTTTTCCGATGCTTCATCTGCTGACAAATTGATCGCCAACCGCTTCTTTTTACTATAAAAAAAAATGCATTTATAATTGTTACAATAATAAGCAAAAGTAATAATTACTGGAAAAAATCCGCAAACAAGAAATCGGCAAAAAGTAAAATAATAATTAAAAAAAAAACATTTATTTCAAATAAGAAATCAATAAAAAGGGTTTTCAAAATGGCGGGGTCTGAACCCGAGACATTCGACGCTGGTGCAGAAAACTTTTCAAATGCACGAGACCGCTAGACCAACCGAGCTATGAAAATATACGTCGAAATTATGCTTCTCTAAGTAAATCTATACAAACAAAATAACTTGTGCACAAAAAGGTAGGTACTTACTTTACAACTTCCATCATGTGTTTTTGTTTCATCGAATAAGATCTCTTTATTGCCCTTCGTTTATTTTTCTTGTTGGCCATTTTTTATACACTGTTTATTTACACAATTTATGACAAAACCGAAATCGAACAAAAATTTACACCAACTTACAGCACAACTTATAAAGAACTTATTGTTTATTTACACTACTTATGACTAGAATCGAAACAGAAAAAAAAACACAAAATAAAATATAATAAACAGCTTTCATCAACAAACAGATACGTAAATTATGATTATTTTCTGAGCAGAACAAACTGACATAGATCCATCAAGCAGCGCGTCTCAGCGGTCACTGTCGCTCCCCGTAGAAATGAAAGAGAAGTGACAGATCGCCACGATGGCGCGACGTTTCGTTCGATTCGTTTGAGTTATTTATGATTAAATACATTAATCCGTACAAATATCTTATTTAAATCGATAAATAAAAACGACAGTTCCCTTTATTATTATTTATAACATCACTGTTATTAATTTTATCAAGATTTACTTATAAATATTACAGTTACATTTGCTACAATTTCAATTTTAATGGCTTACTTTATGATTTTTTTTTATCAAGAAAATTTACGGAAAACGTGTTTTGAACACAGTGGTCCCCTCATAAATATAATCAAGATTAACATATATATTTTTTAGCTGCTCTAAAATGTATAAATTTGGCTAAAAATCTGTTTTGTGAAGCCTATTTTGACTAGGTACAGCGCCTTAAATAACTTACTTATTGCTCCAAAGTCGAAGGTACTTTGTTCATAAAAGGCAGTAATTTACAAAAAAAGGAATTTACGAACATATTTGGGTGATAGTTACTTTTTCAGGTTGGATTTATAGTCACGCCGCTAGACGCGCCGCTGGGCAGCGTGCTGTTAAAAGCGCGCGCTTGAACAGCTGTGCACTGTGAAACGAGATTAGTACCACGCGTTCCGCTGCTGTGAGACAGTCGTGTACAATATGAAAAACGGCGCGTCTCAACGGCGTCACACTAAAACGCTCACTGGCCGTAGAAGCGCAAGAGCGGCCCGCGTCTGGCAGCGCAGGCCAAGAGTGCGCGTTTTCTGAACGGAGCTGCAAAAGCGCGCGACTTTGAAACGCAACTACTACTCTCAATATCTCCGAACGCGCGCGCTCCAACGGCGCTGACGAAACGTTTGACACATACGTACCTAAAAATTTAACGAAGTTATCGGTAACTTACTTTAACGTAACACATTAGATTCTGAGAATTTAAATCTTAGTACTAACCAATGACAATAAAGCCTTTTAATTAAAACTTAATTAAGCCTTTTAATTAAAAAAAAAAGTTTTATTCTCTTTGGTACTAACCTGTAAGAATTTATGGGAAAAAGATGATATATAAACATACATTTCATACATGAACACCTCATATTCAAGAGTGACGTCTTAAGTAGATAGGCTTTTAGTAAAATTACTTTTAGTGGGATTTTTTTAAACTATAAGAATGTCTTTTGTTTGCAGAATTACTCACAAATTTTGCTACTCATCTGTGAATCTTTATGTGAACATGCTAAAGCGTTTTTTACAAAGCAAGTCTAGTCTGGGACAAAGAGCAAGCCCATATGTAATAAAAAAAAACTGGTCGGTTTTTCAACTTAATCCTTAGAACACACGTGATTTGAGACACAATAGAAAGACAATAGCAGTCCGACAGCCGGCTGTCCGTTGGTCGTTGAAAGGTTAAATTTCTTGTTGGTTTGGTAATGGTAAGGAGATTGGTTGTAGTTATGATAGTCAGATAAATTGCAGTAAATAAATAAATATCTGCTACCTTCAATTGTAAAATGAGCAAGATTTTACTTGAAAAGTAGGTCCAGAGGTGAATTCAGCAAACATGCAGACCTTTATGAAACCTCAAACGAAAATGTTTGAATAATATGTTTACTTGTAGCAACATGTCATAATGTTCTATTTGGGATCCCTTCTTTTCGCATAATATTCTTTGTCCTAATATACTTCGGCATAACGATTTTGGCACAATTTGTTTTGGCATAATAATACTTCGGCATATTTTTTTTAGGCATACATTTTATGTTGGCATAATCATGTTAAAGACTAATTTGTTTTGGCATAAATTTGATTCGCATAACTTTAGTAGGCCTAATGACTATTAGCATAACGTTAGTAGGCCTAAAGACTATTTAGCATAACGTTAGTAGGCCTAATGACTATTAGCATAATAATGTTTAGGCATACAATTAATATAAATAACAAAAACAATTTTCATGCAAATGATATATAAATATAAATGACATTATGTAAAGCAAACCAATTTGCTGTAGTTTCTGTAACAATCAAATAAATTGTTGGTTAAAAAGTTAATATGCTGTGCAACAAAAATTAGTGACAGAACCGAATTGCTGCAAAACCGACTCCACGTAGTCTTGTTTGGCCTACCCCTAGAGTGTTATTTAAAATCGCGTAGGCGCGTAGGGGCGAGGCGGCCCGCGGGCTGAGGAGCAGGCGGCTGGGAGCGAGCCGCCGCGGCTGAAGCTGGCCGGCGAAGCCGGCCAACAAGCCGAAGCTGCGGTGGTGAGCGAAAGCCGTCTGCGACGATTAGCACGCGTGGAGCCGCCGGAGGCCCGCAGCGCCGGAGCCGTCACAGAAACCCTGCCTGCTGCATGTTGCATGCTTGCTTGAATGCTGCATACTTGCTTGCATGCTGCATGTTTGCTTGCATGCTGCATGCTTGCCTGCATGCTGCATGCTTGCTTGCATGCTGCATGCTTGCTTGCATACTGCATGCTTGCTTGCATGCTGCATGCTTGCTTGCATGCTGCATACTGCATGCTTGCTTGCATGCGGGTATAGTGTCTAAATATTCTAGGTGTTAATAAATTTTCCATTGTTATACCTATAAAAATATGTTTTAATATTTTTATGCGAAATTTATGCTTTAAATTTTATGCTTTAGGACATTATGTTTACAAATGTTATGCTTTAGAACTTTATGCTTAAAAAAGTTATGCTTTAGAACTTTATGCTTAATAAGTTTATGCTTTAGAATATTATGCCTAATCATTATTATGGTTAGAGACATTATGCTTAAAAAAGTTATGCATGAGCAGTTATGCGTAATTATGTTATGCGAAAATATAATTATGCCAAACAACATTATGCGAAGTTATATTAGGTCTTAAAATTTTATGCAAATGGATAGGGAACCGTTCTATTTATGTTTAAAGCAGTTTGAACGATTTCAGACTCATATTAATTAGTACCTAGTTTCCTCATTATAAATATGAATTTAAAGTACTTAACATTTGTCACGTTTGACGGGCCTGTTGGTCGAGTGGTCCAAAATCCAATAATAATAATAATAGAATTATTTTAATTTTATAGTTTTGACGGGCCTGTTGGTCTAGTGGTCAGTGACCCTGACTGCTAAGCCAGAGGTCGTGGGTTTGATTCCCACCAGGACAAACTTTGTGTGATGAGTATGATTGTTTGTTCACAAAATCTGGGTGAAATTTATCTATAATATTGTATCCATACTAATATTATAATTGGGAAATTGTGTCTGTCTGTCTGTATGTCTTTCTTTCACGGCAAAACGGAGCGACGAATTGACGTGATTTTTTAAGTGGAGATAGTTGAAGGGATGGAGAGTAACATTGGCTACATTTTGTCTCTTTCTAACGGGAGCGAAGCCGCGGGCAGAAGCTAGTAAATTATATAAGTATGTTAATGACTATGGTAACCAGACGGTTACCATACTATAAGTTCTGCTAAGTTTAAGGATCAAATGACCGTGTCCTGTCCCAGATATTTATTTATTATTTGTACAAGTAGCTTACTAAGTTTTGAAACCACAACTTCTAGGATAAAAGTTTTATTATTATTTCATTTTATACTTACACAAAGTAGTCAGAAAAGTTTACAGAACCTTTTTGTCAATTTACTTTAGTAATAAACTACATTTAAAACCATTTTCAAAACGGCACTCTAAAGTGCACTAAATTGAAAGTTAAAGTAACGTACTCATGTAGTTGTAATAGATTTACACACACAAAACTTTTCAATTAAATAACTACATTACTTGCCTATGCAGACCACAGAATGGTTGAATTCAATAAGCGCGAGCAATCGACGTGAATATCAACGATGTACCTATACCATTCGAGTACATACTTAGGCTAACGGGCCCACGTCTTTGTGTGGTCTGAATATTTTAAACTTTTATATTGATAGGTTTAGGGGGTTTATGTAAATAATAAAGTTCAAACTGAAGTGCAGTATTTTGGTTATTTCAAGGGCACTGACTTTCCAAACTACTGTGAAAGTTTTATTTACTGAAGTTTTTTTTAAATAAGTATGGGGTTAACCCCCAATTTGGTCTTTAACCTTTTGACGACCAAGCGACAGCCGGCTTTTAGGCTACTATTGTCTTTTATTTATTTATTTATTTACACTTTATGCACAAAATTCATGTACAGAGGCGGACTTAATGCCTAAGGCATTCTCTACCAGTCAACCATCGGTAGTGCAGAGATATGATGGCAGGTGCAAATATAAAGTAAAAAACAGATGTTAATTATTACAAAAATTACAAATCAATAAAAATACATATATACGTACTAAACTAAATAAGCAAATATATATTATGCAAATAAATATATATATAATATATAAAAATAAATAAATATATATATATTATTATATATTTCAAGAAAGATGGTTATGAGAGTACTCTACCTAATTGAGCTGTAAATGAGCCTTGAGTTTCCGCTTGAATGCGTAACGGCTAGTCGCCGTCCTGATATCAAGAGGAAGCGCATTCCAGAGAAGAATGGCCTGAATGTTAAAGGAAGAGTGAACAAAGTCGGACGAATGGGAAGGACAAAGCAAGAGAAGGTTGTTAGAAGAACGTAGATTTTTAGCGTGCGAAGAGCATAGATATTGGAAATGAGACAATAGATAAGAAGGTGAGGAGGGAGAGTTGAGCAAGGAGTAAAGCGTTGTCAACGCACGCATACTTCTTCTCTGCCGAATGGGCAACCATTTAAGTTCGGACCTAAAATTCGACACATGGTCATATTTTCTTAAGCTATATATGAACCTAATACAATTGTTAAGAATCCTATCTAGTTTATCCAGCAAGGCTGCGTTCAGGTCAAAGTAACACACATCACCATAGTCGATTAGAGGGGTTTTATTCTGTCTCGAATTAAGTATGTTCGAACGTTTAAAGACATATTCTGAATAATATTGCCTCGAACAAAGTGTTTGACAACGTCGGTCATTTCAATGACCAGCCCCCTTACCATGACGTTTAAAGTAAGATTGTTTTAGTCCTGTTGCAGGAGTGTGCAAGTGACAGCGTTAGACACGTTGTCTAGCGCCGTCTCTTTCCCACTGAAAGTAATATCAAAGTAATACTGCTATAAGGGCTTGTGGTACGCCCCCTGGCCGCTCGTGTGGGCTCTCTCATATAAAAAAATGTAGAATTGCTTTTTTTTTGCCAAATTGAATTATTTTGACGTAATAAATTGAATATTGAGAGCTAGCAGGATATTTCATTATAACCATATAAATATACTTTTCGTAGGTAAAGTTTATTTCTTATTTTTTGATACTTCGCCAAGAACAATGACCTCCAACTACATAAAAATGTGTACTAATTTATTTACACGTCAATTTTAATACCCACATCCAAAACGATGAGTAAGCTCTGCTCTAAACGTTTTCAATGTGAGTTTGGAAATCACTAAATGTTGAATATGAAAACAATTTATTTTTAGTTGTTTTTTAATATTACTGTACATGACGAACATAAGTGCATCTATACGCTAATACATGAATTACCGGTTGGTTATTTCATATGCATTTATATGTTTATACAGGTCGTTATGGTATACATGCCGCTGCACACTGATGCTGGTCGGGCATCGGATTCATACAACTTAATAACTTAATATATAACTTAAAAATACCAATTTTAATGTACCGTCCGGCATAAGTATAAAACAGGTCTAAAGCCTAAACTGTAAACCAACCAGGAAATTAAATCTAAGTGTACGAACTAAGTAGAAAAGCGTTTACCTAAGCGTTTAGCGTTGCGTGCAAGCTGCCTACACGTTGCTCAGCCGCCACTCGGGACACATACCTCTTAGACCTAGAGTGAAACATTACGAACTCTTCACGGCCATGTTATTATTTACCTAGAAGGTTCCGTGAAGAACTGTTAATTGTTTTTCTACAACTCATCCCGACAAACATCCTGTTTAGATAAAAAGTCCATAAATAAAAGCACTTTCCATTTTCCCGGATTTGGCCAATTTCCTGGATACCTATTTTTCTTTTCATAAAAACCCTACCTAGGCTATTACCATCATTATAAAAAAAGCTTTTACCAGCCTGCTGTAGTCTAGTTTTGCACATAACGTCACAGCGATTCTTATATAATATATAGATAAGCTTTTGCCCGCGGCTTCGCCCGCGCGGATGCCGAACTTCCATCCAATATTTTACTCCTTTTATACTCTTCACAAAGAACACACACTCCATGTTTATTTCATGTAATTTAGATGTTATTTAGAAAATGTATTGTTTTTGCACATAAATTTATCCTCCACTGCAAAATTTCTCTATAAAATTTTGGTTGATTCATTAACCGACTTCAAAAAAGGAGGAGGTTCTCAATTCGTCTGTATGTTCTTTTTTTTTTTTTTTTTTTTTTTTTGTATGTTTGTTACGCGATATCTCCGTCAATTGTAAACGGATTTTGATGGTTCTTTTTTTGTTTGATAAGTCATGATTCAGGGGTGGTCCCATATAAATTTTGTGGCGATCGGTTCAGTGGTTCTCGAAAAATTCACCAAGAACAAATAAAATTGACGAAATATTCATAGACGATGTGTGTTTTTTCTTCAAGTTTCTATATCTACATTGGGAGTCGACACTAAAAAGTAATAAATAAAAACTTTTTTTCAAAAAAAATAATAACCGCCTTCAAAAACTAAAAACCCAAAAATAACTAAAATTTCGGAAGTCGGTGGCTTCTATTCTGCCAGTCAATTTGTGTTGCCACCGACTTCCGAAATTTTAGTTATTTTTGGGTTTTTAGTTTTTGAAGGCGGTTATTATTTTTTTTGAAAAAAAGTTTTTATTTGGATGAAAACTCATTTAAGGGTTTATTTTGTAAACCTAAACATAATTATTTTATTTGATACTATGATGTATATATGTGTTTTCTTGTTTGTGTGCAATAAAGAATAATTATGAATATGACATGATTCATGTTTTTAGGACCAACCGTTCGACCTGTGCGTTGACATACCACCCAATCAGTCAGTTTATTATAGGTACGCCGCGTCAACTCAACCGCAGTCGTGCATTCACCTTTTTGAGAATAGTGGTTTCAAAATAAACTTAACAAACTGTAACGTTATGCGTTAGGTAGGGCTAGCGGTGGTGGATGTAAATAAAAAAAATTATGGAAATACGTTACAAATTTATTTAAAATTAGAAAAGCCGGTGAGCCGGGATGAGTCGGGTAGATATCGGTTTCGCGTTAAGTTAAACCGCCTATGGAACACTACTGTCCTGCAGATCCTATAGGCGTAGGTAGCGGAGACTGGAGGTAGGCCAGGGTCCCGTAGCGCGTTGCAGGGTTGTCCAGCCACTCCCCTGAACACGGCGGTGGAAAGCAGTAGTAACCGCTCCTGGACCTCTAGTCGCTTGCGCAGCACGGGTAGACGCGCCGGTGGTGAAGGTAAAGGTGTTCTTGGAACCGTAGTCGTCCGCTGAGCAGCGCGGGTAGACGCGCCGGTGGTGAAGGTAAAGGTGTTGGTAGAACCCTGGAATGCAGTCGGGGTGATCCGGTTAGATGGTGTCCGGTCACACACTCCCGACTGCCCATCCCGACAACCATAGACCCAGAGGTCCACGCAGACAGCAGCGAGCTGGCCTCCGTTGGTTATCGAGATGAAGCAGTCTAGGGGCGCGTTACAATAAAAAGGCTTGGAGAGACAAAGGATGGATGATATCCAAATATGTGGGTGGATGAAGAAAAGTTAAGTATAATTTTCTGCATCCACATTTAAAAGTACACTATAATAGAATTGGATATCTTCCACTAGATATAATAGGTAGCAAGCTGTAGGCTGTATTACAGATTGTTTAAAACAATATTTAAAACAAGAGAATAGATAGGTAGGTACTAATACAGTTAACGGTTATCGTTATGAAAATTTAGAATGATAGGCAGTAGGTAGCTATCTAAGTTAGCCGTCGTATCCAGAACATTCATAGCACAACAACTAATTTAATCGTTACTATTTAAATTAACAAAGCCCGCTGGAAATAACACAAGTAGATATATGCGGCAAAATAGCAGTTAAAATAATTAGATTTGCAACACTCACCCGTCTGGGGTTTTTCACAACACTGATTTTAATTAGAAATATATTATAAAATAGATTATAAAATTAATAGACTTTAGTCGTCCTATTTTTTATAATGAGGAACAGCGTGAAGATGTTTAGTACAAGGTGCTCGGTCGTCTGTGCCCGTAGAATGACGCTGCAATGGCTTATAAACGAGGTTTTTCGAAGATTCTGGAACTAATTAAGCGCAGCCAATCACGTACGATTGTCATGTGGTGTCTACGCCCCTATTATGTTGCCATAGCAACTTCTCCATATCCACTTTATTTTAATGTTGCCAGTTATTTCTGATTATGTTTATGAGTAAATTAAATGTTTGTTTATTTTAAGAGCAGAATTAACGTGCAACGTTACAGTACCCCCCCAATTAGCGTAGGATTTTTCCTGGGGAAAATCCGCTGACACTGCCACTGATGACATCTGATTTAAGTTACTCATTTGTTCCTATCACTGTCATTCATCACTTTCATTCATTCCTCATCTAAATAGTAGCAACACATTAGTTCACGTATTGTCACATTCAATTATACAGAGGGTATTGTTTTTAGCTTACACGATACACTCACGGAAATCAGATGTAGTTATTAATATGTGTAAAATAGTACAGGGCAGTCTACATATAACCGAACTTTTTTAGAATGTTAAATAGTGTGATTAGGGCTTATTTAGGGAGTCATCACCCGCTCCAAGGTATATCAACGATGTAGGTCATCGATATGTGAATAGTGTGATTAGGGCTTATTTAGGGAGTAATCGACCGCTCCGTAATTTACCTATGGCTGTAGGGCCATAGATATAAAGTTGAGATCAAGGGGTAGACCATGATCGGTAGTTCACTATGGCTGTAGGGCGCATAGTGAGAGAAGACAGAGATGAATGGGTAGACAAACATCCTGTATATACTATTGATGTAGACCAATAGCATTAGAAGAAAATAAAAGAGTAGAAGAACTGAAGTTGGTTATATGTAGTTAGATGTTTTTTAGCAAAAAGTTGTTTGGGTAGGTACTTATATTTTAAGTATGTAGGTAGTAGTTTTATATTTAAGAAGTTAAATTTACTTAGTTTAGTTACAAGGTGTATTAATTTATTAGTTTGTTTCCTCAAAACGCGGTAGGTATAAATAACAAAAAGCAAAAAGTAAAGTATGAATCATTGAACACAACATCGCTAATGAGGTCAGACCGCATTCCTTAGGCGGTGGCCCAAGCTAAACGCTATTAGCGATTTATGCAAAATAAATTACAAGTCAATTAGTATGATGTTTTATTGTAAATATTTTTAGAGTTTTAATATGAAATTAAATTGAATCTGATTTGTAGTATTAAAAGTTTATTAGTAATAGTTTGTTTTAGATTAAATTGATAATTTTTAGTCTTTATAATTAGTTAGTTTTATATTTTTGACATGCCATTGTCCTAATGTTTTTCATGACATATCTGCCAATTCTTGTCAAGTGATTTTTTTGCTTTTACTTGACATTTGACAAATTTAGGTGCTAGCTTTTTTGTAAAATAATTGTCTTTGTCGTAACCGCTTGTGACTTAAATAAGTTTAGGTCTTTGTGTCTTCCGCCGCGAACAGCTACTTCGTATTCTAGTTCCGCTTTTTGTAACGACAGAAATTTTATTGGGTAGGACATTTTTAAGTTATTAATAGAAGTTGTGTAGTTACTATAGTTTAGAAAAATCCTTTAGATGAGTGTTGCAGAATCCGTAATTCACAATCAGTAGTTACAAGAGTAGTCACAGCAGTATAATAATTATGTTTGAAGAAATAGAAATTCAAAAGACAAAGACAGCTTAAAATTATTAGTATAGGTGGGTAACTGTGAAAAAAAAATTTGAAATTTAAAAGTCCGTTCGTTGTGACGGTTAAAAATTTGAATTTAAAGTGAGTAGGTAGGCAATTTGAGTACAAAGAAAAATTTTCTTTTCACAGTCTGCAATACAAAGAAATTATTAGCACACCCGCTAGAATACCATCACCACGATAACCAACAGAAGAAAAGCTGAATAACCTAACACGACTCGATATCTACCACCAGTATGGGCGCCACTGTAACGTTATGCGTTAGGTAGGGCTAGCGGTGGTGGATGTAAATAAAAAAAATTATGGAAATACGTTACAAATTTATTTAAAATTAGAAAAGCCGGTGAGCCGGGATGAGTCGGGTAGATATCGGTTTCGCGTTAAGTTAAACCGCCTATGGAACACTACTGTCCTGCAGATCCTATAGGCGTAGGTAGCGGAGACTGGAGGTAGGCCAGGGTCCCGTAGCGCGTTGCAGGGTTGTCCAGCCACTCCCCTGAACACGGCGGTGGAAAGCAGTAGTAACCGCTCCTGGACCTCTAGTCGCTTGCGCAGCACGGGTAGACGCGCCGGTGGTGAAGGTAAAGGTGTTCTTGGAACCGTAGTCGTCCGCTGAGCAGCGCGGGTAGACGCGCCGGTGGTGAAGGTAAAGGTGTTGGTAGAACCCTGGAATGCAGTCGGGGTGATCCGGTTAGATGGTGTCCGGTCACACACTCCCGACTGCCCATCCCGACAACCATAGACCCAGAGGTCCACGCAGACAGCAGCGAGCTGGCCTCCGTTGGTTATCGAGATGAAGCAGTCTAGGGGCGCGTTACAATAAAAAGGCTTGGAGAGACAAAGGATGGATGATATCCAAATATGTGGGTGGATGAAGAAAAGTTAAGTATAATTTTCTGCATCCACATTTAAAAGTACACTATAATAGAATTGGATATCTTCCACTAGATATAATAGGTAGCAAGCTGTAGGCTGTATTACAGATTGTTTAAAACAATATTTAAAACAAGAGAATAGATAGGTAGGTACTAATACAGTTAACGGTTATCGTTATGAAAATTTAGAATGATAGGCAGTAGGTAGCTATCTAAGTTAGCCGTCGTATCCAGAACATTCATAGCACAACAACTAATTTAATCGTTACTATTTAAATTAACAAAGCCCGCTGGAAATAACACAAGTAGATATATGCGGCAAAATAGCAGTTAAAATAATTAGATTTGCAACACTCACCCGTCTGGGGTTTTTCACAACACTGATTTTAATTAGAAATATATTATAAAATAGATTATAAAATTAATAGACTTTAGTCGTCCTATTTTTTATAATGAGGAACAGCGTGAAGATGTTTAGTACAAGGTGCTCGGTCGTCTGTGCCCGTAGAATGACGCTGCAATGGCTTATAAACGAGGTTTTTCGAAGATTCTGGAACTAATTAAGCGCAGCCAATCACGTACGATTGTCATGTGGTGTCTACGCCCCTATTATGTTGCCATAGCAACTTCTCCATATCCACTTTATTTTAATGTTGCCAGTTATTTCTGATTATGTTTATGAGTAAATTAAATGTTTGTTTATTTTAAGAGCAGAATTAACGTGCAACGTTACAAAACATACCTTAACTAACCTTAGGTTGAACCCATGATCTAGGTACAGGTTCGGAGTCACCACTTGGATACCAGTGCTATACCGCGAAGTTTATCTAAGGGCTATACTACACGCGTTTCTCCCGCCGGCCGCGGGAATTCACTCGACAAAACTGCCGCAGTGCAGAATGTTTATAATAGTTACCGTAACCCAGGACCATCAAGGGCAACCGGAGTGACATGAGTGGATTTTAGACCGTAGAAGTCTGACACGCCCTCCCGCCGCACCCAGGACGGGAGCTGTCATTTGATGATTTTCCACTCCCCAAAAAAAAAAACCGGTCAAGTGCGAGTTGGACTCGCGCAACGAGGGTTCCGTTAATTTTTTTTTATGAAATATTTACAAATTTACGGTTTTCGGAGTTTTTCTTTTACTTGTGATACATGACCTTGCTTCTTGCCCAATTTCATGATTCTTGGTCAATGGAAAGTACCCTATAGGTTTTGATTCCCTTGAAAATGTCTAAATATGCAATATAAACAGCCGTATCTATTTATTGCGTTGATTTAGAAACTTGATGATTTTTTTACTGCTTTAAGAGATAGCAGACCTGAGTATGTGATATTAATTTCAGCTTGATATCTCGACGCGTTTCTGACAAAAAGGGTCTTGACAGACGGACGAACGGGAGGACGGACGGATGTGAAATAACTTTAAATTTACGGTTTTCGGAGTTTTTCTTTTACTTGTGATACATGACCTTGCTTCTCGCCCAATTTCATGATTCTAGGTCAATGGGAAGTACCCTATAGGTTTTGAATTTTGATTCCCTTGAAAATGTTTAAATATGCAATATAAACCGCCGTATCTTTTTATTGCGTAGATTTAGAAACTTGATTTTTTCACTGCTTTGAGTGATCGCAGACTTGAGTATGTGATATTCATTTCAGCTTGATATCTTGACGCGTTCCTGAGAAAAAGGTTCTTGACAGACGGATGGACAGACGGACGCCTGATGTGAACTAAATACAAATTTACGATTTTCGGAGTTTTCCCTTTACTTCTGCTACATGACCTTGCTTCTTGCCAAATTTCATGTTTCTAGGTCAATGGGAAGTACCCTATAGGTTTTGAGTTTTGATTCCCTTGAAAATGTCTAAATATGCAATATAAACAGCCGTATCTTTTTATTGCGTGGATTTAGAAACTTGATTTTTTCATTGCTTTGAGAGATAGCAGACCTGAGTATGTGATATTAATTTCCACATGATATCTCGACGCGTTCCTGGGAAAAAGGTTCTTGACAGACGGACGGACAAACGGACGCCTGATGTGAACTAACTACAAATTTACAGTTTTCGGAGTTTTCCCTTTACTTGTGATACATGACCTTGCTTCTTGCCAAATTTCACAATTCTAGGTCAATGGGAAGTACCCTATAGGTTTTGAGTTTTGATTCCCTTGAAAATGTCTAAATATGCAATATAAACCGCCGTATTTTTTTATTGCGTTGATTAAGAAACTTGATTTTTTCATTGCTTTGAGAGATAGCAGACCTGAGTATGTGATATTAATTTCAACATGATATCTCGACGCGTTCCTGGGAAAAAGGTTCTTGACAGACGGACGGACAAACGGACGCCTGATGTGAACTAACTACAAATTTACGGTTTTCGGAGTTTTCCCTTTACTTCTGCTACATGACCTTGCTCCTTGCCAAATTTCATGATTCTATGTCAATGGGAAGTACCCTATAGGTTTTGATTTCCTTGTAAATGTCCAAATATACAATATAAACCGCCGTATCTTTTTATTGCGTTGATTTAGAAACTTGATTTTTTCACTGCTTCGAGAGATAGCAGACCTTAGAATGTGATATTAATTTCAGCTTGATATCTCGACGCGTTTCTGAGAAAAAGGGTCTTGACAGACGGACGGACGGACGGACAGACGGACAACAAAGTGATCCTATAAGGGTTCCGTTTTTACCTTTTTCGGTACGGAACCCTAAAAACCATCAAAAGTGGAATGCGATTTATATTTTATCTCTGTCTTTTGACAACGAGGTTCCGTGCAGAATGACTCAATAGCAGGAAACCATTAGTGTAGTTTAGAGCGCTGGTTATCAGCAGTGGTTTGTCGTTGCATGCAGCGGTCGTATTTCTCCCGCCTGTGAAACGCGATAGGAAATTTCGTGATGTATTATGCAGCATACTACTTCCATAAAATACTAGCTCTCTCCTGCGGCTTTGCTTTGTGAATGTCAATACTTTAATCCCCCATTTTACCCATTTACAGGTGGAATTTTAAAAAATCGTTTCATAGTCTTTACAAATTTCACACACTGCAAATTTTTGAAATTAAGATATAGATGTCTAGTGCGGTTCAGAAGCGGAATCCCGCGGAGGGAGAAACGCCCGTGTGGTACGGCCCTAAGCTATTCTAAATAAATATCTTGCAACATTAATCTCTTTTAATCAAGAAAGTCGAAGAATTTTGAGTTGGCTCTTAATATTTACTGGTAATCAGAAGATAAAGCTTTGAATGTGGTTTGAAGAGCTAATGAAATTACTATAAATTCTAGTTACCATAAATTGGTAAAATGGACTCTTGGAGAAAATCTAAAGAGATTATTATCAAAGTTACGCTTCTATGAATGCACTTAATGAATTATTTCTTATAATTCATAATAAATTTGAAAGCAAATTTGTCTGTTTGTTACGTTTTCATGGATAAACCACAGCACCGATTTTAAAATAAAATTTGGTATTGAGTGTTCTTAAACTCCAAATAAAGCTAGATTGCTTTTTACTTTGACTACGAATTTGATAGTATTTGCGAAATCGCAGTGCAAATACTAGGTTATATATAAATGGTAATTCTTAGAAGACTCTCAGAATTACATTATACATAATTTAAGTAAGTGAATAAAATAATTCTGAGAGCGATGTTTCTGAATGTTATAAATTACTTAATCACTTTAGAATATTAATCAAACAGTTTGAGTTCCACAGTTAAAAGATCAAAATCTACATAATAAATAGGCATCTTAATTATTACTGAATTAAAATAAATAATTTCACTCTGAAGTATCGCCTGTTTACGGGAAGCAATCTCTCAAGGGAATGTTAAGTACATTAAATTTATTTTTGTAATATCAAAATTATTTCAAACCATATAAGGCGATAAAAATACTTCAGATGCGATGTTCAAGATATCAAAATACTTTTTGTACAGTACAATTTTAAGAAAAAAATTAACCAGTACCTTTTTGATATTTTGAACACTCGACGTCCTTATTGAGTGTTAGATTCAATAACTAATTATAGACGTTCAATTATTTGGTTGTTTGATCTGTAGTGGTCTATCAAATGATCTTCGATTAAGGGATTCGCATACTCATAAGCTACTAGCTTTTGCCCGCGGCTTCGCTCGCGCTAGAAAGAGACAAAAAGTAGCCTATGCTACTCTCCATCCCTTCAATTATCTCCACTCAAAAAATCACGTCAATTCGTCGCTCCGTTTTTCCGTGAAAGAAAGACAAACATACAGACAGACAGACAGACAGACAGACACACTTTCCCATTTATAATATAAGTATAGATGTATTTTTGTGCGCAGACACTACCATTAAAATACCTACTTACCCCACACTACGGGATAAACGCGAGAAAAAAAACATCTGAACTTTAAATGCAGGAGAGGTACCCCAAAAGAATATATTTTTCGTGATTTCATTTTAGCACTTTGTCGACGTGATAAATACGTATATTTCTTCAAACTTTCGATTTTTAGATATAACCGTTTGGATGGTAGACCGATGATAGCCCTTATATTTTCGTCATGTCCGTCCGACATGACGAAAATATAACTTGTGGCTCCTTGTGTACCATTTTGGTACAGAACTCTAAAAACGGGGACTAAAAAGGCCACTTTTCTTTGAAGAAATAATATCCTTCTGAAGGAATAATTTATTTGCGAAAGAAATACCAAGATATATGCTCTTTTGTAACTTTTAATGTATTTTTTCATATTACATTAACCATTTTAGAAATCTCTATAGAAAACTGTCAAACTGAAAAGACTGACGATTCTAAAGCACTCTTTCCGTTCCAAACCGTTCCGCCAAGCCGTTTCCGTAAGTAAATACGTCACAGGTGGTGTCGAGTTGCATGACACCGGTAGCACATTCTCCTCTGACATGCCTCCGACGTATGAAGCTGTTCCAAATATAACCTTATTTCCTCTAGATTAAGGACCCTGGGTGTAATTTGTCTTAGTTTACCTGAAATGGCTGAAATATCACGTATTTTGGTCGTGTTACAAAATTGCTACGTAATGGTTGACCTTTTATAACTAGCGGTAGGTATCGAGTACAAAAATCGTGGGTTTACTACGTGGGTACATTATTAAATTTTAGTTTCATCTTTGATTTTAGAAAAAAATCAGTTAAATATAAGGCAAAGCAATAGGCGAGACGACAAAAAAAAAGTAATTAGTCCGTCAAATAGATTGTCAAAAAATTTTGGACACTTTTTTTTTCTTTTTTTCGTAAACGAAGAATGACAAGATAAAGATAAAAGATAAAGATCATTTTATTTGTCAAACATGCTATTAGATAACGACGATACAGTGCGTTGAAGTTGCACATGACGTCACGACCTGATACAATTTTTGCAGGACGGTGACGTCAAAAGCCCCCGCTCCGGAACTTTGTTGCTCTTTATCTTTGTATTTTTATATTAATTTGATCAAGCTTAAAAATACGTGTCCCGTATTTTCGGCCGATCTATCAGACGGACTAAACAGAATGTCATTTTTTTAATGCTGTCGTCATCCCTATTGGATGCTGAACTGAGTATCGTGATATAGGATTCCGCTGTCATGAAAAAAGAACTAGCTGACCCCGGTTGTTTCACTCGTATACTTGGTTATTGTTTCCGCCCCCATAGTTCGTTGTATGTGTAGAGTGGTGTTATCTAGCCAAAATTAAAAAAAAAAATTTAGACCAGGACCAGTACTTCCTAAGTTTATTAATTCAATAAACTCTTCAGCTTTATAAAAAAATATAGTATAGATTCGTAAGGTTTACATAATAATATGACTGTTTGATTATGTCTGTTTGTATGTTTGTTAACGCACCTTCAATATAACGTTTTAATTTTCAAAAACGAAGTTTGTATCAAAGCAGACACCAGTGTTTTGTTAAATCCTATGAGAAACTTACTGGGACTAAGGGGGAATATTGCTAGTTAGTTGGAAGGTACAAATAAAAACTTTTTTTTCAATGCGTATTTTAATGTTATAAAAAGTGGAAAAAAGTGTTTTATTTATTTTATATTTAAAATTATTTCATTAACAATTTGTTGTCTTTAATTTAACAAGTAATTTTCAATTACACAATACATTATAATTTACGTACACAGTATATTTACAGTTTCAACAACTTAATATCTTATTGAATTAAAAATGTGTCATTCAAAGGAAGAAACCGTAATATACCGACAGACGGTTTCCAAACGAAGGATAAACTATCTGTAGATGAAAATACAACAGGGTAATTTTAGAGAGACAAATTAAACAAGAGCCATTAATAATTTATTCCACGAAAAGTTTTTCTTTAATCCATTTACTGTTTGGCCGGACTTTTGAAGTAAATCTATTTTACTGCAAAAACTCTTAATTGTCGATCCTGTGAAGTTAGTTACCGTGACCCCAGAACATAAAGGGCAACTGAAGGAACAGGAGTGGGTTTTTAGTCAGTAATAGTCTGACACGCCCTCCTACCCCGCCCAGGACGGGAGAAGTCATTTGATAATTTCCCACTCTCCAAAAAAAAGTCAGTTCCCGATGAATCTAAAATACCTCGATATTTATTGCGTACCGTTACATCATTATACAAAAATAAATCACCGTAATATTGAGCTATAGATATGTATTTACGACTCGGAATAAATTGAGCCATAGAGAAAATAGCAATGAATCATACAATTCATTTAGAGTGCAATTAGTTTATTTTAAGTACCGTTACGAAAGCTTTCTTCATTATTTACGATGACTTGGAAGACACACTCAAAACGAAGCATATTAATGATATTAGACATAGGATATTTTTTAATTTATAACTAATTTCAGAAGGTCAATAATTTATCGTCACTAAAACGTAGACAACTTAGTCGTTTTCAATATTAAAACGAGAATCCATGTCAAAATCTCGTCCGAAGCATTTTTGACAGATTAAGACTAAGGTTGAGAATGACGAGATATAGCTAAAAATTGCTTAGCAAATGTCACAACTAAGCAAACTACTGAATAATTGACTACAACTACACTGTCAGCGTCGCACAACAGTGAAACTACGATAGTGAGATAAAGACAAAAAATAGCTAGGCACATGTACGTTCTAAGTAACGTTTATTTGTCGAGCTTGAGATTAGAATGCGAATGTTTCAGAAAGTTCCGAGATTTTGCCCTTGATATAACTCTATGGAATTTATTCACTAGAAATAAACTGCTTAGGAATCTGGCGAAACATTTGTCGCCACGACCCACAATGAGAGCTGAGAGCCTAGACAAGTAGCATTGTAGAATAGATAGCGAAAACGAATAGATTGTCAAATGTATGGAATTGACTTAAGCCTTCACTAAACTATTTGACATCTCCATACATTTGACAATCTATTCGTTTTCGCTATCTATTCTACAATGCCACTTGTCTAGGGGGACAGATTTTAAATCTAATGTGTCATGTTCTTTTATTTTCCCTTTATATACGTCCATTTTCCTGAAATCGCAAAAACAAAACAATTGAAACACCGAAATAGAGCGGAAAAATTAAATAGTAGTAAATCAGTGTGAACTTTCAAGGTTCAGAACAATGCGAATGAAATTCAGTATTTGTTTTTCCGAAACTAGTTCCAGTAGTTCTGAAACATTTTTATCAATGAGCCGTCTCTTTCGCACGCTATCTGTTTCAGTCGCGCGCTCATTCAGTGAGTTTTTGAGCCTTCCTTATGCCACACGTTGGTGCTGAAAGCTCCTGAAAATTACGCGAAAGTCCGAAGTTTCCAAAGTTGTTTTATTCGAGTATTGTAATCGTTTGACATTACTTTTTAATCTATATCAGTTATAAATGTGTAAAAAATGTGTTTTATGAAAAGTTTTTTCTATAAGTGGAGTTAAAATGCTTGCAAAAAGTTGTGAAGTGTTACTGAATATTTCATAGTTCTCAAAATGTATTCAAATTTGACTTTAAACGACTTTGGCGCTTTAAACGGTTTGAACATAAGTGCTGCGTTGAACGGAAGTTTTCAGTTTGGTTCCGAGTTAGACATATTTTTTCAGCCTGAAAATGTGCTTATTACTTTATATGTGCCGATTATTCTGCTGTCTATGGTGGCGAATATTCTTCTCATAGTGGTTGCAGTGAAGTGTAATTATACTAAAAGGCAAGTAGTTTTTTTAATAATTTTAGTACTGCTAAAATGAATCAACCAGCGGTAAAAAAAAATATTTGAATTCTTCCAACACATTTTAATGACGGGTTTTTTACCATAATTACTAACTACTGCTGTAAGCTAAAATGTGAAAATATAAGACAAAATGATTTATGAAAAATAGAAGATTTTAGTTTGCAACTGTGAGTTTCTAAGTCTATATTGCCTCATAATGTATTTAAAAATAGGACAAACGTTTATCGTACGGAGTACTTAATCCAGGATTATTTAAACATGTCAGAAAGTCCGCAGTTTCTATTACATTATTAATCCTCTTTAATACAATAGAATTTACTAAGTAGGTAATACGACCATGGTGTCTATTCTCGTAAGTAACATTTGTATTCTAACCAAAACGTTGCATATTTACACTATTGACATTGACTGTTGCTGTGATGGGAAGCAGATTTTAATATACTTATTAATTATGCGAATTACTCTTCTAAGGGCCTAGGTCAGTAAGCGTCTGTTTAACAGATCCTTAAGACCTTGAATCGCGATACCAGTTAGAATTTTAGATGTAAGGAATAATAAGCGGATATATATTAAGTCTGGAGTCCTTTCTTTTTTAGTTGAGCTAAATTATTATTGGCAAAATGCTGGTACTGTCCGGACAGGTCCACAGCAAGTTTTTTTTTTTACCTAAACACATTCAACCATGCAAAAAGTTATTGTTACATAATTATATTTCAAAAGAGTAAGTATGGAGTTTCTTGCCCATTCTTCATAGAAAAACAGAAAGAAAGAAAAACAGTTTATTCGTGCTAAGTTAAGCTAAAGTTTTACAGCATGAACTTAAAATGTAGGTATAAAACTTATTGCACGAAAGGGCTAGCGCTCAGCATAATGCCGGGCCCGTACACAGGTACGAGTCCACGGCGCTGGTTTTCAGCGCTAGCCGAGGGCGTGTTTACTGTCTCAGAACAATGGAGAACTTAGTTGCTCAATTGTTCTGAGGCACGATAAACACCAAAAAAGGCGTTGTACCGGTGCGGAGCACACAACAAAAAAAAAATACGAAAATAAAGTTACAACAAACAAGTTTACAAATTTTTAAATATCAGGCAACATTTTTACGAAAAATCGACTAAAGACAAAAAAAGAAACTAAAAGGCAACTGAACACACTATTTTTTTTTTGGGACAATCCCACCACACTATTCCCAACCACTGCAACTCCTGAAAGCCAGAATCAACAGTGGAGTCCGCCAGAAAAGCGCCGAGCAATGAAGCTCGACGAGTCCCGGAGAAACGATACAACTGTCTTGGATCCCGCAACGAAATTAATCAGAAAAGAACAGCGGAGGAGTAAGAAAATATATTTTTTCCACTTCCCTCCATAACAAGCAGGAGACAGAACAGAACTAGGCCGATAGGCACAAGGGGGCGATTACAACTGGGAGAAGCCCAGATTGCCTAGCACCACGGAATTAGATCTGTTAAAAATTAATGGGTCCTAAAATGTGAGCTGTTACGATTGATTCCAATAGTAGGTATGGCAAAAACGCTTGAACGCACGGAAATTGGTTCTGGTTTCCACAAGGTCCGTATAATAAACAACACCGGATGTTACCTGTAAACTATCCAACATAACATTGCGCTCATTCTGCCAAAGAATACATTCCCATAGGATGTGATGTGCAGATTGTTCGAATTCACAGTTCGATGAGGAACATTGACACAAAGGCGAAGCAACAAGTTTGAAAGAATATAGTTTACTTTTAAAATTGCCATGACCTGTGAGAAATTGAGCAACGCAATGATCAACCTCCAACCATGTCTTAGCCAGCCGCTCACGAACGGATGGAAAGAACAGATGAAGGTGACGGCCTTTCATGGAATTATCCCACCTACTCTGCCATTCGGATAAGAGTTCCTCCCAGACTTCAGTCTGCGGTTTAAATAATCTAGAAATTTTATTAAGGTCGCGTTGTGGTATAAAGTCAGTGTCCATAGTTTCCCGCGCGGAATAGTACATTGAAGCACGACGCTGTACCTCAAGATCGACTGGAAGTACACCTGCGAGTACCGGTAGGGCTTCAGTACTGACCGTTCTATACGCTTTGCATAAAAATATCAAAGCCAAACGTTGACTTTGAAGTAGTTTACGTCGTACCGCCCCTATTGTGGCCCTATCGGCCCAAACAGGTGCACCGTAGCATATACAACCTAAGTAGGTAGCCCCGTATATAGTTTTTAAAGTTAAAAATGATAAACCCCAAGTTGCTTTAGATATTCTCGTTAGGGCATAAAAGTTCCTTTTAGCTTTTTCACCTACTGTTTTTATATGATCAACAAATGAAAAATTTCTTTCTAACACCATGCCAAGATAGCATACAGCTTGCTGTTTTTTGACGGGAACGTTATTAAATTTAATACTAGGCCACGATTTAAGATTGCCTTTTAGTATAAGTTGATATGTTTTTTGCGGTGCGAAGGTAAGACGATTACGATCACCCCACTGTGATATTAAACGTAGGCATGTGTCAGCCAAGTTCTCAAGTCCGGCTCGAGTACTTGACTGAATGAGCAGTAGGCCGTCGTCCGCGTAACCGGTTAGAGAACAGCCGCTTGGAAGCGGAATCGCGAGAAAATCATCAAAACCTAGATTCCATAGATAAGGACCGATAACAGAGCCCTGAGGACATCCCATAGTTAGTGTTTTACTCACAGAAAAATGTCCAAGCTTAAGTATCGCAGTTCCGTTAAGAAAGTACGAGTAAATGAGATTATAGATGTTTTTGTAGCAACCGCGGTTTTTTAATTTTAGTAAAAGCATAGGCCACCAAGCGTTATCAAATGCTCCAGAAATGTCAAGAAAGATCCCAATTACGTATTTGTGTACGGATAGATTAACAGTTCTTCTGACGGAAAGGGCCGCGTCGACTGTAGATTTACCTAAGGTAAAACCGTATTGATTAGTATGAAATTTTGGTCCGTCCGGTAATAAGCGCGGAACAATGAGGCGCTCCAGAAGTTTTCCCAAAGATGGTAAAAGCGTAATGGGCCTATACGACTTCGGGTCGTCCGGAGGCTTGTCGCCACTCTTTGGAATTATTCGAATAAATCCGCGTCGCCATTTGCGAGGAAAGACGCCTTCGACAATGCATCGGTTATATACAGTTAAGATCGCGTCACCCGCTGTTTTACATGCTTCTTTAATCATCCTATTAGATATTTTATCTTCACCTGATGATTTGTTGACTGGTAGCTTTTTAACAACATTTATGAATTCGTCAGTGGTTGGTACGTCTGACGTTGGTGATTCAGGCGGCACGGCTGCCCACGCTGAAACTGAACACACTAGTGTATCATAATCGATCATTATTTAATCTATGACACTATGGAACACACGTACAGTACATTCAATAATTATGTCACTTATGTCATCACTGTTTATATAAATTAGTCTATGATCACTAGAATTACGTATTACGTAAGCGTAAGCTTTTACTTACAGCAAATGGTGTAATCAGGTTCATCATTTTGAAGTGGCCAACTAAATTAATTTTTGTTTAATCTGTATTTCTGTATCCTACCTATGTTTTACAAAATAAATGATTGATTGATTGATTGATTGATTGGTTTTGGAAATTACGTTCTAAAGGTTGAGTTGAGTTGAGTTTGAGTTTGAATCAATAAAATAAAAAATAAAGTATATGGTTTGAACAAACAGACAGACATAAAAAAAAATTTTTAGCTCGCCTCCCAGACATTTATTTTCCATTTATTTGTATTTAAATGTATTACGTCTTCTACAAATTCACCTACATACATTTTAGTCTTAAAGAAAAAAAACCATAGGATGAAGCGAGTTGTAGGAAAAGCCAGCCTTATTAAGGCAGCCTTAATAAGGCAACTTTATAGTCGTAAGTAGTTAATATTCAGAGCAAGCCCTCACTCTGACTCGGGTCTTACTTTCATCGTAGACGTTATCTATGTTTTAGGTAAAATAATAATTATACCTAAAACAACGAGATTTTTACACACTGATTTTTAAGAACCTTTCTGAAAAGATGGGCTTGCATCATCGTAAAATTTATCGTGTCGTGGATGCGTTTACATTCCTATACTAACAAATAGGCTTATAAATTATACCAATTGATCCTTCAATCGACAATGAAAATAAATTCCACTTTTTGCCCAAATGGAGGATTTCTGGGCAAACATTTTTGTTTTCATTCAATTTTTCCCGTTTAGGATGGATTTTTATTTGATTGTGTTGGTTGTGTATTTTTTGGATTCCACTTTGATCCACCAAACCAAATATTTGATCTGTACGGGATTCAAATCCTTGACTCGCAGCGCAATAGCCAATCGCTCTGTTCCAATCCAACCGTGTCACCTTGAAATAATTTAAAGTAAACATAATGATAAATGTATTTTAAATTAAAATTGACAAGTATTGACAGTTTAACATTGAATTATTTGTTTTAAAAACAAGATGATTCAACACCGTGCATTATACGTTGATAGGAACGTCAAAATTGAGACGATGAAGTTTTTCTATGTCGAATGAAGTTACATAATAATGTGAATTAAAAAAAAAAAACTGGTTTTTATCACATTTTAAAGAAATGGTGAAGTCTTTTCAGGTAGCTTTGTATAACGTTAATGGTTCAAATGGAAACCTTCTTTTTCCTGCCGAAACATGATTTTTTCTTCCATACCAACCTGACATGCTATCATTTACTTCTCCTTCATACATCATTCTTCACACAATCTACCATTCCATTTTTTCTTCGGTCTTTCTATACTCTGTATTGGCCAAAACTTGTCCAATTATTACCGTTTACCTTATAATATGTACTAGTTTTCCCCTTCGGCTTCACCCACGTGAATGTTAAAATTTCCATCGCCTAATTTATTCCTTTAGAGTTAAAAAAAATCCTTTTTAGTTACTCGTCACAAAGAACATCTTCAACATCACCAACCTTCAAGTTTCATGTCTCTAGGAACAGCGGTAAAGGTTGTGCGTTGATATTATTAAATCAACTATCAATCAGTTTACCATTTTATTTACATAGATATCATCCTAATTTTATACAGACATAAACTTTCTTTAAACTCTTCGTTGTGAATATTGAAAGAAAGAAAGAAAACACATTTATTCTGGACACACACAGACACACAATTAAAAACAATAACAATAAAGGAACGAAGTGTACAATATAAAGCCTGTGTGAGGCCAGATAAGGCTTCTACCTCAGCATGGAGCTGCGTCAGAGTCGCAGCGCTGGTATACTGGTAGGGTCTAAAGTAACTATTGTTTTGATTCAAACAAAAATTTTCCTAAATGAAGAATTTATCGCAACATTAATCGCCGAACAATTGCCAAGAACGTTCAGTTCATTCACAAGGGAAACATGACTCTACCTTTAACTGCTGTTTAACTGACTTACGAAGTTTGAACTCGTCTATCGTAATAGCCAATTACTGACATAGTTTCAATAATAGTAGCTCGTTAGTTAGATTTGTGGAGTATTTGACAGTTTAATTACTCTGTGTGGCCTAACCATTCGACCTTTCTTTGGTATTGTTCAAGAAGGCCCCTTAAGGTTTTAGTTATTATGTAATACTAGCTGCATCCCGCGGTTTCACCCGCGTTAAAAATGTTAAGAGTGAACAACCCTTATGACTTAGGGGTATGAAAAATAGATAGTAGCCGATTCTCAGACCTACTGAATCCATACTATACTTACTAATATTATAAATGGGAAAGTGTGTCTGTCTGTCTGTCTGTCTGTATGTTTGTCTTTCTTTCACGGCAAAACGGAGCGACGAATTGACTTGATTTTTTAAGTGGAGATAGTTGAAGGTATGGAGAGTAACATAGGCTACTTTTTGTCTCTTTCTAACGCGAGCGAAGCCGCGGGCAAAAGCTAGTATGCATATAGAATTTGGTAAAAATCGGTAAAGGCGTTTCGGAGGAGTAAGGTAACTAAAATTGTGACAGGAGAATTTTATAAAGATTAAGATTTATATTAATATGGTATTGTATATGTTTATGGGCCTTGATGCCTGAAAGTTATGGATAAATAAAAAAAAATAAGTTAACGATTATTGAATGTCTTGTGAAATGTAATTATTATTTGTTCTGGGTCTGGATGTGATTTGTTGTTATACTAGCTGCAACCTGCGGTTTCACCCGGGCTATCTTAAGTTTTTGATCATTTATAATATCAGTAGGACTAGTAAGAAAATAGGTTTCTAAAATATATACTCTTAATAGATAAGTAATGTTATAAAATAATACTTATAATAGTTTACAAAATAAAATTTCATCATCTGTCTATAGATTTTTGGGGGTAGGAATTACGTATAGTTTATAATAATTAATTTGAGAATATTAATAATATTGCTCCATTAACTTAAACATATAATATTAATTTGTAACTAGGGACCTGTGTCTGATATATTTAGATAATTAAAGTAACGAAATAATCCCTCTAGGCTGGCTGGTGGTTGTAGATTTTAATGATAATAGTTGTATGCTACTGGCAAATAATTTATTTTGTAAGAACAAAATAATGTTATCTCGCAACTGTTACTTTTTTTTTAATTCCATCTTTTCTCTACTACTAATGCACGTGGATATTGTACATCCATACTATATTAATATTATAAATGCGAAAGTAACACTGTCTGTCGGTCTTTCTGTCTGTCTGTCTGTTCTTCACGTCTAAACCACTGAACCGATTTGACTGAAATTTGGTGCAGATATAGTCAGGGACCCGAGAAAGGACATAGGATAGTTTTCATCCCGGAAATCCGCCGGGAACGGGAACGGGAACGAAGTCGCGGGCAAATGCTAGTAATTAATATTTAAAAAACTGCAACGAAATCTGTTGCGTAATCTTAAATACCTGAGCATCATAGCGCCACAGATAAAGCCTTTGTTTTACACTATGTTGTTGTGTAATACATTTAATTATTGTACTACTACTGAGACATTTTCATGAAAACTTTGATCCCTAAATTTGACTCGTTTGAAATTGAACCATCAAAAATCTACTTAGGGTTGAAACAACTGCGTAAATTTTATTAGGTATATATGCTTTACTAATTAGTTACGCCTGTCCATTAATTACCACCAAAATGTTGTGTCTTTAAATAATAAACTTTAGTGTTGTACACTGAAACACAATAAACACAAAGACTTACTTGTAATGAACGAAGCAATAATAAAATTTATTTAATATCAAGAACATTATAGAAATAATTGACACGTTCTGTCAAAAGCCAACATCTCGAAAGTGAGTTATATTAATATCATAATTAAACTTAAAATAACACAGACATTTTCGAAGCGCAATCTTATTCTTAGTTATAAATAAATATACTCAATTATTTTATTTTGTATATAAATTGCTTAGTAAATTTACTTATTATAAATTTCTATTGGTATTTTCCACATACTTCATTTGTATTATTAATTTAACAGCTTGAAAACTAAAACCACAACATACTAGGATTAAGTTCAGATGATCAGACACGGTTTAATATACGTAAATTGAATTAACGATAGTATTTTGTTTTTGCCAAAGTCAGAACGAATATCGGTTACAGCGTCTAATCGTTATTGATATTTGCTAAAAACAAGTTTGTTGCCACAATTATCTGACTTAGCCTAAAAATTTGTTTGTTCTACGGTGGGTCAGGTAATTTTGGCACCATTCGGAACATAGAAGATAATGGTGCTGATTCCTTTTGTTCACAAATCAAACTAAGTTCAGGCCATCTTTCTTAATCCATTTAATAAAAGATACATATTAGTTTCGTCTTAAAGACAGCATGTCGTGTAAGTAATCTATCTACACCTTTTTAATTATAATATCATCGAATTGAATATAATGCAAAATGTTTCTGGTTGACCTTCAAAATAACTAGGCCGATTACAAGAGTTGAACTAACAACGGAACTTTCTCGAATTATACATAAAATGTTAAAGTATTTTTTTAAACTTTCCACACAAAAGGTAAGCATTGTTCTTTAGCTACAAATTAATACTTTTCACAAATTAATACTTAATTACTTTTCACCTTTTGTTCCCAACATTCAACTTTATAGCTATTTAATATTTATACCCATTATGATATTACAATGAAATATTATTTGTATGCTTACATATCAAATATCTCTTTTAAATCTACATGCGAATATTTACAATTAGCTTTTGAAATTACATGTAAGCTAGAAAAATCGAGAACGTCAAACATTTAATAATAACTTAGTTTTAGTTTATTCTAAGTCACTTTCAATTTTATGGAAAATCCTGTTGCTGTCGACTAAATGTACATTTTTGTGATCACTGTTATTTGAATAAAAAAAATATTTTATTTATTTGTAACACCTGTTCAAAGCGTAGGTCGCTAATCATCTTCTCAGCCTTTTTACAACATTGTTGGGGTCAGCTTTCAGCGTAACCGGATTTAGCTGGATACCAGTGTTTTACGTGAAGCAACTACCTATCAGACCTTCCCAACCTAGTTACTGTGCGCCACGATTCCCCTTGGTTAGACTGGTCACACTTTTGGCTTGTGACTACCCGTAGACTGTCAAATTTCCATGAATGACAACGGGGACCAACGGATTTACATGATTTCCGAGGCATGGTATGTCAGTGATAAACTTTTACATTTCCGCGTCGACGGTGCATTAGTGTTCCACGCGCGCCTCAAAGAGAAGTCAGCATGAGAAGGGGCCCAACAGGGCCAACGCCTGCCGGGGTTGCGGAATGATTATAATAGTTACCGTGACCCCGGAACATAAAGGGCAACTGAAGGAACATGAGTGGGTTTTAGTCAGTAAAAGTCGGACACGCCCTCCCGCCCCGCACAGGACGGGAGAAGTCATTTGATGATCTCCCACTCCTCAAAAAAAAAACACATTATTACTTGCTTTGACTTGACTTTGGTCTTGCTTGGATTCAAACCTCACGTAAGAGACGGGCGCATTATGCACTGAGTCATCACGACATTCACTGAGTGGGTCGCTAGTATTGACTTAAATATAAAGACAATTTTTGTATAGAGCGGGCTGTAGGATAAACTTTCTTTCGCTTCAACTTAATACTAAGTGGATGCATTAAACTTTGTGGTTTCCGTCGCTTTCCGAGGTTCGCGATAATACTCGTTTCTTTTTATTGCAATCAAAAAGCTACAATTTAGGAACTTTCGAGTTATAAAATTGTAGGATACATATATTTTTTTAACAGTGTTTACGTTTGGTTAACCTTCATTTTACAAAAAGTAATGTGTTTTAGCTGATCAAACGTTTAATGTTTGATGATGATTTCCATTGCAACTTTAAAAGACTTCATTTACAAAAAGAAAACAATTTACTCTACTAGCCCCTAAAAACCTAATTTGAAATATCGTCACTGATTCTAGCTAAAGGAATATATTATTATCTAGAAATTCTTAGCCGTCCTTTTACAAAAAATCTAACCCATCTTATAATCTACCGCCCGTCTCATATTTTTTGCTTGTAAACAAAGACGGACAGACTTACATCTAGTTTTTATATATACCTGACCTAATCACTCGAATCCCGGCCAGGATTAAAAGGGGAGGCTTAAATACAGACCGGAACATATGTTTCTTGTCTTTTTCCCGAGTTTTCTGTAAAGGCTGACCTTCACCGGAGTATGCGTATGTAATGTAAAAATCTAAGATGGCACACACGTAATTATGTACACGCCATCTTGAATTTTTATTATATTACGAACTAGCGATCTGCTCCAGCTTCATACGGGTGTTACAAATGTTTGGAAGTCTTGGCCTTTCTCTAGTATAATATGCATGTTTTATACATATAAACTTTCTCATGAACCACTCTATCTGTTAAAAAACAACAAAATTTTAAGATCTACGCGTATATAGAGTCAGACAGTGTAGTTAGTAGCTACCACAAGGGCTGGTTCGAAGATAAAGGAAGTCTAGATCAAATTGGGAAAGGCCATTTCCCAGCAGTAGGACATAAGTAATAAAAACAAGGAAAGACTAGCTGAGCCCAATAGACCTTGTCCTGTCCACCGAAATTGGCTTCGGATTCAGAACAGTCTTCTTCAGTCTTCAACTTCGGAACAGTAGTTAGTGGTTAGTGAACCTGACTGCTAGCTTTCGGTCGTTGATTCAATTCCCACCCAGGACAGTCTATGTGATGAGCATGAAACGGCTAGTGAGGCGATATACGTGTACCGTCCGTGTTTTTGACCCATTTCATTAAGTTTAAAGGGTACAGAGAACAAAAAGTTATGGAAGGTCGAAAGTGACTCGTTTTAAAAATTAGTCACTTTGAAGATCTATTTCCACTGCTTAAAAGAACATGACAACACTCTTTTCATACAAAAATATCTCGACACCCACGACTGAAATCTGTTCGTAAAGAAAATTTTAAATGTCAATGTGTTTTTCTGACAGGCGATTCGTAGACAATAAATATCTTGGGAAAACTTACTCAAGGCCATCTGATTCCAAACTAGACAAAGCATATTTGTATTATTTATAAATGCATACGTAGAATATCTAAAACTAAAAATTACATTATAAATAAATAAAAAGAAAAGGGTTATGCGTTGGCGTCGTAAAACTTGTCATCACTGTCGACGGGCAGCGTGCCCAGAAGGCTGGCAGCATTTCCACGCTGAATTGCAATGCTATTTCTTACATAGATATATTAAAATCTAAGGTTTACCCACATTTTTGGTTACTGAAATGTGAAGGAGAGACGGCGTAATATGTTATATGACGGGTTACGGAATGTTTATAATAGTTACCGTGACTTCGGAACATAAAGGGCAACCGAAGGAACCAACAGGCATTAGTAGAAGGTCATTTCATAATATTATTACTATGGTTTCGATTTTAAAATAACATGATTTAGTCATAATTTTCCTACCAGGAAGGGAAATTGCAATTATAACTCAAACTCAAATCATTTATTTCTAAATATAGACCATTTAATAGGCACTTTAGAACGTCAAAAACAAAGAAAAATGAATCTAGTTGCCCATTCCAAAATATTTATCGTTTTAAACAGTTCTCTGTGAGGGTATACCGCCGTTTACCCGAATTTTATTTGCCCTAATTTCATTTGCCATAATAGTCAACAGCCATAATATCATACGACATAATACTCATTTGCCCTACTCTCATTTGCCATATTAGTCACGTGCCAGAATCATTGTTTCCCATAAAGTCACTTACCATAACATCATTTGCCATAATCATTGTAAGCCATAATTATCACATGACCTAATTATCACATGCCATAATTATGATATGCCATAACATAATTTGCCATCGACATCGGGTGTATAACGGTTGTTTATATCAAGAGAAATTGGATGCAATTGGGACTTTAGGGCACCCCGACTCGGACATATTAGGTTAGAAGGGGATGGCGGGGTCGTGTAAGCGAGCGAAGCGAGCGAATAGACCCCGCCATCCCCTTCGTGGTTATTTTTTTATAAACCACACAGAAGTAGGAGCCCCGCGAAGCGGGGCTCCGTCGACCTAGCCCACCATCAACCACGCACAGAAAAAAAAACCATTACGGGGCTTAAATATTTGTCTAATACTTGTTATGCCATTTAAATATTATGCCATTTAAATATTATGTCTAATAATTATTATGGCACATAAAAATATGGGAAACAATACTTATGGCATTCGTATCTTATGGTATCTAAAATTCGGGCAATTAAAAGTATGTCATATGTCTTTTAGGGCAAATGAAACATTCGGGCAAATGAAATTCGGGAAAATGATGATTATGGCATATAATCTTCGGGCAAACAATAGACAACCCTCTGTGAGATTCGCAACGACGTAAATTATAAATGGCTCTGACAGCTCTTTTTTGTAAGATAAAAATAGATTCAATGTCAGCAGCCCTACCCCACAGTAAAATACCATACGACATAATGCTGTGAAAGTAACTAAAATAGACCAAACGTGCGGTTTCTACATCTGTCAATTGCCGTATCTTTCTAATAGCATAAGCGAGCTTAGCCGTCCTGCAAGAGATGTTATGTGAGGCCCCCATTGCAACTTCTCGTCTAGCGTGATTCTTAAGAAAACCGTTTCACTAACGAATTCAAGTTTTTCTCCATTCAATAATATAATATGACGTCACATTCACTACTTCTAACGTTTAGCAAAATGAATCTAATACATTTATGCCCTTACTAATAATCACTGTGTAAAGTTTTGCAATGAATAAAGCCTGTGTAACCATACATTTTTGACGTATAAACCTGTCATAACTTTATGCAGCGTTTATTAGTAAGGCACTTAGTTTTCTTTTCATTTAGAGCCAAATTGTTCACTGTAAACCAGTTTTGGACTTGAAAAATAATGTTCGTAACGGAGGTCGTGAGTTTGATTCCCATTAAGGACAAATCTTTGTGTGTTCTGTGTCTGGGTGTAATTACCTATTAAAAATAAAAATTAAAAACCTAAAAAGTTTGCTTGTTTGGTTCTACGGGCTAATCAGAAAGTACTAGTATGAATTAAAATTTATGTCGATAAATGGGCTATTCAACACAATATTTTTTCCTACGGGAAAAGGTAGTAACCAAATATGGGTGAAACTACGGGTAACAGATAACCTGTGATGTGTATTTATGAATTTTATAAGTATGTATATCAATTGTCTGGTACATGGTACAAGCTCTGCTTAGTTGGGGATCTGATGTTCGTGTGTAAATTGTACTAACAATATTTATTTACGTATTCTTGCCTTACATCTACTCCCTTTTTTGTGAGTGTGAAAACATCAAATGACTTCTCCCGTCCTTCGTGTCAGACTTTTACTGACTAAAACCCACTCATGTTCCTTCGGTTGCCCTTTATGTTCCGGGCCACGGTAAGTATGAGAACTATTCCGCAACCCCGACATCTACTCCTACTCAGGGATTTATTTTGGCCATTCTATTTACGTATTTGATCTCTAGCTTAAGCCCGTAACTTTCTGTGTAAATCTCTGTCATTTCGGTGCGTAAATAAAAACCTTAGTCGTTTCTTATAGCCCAAGATTATTCTCATTACATCAGTGGTATAATTACAAAATGGTATCAAAGAAACGAAGTCATTTCTGAATTTGTAACAATAGTATAGATTTATGTACACATTAAAAAGATAGAAATAAAAACAGTTTATTAAAACTTTTGAACAATAAATCTTAAAATTAAAAGATAAACATTTATTTTGAATTCATTACAATTCTACGGATTTATGCACACGTAGGTATAGGCAAAGAGGAGAAAATGAAATATTTTGTTAATTTTGTGATTTCCATAGAACTCCAATCTCTTAGAGCATTGAGTAACATAGCACACACTTCCACAGAATTGTTAGTAATATATTATATTATGTAAGGGTATGACTAGACAGAAACACGATGGTACCACTTCTATCAAACTTCGGAGTTATGACCAAAGGGGCGAAAAAGGCCGCATTGATCAATGTATCTCAATGAATCGCATCCGGAATTTTATCTGCGATTTGAATAGCATGATGAGACTTTTTAATAACATTTTATAATTTTGACGTAAATGTTATTCAGGATTGTAAGAATATTCACAGATAACTCTCAAGCAAAGAGCAATATTAATTATGAATAGGAATGACAACTGAAATCTGTTGAAAAAGGAATGAAATCTGTTAAGGCTCCACACACAAGCTGCCGTGCACCCGGCGGCATTCGCCATTGGCGTTTAGCATTCAAAGGCGGCTATCCCACACAAAGAAGCATAAATGCCCGGCACCACTGCTGCTTGAGAAGAGCCGGCGGCATGTGTGTGGAGCCTTTAGACCTTTTTTACTCATGATAAAAGCAACTTACGTCGGAAAAATGTTTAAAAAATTGCTAGATATCTCTAATTAATCAAGTTATAAAGGCCACCTGTATATTTATGGCAGTAGCCTCCCACTTAAATCTTATATATTATTATAAAATTCTCGTGTCACAATGTTAGTTATCTTACTCCTCCGAAACGGCTTTACCGATTTATACCAAATTTTGTGTGCATGTTCAGTAGTTCTGAGAATCGACTACTATCTATTGTTTTTTTTTCATACCCCTAAGTGATAAGGATTGTTCACCCTTAACATTTTTAATGCGGGTGAAACTGCGGGAGGCAGTTAGTAGGTATATTTATAATAGTGTTGGTTACGTAATTCAAATCGCTTTTACCCGTGGCTTGGCTCATGTTCAAAACAAATCATTACTTAAAAGGCTACTAAGTATGATATACGTAGACAATAAATGGTTCTTTTATCTTATATGTATATCCTATAAAAAAGGTGTGCAACTATCCGTATATGAAGCATGTGGTTTTCTGCACTGTGTGTGTATTTGTGTGCCAAATAAATATTTTCTTTAAAATTATAAACTGACTGACTTGATGATATAACCGCTGGTCCTAGACATGAAACTTGGAGAGTGTGTTTTTTGTCAAAATTTGATATCCACCAAGAAAGGATTTTGTAAACTCCAACTTTAAAGGAGTAAAATAGGGGATAGAATTTAGAATATTCACGCGGGTCAAGCCGCGGGTGAAAGCTAGTAATATTATAATTCTGAAGAGTTTAGTTGTTTGGTTGCACGCGCTAATCACAAGAACAAGTAAAAAAAATTGGTGTCGGATAGCCTATTTATCGAGAAAGGCTATAAGCTATAAAAAATCACGCTATAGCTTATGGGACCGGCGTAGTACTCAGAGACGAAGGTGAAAGCGCATCAAAAATTACCGAGCAATGAGGCAGTTATAAATAAATAATACTTAATAATTATTTCGTATACTAGCTGATCCACGCGGTTTCAGCCACGTAATGAGACTGCTCCGCTTCTTTTGGCCATACCGTGATGTTACCCTAGCCTATATTACTCAGGGATAATGTAGCTTCTTAATAAAAAAAAAATATTGATATCGGTCCAGTAGTTTTTGAGTTTATTCGTTACATACAAAAATACAAATCTTTCCTCTTTTTAGTATTAGTATAGAAATCCGTACTAATATTATAAATGCGAAAGTAACTCTGTCTGTCTGTCTGTCAGTATCTTCTTCACGCCTAAACTACCAAATTGCATTTAAATCGGGTTTGAACGAAAATTTGGTACTGATATTGTTTGGGACCCGAGAAAGGACATAGGATAGTCTTCATCCCAGAAATCCCCCGGGAACGGGAACTATTATTCTACGCAGACGAAGTCGTGGGCAAAAGCTAGTACATAATAATTATTTCGTATATTACCAGTAGTGCGCAGTATCAGTACCCTTTGTAAAAGATAAACATGTATCACTGCTACAGTTTGATGGAATAATCCTGAAATAATTGGTTCGCATTTCCAGAAAATTAGTACAGTATCATCATTATTTGTTTTTGCGGCACACTCTAGTAAAGCTCCCAGTTCTCATATTTTCCCCTACATATTTAATGTGCCTGTTGTTCTGACTGCTAAGCCAAAGCTTCGATTCCAATGTATTATGAGCATGATTGTTTGTTCCGTGTCTAGGTGTAATTTATTTATAACTAGCTTTTGCCCGCGGCTTCGCTCACGTTAGAAAGAGTTAAAAAGTAGCCTATGTTTTTCTTCATCTCTTCAACTATCTCCACTTAAAAAATCACGTCAATTCGCCGCTCCGTTTTGCCGTGAAAGAAAGACAAACTTACAGACAGACAGACAGACAGACAGACACACTTTCCCATTTATAATATTAGTATGGATAGTATGGATTAGTATGGATACATATGTATTTATAAATACTCTAAGTATGTATACCAATTGTCTGGTTACCATAACTCAAGCTCTGTTTAGCTTGGGACAGGATGACCGTGTGTGACTTGTCCCAAGATTTTTTATTATTTATATTCCGCATAGATAGATATCTAATGTTTGATGTTTAGTGCCAACGTCATGCTAAAACAAAGGCCTAAATCCGGCAGGCTTTATAGCCTTATTGTCTTCCATAGAAAATTAGCTAGGTATATAACTCTGATCAGAATAAACATTGATATTGGCTAGGGATATTTGTTCTAGCGCTGTTTGCTCACGTAATTTGTTTTCGTGATATCAGCCTTAGTGTTAGCTGAGTTATTCTTTGTAGTAATTGTTTACTTTGGGAGTATTCTTATCTATAAAGCCAAGATAATAGATTTGTTGTAATTAAAACGGAATTACAGAAATTTAGAGGCTTTTATTTAAAATTAACACATATTGTACATAGAGAGTATCGGCGCGATCGGGGTAAGACAAGTGAAGAAAAACAAGCAAGAACGCGCCACAGATTACACAATACGAAATTCAAATATTTAAATAATTTTGACACGGTGAAGGCGGCAATTTTATTTACTTCAACATGCCCTCCAAATTAAAGCCTTCCCTAACTTAATAACTTTAAACATTTCGTTATATATAATCAAGATATATAGAATAACACTACTCTGAACTAATACATTAGAACAAATCAATAATCATACAAATGATATGCTGATACATTAAGAATTAAATTATCATTTAACCTAACTTATCGCTAAGATATTTAAATCTGACTCGAGGGAGAGCTTTTGTAAATATATCAGCACATTGTTCATTTGTACCTATGTACTTTACATCTATTTCCTTTTCCTGATACTTTTCTTTGATAAACTTAAACTTGACATCTATATGCTTACACCTTTTATGAAAATCTATATTTTTAATGACAGATATAGCACTTTGATTATCCACAAATAAACAAATTGAGTTCTGATTAAATGCATTGATGTCAAGTAGCAGTCTCTTAATCCACAAAGCTTCTTTAGTGGCAGAACATGCAGCCATAAATTCTGCCTCTGTTGTAGAAAGCGCAATACTTTGTTGTTTTTGAGTAGCCCAGGTAATTGCTGCACCATTTTTGATAAAGACATACCCAGAAGTTGATCGCCTCGTATCATTGTCAGCAGCATAATCTGAATCACTATAGCCTTCTACTATATTGTTTTCCATTTTAGAATAATATAATCCATATTCTTTGGTTTCTTTTAAATACTTCAGTATCTTTTTCACAACTGTCCAGTGACTGTTGTCATAGCAGTCAAGATAGCGACTCACTAAGCTCACTCCAAACATAATATCTGGTCTACTTACAATTGCAAGGTGCATAAGTGACCCGACTGCTTCTCTATATGGAATCTGCTGTTCAGGAACTATATTTTTCTTTTCCAAGCTACTATGAGGATCTATGGGAATACTGCATCCATTAGCATTATTCATGTTGAATTTTACAAGTAACTTCTCAATATAATTCTTCTGATGAATAAATATGTGTCCTTGAGACCTTTTTATTTGTAATCCCACAAAATTTGTTGGCTCCATGGTTTTCATTTCAAAGTTATCTTTCAAATTACTTAATACTTTATTTATGATAGCCATATCTTTTGCTATTATAAGACCGTCATCCACATATAATAGCAGGTACACTTGAGTATCATTTATATGAGCTGTGTAAACACATTGATCAGAATGACTATTCACAAAACCAAAATTGTTCAATACAGTTTTGAATTTATTGTTCCAACAGCGTGGAGCTTGTTTCAAACCATACAATGACCTTTGTAGCTTACAAACATAGCCTGGTGGAGCATCTACACCTTCAGGAGGTTTCATATATATGTCTTCAGTGATGTCTCCATAAAGAAAAGCTGTTTTTACATCAAACTGTACCATCTCATAATCATGTTGACATACTTCTGAAAGTAAAATTCGAACAGAGTCGTACCTCACTGTTGGAGAAAATGTTTCTGTATAATCAATTGGATAAATTTGAGAACATCCTTTTGCACAGAGTCTAGACTTGTAGATAAGACCAGATGGCTGGTCTTTTAAACGGAAGACCCACTTACAGCCAATTGTCTTTGCTCCTGGCGGCTTCTCCACCAAAGCCCATGTCTCATTCAGCTCGTGTGCTTTTAGTTCCTCCATTATTGATTGCTTCCATTTGTCTCCATCCTTCAATGATATAGCTTCATCATAGGTCTGCGGTACGTCGAGTTGTTCCGGAACTCCACCTTGACAAAGGTAAGTATTACTTTCCTGTCTTAATTTCTTAGATCTAGTCATTATATTACTATGCTGTACTAATTCAACTTTTCTTTCAGGTATATATAGAGCGTCGTCATAATCATCAGACTGAGAAGACTCATTATCATCCGTAGTAGCTGACATATCAGTAGTCTGACTGTTGTCAAGTGAACTTTCTTTCAGTTCAAAACTGTGTTTAATCGGTAGAGTTTGACAATTTGTATCATTATTCTCAACAGTACTCAAAGGAATCACAACATTGTTGTCTTTTAATAAATTTTCCATAAACACTACATCTCTGCTTATTATCACCTTATTTGTTTTCGGATTTATCAACTTGTAGCCTTTAGTAGTTTCGCAATAACCAATAAATGTCATTTTACTTGCCTTGTGGTCCAGTTTATGTATTTTTGCTTGTGGGGTCTTGACCATGGCCTCACATCCAAAGACTTTTAAATGACTCACATCAGGCTTCTTCCCCGACCATATCTCCTCAGGTGTCGCATAAGAGAGTGCACGTGTAGGGCAGCGGTTGGTGATGTAGGCTGCTGTAGCCACGGCTTCTGCCCAATATTGTTTCTGTAAATTAGAATTTATTAGCATACATCTTGCCCTCTCCATTAGAGTGCGATTCATGCGCTCGGCCAGTCCATTTTGTTGAGGAGTATATGTGTTAGAAGTTTGATGAATGATTCCGGACTTCCTTAAATAGTTTGAAAATTCATTACTTAAGTACTCTTTTCCATTATCAGAACGCAGACATTTTATATTGCAGTTAAGTTGATTCTCTACTAAGGCTTTATATTCCTTAAACTTTGAGAACACTTCTGACTTGTTATTTAAGAAATAAACATATACTTTCCTTGTATAATCGTCGGTGAACGTGACGAAGTACCTTGCTCCTCCAAGTGATTTAACCTCTAGAGGGCCGCAAACGTCCGAATGTACTAGCTCAAGAGGTTGCTTAGCTCGGGAACCTTCAGCTGGAAACGGCAGCCTGGACTGTTTTCCTTTTTGACAGGGTTCACAAATCATCTTGATTTTATTTTCAGTTAGCTTTACTCCATTAGTACTTCCATTCAACTTGTTTAAATCTTTGAAATTTAAATGAGCCATCCTTTGATGCCATAGCAACAAGTCAGTTTCATTTGTTTTACAACTGTATGCTGATATAGTGTCGGTATTCAGCCGGTACATATTATTAATTAGATTTGCAGCTGCTACTTCGGTATTCATTTTATTGAATATTTTACAGCAATGGTCAGTGAACTGCACAGAACATCCATTCTTTATGATTTGACTAACTGACAGTAAGTTGGTTGCCAGTTCTGGTACAAACAGGACATTTTTAACTTGAACAGTGTGCCTTCTACCATCTTTACCTATTACATGTAGGTCAATCTTGCCGCAACTTTTAACCGGAAGCATCTTGTCATTAGCTATTTTGATATTCGTGATCGGAGGTGGTACTTCATCATACAGCCAGTCTTGCCTCATTGACATGTGCATAGATGCTCCTGAATCTATGTACCAACCATCATCATTTTTCATTGTTGCGGAGAACACAGCTACATAACCAGAATCTTTGCTTTGTTCTTTATTATCTTTCTTCTTCTTTAATCTGCAATATTTACTTACATGTCCATAACGGTTGCAGTTAAAGCATCTAGGGCCCTTACTTTGACTTTGCTGATTGTACTTTGGCTTGTTATGCTTTGTGTAAAGTGCATTATCAATACTAGGAGATGTTATTTCTTGTAATAGTTTTGTTTTTATTAGATCAGCACTTATTTTAACACCGGAGCTTTCAATACCCATTATCATTGGCTTGTAGGTATCAGGCAAGCCAGCCAGCATCAGCGTACCGAGCCATTCATCGTCCACTTTAAAGTGGATGTTTCTGAGTTTATGGGCCGATGTCATTATTTTGTTGACATACGCTTCTACACTATCGCTGTTCTCTAAAGTTGTGTTTATCAGGTCTTTTAGGAGTCCTACTTTTCTAGACAAGCCACTATCTTCAAAGGCTTTAGTCAGATTTTCCCATACTTGTTTTGCATTGGTCGCATCTTGTATATGGATGTACAGAATTGGGTCAATTAATAAGATTAGCTTCGACTTAGCTTTGACGTCTTGCTTTACTGATTTAGGATCATTGGCGTCTGGTTCCTTTTCCAAGCATTCGTCCAAGTCTTCGTGCTGTAGATATGCTTTGACAGCAAAGCTCCAACTGGCCCAATTTTCTCGACCCGTGAGTTTGGGAATTGACATAAATGTATTGCTGTTCATATTTACAATGATAAATAGCTGAAAATACAGAAAAACTCGCCAACCGGTAACTTGCAAAAATGAGGTTATGCCGGCGATTTTTTTTATTCACTATTTTCACTGCACTTAATGTTTATTTACTTTACTGAGTAGAACTGGGCCCATAACCTGTTGTAATTAAAACGGAATTACAGAAATTTAGAGGCTTTTATTTAAAATTAACACATATTGTACATAGAGAGTATCGGCGCGATCGGGGTAAGACAAGTGAAGAAAAACAAGCAAGAACGCGCCACAGATTACACAATACGAAATTCAAATATTTAAATAATTTTGACACGGTGAAGGCGGCAATTTTATTTACTTCAACAAGATTAGCTATGTTATTGGAATAACTGTGTAATGTAGTTAGGTTTGTAATTATATCTCTGAAAATTTTTAATCCTTCAAACACACGTGATTTAAGACACAATAGGAAGACTATAGCTGCCCGACAGCCGGCTGTCGGTTGGTCGTCAAAAGGTTAAGCTAGCTTTCGACTGCGGCTTATAATATATGTCAAGACGATATGAACTTGAAGGATTTTTAATGGGGTTAAAAAGAGGATGGCCTCTTCTTAACCCCATTAAAAATCCTTTTGTAGCCCCCTGGCCTTTTCTCAGTTATGGTAGAGTCAGCTTACAGTCTAACTAGATAAAGTCGAATGTCAGTTTTTACATGTATTGATTGCATAACAGAAGTTATTGCCAATCCCATGGTTAGACTGATTTTTATGATTTCTGGTTTTTAACTACCCGTAATAAACTCGAAATCAGCCATGTTCTGAAAAATCTTACTAAATAAAGTATAAACAAAAAAATCGTACTGGTACAAGTTTGAGATAATTAAAGGGTACAATTCTATTATACCTATAAATACGAATCCGTATTTTTGCTAACAAAAATTGAAAACTTTCGGTTTTTCCTTGATTTTATTCTTCAATGATATTAAAGAACTTTATACACAACTCCGATTTGCACGTGAACAATTTTTGGCTCGTATAGCGTGAATAAATTTTCTATTATGCTAAAAATATTATGTCTACTTTCCATTAGTCTTAATGTTAGCATAATGTTTCCATCCTTTATTTTTTTATCTAGTTGTTTGTGTTACTTTAACATATATTTTTTTTTAATTAACTAAGTTCTCTGCAATTAATTCTCTCTTGACGCATACCACGAGGGTTGGTTTGAGGCGGCGAGTGATAAGAACATCTGGATGGAATTGGGGGAGGCCTTTGCCCAGCAGTGGGACAGCACAGGCTAAAGAAAAAAAAAGCTCTCTGCACTCTGATTTTATGTCACAAGAGGAAATCGTAATTCAGATTAGCCAAGATTTCAGGAGATGTTGCTACCCATACGACTTTACTGTACACCTCGCGCTGTGACGTAACGCTGTCGGAATGCTGTCGCTACTTAGTGAACGAGCATGGCTCGCATTCCAGCGAGGTGCACAGATAAATTGTACGAGTTGTTTTACGTAAGTGTGTGGCTGACATGAGCGTAAAGAGATAAGATGTAGGTCCGTAGGACCAATATCAGCATTATGTAAAGCTTGTTTTTCATGTACCATATACTCAGAATTAAATAAATGAAATTCTGATCACAGGCCCGTCGGTTTAGTGGTTCGATTTCCACCCAAGACAATTTTGTGTGATGAGCATGATTATTGGTTCTGTGTCTGGGTGAAATTTAACAATAATTTTTGTATGTTTTTATAAATTATATAAGCATGTTTATAAGTTGTCTCACTATAGTAAAAGCTTGCTCAGGTTGTGATCAAAAGGCCAGATGTCTGTTCCAGGTTTATTAACCTAATACAACTCACTTCTGGCCTTTAATGCACGAGGATATTACAACACTTTAAACTCCTGGTTTTAACAATTAAACATCACTTTTTTCTCAAATCTGGGAATAAATCCCAGGTCCTCACACTCAACAGCCTGGCGAACATAAGACACACGGGTAGTCTTAATTATTACATTAGCAATTAGCTACTTAAGTACTCCACATTAAATTAATATTCTACTTGAACATAGGCGTGGGTTGTAAAATAATGTTTATCAAGTTTCCTTTCCCATTTCATTTCGACGATAATTCACAAAGGTTTTTTCCTCTAGACTAGACGAAAAAAAAACCTCACATTTAACAAGTTGGAGTTAAAAATATTTAATATATTACGAAAACTTTGATTTAAAAGTAGATCAGTTTATTTCATATGCTATTATATTTAATTTCTTCACCTATTTTATTACGAAGATTATAACAGTTATTTAGGTATATCCGTCTAAATAAGTTCGTACGTCATTTTCTGCAAATAAGCCTGCGCTTACATATCAAAGAACATTTTGATACTAGGCAAGACATTTTTGCCAAAAAAAGCTTTTTTTATAAAAAAAGATAACCGACTTCAAAAACTAAAAGCTCAAAAATAACTATTTCGGAAGTCGGTGGCAACACAAATCGACCGGCAGAAGAGAAGCCACCGACTTCCGAAATAGTTATTTTTGAGCTTTTAGTTATTGAAGTCGGTTATCTTTTTTTTTAAAAAAAGCTTTTTATTTTTTACTTTTTAGTTAGAGTCTCAGTGTCTGACTACGTTTTAGGGTAGCTCTCAAAATAAACTTATAATCTTATAAAAATCTACAATCCAAGAAAGCAAAACGCGATCTATGCGGGCAACGTCACAGGATATCTATTAGTGTTAAATACTAAAACCTTCCCCAGAATGTAACAAACACTTTGCTGAAAACCGCATCAAAATCGGTTCAGCCAAACGCGAGATAATCGCGGACAAACATACATACATACATACATACATACATACAGGTCGAACAGAGAACCTACTTTTTTTTTGAAGTCGGTTAAAAAAAAATTGCGCGGCCAGACCTAAAATATTATTCCGAACGATTAGTCCACACAAACTTTAAACTGCAACTATGAATTTAACCCCGTAACTGTCTTTTCTTAGTAATGATTGAATTGAGAAAAAAGTATTAAAAATACGTGTACATTAAAATGATTAAAATGATCTTTATTTTGTAAATAGTTTATATGTATAACACTTTTACACGTCAATATTTTGTTTTTTATATTTTAATCGAACGATGGAGCCGGTGTTTCGTAACTGACTCTGAGAAGAAACATCCGAAACAAACTCAGAGGTTAGTCTCTTTAAAAGTCCATACAATTGTATTGGTCAAATTATGCATTTTATTACCACTTAGAAAAAGCAGTGAAAGGTTAATTGGGACAGAATTCTAGATCTGACCACGCTAGTTTTTTTTTACCAACAAATTTTGAAATTGCCTGATGTCCTTTAAGTTTTAATGGCTGGTAGTTTTCGTATTTAGTTAGTCATTGATGTTGGCATGATTGACAAAGTGCAGCGATTAGCTGGTGTTAGGTACCGTAGGTTCGATTCCCGCGTGTGGTGTTTTCGATTTTGTGTTACGCACGTATAATACAGGATATGATCTTAATGAGAAGACAGGTTTCCACAAAGAAAAGAAGAACTTTGCTTTCTGAAATATAAAAATTAATACCAGTGGCTTGCGAATTGAAACACGTAAAAATTTTTCACACGAATTTCATCAAATACAGATAGACACATTGCATTAATATTTACATACAGAAGAAAACATAGAAATACACCAGTATCGAATAATTCCGATATCATAATTCAAAATTCGATTAAACGTATATCAAAACATACTCTATCAGTAAATACAGAGAAATACTATCAGATAAGTAATAGCGCTTCTGTTTAAAGAATGAAATTCTGACAGCGCTGCTTAAGTCGCCTAAGTGTGAAAGCGGTCTTAATATCGCAAACATTATTCGAAGAATTACTTCATCTGCACAAAGCGATTAATTTGCCTACATGTGGAAACTAGCTGTCCCCGGCAGTTTTACTTGCGTTATGTTAGGTTATGATTTTCAGTAATGTGGTGGCGTGATGTGGTTTAGGCGCATTAGGGCTAATTCTCGTTTTGGCAACCGACTCTCAAATGGACTACTTCTCATTATGGCTACTTCTCATTTGGGCTATTTCTCATTTGGGCTATTTCTCATTTGGGCTACTACTCGTTTGGGCTACTTCTCATTTTTTCAAGTATTATTCAGTGTTTTGATTTCTAAACTTAGCTTAAAAATGAATTAGACCAATCCATTGAACATTCAATCAGTCATAGTTATTTTCCTTGTTTTAAATATTAACCATCACTACATAGTATAAAACTAAGTCGCTATCCTCTGTCTGTCCCTATTGTTTGCTTAGATTAAAACTACGCAACGGATTTTGATGCGGTTTTTAAATAGATAGAGAGATTCTTAAGGAAGGTTTATATGTATAATACAGTCGCGGTCTGAAAGTGGTTACCACCATAAGGATCACAATTGCATGCACACATTAAGGCCACAAGTTCTAAATGTCTATTTCATGATAATTTGACTGATCATAGATTATTTTTTTCTAATGATATGACAATCAATCGCTTTAGGTGATGGACTGACTACTAAAAAGGTTTGATATACAGAAAACCTACTTTGAAAAACATTTTTTTTAATAAGAATATGAAGAAATAATAAATAAAAGTTAATAAAAATCTTTATTCAATATGTGGTATAACATTACTCCGCAGCTATGACTAATTTAGTTTTTTCAATAAGAATATGAAGAAAAAAAGCACTGAATAAAATCTTTGGTAAATACTATCTGACCCCCGCGGTTTTACCCGCGTAGTTCCCGTTCCCTTGGAATTAAATAAAAGACTTTCCTATGCCCTTGCTCAGGCTATAGACTAACTCGGTACCAAATTTCATTTAAATCGTTTCGGTAGTTTTGGCGCGAAAGCGAGACAGACAGTTACTTTCGCAATTATAATAGTAGTATGAACTAGTACGGATCCACAGCTACGACCAATTTAGTTTTTTTAAATAAGAATATAAGGAAATAATAAATAAAATCTTAAAAAATCTTTATTCAATATCAAGTATAACATTACTCTGCAGTTACGACCAGTGCATAGATGCAACAAGACACGCGCATAGATCAGTATTTCTGGTATCATTTTCTGGTATCACTCAAGCACAGCGTGATCTATCTCGTAGTAGGCATCATCACTTCTTCCTGAATCATTTTGCATAATAACTTCTAAAAGGTAACAAGTCACATGATATGGCATTTTAGATTTTAATGAAAAAAGTGTGATATAGAATGTACTTTCAAAATTGGTAAACCTTTTCAGACCGCGACTGTACATGCTTATCAAAGTAGAGGAAAGCCGCGATTTTTAAAGATTTGTGACACCGTGCGAAACTGGGGCGGGTCGCTAGTTTAAAATATAATGATAATATAGGCTGCGCAATGAACGTTTATATAAAAGTTCAATATAATTCTCGCTCTGCTTATTATTTAACATTTAAGTACTATCTATACATATAATAAAATCGTAGAAAAGTCAAAACTGTACATTGAATATTTTTTTAAAAGAATACTTGGGGCGTGATCTACAATCGATACCGAAGCCAAAAATATAGTTTTTAGAATTTTTGTCTGTTTGTCTGTTTGTTTGTTTGTTTGTCTGTATGTATGTCCGGGATAAACTCAAAAAGTACTGCATGGATTTAGTTCAAATTTTGCAGGGATATTACTAAGAGGTCGAGTCATAACATAGGCTACAAATTATCACGCTATCACCTACGGGGGAGGAGCTGGAGCCTTCACACTGACGACATCGCGGGCAGCAGATATCTTCGGAAGTACTCAACGGATTTCAATGATTTTTTTTTGTTGTATAAGTATTAAGTCTGGGCGACATATAGGCTATAACTTATCCTGGAAATTTGAACCACTGGTGCAGGACCGCAACAGACCAGCTAAACTATAAGAGATACAAAAATGGTATCATAGCAAAAATTGCTTCACGTGATAAGCAATTTCTGTTGAAAGAATAAATTTGAAGATCTGGAACACCTGAGGTGGAACTCCATGAGCCCAGCTAAACTATAACATATATAAGTATGACGTCTTAGCAGGAGTTGTTCAGCTTGATGAGCACCCTCTATTGACGTATAAAAATTGAAGATCTGGAACACCTAATGTGGAACTCCAAGCACCCAACTACACCATAACACATTAAAAAAGAATGAAGTCTTAGCAAAAGTTGTTCGGTCTGATAGGCATTTTCTGGTTTATAAGATCGAAGATTAGAAACATCTGGTGAGGCAATCAAAGCTATTATTGATTTCAATTTATAAAATAACTTAAGCCGGTAGTACCTCCACACGATGAAGGTGGAGAAACATGCATACAAACAGGTCGAACAGAGAACCTACTTTTTTTGAAGTCGGTTAAATCCATTAGTGTTATATTCCCCAGAATGTAACGAACACTTTACTGAAAATCGCATCAAAATCGGCTCAGCCAAATACCCATACAAACAGGTGGAACAGAGAACCTATTTTTTTTGAAGTCGGTTCAATGATGATGATCATTTCTTCACAAATTTCATGTTTTTAGTACTGAATAAACATTGACTGTTAATTACTTTTGTTCGGTATTTATCTGTGTGATTGTGTGATTATTGCTTTGTAAGTAATATAAATGTTTATGTCGTTGTATACCTAATTATGATGATGATGATGATGATGACAGTCCCAGTCGCAGTCGCAGTTGCATTATCAGCTGTTTGCCGTCATCTTGGTGTTTTGAGGAGTCGCGAACCCGGTAGCTTTGTGGCAGAAGTACCACCGTCGTCTGTCCGAGGACTTTTTACGAGCTTTGAGGCGTGCTTCTGAAGGTGAAATCGAAGCAACTGATGAACGCGTGCTGAACACCTGTCTCAGTTCACTTCAAGATGTGGTCATTTCAATCGGCGTTAAACCACTGGTAGAGTACAGGTTGCCAGCTCCCAGATCATTACCGCATCAAGACCGTGGAAATCGGGAGTACACCGCCGAAACCAATTACGATTCGGGTTTAATGACCACTATCCGAAATGACCACGTCACTAGGTTCACTTCAGAGCAAAAACAAATATATGACACTGTTCTGGAAAGCATTAGGCTCGACCTGGGTAAATTTTTTTTCCTGGATGCTCCTGGTGGAACAGGGAAAACATTCATAATCACTGGTATAGAAAGCGCCAAAATGCCTGTTTGTAACCCGTAACACTGACAAGGGACATGTGCTCAGGGATTGCTCTCTGATCGTATGGGATAGTGCACGATGGCTAATAGGAAAGCAGTGGAGGCCGTGAGCAGAACCCTGCAGGACAACCGCAGGAATGAACACTTGATGGGTGGTGTTACAGTTCTGTTCAGCGGCAATTTCCGGCAAACACTCCCTGTGGTGACACGAGGGTCTAGGGCTGACGAGGTGAATGCTTCGTTGAAACGATCTTCGTTGTGGTCACTAATTCATAGGCTGCGCTTGACCATCAATATGCGAGCTCAGCTCGGTGGCAATCCACTTGCCCAAGAGTTCTCAGATGTCCTTCTAAGTCTCGGCGAAAGCACTCTACCAGAGGAAAGAGGTAAACAGGTAGTGCTCCCAGAGTCTCTCGGTAGAGTGGTGGCCTCCTTAGAAGAACTCATTTGTTGTGTGTATGGGAACATCAGCCGAATACCAAACCAACAGAATTCTTGGGTGTACCAGCGAGCCATTTTAACACCAAAAAATTATCAAGCTGCAGCCATCAACGAAAGCATTCTCTCGAAAATTGAGGGAAGCGAAGTAGTTTATATGTACGTCCATAAACACTGTAGTCGATCAAGATGACGCCACACATTATCCTGCAGAATTCCTAAACTCCCTTACAACAAGTGGACTTCCAGCACACACCATCAAGCTGAAGGTCGGCGTCCCGATTATGCTTCTTCGGAACCTGTCCCCTCCGAAGCTGTGTAACGGGACCCGTCTCAAAGTCATCTCACTGCAAAGGAATGTAATTGAAGCGGAAATGCTGACGGGTTGTGGCGTCGGCGATGCAGTATTTATACCACGTATTCCTCTCATACCGCACAACTACCCCTTCCAATTCAAGCGCGTGCGGTTCCCTGTGAGTGTGTGCGTCGCCATGACTATCAACAAGTCGCCAGACGCTAAAGGCTGCGGGTGTCGACCTCAGGACGAGCTGCTTCTCACACGGACAGCTGTACGTCGCTTGCTCCCGTGTCACGAGTCCTGATTCTCTGTATATTTTGGCTGCTGAGAGCAAAACTACAAACGTAATTTACAGAGAAGTTTTGTAACAATTCACAATCGTTAATGTTTTTTATGTCGTGGAATTTAGAAAAAAAATGGTCAAGTGCGTGTCAGGCCACGCATAGAATAGGGTTCAATAACGAAACACGTTGCATTAACAATTTTACAACGATTTCATCTGAGCCGTTATAGCTTTCTTTTAAGGTACAATCCAAGGACGACCATCATGATTTTTTTTTCCGACCGTTTATATTTAAAAGAGAGGGGAGACTATTTTGACATTAAATATCTTTTATTGTTGTTTGTCTGTATGTATGTCCGGGCTAATCTCTAAAAGGACTGCATGGATTTACTTAAAATTTTGCATGAATATTACTTAGAGGTCAGGTCAACATAATTATCACGCTATCACCTACGGGGGTGGAGCTGAAGTTTTCACGCAGACGACGTCGCGGGCAGCAGCTAGTTTAATATACATATACAGGTCAAACTGAGAACCTCTATTTTTGAAGTTGGTTAACAAAAGAGCTTTCGATCGCTAACTTTATATATATTATTAATCCTACCTTGTTTTTAATATATATTAACGACTTATGTAATATGACACTCAAAAAAGCAAAAATCTTTTCGTACGTGGACGACACTGCAATCGTTTTCACTGGTAGGTACAACCTGGGCTGAAACCAAAACTAACTTTTTTTTTTGTTGAGTGGGAAATCATCCAGTGACTGCTCCCGTCCTGGGTGCGGCGGGAGGGCGTGTCAGACTCTTACTGTCTAAAACCCACTCATGTTTTTTCGATTGATGAGTGTGGAAGTGCTGTTGATTATCACTGTAACTGTCCAACAATTAATTAAGTAAACCAAGTCAAGTACTTAGGTATAATACTGGATCAAAGCTTGTCTTGGTATCCTCAAATTGAAAAAAAATCCGCGACAATACGGAAATTTGTTTGGATTTTTAAAACTTTACGACACGTGGTCCCAAGGAGTGGTTCATCAAGAAATCTTCTAAATGATGTGTATATCTCGCTAGTTCAATCAGTGATCATTTATTGCATCCCCATTTGGGGAGGAGCGGGAAAAACACGTTTTCTCTACCTCGAAAGAGCGCAACGGACATTACTAAGGCGATTCACACACGGCACCGCGCACAGCCGCGGAGGGTGAACAAACGTACACCGCTCGACCGCGCGGTCGAGCGGTGTACCTACGTGTGTTAGGTATCAATGGATTTCAAAGTGTCTTGTACAACATGACATCCGCCTCACCGCCCTCCGCGGTGGAGCGCGGTGCCGTGTGTGAATCGCCTAAAAGTAATGTACTTTAAAAAAAGGACTTTTCCCACTTATGAGCTATACCAAATAAGCAATTTATCATCAGTTCGTAAATTATATATCATACATGATGTACTAAAAAAATATAAAACCATACCATTAGCTCCCGATATATGTATCAGCACGAAGAAATAAACATAATGTTGCCCGCACCCCTTTTGTAAAAACCAAATTTGCTACAATCCAGTACGACAAACGTTCATCCTACATATATAACAAAATAAATAAACAAATAGACATACATACCAAACCATTTAAAGAATGTTAATCGTTACTGATAAATTGGATTAACAAGTTAAGCTATGATGAAGTGAAAAATTTTTTAATTGTAATTTGAACTACGCAAATACACACACGCGCGCTCGCGCGCACACACACACACACATACACACACACACAATACTTTCATACAATTACAAACACATACATACCAAATAATTATCTATTTAGTAAGTTTTAAATTATCCAATTATTAACTAAATTTAATCATAACACAAATTTGTTAAGTACAAATTAAATCACCTGTTTAGTTATGTAACTATTACACTTGTAAGATATAAAAGAGCGGCGCCTCCTGGCACAGGCGTCCATATGCTTAAAAAGAGACGCCACCAACTGTATAACCCTGTAAAATTGTGTAATAACGAAATAAAACCTTTTTGATTTTGATTTTTTGATTAAGTACATATATTTTTGTTGTAATAGCAGTAGAAATACACAGTCTGTGAATTCTCTACCTACAAGCCCACTGGCAGATGGCCTTACTCAGATTGACGGACAGTTTAGTAATAGGATTCCGTTGCTACTCGAAAACGAAATCCTATAAACATCTTTACCATCTTTTATAATAGTGCTTTATTTTTGGGGAGTGGCAAATCATCAAATGACTGCTCCCGTCCTGGGTGCGGCGGGAGGGCGTGTCAGACTTTTACTGACTAAAACCCACTCATGTTCCTTCGGTTGCCCTTTATGTTCCGGGGTCTCGGTAACTACTATAAACATTCCACAACCTCGGATAATAGTGTAGTTTTATTTTCCTAACACGTAACTCCACATAAGTAAAGTCACGGGTATACCTGTAACTTTTATCCAGTAAACTTGTAATGTTATGTTCTGTTTGTGTCCTCGCTAATAGACCTTACATTATGTATGTCACTTATTTATAATGTCTAGGAAACTTACTAATGGTGCGTTCCCACTATCTTATTTACAGATTATTGTATCGTTTGAAACGTGGCTTGTGTATTTAAATAGAAGTGTTCACATATTTGACGACTAGTCTAACTTTTTTGTAGTGATGACAGGTTTAAAACGATAAGATGTCGCGACGATACAGTGACAATAAACAGTCATTGTAGTTAAAGGGAACAGCAAGACACAACAGTTTTCCAGCGGTAATTTTATCATCACGTTGCACGCATCGAACATTTAAATCGCCATAATTGTTACGCGCCACAATAGTTTGCTACAAATGTATTATATATACGCCCGCAACAAATGTGTCCTTGGTGTACGCAAACAGATATAATACGGGGGCGATAATTGTGTCGCGTTACATCGTGGCGCCACATTTACCGAACACAAATGTATCCTCAAGGTACAGTACTGTCTACTTTAGTGGGGCCGCGGCCTTAAGCTCCAAAAGAACTTGTTTCTTAAGTTTCGTCTGTGTTGAATACAAATAAGACATGTTTTACGAGAGTAAAAGTACTAGGCATTTATTTGAGTAGAGCTTTTATAGACTTAACTTTTTATTTATTATTATGTAAAATAACAAATGTTGTCGTTTTGTATCTCTCCCTAGTTATGAAAGTTCTGATTTATTGTTAGTGAATATCGTCTTTATCATCATTTTCCTAGCCTTTTTCCAATCGTGTTGGGGTCTGCTGCCAGCCTAACCAAAAAAAAATCGTCTTTATATTTATTTATTTACACTTTATGCACAAAATTTATGTACAGAGGCGGACTTAATGCCTTAGGCATTCTCTACCAGTCAACCATCCGGTAATGCAGAGATAGTTATACAATACATAAAGATAAGGAACAGTCCTTTTGGTGGTAATTAAAGCAAGATTTTTTATGCAGTAGAGTGGAACTAATAAGTTTTTACCCATAATGGCGTAAATTAAGTGAATTTGTAGAAAAAGGCTAGCAAATTAAAATAATGTAAGTTAAAATAATTAATATCATTAGCTTAAAATAACCGTCTGTTCTCCTAATGATGTTATTTAAAATGGCGTTAATTTAAATTAACGGTACCTTTGTTAATGTTAGCAGATAAATCCCACACATAGTTTCTTATCCATACTAATATTATAAATGGGAAAGTGTGTCTGTCTGTCTGTCTGTATGTTTGTCTTTCTTTCACGACAAATCGGAGCGACGAATTGACGTGATTTTTTAAGTGGAGATAGTTAAAGAGATGGAGAGTAACATAGGCTACTTTTTGTCTCTTTCTAACGCGAGCGAAGCCGCGGGCAAAAGCTAGTATTTTATAATTATGTTATTGAAAGTGTGGGAGAATGAGGGTGTGGAATATGTGGTTATGAAACCTTTCAAAATTCAAAATAAAAAAATACAAAATTAATTTATTCACATTTAAATAGAGCGATTACATTTGGTGTTTTTAGGGTTCCGTAGTCAACTAGGGGTTCCTTTATAGTTTCGCCATGTCTGTCTGTCCGTCTTCGCTTAATCTCTGTGACCGTTGGCACTAGAAAGCTGAATTTTGGTACCATTGTGTGTATCAATCACGCCGACAAAGTGGTAAAATAAAAATTGAAAAAATATATTTTATTAGTGTATCTTCCCTATGTAAAGTGGGAAGTGTTTTTTTTTATTACAACCCTAGCGTGTGATATATTGTTAGATAGGTATTTAAAAATAAACAGAACGACAATTATTTTTTGATAATGTCAATAATTTCGGGAATAATCGCTCTAAAAGTAATAAACAATGTGTCCCCCACCCCTAACTTTTGAACCACAAGTTTAAAAAATATGAAAAAAATCTGGAAAGCAGAACTTTATAAGGACTTTCTAGGAAAATTATTCTGAACTTGATGGAAATAACAGGTTTTGTACAAAAAATACAAAAAGGTTGTACAGAATAATTTCTGCGTACTTAGTATGTCAACGTAACAAATAGCCTTTGTTTAAACTCATTAGTGGGAACATTTATTAAGACGGACTACGGAACTCTACACTGAGCGTAGCCCGACACGCTCTTGGCCGGTTTTTTTAATATTATATTACATAGTTGAATCTTATATTATATTTAGCCTGTATGTGGCATGTGAAGCTATAATACCTTAGAATGATAAGTAAAGCTTGTACGCTATGGCATCATAAGATCAACTGGAATATTTTAGCAGGCCGAACTGCAGCATACATTTGTATCTCGGTAAATGTGACGCAACATTTGTTGCCCCCCGTATATCTGTCAGTGGGCCCGCACATTACCACGCAACGAAAAACCTCGCCAGAACTGACGGACCTGGGTAGTAGTGAGTGGCCCTGACTGCTAATCCGGTTCTGGGTTCGATTCCCACCCAGGACAAACTTTGTGTGATGAGATAGTTTTCTCTGTGTCTGGGTGTAATTTATCTTTAATATGTATGTATTTATGAATTATATAAGTATGTTTATACAAGCTCTGCGTAGTTTGAAATCAGAAGACCGTGTATAAGTGGTCCTAGGATTTATTAACTACTAGCTTTTGCCCGCGTCTTCGTCCGCGTGGAATAATAGTTCCCGTTCCCGGAGGATTTCCGGGATGAAAACTATCCTATGTCCTTTCTCGGGTCCCAGACTATATCTGTACCAAATTTCATTCAAATTAGTTCAGTGGTTTAGGCGTGAAAAAGAGACAGACAGACAAAAAGACAGACAGACAGAGTTACTTTCGCATTTATAATATTAGCAAGCAAGTAAGTATAATAAGTATGGATTGCGCCGTAATTTAGTTTGCTACACATGTATTGAATATACAACAAATACATCTCGAATGAATAAAGATATTTTCTAAGAGCATTTATATTTTAAATCTAGTTAAACTTAATTCTTTACCGTAAAAGATATAAACACATTTTTAAAGTAGATTCACATTAAAAAGATTTGTTTTTGTTTTTGCAAAATCACACAAGATTTTTTTTTCAAACACAGAAAACAAAGTTCTCTATCAAAATTTGACACAATTCAAAATGGATCAATAAACAATAAATTATTAATAATAGCATTTGAACGAATTAATTTACAAGTGACATTGTATGTCTCTCTGTTTCACATCTCAAAACGCTAATTAGATGGAACTAGAATAATAAAGAGCGGTGTTATTCGCTAAAGTGAATAAACAATAAAAATAACACTATACAATAACTCACTGAATCCACGAATCGTTCCGTTACGTAGACTAAACACGAGTTACGTAAACTGTGACAATATACATTTGTTCGGAATACATCGCATTTGTTCGGAATGTATTTCATTTGTTCGAAATAGATTGCGTTTGTTCGGAATAAATCGCACTGCATATAGACATGTTAACATTGACTTGCTACTGGATGTTTATTGAGAAATGTAGTCGCAATATCGTGTGTAAAAGGCCTCTCGGAAATAATATGACATGCGAGGACGCGTCCGTCGCGCAAAAGGCTTCGCGTAAGTGATTTGGCGCGGAAATGATTTGACGCGCAATGGTCTTTTCGAGGAAATATCTATACGTGCAAACGTCTATGCGCGCATGAACCTAATCACGCAAAAGGACGCGCGCAAGTGTCGTTCCACAATAAAGGTCTATTATGAGATGCAGCCTGATGACAGAAAGATAGACGGGCAGACAAACAGCGGAGTCTTTGTAATAGGGTTCGTTTTACCCTTGAAAACGTTTATAATTAAAAAATGAAACACTTTTGGACACGAATAAAAGAATATTCCGCGAATCGACGATTTGAACACTTTTTCAAATTCAACTTTCAAATTCAAACAATTGTCACACCAGCCAGCCAATACTCGAAAAGTGTTTATTCCATTTTTTATGTAACCAAACCAAACAGATTTATAACTTTAATCCCGAAAATATAACTTTTATTAATAGTTTTTATTTATTTATTTATTTAAAATGAATGTTTGAGTGACTAATGTGTGCTGAATGAATGTTTGAGTGACCCTGATTATTAAGCTGGGGGTCATAGGCTCGATTCCCAAAACCAAATCTTCGTGTGATAAGCACATGAAGACCATGATTGTTTGTGCTGTGTCTGGGTGTAATTTAATTGGCAATAGTGTATGTATTTATTAATTAAATAGATCTGATTACAGGCTCTATCTAGTTTGGTATTATTATTTTCTAATACTTGACTAAAACCATGCATAGTTGGCCTGTGCGACCAATTACGATAAAGTTAATCAGCGAAATAAATCCTAAGAGACTTATTTTCAGTTTATTATTAATCACATCACTGAGTTTTCTTGGCAAGGTGTCACTAATTAGTGCATCGGGCGAGGATTGTAACCACTACAAGAGGCGTCTTGAGGTAAGGGCTTTACACACTTACTAATTGGTAATGCCTAACAAACCTGAATGTGGTTATAAGCGAAATATTAGCTTATCACGTTACTGTCTGTGGTCAGTCAAAGCGTTAAATTAATCTCAACCACCAAGCTAGGAACATCACTAAGCTATAATAAACTTATATGCACTAACAACGTATATTTTGTTAGTAGTATTTTTTATGACGATGAGTGTTATTGAAATTCAATATGTCAGAATTTGAGAATTCGGAAATTGGAATTCCATATTCGTCTCAAAAACTCCTAGATTAACACATTCTTGTTGGGCTTAAAAGGCCCACATTTCGGACCGAACGTGACAGCGCAATAATTTACCCTTAAACATAAATGTAGGTCGGTTACTTTTAAAGGCCTGTCTACCCCGTTTATCAGAAGAACTTTTCAAAGATAAAAAATAATGTTTGAATATAAAAACTGCCAAGTCCAGTCGGACTCTTATTATGAAGGGGTTCTAGATCTCTTTTTTTGTAAATAAGTTACTTTTATTTCAGATGTGAAAGCATAAATAATAATTTTAAGTTAGTAAAGTATAACTATGCTAAAATTATAAAGAGGAAATATTTGTATTTATTTATGTTTCTCGAAATCCTTCATTACCCGCACCGCAAAAGAATGGAATTCGCTGCCCGGCTCGTGTCCGGCCCGCCTGTGTTCCCAAATGCATATAACCCGGATGTATTCAAGAGACGAGTGCATAGGCATCTTTCGGGTGAGCTCGCTCCATCGTAGGCCCCGTCTATGCCCTCGGACTAGTCTGGGACCAAGAGCGAGCCCATAAGTAATAAAAAAATGTTTGTTATTATTTTACGCAAAAACTACTAACCGGATTTTGATGAAACTTTACTGAAATATAGTTTATACATCAGATTAAGACAAAGGCTACATAACATCACGCTATGGCCCACGGGAGCAGAGCAGTAACCAAAACCTAACACTACGCGGTTGAAACCGCGGGACAGCTAGTATAACATGAATATCATGTATTTTTAAATTACAACAAGTATTAAAAATACTTAAATCAAACAATTTTTGGGTTTATTTTATTTGTAGTTATGCTGTTTCTTTGCTAAAATTCTAAGTGTCTACATAATATGGTTCACTACATACAGATAAGTAAATTTCAGACAACTTAGGCCAAGATAAATATATGTTTCTTTTTCGTACTTTGGCTTATATATTTTTCATCTCCATTTTGCACTTAAAACTTAAAGCAGACTTATCAAATGTAAGCGACAGTTGGATGTCGTAATTTTTATGATTTTTTGTAGAGTGCACGGTGTTTGAGGTGTTTACAAGGCTAGATTTCCTTCTACGCTGTCATCGATCGCGTACGTGGGTCAAGCGCAATTCCGCGTCGGTCGTGTATTGCAAAAAACATTGTGCACAATGTAATGTACACTCGGCCGACGTCAGAAATGTCAATTTGACAAATGTCATTAATGTCAGGTGCATTTCTGCCACGCGAAATTGATCCTTATGATCAATGTAATTTTATTGTTTTATCTGTGCTACGGTTGTAGTTCACTCAACTGGCCTGGTCGACAAACCATACCAATCGCCAGATGAAGGGATAGACGGTTGTTCACCACGTCAACAAAAAATAGATAATGGCGCCGAAGTGGCAATATATACATTTATTATAGCCGCGTCACGTCCACCACATATAAAACCCGTGACGGACGACCTAACAGTTGAGCCGAGATTTACTTGCCTAGGAAGTTATCTTGACTTTAGTAATAGGAATTGTAATATTTTCAGTAACACCTTTTTATTACGGACTCCTAAAAAAGTATTGTACTATTAACCCAAATCCATTGTCTTTGCGCAGTATAAAATTAATTAGATCAAACTCCAAGTAACACAAAAGAAATTATAGCATTTTTTATTTTTCTTAGTCTAAAAATTTTTTCAAGACAAAAGTTACAGCCCCGGGGAAATTTTACAGAAACCAAGGACGATAAATTACTTTTTTGTTGTTCGGTAATTTGATAGGGTGAATCTATTGTGGCAGCGTCATTTGTAATTTAGCATCTTAAATTAAAAAAATTGGCCCACCTCAAGCACAAGTTTCGCCACAATTCGGTGACGAGCTGGTTGGTCTAGTGGTTAATTACTTTGACTGCTAAGCTGGAGGTCGTGGGTTCGATTGCTACCCAGGACAAACTTTAGTGTGATGAGCATGATTGTTTGTTCTGTGTTTGGGTGTAATTTACATATTTAGATAATTTATAAATACAAAATATTTATTCTATCTATGTATTATATTTATTATCAGTTGTCTGGGTTAAATTTTTCTTGGGATCAGTTAGCAGTGTGTGGCTAGTCTCTAGATATTAACTAGCTGCCTCCAGAGAATTCACCCGCGTTAAAAATGTTAAGGGTGAACAACCATTATCACTTAGGGGTATGAAAAATAGATAGTAGCCGATTCTCAGACCTACTGAATATGCTTATAAAATTTGTTAAAAATCGGTAAAGCCGTTTCGAAGGAGTAAGGTAACTAACATTGTCACAAGAGAATTTTATATACGTATAAGATTTCTTAATTGTGGCTTGCGTGAATTGGTTACCATACGAAGGACCGCGGTTGTTGTTAGGCTAATTCCCTATACAAATCGGTTTGTACAGGCAGAACGGTGGCGGCACAGCTTATGAGTGTGGTAGCTGATGTACTTACGATATACTATGTGGTACTTATGAATTTGCTGTGTAATCGGTCGGTTAGTCAGAAAATTTAGTGCTAGTTGCTTGTTTCTATGGCGAAGAACATGATACCCTACGGGTTCAAAACTTCATGTTTTACAAAATCTTGGTTACATATTTTTTGGCTTATTTATGTTAAAACATTAGATAATGAACAAATAAGCTTGAATTTGACAGTCATTTTCCAAAAAAAATGTTTTATAGAAGATTTTGACTTCCGAGATGAAAAACGGACTAAATTTTTCAGCTTTATTCTATTTGAATGAAATAATATATATTTCGCGACCAAACTGTTAAGGCAGCCAACCTGAGATTGAGATAGGTATGTTTGATAAGGACCTTGAAGAGATTAAGCGCAGAGACACGGTTTCAAAAGATCTCCAAGATACAGCGGAGAATTAAATAAAAAAGAACTGTTTATTTCGTAAGTAGGTATACGATCCTAAAATCACTTTTACGCGCCATATTTAAAAAAAAACTAGTTGAAACCGGCAATTCCTAACTGACTAGCTCTATTAACTATCTAAAAACTATCTCTTAACTATCTGAGAATCATAACTATTTTTATTTAACGAATAATTAATTTTAAGTTATCTTATTAATATAGGTTTGTAAATACTTTCATCTCTATCTGAAAATACTAACAAAAGTATTTCAATATTTATAAAAACTGTGCTTAAAACGTAATTAACTTAGATAAAAACAAATATAATATTTAGTTTTAATTTCGCAATTTCTGGAAAAAGTGTTGGATGCAAAAATGCACGCAAGCACCGCCCTCCCGCCCGCAAAAAATATGCTCATGCAGAAGAGCAGTAAATTACATGCAATCCGACACCCAATACTTATACTCGACACGTGTTTTGCCCCTCCACGGGGCATCCTCAGGAGATGTTGTCAGAAAATGACGACCTACCCTCAAACATGAAATAATTAACTTCACAACACTCCATTATAAAAACAAGTGTCGTCCCTCGTTAGATTTTTCTTGTTTAGCGAAAATAAAGGAACATACATTGTGCTTTTTAGACACAAATGAATGTTTTAGACAGGTCACTTAAATTTTATTTTTATGTTCGTTCAAACTAAAAAATGAAAACAAAAAACTTATGGACCTGCCAGATTTTAATTAAAACATACAAAAAGAAAAATAAAAGACGTAAATTGATTTGTCATTTGTCAAAAGATTGTCGTGTTTTGATTTTTATTATAATCAAAGGATTTTTAATTTACAAAGCCACAATAGCAACAAAATATTTAAAAATATCTGTTGTATGTAATGGAACAAACACTTAAATGACGACCTCAGTGACTGTGACTGTACAGTGCGAGTTCATTTGATTCTCTACCGCGCGTTTTGTTCCGCGCGCGCCTAAGAGAAGTCAGCACGTGAAGGGTTGCGGAATAATTCTAATAGTTACCGCAGCCTAGGAACATAAAGGGCAGCCGGAGGAACATAGGTGGGTTTTAGTCAGTAAAAGTCTGACATCCCCTTCCGTCCCGCCTCATTGATAACACACTATATTTATCGTGATAATAATATCATGTTCAAAGTTTCAATCCGCTCCACACTTTCCCAATTCATTCAGTTTTACATAGTAATAATGCTTATCTAAAGGGCTTGGTCCAAAGTAAGGTTAATTTATTTCAGCCCTAAAGGCCAAACAAAATCTTCAGTAACAACTTCTTAAAGCGTAAAAAAAGATCTAAGTCAAGGTTAAGAAACAGGAAAGTCGTTTCTGTTTATGAGAGAAACAAACTGCAAGATTTAAAGTCTTACTCTAAAGCGAATGCAAGCTTTGAACAAGAACTGTGGAAAAAATGAAGTTGCCAAGTTTTAAGTCTAAGTTATACGAAGTAGTTTGAATGTTTCTTTAATTAGTGTAGTTTGCGAAACACTAATAAACTCACAGCACCAACATAATCAAGTTTTGTGTAATGACTTTTAAGATTGGTTTTTATTTATTTACTTTTTTTTTATAAATATGACTAACTAACTCCTCGATAGCTAAACCGATTCAAATGTTTACGTTTGTTTAAATGGATTTCTGAATGAAAACACGATCTTTTAACCTTATTTGGGTTAATGCAAAGATGTCTAGAAAAAATAGTGATTGCTCTAATTAATGTAAACAAAATGTATGCAAGACCAAATGAAAACATTTCTTATTTAAAACATTAGCCTTTACTTTTAATTCAAATGTACATGGAATTAATGACAATAGGCGAGACGTAAAAAAAGTAATTAGTCCGTCAGAAAATTTATCAAAAAATTTTGGACACGTATTTTTTTTTTCGCGTAAACGAAGAATGACGACGATACAGTGCGTTGAAGTTGCGCATGACGTCACGACCTGATACAATTTTTGCAGGACGGTGACGTCAAAAGCCACTCCGGACCTTTGTTGCTCTTTATCTTTGTATTTTTTTACTAATTTGATCAAGCAAAAAATACGTGCCTCGTATTTTTGGCCGATCTATCAGACGGACTAAACAGAATGCCGTTTTTTTAATGTTGTCGTCATCCCTATTACTAAATTGGTTCAGCTGAACCAACTTTTATGAAACATGTCTCAGCACTATCGCTAACCAACAAAACGGTTCATCCGTATAATAGCTACGGTTTTACACATAGCAGTCAAAAATAACACCTCTCTTTTTGCGTCAGGATTGGAAAAAAATGAATAAAATAAAAAATAAAAAAACAAATAAAACACGAAAGTAATAAGGTTTTATTTGAGTAAAATCCATTTGAATCTCTAAAGACCAAGACCATTAAATTCACTCAAATTTTAAGAAATTAGCTTTTTGTATTCTTTAATCTTTTTCGAATTCACGCGATGAAAGGCTAACCTTTCTGTTTATTTATTTCTTCAAGTAAGTTTTCTTAAATATTAGATAGGTAAATAAAACATTTCAGGCTGAATTGGTCTTACATATCGTACTTAAAATGTTATATAATATTATTTATTTTTTTATTTTAACTTTATGCACATATATATTATGTACAATGGCGGACTTAATGCCTTAGGCATTCTCTACCAGTCTACCCAGGGTGGTGCAAGATTATATGGTAGGTGCACTAAAAAAAGAAAAAAAAGAAATGGAACTTAAAATTAAAAAAAGAATAAACATAATTACCTACTTAATAATATATTAAAGTATATATCATATACACATGAATACATAGATACACAAATACATAAATACATATATAACAAAGAATGTAGTGGCTGAATATTATTACTAATAAACTTTTTTTTTTCAAAAAGACTTCTTTTTCTGAAAAAAAAAACTAAGTAATGTTTTTTTTTTTCAAAAACAAAAATTCATACTCTTTTTATTATCCTTTTGACACACGTTCGATGACTAAGCGACAACCGGCCGTCACGCTGCTATTATCTTTTATTGTGTCTCGAATCACGTGTTTGACGGATTAATCCTTATCAGTTCTCGCACATCAACAGCTTTTTTCTGTCTTTGTCTTTCTATTTTAAGGATTTACTAATTTCTTCAAACAAACTGTAACCCTCCCATTTTCCGATGTACCAGATTGTACATATTTTCATGTCATTAATAGACTAATTAAACATACGAAAACTTAATTAAATAGCTCTAATACTTTAGATTTTATTGATATTTACACATGCTAATCATGAAAAAGTTTGGCTACTTCCTGAAGTGCTAGAAAGTTAGGTATACAACCAACAAAAATATTCATAAACTATATTTATGTTTATGTTTAATTAGTCTATTAATGACATGAAAATATGTACAATCGACAAAATGGAATCGTGACCCACCTTAAACTTATTTTCCTACAGACATTCAAATACAATAAGGTCGACAATCGCGTAAACATGTATTAAAAATTGTAGCGTTACCCTGGGTTGTAGAGGCCCAGGGAAACAACCACACAGGTAGGTTCGTCTAGGAAACCAGAACCTTAGGGAACTGGAGTCCCAGACGAACCTACCTGTGTGGTTGTTTGTTTGTGTGGGAGGTGAACCCAAGAGTCTTGTGCCGGCATCGAAAATAGAAGGAGTAACTGGGAGGTCTAGAAGTGAACCCTCTCATACATTATCGCTGAACCTCTGAGTGAAGTTTACCTCTGAGTGAGCCGGCCTCTCTCTTGAGTTCACCTCCCAGTTTACTCCTGCACGCGCTTCTGCCTAGCGTTGTTTATTTCTAGCCTCCGGCCTCGGCTACCGAGCTACCGATGTACCTGCTCAGCCTTCGGCGTCAATTGCCGAGGCCCCTGCTCAGCCTCCGGCCTCTGCTGCCGAGGCGACTACTCCGCCTCCGGCATCTGCTGCCAAGGCGCCTACTCTGCCTCCGGCCTGCGTAGTCGGGGCACCTACTCTGCCTCCAGCCTCCGCTGACGAGGCGCCTACTCTGCCTCCGGCCTGCGTAGTCGGGGCGCCTACTCTGCCTCCATCCTCCGCTGTCGAGGGGCCTACTCTGCCTCCGGCCTGTGTAGTCGGGGTGCCTGCTCTGCCTCCAGCCAGCGTAGTCGAGGCGCCTACTCTGCCTCCGGCCTCCGGCCTCCGTTGCCGAGGCGCTTACCCTGCCTCCGGCATACAACGTGAAGCACCTCCGAATCCTGGTTTTTTACATCCTCTCCTATTTATTTTAAATCCTACGAGTTTGGGCCAAAGTGTAGAATCAGGTACTCTCAATGTTATAATTATAAATATATATTATCTGTTATTTTCATAACTGTTTATTTTCTTTTCCTAACCTTTTGTTCGTCTGGGACTCCAGTTCCCTAAGGTTCTGGTTTCCTAGACGAACCTACCTGTGTGGTTGTTTCCCTGGGCCTCTACAACCCAGGGTAACGCTACAAAATGTAACACGTCTAGTCTTATTATTTTGACAGCTTCAAACGAGTTGTCTTCGAAATGGGTCATGATTCAATTTTGTCGATAGTACAATCTGGTACATCGGAAACCAACTCTATGATGGTTCAAAAAAACAACGAAACACTACGGTGCCCCCAGACATCACGCTGCCATCTACGTTAGTGGAACAATAGCGAAGAACAGCTATTTTTATTTTATAAATTTTACGTGATGAAACGATCTAATAGATATAGGTAATAGTTTTTTTTCGTTTATATAATAAATAAGTTTTAATCTATCTTTTAGCTAAATAACAATTACGAATAAACACGGACGTAATAAACATACTAAATAGATGCTATTATTAAACCGTGTTTATTATTAAAATGGTTTAAACCAACTAACAAACAACTGGAACTTTGTTTCCATCAAAAACTTTTTAGAACACAAATTAAATATTCATTCTTGTTTATTCGGATTTTCTTCATCCGTACTAATATTATAAATGCGAAAGTAACTCTGTCTGTCTGTCTGTCTTTCTGTCTGTCTGTCTTTCTGTCTGTCTCTTCTTCACGCCTAAATCACTCAACCGATTTGAATGAAATTTGGTACAGATATAATCTGGGCCACGAGAAAGGACATAGGATAGTTTTCATCCCGGAAATCCCCCGGGAACCGTAACTATTAATCCACGCGGACGAAGTCGCGGGCAAAAGCTAGTTTGAAATACGAGTAAATAAACAACCCTTACTTAAGGTTAAGGACCACTTAGACATTAATTTAAAAAGCATTAAGTTTTTAAGTATGTTTTTAAATGATGTTTGTTTTAAGAAAGTGGTTTAGTTCTAAAGCCAACCTGAATACACCAAAGAAATATAAATAACAGATTATATACCGTAACTGGTGAGTTAAGGGACATATTGAAGGAAAAAGATACCAGGAATGTCCAAAAGAAACTTTTAGAAAGTACATAGAAGTAAAGTAAAGTTCTTTTATTTTTGACGGGCCTGTTGGTGTAGTGGTTAGTAACCCTGACTGCTAAGCCGAAGGTCGTGGATTCGATTCCCACCCAGAATAAACTTTGTGCTATGAGCATGATTGTTTGTTCTGTGTCTGGGTGTAATTTATTTATAATATGTATGTATTTATAAATTATATAAGTATGTATATCAGTTGTCTGGTTACCATAACACAAGCTCTAAGCAGAGCTTAACATGGGATCAGATGTCCGTGTGTGAGTTGTCCCCGTATATTTATTTATTTATTTACATATGAATTGAAAAAGTAACATAGTACTTGCCAAGATTCAAACTCACAATCACTTACATGAGAGACGGGCGCCAGCACTGGGTCATCATAACAATTTCGCGACTAAAAACTGTAATAAATTTTTAACCTTATGTAATTTTTAGGCCATCTATATTTTAAAGAGTCAAGATTTTTATGTAACGAATAAACTCAAAAACTACTAGACCGATTTAAATTTAATTTTTTTTTTTAATTAGAAAGCAACATTATCCTTGATTAACATAGGCTTTATAATATCACGCTATGTCCCACGGGAGCGAAGCAGTAACCAAAAACTTAATGTCACGCGGGTGAAACCGCGAGGAACAGCTAATTATTAATAACTTAATGAAAATTCGAGCATTCTCTGAAACATTATGCGGCTAAAACAGCGATGCACATATAAAATATATTTAGAAAAGATGGATGGCTTGTAAGACAGCGGATATTTAAGAAGAAAAATAAATTTATGATTGATAGGGTTTTCGATGAGAAAAATGTATCGTCAACTTGAGTGAGACAATTTAAAGAAGAGATTATTACTATACTAGTTGTGTCCTGTGGTTTCACCCGCGTTCTGTTAGGTTTTGGTTTACTTTTAATCTATGCGTTTGTGTTAGTTGTTTTTTCTCAGAGTAGAACAGCTAAGAAACACCGGCTCCATCGTTCGTTTAAAATACGACAAAAAAAAAAGTGTAAAAATGTGTTTTTTTACCTATTTACAAAATAAAAGAAATTTTATTCGTTTTTTTTACTGCTTTGTTCCCGTTGTTCATAGACGGCTATGTGTTATTCTGATACTAGCTGCTGCCCGCGACGTCGTCTGCGTGAAGGTTTCAGCTCCGCCCCCGTTGGTGATAGCATGATAATATATGTAGCTCATAATTATGTCGCCCTAACCTCTTAGTAATATTTATGCAAAATTTTAAGTAAATCCATGCAGTCCTTTTAGAGTCTAGCCCGGACATACATACAGACAAACAAACAACAAAAGATATTTAAAAGATTTTATTATTTATTATTTATTATTAACGTTCAAGGGATTTTTTTGTCAAAATAATCTCCCCCCGCTCTCAAAGTTAAACGGATGGTTAAACCCTTAACAGAAAGCTATAACGGCTCAGATAAAATCGTTGTTAAATTGTTAATTCGATGTTTTTCGTTATGGAACCCTATTCTTTGACCAATTTTTTCTACATTCCACGATATCAAAAAAAATTAACGATTGTAAATTGTTACAAAACTTATCTGTAAACTACGTTTAAAGTTTTGCTCTCAGCAGCTAAAATATACAGAGTAACAGGACTCGTGACGCGGGAGCAAGCGACGTACAGCTGCCCGTGTGAGAAGCAGCTCGTCCTGAGGTCGACACCCACAGCCTTCAGCGTCTGCCCCTGCGACTTGTTGATAGTCATGGCGAAGCACACACTCACAGGGAACTGCACACGCTTGAATTGGAAGGGGTAGTTGTGGGGTATGAGAGGAATACGTGGTATAAACACTGCATCGCCGACGACACAACCTGAAGAATTTCCGCTTCAATTATATTCCTTTGCAGTGAGATGACTTTGAGCCGGGTCCCGTTACACAGCTTCGGCGGGTACAGGTTCCGAAGAAGCATGATCGGGACGCCGACCTTCAGCTTGATGGTGTGCGCTGAAAGACCACTTACTGTAAGGGAGTTTAAGATTTCTACGGGATAATGTGTGGCGTCATCTTGAAATTTCCGAGAGAATGCTTTGGCTGCAGCTTGATCATTTGGCTGCAGCTTGATCATTTTTGGGTGTTAAAATGGCTCGCTCGCACACCCAAGAATTCTGTTGGTTTGGTATTCGACTGATGTCCCCATACACACAACAAATGAGTTCTTCTAAGGAGGCCACCACTCTACCAAGAGACTCTGGGAGCACCTCTTTCTTCTGGTAGAGTGCCTTCGCCGAGAGTTAAAAGGACATGTGAGAATTCTTGGGCACGTGGATTGCCCCCGAGCTAGGCTCGCATATTGATGGTCAAGCGCAGCCAATGAATTTGTGACCACAACGAAGATCTATTCAACGAAGCATTCACCTCGTCAGCCCTAGACCCCCGCGTCACCACAGGGAGTGTTTGCCGGAAATCGCCACTGAACAGAACTGTAACACCACCCATCAAGTGTTCATTCCTGCGATTGTCCTGCAGGGTTCTGTTCACGGCCTAAACTGCTTTCCTGTTAGCCATCGACGCGTTTCTGAGAAAAAGGGTCTTGACAGACGGACGAACGGAAAGACTTACGGATGTAAACTAACAACAAATTTACGGTTTTCGGAGATTTTCCTATTCTTTACTGGTGCTACAGAACCTTGCCTCTTGGCAAATTTCATGATTCTAGGTCAATGGGAAGTACCCTATAGGTTTTGAGTTTTGATTCCCTTGCAAATGTCTAAATAGGCAATATAAACCGCGGTATCTTTTTATTGCGTTGCTTTGAGAGATTGCAGACCTGAGTATATGATATTCATTCCAGCTTGATATCTCGACGCGTTTCTGAGAAAAAGGGTCTTGACAGACGGATGGACGGACAACAAAGTAATCTTATATGGGTTCCGTTTTTACCTTTTGAGTAGTTACAAATCTAGTTCCGTTTTTTTACATCACTATTTTACATCATCATCGTTATAATTAGGTATACAACGAAATGAACATTTATATTACTTACAAAGCAATAATCACACAGATAAATACCGAAGAAAAGTATTAAACAGTCAATGTTTCAGTACTAAAGCTGAGACTAACAAATGAAAAACTGAGCTATGCAAAATTACCATGTGACTACATTTAGTTAATTTTTGCCTCTTTTATGTAGTCTCCTTCCTGGAATACCTATGTTTGTTATTTTTAATTTTGTTTTTGAAGTTTTTATTTGTTACTTCTACAGATTTTTGCTCTTTTTGTTGTATACCATATTTTGTTGTTTTAAAAAGCAGAAATTGTCAAGTTACACCTTACACACTTAACATTAAACACATAAGAACACATCATACCTTATTTATGCGAGTTAAATTCCGTATAATCTCCTTTCCATTGCACCGTCTAGTCCTAGTTGAATCTCAAATTTTAAAAATGTGGATGGCAATTCCTCCGGGTTCAGGTATATTGTATTTTACATTACATAACCGTAAGTCACGTTTCAAGCGTGACTGTTTAATGTTACAATATCTTCTTGATCTCTAATGCAAGACATTGAAACATTGAACCTGAACCTGGATTCCTTTAAAATTGCTACCACGCTTGTGACATAGACAATGCAAAAAAATATTTTCGCACCACCAATCGTACTATTATTATACTGTCTCAAAATATCCGTAGCATAACCTGTAATATGCCAAACTTCACCACCCTCCTGCATCGTTCTAAAATATCATGGGACATACTCGTACTTTCAGAATGCTGGCTTCCTACTTCAAAGTTTATTCCTGCTCTTGATAACTTCAATTATTCATCGACCTCCACTCACAACACCCAAAACGAAGGAGTAGTAATATATTATAACAAAAATCTCAATGTTATTTGTGAAGAACCTAATGTTGTGGACGCTAACTGTCTTTTACTAAAACTCGGTCCAGACACTTGCATTATTGGAATATATCGCCCACCTAGTCAGACCAATACAACAGCATTTATTAACTCAATTGATCTACTTCTTTCTAAACTAAAATCATTTCAAAACATTGTTCTCTGTGGTGATGTAAACATAAATATTGTTGACAACAGCTCTGATAGAAGGTCCCACGACTACCTCAATATGTTAGCCAGTCATGGTATGTTGCCGGGTCACACGCTGCCTACTCATGGACGATCATGTCTTGACCATATGATGTTAAAATGTAAAATGGAGGTTTCTTGTTTGGTCTTTGAAACGTCTATCACTGATCACGAAAGTGTTGCCGTTAATTGTAACCCAAAATCTCGCGCTAACTATTTAAACAACAATACAATTTCCATAGACTTTGATAAACTTGATTCTGCTATACAAAATATCAACTTTAAACCCATTACTGAAAGTCAAAATGCAAACACTGCCACCGATCTATTGGTATCGCAATTATCGACGGTTATCAAGCTTAACACCCGTACAGCAAAAACTACTAGGAGGCAGTTGGTTTCTAAACCTTGGATTACTAAAGGTCTTATTAGATGTATAAGAAACCGTGATAATCTTTACAAAAAAACTAAGCGAAATCCAGATGATGAAATTATTAAAACTACTTACAGACGATACAGGAATTTTTGCAACAGTATATTAAAAAAAGCTAAACGAAGGTATGAAAAACAGGAGATCGAAAATGCCAAGGGCAACAAAAAACAGCTATGGAATGTTATCAAGAATATTAGTGGTTCGAATAGAAGTCTAGATTACTCAGCATCCCTTTTGTCTTCTATTGATCCAAATAGAGACATCAACCATGTCAACAGCTTCTTTGTTAACATTGGTGCAAGTCTAGCTAAACAAATTTCCCCACTTACACCTGCTTCAGGGCAGAGTGACGACTCCACTGTGTCAAGCCCCGTAAATTCGCTCGTATTTCTCCCGACAGATGAGGAGGAGATCCACCTTTTGATTAAAAATTTAAAAGATAACTGCGCTGTAGGAGTTGATCTTATAAGCAGCAAATTAGTAAAGAGGTATGCAAATCTTCTCACGTCTCCTATTACACATATATGCAATCTTGCAATCTCAACGGGGGTCTTTCCTGATTCGTTCAAAGGAGCGCTCATTAAACCAATACACAAGACTGGAAAAAAAGACTGTGTAAACAATTACCGTCCGATTTCTATTTTACCTGCGCTTTCAAAGGTCTTGGAACGTCTGCTAAATCAGCGGCTTATGTAATATCTCGAAACAAACGAACTCCTATCTACTTCACAGTTCGGATTCCAAACTGGTAGAAGCACTGATGATGCAGTCCACGAGCTACTTCATTCTATTGTCGCTAATCTCGACGAAGGTAAAAAATGCATTGCCGTGTTCCTTGACCTTGCAAAGGCATTTGATACAGTCGCAATTCCGCACCTCTTAATCAAGTTAAACCGCCTTGGCATTAGAGGAATTCCATTTAAACTTATCGAGGATTATCTCACCGGTAGAACTCAGCAAGTAAAGATCAATAATAGACTGAGTGACAAACTTTCTGTCAATTATGGTGTTCCTCAGGGCAGCATTCTCGGCCCTACCCTCTTTCTTACTTATATTGATGACCTCTGCCGACTCTCTCTCCGTAACGGTAAAATAATTACATTTGCTGATGACACAGCCCTATTTTTTACTGGTGGTAGCTGGGAAGAGGTCTTCGATGCCGCACAGGCGGGTCTTAACATTATTTGTAGCTGGCTCCAGAACAATGTTCTAACTCTTAATGTTTCTAAGACTAAATATATAACTTTCGCACCCAGAAATAACCTTTTGCCACCATCAACTTTCACTATTACATCTCATTTATGTCACTTAAATTCAGTTTCTAATTGCTCATGTCCCTCCCTCGAAAGAACTGACAATATCAAATATCTTGGCATAATAATTGATCAACATCTGACATTCAAGGCACATATTGATCTCCTAGTCACCAGACTACGTAAATTAATCTACATTTTCAAAAACCTCAAACATGTAGCAGACCGTAGAACTATCAAATTGGTATACTATGCCACGTGTCACTCTCTAATCGAATATTGCATCACATCGTGGGGTGGGGCAGCAAAAACTCACCTTCTGGCACTAGAACGAGCTCAGCGAGCAATCCTCAAGGTTGGTGCCGGCTTACCCTACCATTCCCCAACAGATGAGCTTTACAAAGAATGGGACGTTCTGACTGTCAGGCAAACATTTATATTACGCACTGTTCTTAAAAAACACTGCCAACTTCCTTATGACCCAATTCTTTGCGCGAATAAACGCCGTAGAGACAGAATATGTCCTCCTAATCTATGCCATCTTTCACATTCCCACAAATTTTACTGCTTTCTTGGACAACACCTATATAATAAAATAAATAAAATTTTAAATTTGTATCCCAAAACCAAATCCAAATGCAAGAAAGACCTAACAAAATTTCTTAAATCCCTAGACTACCATAAAACGGAAGACTTCTTAAACGTCCCCAAATAACCTTTTAAATTCAAATATATAAAAATAAATAACAATGAAAATAAAAAGACTTATTTATCCATAATAATAATTCAGACAAGAACCATTTTCCGTAGCTGTACCATACCAATTCATGATTACCTACTCGCTATAAACTACACACTCACTATTCATTCATTCACTCACTTACAGACAGACACTTACTCATTTCCTAATTCACTCATACACACCCCTTACGTTCACACACTCACTTTTCTTGGATATTTCTGCTAAAATTGTAATTCACTGTTTTAATATTAAGATTGTTTTACTTTAACTTGTTTTTAAACCTGCATGATCATTTATGTTAAACTTTATCACTAAAACTAAATATTATGTGCTATATTACACTTACCGAGGTGAGGGTCCTGGTGACCTGTAACACAGGTTTTACTCCTAAAACCTAATTCAGGCACCAGTCTCTCACAAAAGTGGAAATAGTTTTTCAGTTTAGAGCTTACTTTTATCTTAAGCCCACTTATTGTGAAGAGAGAATAAATGATTTTATTATTATTTATTAAACATATTTTTTTACATATTTTTAAAAAAAGAAATTTCATAATAAAAAACATTTTTTTATAAAAATATGTATAAAAATAGTGCTCCACCGTCGCTAGGTATTGAAACCCAAGCTAACGATGGTTAGGGTTCCAGAGTGAGGAACCTCCTCACAATGCGTGCCGTATCCAAAACAACTGCCTTTTGAATCTGATTCCTGAGCCAGCTGTTGAGCGATAGCTTTTGGATGTGTTGGTCAAAACTTTTCGCTATTAGACCATTGACTGACACGACTATCGGTACAATAATTGCGGTGTCCATATTCCACATGCTGGTAACCTCATGAGCGAGGTCAAGATATTTTATCATTTTCTCTTTCTCAGCTTTAATGAGGTTCTCATCATGGGGAATAGTGACATCAACAATTATTGCACGACGCATCGATCGATCAATTATCACTATATCAGGTTTATTAGCAGGAATAAACCTATCAGTAATAATTGATCTATCCCAGTAGAGCGTGATCTGACCATTGTCGAGAACTGGTTCCGGTTGGTATTGATAATACGGTACCTCGGTTTCCACAAGGGCATATTTAAGGGCAAGTTGTTGGTGGATGATCCTGGCTACGAGGTTATGTCTATGCAAGTACTCGCCGTTAGCAAGACGAGAACAACCAGAGACAATATGTCTTATTGACTCACCGGGAAGGTGACAAGCACGGCAAATGTCCACGGTACCGTCTTTGATTATATGTCTCTGGTAGTTTCTCGTCTTGATAACCTCGTCCATAATTGCAAAGACAAAACCTTCGGTTTCCCCAAAAAGGTTACCGAAACGTAGCCAGGCCACGGAGGCAATCGGGTCTATATCAGGCCCCGTAAGAGCCCGAAAAAACCTTCCATGTAACTCCTTACCCTTCCATACGTCCCTGCGGTCCGAAGTACTCAACACCAGGGGTTTTTTCCAGTTCCCGTTTGCCAAGGATAGCGGTGTGAGACCCTTGTCAACCGTCACTACATCTTGATGCATACCCACGCCTGAATGGAGAAAGTACTCTCTGAGATTGTACACCTCCCGATTATGCAGATTCTTGGCATTGAGGAATCCCCGCCCTCCGCATCTTCGAGGGATGTACAATCTCATCACAGAAGACCGTGGGTGGTGCATCCGATGTGCAGTTAACAAAGACCTCACTTTTCTGTCCAATGCATCTAATTCAGTTTGAGTCCATCTAAGAATGCCAAAAGAATAGGTCAACAATGGCATAACCCAGCCATTGAAGGCGCGGACCTTGTTGCCGCCAGATAAAAGACTATTAAGTACTTTTAAAAGGCGTGCCAAAAACCGCTCCTTCAATGATTGTTTTACCACCTTGTCGTCGATACCTAGGGCTTGTGGCATTCCCAGATATTTGTAGGTTTCGAGTTCAGAGAGGGATCTGAGAGTAATATCCTCGGAAAGTGATAAATTGTCTGAATTTACCACATTTCCTGACTGTACATGGACAACCGCACACTTGTCCACACCAAACTCCATCCCTATGGATCTGCTAAACGATTCAGTAATCTTTAGCAAGTCCACAAGCTGTGAAGTTTTTGGTGCATACAGTTTGAGGTCATCCATGTACAGGAGATGAGATATAGGCTCAGCCCCTCTGTGAAGACGATAGCCTAGCTTTGAATCCCTTAGTAAAGTACTTAAAGGATTCAACGCAAGGCAAAACCACAAAGGGCTCAAACTGTCGCCTTGGAAGATACCGCGATTAATCCTGATCACGTTCGACGAGATACCAGAACCTCCAGTTCCTGGTTGACGAAGAACTGTGGTCCAGCGCCCCATACAGGAACTAAGAAGGGCACAAACATCTGCATGTACTTTATAAAGTTCTAGAACCCTTCTTAGCCAAGTATGTGGCACCGAATCGTAAGCCTTCTTGTAGTCAATCCAGGCCATGGAGATGCTCTTTTTATTTCGTCGAACCTGATGGCAAATGGCCATATCAATGAGGAGAAGTTCTTTGGTACCGCGGGCTCGCGCCTTACATCCATTCTGAGACGAAGCCATAATGTTATTTCTTTCGATATGAGAGTTAATTTTGAACTTCAGAATGGATGTAAGTAACTTATATATTGTCGGTAGACAAGTTATGGGTCTATAGTTTCGCGGGTCCGTGGTACTGCCAGACTTATGAAGAAGATGAGTGACACCAGTAGTCATGAATTCTGGGACCTCCCCCAACTCGAGGGCGTCTTGAAATTGCGCTGCCAAAAGCCCGTGCGAACAGCGAAACCATTTCAAATAAAAATTATGCAATCCATCTGGTCCCGGACTTTTCCAATTTGGGGCCAGACTAACTGCACAAGAAACATCATTTTGATCGATTTTTATCGAAGGCATTGGCTCCACTACTTCGCACGCGCGTTCAACAACACGCATCCAGTCACCCTCATAATGGTTGACAGGCACCGACCATATATTGTGCCAGAACGAGGTCATTGCGTCTACGCTAGGCGGATGCATGTCAACCAATTGTTGCGGTTGTTCCCAGTTTCTATACACCTTCTTTTCATCACTTTGAAAGACACGATTGATATGAAATCTATTATACCTCTCCCTGTAGCGGCGTATTCTGTTTGCCCAAGCGTAAACTTTTTGTTTCCAAAAGTCTATGCGCTCCGTAACCCAGTTGATATAATTATCAGGTCTGATATTCATTCCTTCAAATGCCTGGCTTACGAAGCGCATAACTCTCGGGCGAGTGTTTCCACTCCTAAAGGCAATAAGTTTGGCTATGAGGGTCCTCGCACGACTTATACGTTTCTCAATTCTGTACTGCCACAGCGGCGCACCAATAGGAGGACGAGAGGTCTGTTCTTTTGGAAATCGTACTCCAGACACCGTGCAGGCGGCCACTGCTCCACAGTACAGAATTGAGTGTGTAAAACTAAGTGTGTTACTATTCGATAAATATGTCGATAATAAAGGGTTAAGGGCCCCCATAAGCGCAAGATTACGTTTGTTGATGGGCAAACGAGGTAGTCGCGGTCGGGACAAAGGTGGGCATTCATGATACATAGCAATCGCGTCCTGCAAAGCGCTCCTCAATTGCTCATTATCCTGGCTAGAGACACTAACCTGAACATATTCATTCTCTTCACACTGATTTTCACGCGGAGATAAAATGGGATCCCGGAACTCCGCAGGATTAGTAGGAGAAGAGTCAATATGAACACGTTGAGTCTCAAGACGCAGTCGCTCAAGTACATCATCATCCAGCAGTTTACGCCGCTGGATTAGTCGCACTCGGTCCGACAGCCGTTGTGCAGTAATGGTAACAGCCGGTTCAAGAGCCTGAAACATAGACAGCATCCTGGGTCGATACGCAGTGAGGTTAGTTCCCCCTTCTGTCGCCCCATAGTAGGCCCGCATGACACATGTATTTAACTCGGTCGTCCATCGCATGCGGCGCACTACACCACCGGTAGCGGGGACTGACGGCGGAGCACAAGGTTCCGCTTGATGTCCCAAGCTGGCCGGCAGCGGCTGTCGCCCTCTCAGGGCAGGTCTTCTTCTCGGGGAGGGCGCTGACGGCCCGGCAGCGTCTTCATCACTGGACCCGCCGGTAGCGGGCGGGGTGAAAAATTCATCCTCCGACGAGGATGACGAGCCGGGCGGAGATGTTGGGCGTGCGCTATGATCTTCTGTGTGTGCACCCCGCTGCCGACGCAAGCGGCAAGGGTATCGCTGCATACCTTTTAGTCATGATTATGGTGCTGGATTTTATAACTGTTTCGTTACTTAATGGTATTAAATTGTATTCTATTATATATTGTAAATTGTAAAATTATATTTCTTTAAAATAATTTGAAATTTGTCAGTGTGACAGCAGCGAGCGAGACCACAGAGTATTATATTATTTATTATTATTATTATTTTCATCGCAAACTTTACGTTTCTCGGGACCCTGGGGTCCCGGACCTTTGAAAGGCGTGCGAGGGGCCGAAGCCAACTCGTAGAGGCCCCTTGAGAATTTTATAAGAAATGAGACACTAACCGACGATTATCCCTATATGCACTATGCAGGTGCACCTAAGGACAACCCCCGGTTAGTGTGGGACTATTGCAGAACTTGGTAACAAACAAAAATTTTAAACTATGGGTTTGGGTTGTTGAGGTGGATTTGTTACCTAAGACTATTGAACGACTATGGCCCCTGCCTGATCAATGTTTGTATACACGGATATAATGGCAGGGGGTGACTTGCACACTCAGTAAATGGGCCCCCGAAAACGGCCGCTAGCACATAGTGACGTAGCGACAAGGGGGCAACATATATCGAGGTGCTTGAGGAGTGGAGAGGTATTCCACGGCTATCAGGACAATCCCGGAAGTACGGTCAAGATCCCTACCAGCATCTTACTGGAACACTTCCTTCCCCCGAGCACGTTTGCTCTTGCGATTCTCCACTCAAACCAGCCAATTAAGGCAAGAGTGAGGTGGGAGCCTTGTTCCTCGTCAGTGCTCACTCTGGCCGGCCAATGAAGGCAAGCCAGAGGTGAAGAACAAAGGGTCTCCCAGGAGGTCAGGTCCGTGGGGGTCGCTACTGCCCAACAGCTCGCCACAAGCTGCCCTGCGGGTTTATTATTATTATTATTTGTGTGTGTTTGTATTTCTCAGCTCTTAGGCTGGTATTAGCTACGTTCACGGGCCGAAACCAAGTAAACGCGGCGTGTGGTGTATTTAAGAAGAGGGTGTGATTTCTTCTTCCAACTGCATGAATTTTCTTACTATCCTACATGTGTTTAAAATGGCTGCTTTTTGTAGAATTATGTAAACGGTTTCTTCTAAATCAATTAATTTTAGGCTACGGAGAAGATGGTTGGGAATAACACCCGTGGTAGAGAGGACTATGGGAATTACGTAAACTTTGTCTTGTCTCCAAATTCTTGCGACTTCTTCTTTCAGCTATTTGTTTATTTTTTCAGCTATTGTTTTTTGTAGATTGTGTGTGTTGGGCACTGCTATATCTATGAGGTATGTGATTTTTCTTATTTTATCTTGTAGGGTAATGTCTGGTCTGTTATAGTGAATGGTTTTATCTGTGAGAATGGCGCGGTCAAAGTACAGTTTGTGTGTATCATTTTCTAGGATAGTTTGTGGTGTGTACTTGTAGTAGGGGGTTTTAGTATTTTGAATGAGAGAGTGTTTGAGTGCTAGTTTTTGATGAATAATTGCTGCAACCTGGTTGTGTCTATGAGTGTAGTCTGTCTGCGTGAGGGTTGTGCATGCTCCGGTTATGTGCTGTATAGTTTCAAATTGAGTGTGGCACCTGCGGCATTTATCGTTGGTGACAGTAGGGTCCTTAATGATATATTTTCTGTAGTTTTTCGTGTTCATTATTTGGTCTTGTATAGCTATCATAAAGCCCTCGGTTTCTGGAAATAGGTTACCTACTTTAAGCCACTTATTGGAGGCTATTGTGTTGATATGGGATTGTTCTAAATCATGGGGATGTCTGCCATGAAGGACCTTCTTTTTCCAATTTTCAATTTTTATATTCTGTGGGTCAGTGTTGATTGTGTCTTGTGTTTATATTATTATTATTATTATTACTAAAAACATGAAATTGATGAAGATTAGATAAAAAAAAGGTTCTCTGTTCGACCTGTTTGTATGGGTGTTTGGCTGAGCCGATTTTGATGCGATTTTCAGTAAAGTGTTCGTTATATTCTGGGGATTATAACACTAATGGATTTAACCGACTTTAAAAAAAGTAGGTTCTCTGTTCGACCTGTTTGTATGCATGTTTCTCCGCCTTCACCGTGTGGAGGTACTCCCAGCTTAAGTTATCTAATACATTGAAATCAGTGATTGCTTTGATTTCCACATCAGATGTTTCTAATCTTCAATCTTATAGACCAGGAAATGCCTATCAGACCGAACAACTTTTGCTAAGACGTCATTCTTATTAAATGTGTTATGGTGTAGTTGGGTGCTTGGAGTTCCACATTAGGACCTGGTGTTCTAGATCTTCAATTTTATACGTCAACAGGGAGTGCTCATCAGGCTGAACAACTCTTCCTAAGACGTCATTCTTATATAATGTTAGGTATAGTGTACTTAGCTGGGCTCATGGAAGTCCACAAAAGGTGTTCCAGATCTTTAATTGTTATACGTCATCAGAGAGTGCTCATCAAGCTAAACAACTCCTGCTAAGACGTCATACTTATATAATGTTATAGTTTAGCTGGGCTCATGGAGTTCCACCTCGAGTGTTCCAGATCTTAAAATTTATTCTCTTAACAGAAATTGCTTATCACGTAAAGCAATTTTTGCTATGATACCATTTTTGTATCTCTTATAGTTTAAATGGTCTGTTGCGGTCCTGCACCAGGGGTTCAAGTTTTCAGGATAAGTTATAGCCCAGATATCGCCCAGACTTAATACCTATACAACAAAACAAAATCATTGAAATCCGTTGAGTACTTCCGAAGATAGCTGCTGCCCGCGACGTCATCAGCATGAAGACTCCAGCTCCTCCCCCGTAAATGATAGCGTGATAATATGTAGCCTATGTTTTGACCCGACCTCTTAGTAATATCCCTGCAAAATTTGAACTAAATCCATGCAGTACTTTTTGAGTTTATCCCGGACATACATACAGACAAACAAACAAACAAACAAACAGACAAACAGACAAAAATTCTAAAAACTATATTTTTGGCTTCGGTATCGATTGTAGATCACGCCCCAAGTATTCTTTTAAAAAAATATTCAATGTACAGTTTTGACTTTCCTACGATTTTATTATATGTATAGATAATAATATCTACATTACTGTTTTTTCGTGAGAGAGTAACAAACATCCATACATACAAATTTTCGCGTTTATAATCCATATTTCCATACTAATATTATAAATGCGAAAGTAACTTTGTCTGTCTGTCTCGCTTTCATGTCAAAATAAAATAAAATTTGGTACAGATATAGCCCATAGCCCGAGAAAGGACATAGGATAGTTTATAATATCTTAAAAGCCTTAGGGGAACGGAAACTACGCATGTAAAACCGCGGGATACATCTAGTATTAAATTAAGTAAGTATTCGTGTGGATGACAAGTACGGGACAGGGTCATGCTAGGGTCTAGGTTGAACACCGATAATACGATAATTGAATTGCGGTCCGAGACGGCACTTAGACTATGATGTTGCTTTGACTTATTTATTTATTTATTTAATACTTAGTACGAAGTGTACAAGCGGACTTATGGTCAGAACACATCGAACGACAGCTTTCGACGGTTTATCTGAACAAAATCTGTTTTCGTACGGACAAAGTAAATAAATATCCTGGGACAAATCACACAAGGCCATCTGAAAACTAAGCAGCCTGTACTATTGTAAGGGGCCCAACAGGGCCAACGCCTGCCGGGGTTGCGGAATGTTTATAATAGTTACCGTGACCCTGGAACATAAAGGGCAATCGAAGGAACATGAGTGGGTTTTAGTCAGTAAGAGTCTGACACGCCCTCCCGCCGCACCCAGGACGGGAGCAGTCATTGGATGATTTCCCACTTACCAACAAAAATAAAAAAAAATAAACATGCTTATGTATAATACGTAAAATTCACCCAAATGCGATAGATTTCTACGATGCGATGTTGTATCGTGTTATTGTATACGAGCCGTAAAGGTTTCAGCTTAAACGATGTGACACCCTCTGTCTAATCCAGTCTATCAAAATTAGTGGAAGGGAGGTGGATTCTATGTATCAATTAGGTGTACCAAACGAGCTTTGATATTAACATATACTATTATGTTGCAGGTATTACTTTGAAGTGACTGCGTTTGAGTGTTCCCATTTAACAGGAGCCTAATTCTATTTGCATCGTTTTAATTGGCAGTTCCATTTCAGATTGTATTCTGAAATTGGTTTTCAGAATATCACCCACCGTACATTGCTGACAAATACTTAGTTGTTTTAAGTACAGATATTTTTTCAAGTGTAAATTTAAACATGTATGTTTGTTAAACGCACTTATGTGATACAGGAAAAAAACTTAATTTGAAGGGAGTTTTTTTTTTATTTTTAGGAGAAAAAGAAACACAGGAATGAATGGTATAAAAAAGGGTTTTATTCAAATGAACGAGGTTAATGAATGCTTACGATAAATAACAAAAGGCTTGAATAAATATACCAGCCTGAGTTTAATCAATTAATTGAATGAAAAATGGTCCTAACTACTTCGAAACTCAATTCAATACAATTATTTTAATTTCGAACAATCGGTGGAAGCGCGAAACAAAGCGATAAAATAAATTAAATTACAGTTACCTAGTTTATTGATTTTCAAAATGCGCAGAAGTTCCGGAGTTGTATTTTTGTTCATTGTTTACATATTAACTGTAAAACTAACTGAACTGTAAACTTATTTGTGTTAACTTTATACGTACCTTTCATGTTTATACGATAATAATTATGTTCTAAATTTTCACAAAAAGGGTGCGCTGAAAAATAAAAATAAAAAAGAAAATATTATATTTTAACAAAAGTTTTTGTAAAGTAAGTCTTATAGTATGTTTTTAGGCTCGTAATACTTCCACCACTTATTGCCAACATGGTGCCAAGTAGCCGCCTGAGTTCGAAATTAGTATTTCGGAACTTGTCCGCCATTTTAGAAATCTTCGTCTATTTAATAATAATAATGTAATTATATTTTTTATTTTAATTCTTGACAGGATAAATTACATACAGTCTTAAATATACATCTTAATTCTAAGTCTTACGTGCCTAAACTAGGAAAACGTTAAACGTTAAAAAGTTTAAGTCGAATTTATATTCCTTACGACACTTATTAGGTAGGGGTTGCGGAATAGTTACAATAGTTACCGTGACCCCGGAACATAAAGGGCAACCGAAGGAATATGAGTGGGTTTTAGTCAGTAAAAGTCTGACACTCCCTCCCGCCGCACCCAGGACGGGAGAAGTCATTTGATGATTTCCCACTCACCAAAAAAAAAACCTAAAAGGTATTGTATTGTAATTACGGACTTGGTTCCTTTATTCAATTGACTGCAACTCAGCCTCGTCTGTAATAAATTATGAATTTAGCTCCTTACTATAACATTTATACTATTATTCCGATAAATATTATAATTCTCAAGTTTTTTACAAATACAAATAATTTATTTGCATAAAACAGGTTTACTAAGTTATATACAAGATGTTTATTTTCTCAATTAAACTACTTACAGTCTCTTAAACTATGAAATCTAAAAATAATATATACAAAACTTATAAATAATACTATAGTAAGTATATATACAATTTGTACAAAGCCTCACAGGGCATCAAAAAATTCGTCCGCATCGTTGTCAACAGGACAGGTGCCCAAAAGGCTGGCAGTATTGCCTCGTTGTATGGCAATGCTAATTCTTTGTTTACTAAGTTAATTCATAATATATGGGTAGATTGTTTTTAGTTGTCGTAACTTTAGTCGTTGTTTTGAGGTCAGTAAGCAGTCATCTCGTGTTTTTGTTCATAAAAACACATGTATGATCTCGATACTATAATTAATAACCGTACGCAATCATTTAAACTGTAAAATATCAATTCCAACCTAGACATTGGCAGAAATCATCGAAAACTCGGAGGATTGCCATAATTAGGATAAAGTTGAAGTTGAGGTTAGTAATTTAATTGGTAAATTTTGTACAGGTATAGCATAGCAATTTCTTCCAAAATTGTTCCCGTGCGAAACAGGGATGTTTAAAATTAGAATATTTAATTATGACTTACCTAGCTCGTGAGAATCAGCATCGCAAGAGATCATGACGTCCGCAGACATATACATTACTAGCTTTTGCCCGCGACTTCGTCCGCGTGGAATAATAGTTCCCATTTCTGGGGAATTTCCGGAATGAAAACTATCCTATGTCCTTTCTCGGGTCCCAGACTATATCTGTACCAAATTTAATTTAAATTGGTTCTGTGGTTAAGGCGTGAAGAAGAGACAGACAGACAGACAGACGAGTTACTTTCGCATTTATAATATTAGCATGGATTAGTTTGTATTTTCACTACACATAGCACCTGTCCACTGATTCACCTCACTGCGATGCACGGGTATGATTATTTATTTGAAATTATCTCCTCAATCAAATTAGAAAGAAAGAAAAACTGTTTATTGCACATAGTGGGCTACAAAGTAAAACTTATGTACTAGAAACTTTATCACTTCGCTAAGTAGCGACACTATCGCACATCCACGGATTTTAATGTATAAATATAACATTCATAAGGTTATGCCACCAAGCGCAATGGTCATCTCACTGTTTTTAGGGTTCCGTACCTCAAAAGGTAAAAACGGAACCCTTATAGGATCACTTTGTTGTCCGTCTGTCCGTCCGTCCGTCCGTCTGTCAAGACCCTTTTTCTCAGAAACGCGTCGAGATATCAAGCTGAAATTAATATCACATACTCAAGTCTGCTATCTCTCAAAGCAGTGAAAAAATCAAGTTTCTAAATCAACGCAGTAAAAAGATACGGCGGTTTACATTGCATATTTAGACATTTGCAAGGGAATCAAAACCTATAGGGTACTTCCCATTGACTAAGAAACATGAAATTTGGCAAGAAGCAAGGTCATGTAGCACAAGTAAAGGGAAAACTCCGAAAACCGTAAATTTGTAGTTAGTTCACATCAGGCGTCCGTCTGTCCGTCTGTCTGTCAAGAATCTTTTTCTCAGGAACGCGTCGAGATATCAAGCTGAAATTATTATCACATAGTCAAGTCTGCTATCTCCCAAAGCAGTGAAAAAATCAAGTTTCTAAATCAACGCAATAAAAAGATACGGCGGTTTATATTGCATATATTTAAACATTTTCAAGGAAATCAAAACTCAAAACCTATAGGGTACTTCCCATTGACCTAGAGTCGTGAAATTTGGCAAGAAGCAAGGTCATGTAGCACAAGTAAAGAAAAAACTCCGAAAGCCGTAATATTGTAGTTATTTCACTAAAAAACAAATTAACGGTACCCTCGTTGCGCGAGTCCAACTCGCACTTGGCCGGTTTTTTTTTAATTCCATGTCAAGAACATATTTGGCATACAGCCTAATTATTTTTGTAGTGTTGTGACTTGTGATGTTTTTTATAACTTTTGTCTGTATTTTTGATTTGTGAAAATGAAATGTAAAATGCTACATTATTATTATTGTAGATTTCATTAAATTAAATTACTTTCCTAATAATTTTATATATTGCAGTAAATTTCAATAGCTACAATATGTTTCTGTTACTTTTCTAAAAACTTACTTTACTCATATTTCTTACAGTTAAATTCTTTTTTCTTTCTTTCTTATAATAATATTTTCTCTGGACGGACCCAAAAGCAATCGGAATAATATTGTCATTTCGGTAACTATACTTCTTCAATCCCATTGAGTGCTCTATGGTTTGAAAGGCAGACTGTCGCAATGTCAAGGTTTATAGTATCCTAGATTAAAAATAATGATATAAGAACATTTTGTCCGAATTTCGGAGATACAATCAGATGAAATTGTTAAGAGCTGTCCAGATAAAAAAACGTTATTTACTTAGCCCTTATAGTTTGGTTTCGCTATCCTCCTTCTCTCAGTTTTGTACTCTCAGTTTAAAATGTGTGCGAGAGTAAAGGGCAATGACTTGGTATTATATCTTCCCAAATTCAATGTAATATCTGCAGTGAAATAGGCGAGACGACTAAGAGAAACTATTTAGTCGGTCAGTTATATTATAAAAAAGGACAATCATATTTTTTTCGTTTTTAGGGTTCCGTACTCAAGGGGTAAAACGGGACCCTATAACTTTACTAAGCCTCCGCTGTCTGTCTGTCTCAAGGCTGTAAGTATCTCATAAACCGTGATAGCTGAAATTTTCACAAATGATGTATTTCCATTGCTGCTATAACAACAAATACTAAAAATTAACAAAAATAAAATATTAAGGGGGTCCCCATACAATAAACGTGTCTTTTTCGTATTTTTTGAGATAATAGTACGGAAGCCTTCGTGCGCGAATCCAACTTGCACTTGGCTGGTTTTTTATAGTTTTTTATTATATTAAAAAATGTACCTTTGAGTAAAATAATCTATCTTAACGAATTAAAGTAGTTTTCTTCCAGGGCCCATTAAAACTTTCCACCCTGTACAATACAAAAGAAAACCCTATAAAAGAGACCTTATATTCTCGACTCGCACTTCGCTGTTTTTTTTTTTGGTTGTAGAGGGTAATCTCTGGAACTAATGACTCAATTTAAAAAATGTTTTCAGAAGCTCCATTATCCTCAAGCGCTGTGGGCTGCAATTACGCGGACGAAGTCCAGGGCAAAGACTAGTTGATAATAATATAAAGACAAATAGGCTTCTTTAATTTTATGTATTCACTTCGAAATAGTACATACTTTGTGATTATTGTATTTTCTAAGTTTTTCAATTGTTATTTAAAAATTCTAACAGACAGTAGTTACTTACGCATTCATTAGTTATTAATACTCGTACGAATGTTGGTATGTATGTTATTTGTATATTATCAAATGTTTTAACACATGTGATTCGAGACACAATAGAAAAATAAGAGTAGCCCGACAGCCGGCTGTCGCTTGGTCGTTGGAAGGTATAGCGTGATGAAAGTAATAATAAACACCATAACTTTTCCTCTTAAACTACTCACTGGTGTTTATAGTATTACGTGGTATTACCGATGCATAAAACTTATCTGTGGCATAGCAACATCTCTGGGAGAGGCTACCTCTTGTCATGCCACCTCACAAGAATGGAAACAAACATTATTTGCTCCACTCAGTTTCTTTTCCAAACCATCAAACAAGTAGATTTTAATCCCAGGATTCGCTGATTACCATAATTTCTAAGTCTCGTGATAATAATCACCGCCCCTGAATCTCTTGTAATCCTTTTTGAATTTTAAATACTCCAGCCTTGTTCGGAATCCTAAAATCCACTTTAACGGATATTTGACTAATTTTGAATTAGTTTGGTGCTTTATTTGTATTCATTCTGGAATTTAGGTACTAAAGAAACTTTGGATTTTCCAGAAACCAATAAATAGTATTTTATAGTTAAATTAAACTCTAATATCAGAATCAGAACCTTGGAAGTTTTCAACTTAACAAAGTAGAGAGTCTTATAAACTTTAAGCTCTTAAGTACCTATCGATGGACAAGCTATGGATAGTTTATTTATTGTGTTCCATAATCCGGCTGGCTTAGTAGTCAAATTCGATGTTTATAATTTTACGCAAACCACGTAAAGTTGAAGTTCGATGTTTTGTTACAATTTGATTTTAGGAGCCAACAAACGTTTTTTGTAACATTTTACGGAGTAAACGCACGAGCGGGGGCAGAAGGACAGGTGACTTGTAGGTTTGACATTTCAACTAAGAGTGAACTTATGGGATCGTCCTCTCGTCCCAACGGCCACCGCAAAAGGTGCTCCGGGCGTCACGTGATGGAATTTGAATGTTTGTAGGAAAATAAGCTTATGGTGGGTCATGATTCCATTGGGTTGATTGTACATGTGCATGTACCCGGTGTGTCAAGTGAACGCAAAAGATATTTAAATTAAACCCATTGTATCTTTTACTTACATAGTTTTTAACTTACTTTTTAACCTACTTTAACATTTATGGACCACGGTGTGAAATAAAGTATTTTTATTTTATTTTATTTATTTATTTATATGTATTGTAGAGCACTGAAAGCCGGTTGTCATTCGTAGAACTTTGACAGTCGTTACGGCTTACGGGTAGTCAGAAGCCAAAAAGTCTGACCAGTCTAACCAAGGGTATCGTGTCGCCCAGTTACAGGGTTGTGGAGGTCTGATAGGCAGTCGCTCCACGTAAAACACTGGTATCCAGCTGAATCCGGTTAGGCTGGAAATGTTTTTTGGGACAATCCCACCACACTATTCCCAACCACTGCCACTCCTGAAAGCCAGAATCAACAGTGGAGTCCGCCAGAAAAGCGCCGAGCAATGAAGCTCGACGAGTCCCGGAGAAACGATTAAACTGTCTTGGATCCCGCAACGAAATTAATCAGAAAAGTACATCGGAGTAGTAAGAAAAAATATGTTTTCCACTTCCCTCCCAACAAGCAGGAGACAGAACAGAACTAGGCCAATAGGCACAAAGGGGCGATTACAACTGGGAGAAGCCCAGATTGCCTTGCACCACGGAATAGTTTTTGTTAAAATTAATGGGTCCTAAAATGTGAGCTGTTACGATTGATTCCAATAATAGGTATGGCAAAAGCGCTTGAACGCACGGAAATTGGTTCTAGTTTCCACAAGGTCCGCATAATAAACGACACCGGATGTAACCTGTATACTATACAACATAATATTGCGCTCATTCTGCCAAAGAATACACTCCCATAGGATGTGATGTGCAGATTGTTCGAATTCACAGTTCGATGAGGAACATTGACACAAAGGCGAAGCAACAAGTTTGAAAGAAAATAGTTTACTTTTAAAATTGCCATGTCCTGTGAGAAATTGAGCAACGCAGTGATCAACTTCCAACCATGTCTTAGCCAACTACTATTGACACAGAGACCGTCTATAGAACAGCCGACATGTGTACTGCTGAGCTCCACAATCAGCTGATTTATGTACAGGTTGAAAAGCGCTGGCGAGGTCAGCCCCCCTGTCTCACCCCGCATTCCAACCTATACTCCCCAGACAACTCATTTGCCCATCTAACTTGATTGGTTTGGTGACCGTACTAATACTGAAACAAACTTGTTATGGCCTCTGGCACTCCCGCTTAGCGCATTTTACACCACAACAAGTCATACCTAACCAGGTCAAACGCCCTGGAGAGGTCCAGAAACGCCGCATATACCGGGGTATTTCTCTTTGTATAATACCCGACAGTATGTTTGAGAGACAAAAGCACTGTGGCCTAAAGCCGAACTAAGCATCATGTATTTTTAAATGTTTACTAAGTTGTCTCTTAAAACACACCGTCAAGTACTTGAGCCGCAGTAGTCGCTAACGAGATCGGTCTGTAATTATTCTTGTCGCTGACATCACCAGTTTTATTTTTCAGTAAATAAAGAATAATAACAATAATAATATAAAAGAATAATTTTAAAGTTCAGAGCTGCTATCTACCGCGTAGTTTCCGTTTCTGTGAAATTTTTTGAATAAAAATTATCTTATGTCCGTTCTCAAGTTAAGGCCTATGTCTGTAAATTTAATTTAAATCAGTTCAATAGTTTTGGCGTGAAAACTAGGCAGACTTAAAATAATTAACATTTAAAAATAGTAGTGTGGATTTAAGTAAAAGTAGTAAATAAAACTTATTTTACACATTTCACATTTTTATTGCAGAGAAGTTATAAACTGGCAAAGCATAAAATATACAATAATATTACATACCCAAACATTTTTAAAGCGCCTGAAATACTTTTTACAGCCACGAATGAATTGGGACCTCGTTACTAAGCTTTGACCGGACTCATTAAACGTTTATATTCAAAGGGAACGAGATGCAAACGATTGCTGACCCGATTTAGTGTCTTCAAGGTTTCTAGAGCACTTTGATTTTGTTCTGAGTAGGTAATAGAAAAAGTCAGGGAAAATGTGATCTGACTTTTACAAATAGTAGTGCCAGTGATGATATTGGTGTAACATTTAATGTTGCGAATGTTGATACGTTGTTACACTTGGTGCTACAGATGATGATCCGCAATACCAGGTGTATTTTTGGTCTTGCACAACCCGCTAAGAGATGATTCTACTCATGAAAACAAACAGTTTTAGTATGGAACCAACTCTGTAATCGCGAGAAAAATATTAGCTGTTTCACATTATGGTCGGGAGGGCATTGAACTTTTGTTAAAAACAGCTGATATTTTTTCGCGATTTCAGAGTTGGTTCCATAATAAAAATTGGTTGTTTTCATGGATACAATAATCTCTCAGCGGGTTGTCTAAGACCAAAAATACACCTAGTATAAATGGAACATAAACAGCCGTATCTTTGCAAGAATGCCAATGCCTGACGGGCCTGTTGGTCTAGTGGTTAGTGACCCTGACAGCTAAGCCAGAGGTCGTGGGTTCGATTCCCACCCAGTACAAACTTTGTGTGATGAGCATGATTGTTCGTTCTGTGTCTGGGTGTAATTTATCTATAATATGTATGTATTTATAAATTATATAAGTATGTTTGTCAGTGGTCTGGTCACCATAGTACAAGCTCTGCTTAGTTTGGGATCAGATGACCGTGTGTGAGTTGTCCAAGGATATATATTATTTATAAAAAAAAAAATGCGGACGTCAAATTCTTTCGTTGCGTTGTTACATTGCATGCTACATTTCGGTAATCTGTACACGCCTTTACACAATCTGTGTGTCAATCTTTTACCAAAATTCGTTGACAAGATCACTGAGTATTTTATTTACTTTGCGACAATATGTGCAATTATTTACAAGTACTCATCGCCCATTCCACACAATGTGATTTTCCGCTGGATAAAATGTATATCAAACAAGATATTGTGGCCAATTCGTACGCATTATACCTTAAAACACTTTTTCGGGGAATCTGTTTGAGATTTATTCTGAAAACAATTATTTTGTACATTGTTATCCTTATATAAAGTCAGAAATCATTTTTGAAGGTTTAACAAGAAGTGAAATAATTTGTTATTAGAAAATGGTAAAGTTTGTTAATATTTAATGTTTACGTAATTATGTCATTAGTGGCTTTATTAAATTACTGTAGCTCATCAAAATTTTCACGCCGCTGCCATTATAGGAGAACACTAATTATCTTCCTAGTATTTTCTATGCAGCGGTTGGATCCCGTCTAAATATCAAACTGTGAAGCAGTGATTTACATTTATCTAAAAAAAACCAAGTTAGGCCATCTTCAGGCACTTATGAATTGTTAATGCTAGTTGCTTGTTCCAGAACATAGGTTGATCTCTATGGAGAAGAACAAGCAAGAAACTCCACGGACACTCTTTTCAAAACTTTATGTTTTACAAAATCTTGGTTACATTACTTCAGGTGCTTCTATATGTGTAAACCATATAGTTAAAAAAAAACAAAAAGTTAAAAAAGTTCCTCAAGGAAGAGTTCTGGCCGAAAGGTGTTATGTACCGCCGGTTTCGTGGCCGCCTACATGACACCAGTCAGCGAAACACGACGCCGACACTTCGTGTGCACTAGTTTAAGTTATTATGTAATGTATATTTATAGTATTTTTAAGTTTTATATTAATATTGTATTGTATATGTTTATATGGGCCTTGATGCCTGAAACAAATAAATAAATAAATAAAATAAAAAAGATGATTGATCTCAACTGACAGCGCCCGTTCACATAACACATTTTTTTTTTTTTTTTTTGGTGAGTGGGAAATCATCCAATGACTGCTCCCGTCCTGGGTGCGGCGGGAGGGCGTGTCAGACTCTTACTGACTAAAACCCACTCATGTTCCTTCGATTGCCCTTTATGTTCCAGGGTCACGGTAACTATTATAAATATTCCGCAACTTCACATGACACCTTCATAATTCAATTATTGAATAACTCGATACTTTTTGGTTAGTCTGATCGACAGTCTTTCTGGCGTAGGTACACGTTTCGATTGACAATGGTCTGATGAATGATGAATGACAAACGACTTTATATGCTCTGTAACTGGCTTCTCTCTTCTTCTTCTTCTGGCTGTTTTTTTTAACTTACGATCTGTTTACTATGTCTACCTTTCAGGTACGCTTTTCCGGTGAACTACTTACTGATTTTGATGAAATTTAGCATTGAGTAAGCCCCAAAAAAGGACACACAGCTAGTTTATCCGACTTTTCCTTCGGCAATGCTTGTATCCTCTGTAACTTACATGTAAGTGTTAACTCGTGGAGAAATTCTAGTAAAACTTTTTAATAAAAGTTTATAAAAATACGAACGTTTACCGTCCGGACGCCACTTATGCAAAAGCTAATATCTTTATGCAACGTTCTGCTGAAGCTTCCATTATCAACCCGACACTTCCATTAAAAACTACATTTCTGAAGTAAACATTTCTCGTAACCCTGCTATTTTTTTTATGTACTGGTCAGAAAACATATTTGAACAGGATAAAATGTTATTTACCTTACCAACAAGCACATAGGTAAAAACAAACATCGAAACAAATGACAAATTGATTGTTGGTCAACATTCAGTATTTGTGTGAAAAAATATCTCCCGTGGCCACTATGGGGGTTTTTTCGTTCGGAGACTGAACTTTCTCCGCTTGTGACCATGGCAAGTGTAACCCTGCCGAAACTACGGGTTTGCGTTCTTTAGTGATTAAGGTACCAGATACTATGGAATGACTATGGCCCCTGCCTGACCAATGGTTGTCAACACGGAAAAATGGCAGGGGGTGACTTGCACACTCAGGAAATGGGCCCCCGAAAACGGTCGCTAGCACAATAGTGACGTAGCGACAAGGGGGCAACATATATCGAGGTGCTTGAGGAGTGGAGGGGTATTCCACGGATATCAGGACAATTCCAGAAGTGCGGTCAAGATCCCTACCAGCATCTTACTGGAATACTTCCTTCCTCTTGCGATTCTCCACTCAAACCAGCGAAGGCAAGAGCGAGGTGGGAGCCTTGTTCCTTGTCAGTGCTCACTCTGGCCGGCCAGTTAAGGCAAGCCAGAGATGAAGAACAAAGGGTTTCCCCGGAGGTCAGGTCCGCGGGGACGCTACTGCCCGACAGCTCGCCATAAGCTGCCCTGCGGGTAAATTATTATTATTATACATATACCATGTATATCTTGTACAAAACATTCTGTTCTATTTATAAATCTGGATTCAATTTGCTTTAAGAGTTAAACCTCTCATCTTTCAGTATTGTCCGGTTACTCGTCTAATTAATCATTTTCAATTGTTTGCTCAGATGGGTGCATCGCACTTAAGTTGTGAACAACTGAACAACCGTACTATTGTTGTCTGTCTGTTTATTGTGATTATAGTAGGCATAATTTATGTTCGCAGCATTCTTGGATGTTTTGTAAATATTTGATTCCAAAATAATTTCAGGTGCTTCTATATGTGTAAACCATATAGTTAAAAAAAAACAAAAAGTTAAAAAAGTTCCTCAAGGAAGAGTTCTGGCCGAAAGGTGTTATGTACCGCCGGTTTCGTGGCCGCCTACATGACACCAGTCAGCGAAACACGACGCCGACACTTCGTGTGCACTAGTTTAAGTTATTATGTAATGTATATTTATAGTATTTTTAAGTTTTATATTAATATTGTATTGTATATGTTTATATGGGCCTTGATGCCTGAAACAAATAAATAAATAAATAAAATAAAAAAGATGATTGATCTCAACTGACAGCGCCCGTTCACATAACACATTTTTTTTTTTTTTTTGGTGAGTGGGAAATCATCCAATGACTGCTCCCGTCCTGGGTGCGGCGGGAGGGCGTGTCAGACTCTTACTGACTAAAACCCACTCATGTTCCTTCGATTGCCCTTTATGTTCCAGGGTCACGGTAACTATTATAAATATTCCGCAACTTCACATGACACCTTCATAATTCAATTATTGAATAACTCGATACTTTTTGGTTAGTCTGATCGACAGTCTTTCTGGCGTAGGTACACGTTTCGATTGACAATGGTCTGATGAATGATGAATGACAAACGACTTTATATGCTCTGTAACTGGCTTCTCTCTTCTTCTTCTTCTGGCTGTTTTTTTTAACTTACGATCTGTTTACTATGTCTACCTTTCAGGTACGCTTTTCCGGTGAACTACTTACTGATTTTGATGAAATTTAGCATTGAGTAAGCCCCAAAAAAGGACACACAGCTAGTTTATCCGACTTTTCCTTCGGCAATGCTTGTATCCTCTGTAACTTACATGTAAGTGTTAACTCGTGGAGAAATTCTAGTAAAACTTTTTAATAAAAGTTTATAAAAATACGAACGTTTACCGTCCGGACGCCACTTATGCAAAAGCTAATATCTTTATGCAACGTTCTGCTGAAGCTTCCATTATCAACCCGACACTTCCATTAAAAACTACATTTCTGAAGTAAACATTTCTCGTAACCCTGCTATTTTTTTATGTACTGGTCAGAAAACATATTTGAACAGGATAAAATGTTATTTACCTTACCAACAAGCACATAGGTAAAAACAAACATCGAAACAAATGACAAATTGATTGTTGGTCAACATTCAGTATTTGTGTGAAAAAATATCTCCCGTGGCCACTATGGGGGTTTTTTCGTTCGGAGACTGAACTTTCTCCGCTTGTGACCATGGCAAGTGTAACCCTGCCGAAACTACGGGTTTGCGTTCTTTAGTGATTAAGGTACCAGATACTATGGAATGACTATGGCCCCTGCCTGACCAATGGTTGTCAACACGGAAAAATGGCAGGGGGTGACTTGCACACTCAGGAAATGGGCCCCCGAAAACGGTCGCTAGCACAATAGTGACGTAGCGACAAGGGGGCAACATATATCGAGGTGCTTGAGGAGTGGAGGGGTATTCCACGGATATCAGGACAATTCCAGAAGTGCGGTCAAGATCCCTACCAGCATCTTACTGGAATACTTCCTTCCTCTTGCGATTCTCCACTCAAACCAGCGAAGGCAAGAGCGAGGTGGGAGCCTTGTTCCTTGTCAGTGCTCACTCTGGCCGGCCAGTTAAGGCAAGCCAGAGATGAAGAACAAAGGGTTTCCCCGGAGGTCAGGTCCGCGGGGACGCTACTGCCCGACAGCTCGCCATAAGCTGCCCTGCGGGTAAATTATTATTATTATACATATACCATGTATATCTTGTACAAAACATTCTGTTCTATTTATAAATCTGGATTCAATTTGCTTTAAGAGTTAAACCTCTCATCTTTCAGTATTGTCCGGTTACTCGTCTAATTAATCATTTTCAATTGTTTGCTCAGATGGGTGCATCGCACTTAAGTTGTGAACAACTGAACAACCGTCCTATTGTTGTCTGTCTGTTTATTGTGATTATAGTAGGCATAATTTATGTTCGCAGCATTCTTGGATGTTCTGTAAATATTTGATTCCAAAATAATTTGTTGCTGTTTTGTTTGCAGAGTGTTCTCTGAAACTTTTTATTTGTCTTTGTTATGTTTTGTTGGTGTATTTTTAGAGAGAATGGCGTGTCTGATTTGTTTGCAAGTCTGTCAACAATCGACAATTCTTTTTAAAACTTGTAATTTAATTTGCTATGATTGTTAGTTACTTTGTGTGTTTGTTTATTAAGATTGGATATTGCAAGGTGACTTGGAATGACTTCGCATTATTCTGACAAACATTTATATTAAAATAAATGGATAGTAAATCCCTTTTAAAAAAATCTTTTAAAAAAACTTTTTCCAAAAAAAAGATAACCGACTTCAAAAACAAAAAGGTCAAAAATAACTATTTCGGAAGTCGGTGGCTTCACTTCTGCCGGTCGAATTGTGTTGCCTTGCCACCGACTTCCGAAATAGTTATTTTTGACCTTTTTGTTTTTGAAGTCGGTTATCTTTTTTTTGGAAAAAGTTTTTTATTTTTTACTTTTTAGTTAGAGTCCCAACTACGTTTTAGAGTAACTTTAAAAAAAAATGTACGTTTTTCTATAAAAAAATTGAGGAGTTCCCTCGATTTCGGCATAATTCCATCATTAGATCCTGGACCTGATGACAATGGGACCATTTGGGAAGTCTACCCTTTCAAACAAAAAAAGAATTGTTCAAATCGGTTGGTAAACGACGGAGATATGCGCGAACAAACATAAAAAAAAAAAAACATACAAACATTCGAATTGAGAACCTCCTCCTTTTTTTAGAAGTCGGTTAAAAAAGCGTTTAAAAAATTTATTTTCTTTTCTTTCATTTGTCTAAGCCGTTCTTTTACGCATAGTTAAAAAAAATTAAAATGTTTTTTTATGGATAGGTAATCGTCAAATGACTAGGAGGGAGTGTCTGACTTTGACTGACAAAACCTACCATTGGTTCTTTTGGTTGCTTTTTATGTTCCGAGGCCGCCGGCCGCGGTTACTATTAAAATTATTCCACAACCTCGGCAATAAAAAAATGGTGGCAAATGAGATTGGTTGATGAAATTAATCAGTTAACGTCTAACATCATAATTATTATGTGTTGATTTTATATGTTTTTCGTTATTATCATGTAGTATATAAAACAAAAGTATTTGAAAGGATCATGCTCAATCAAATGCTCATTCATTTTAACACTAATAAAGTCTTACATGATCAGCAGTTTGGTTTCACTGAAGGGTTTCACTAAAGGGTTTTGCACTAAAGGGTGTTACTTTGTTAAAACACATATATACTGCTTGGAAGAAGCACACGATGCCATAGGGATCTTCTGTGACCTTTCCAAAGCGATAATAATAACAATAATCTTGATTGCGTAGATCATAACACATTACTTTTGAAACTGGAACATTACGGACTGGGTAATCTTGCGCTAAGTTTAGTAAACTAGTACCATGCACATCCTTAACAAACGTTACATTTTCATTTAATAAAGTTCAGTCAGCAGATTCGTAATCAGTACAGACAATAATTAAATTAGCAGGATGTCTACAGCGGAAAATATCAAACTTCATTAATATGCAAATAAGTGACTTTGCATACAGAATATAAATTTTATAGATTAACTAGCTTTCTCGCTCGGCTTTGCCTGCGTGGATTTAAAAACATATGTCCCTTATTTTACCCATTTCTTTGTGGATAGGTACTTACTCTTTACAAAGAACTTAGCCTACAATTGTCATGTCAATAGCTTATTGTGTGTTTTAGGATTCTGTACCAAAAGGGTAAAACCGGACAATATTAGTAATGCTACGCTGTCCGTCTATCTGTCCATCTTTCGCCAGGCTGTATCTAATGACGTTGGACAGTTTAAATTGTTGTTCTAACAACAAAGTTTACAAATAGAATAAAACATATAATGACTAGTTGACTCTTCTCGTGACCCAAAGGCTGGCTTTTATCTTGGCCAGAGGCTTAGCATTGCCATCCAACGTGGCAATGCTGCCAGCCTCTTGGGCACTTTACCGGTTGACAGCGATGCGGAGGAGTTTTTTGATGCCATTTTATTTTAATTCTATTTTCATTAATTTAGTTTTATTTTAAATATTGTGTATTTTTATTAAATAAACACATAAATATACAGAAAAAAAAATTTAAGTGGGGCTTCTAGCTCCCATACAATAAAAGTGGTACTTACACTTATTCAGTTGATCTTGGATATTGATGACATGAACTAAGAAAATATCAAGGTTTAGGTAAAATACAAGATGTCCTCTTTAATTTGGAAAACATTAATATTGTTTCTAATTAATTGGAAACAATAAATATTTAATGTCTTACAATTTTATACTTTTGCGATCGTAAGCTTTACGAAGCCCAATTTGATAGGTGTCAATTATTTTAACTATTTGACGGCCGTTAAGGCTGTTGCTGGGAATAAAATCTGTGAAAGTGACTATTTGTTTGACTTTATTTGCAAGACGCTACGTCTTTATTGCGCTTTTAGTTTTTATTTGCGTTTATTTTAGGTTTTATTAGTATTTAGATAGTTGTTTATGTCCATAGCGATACTATAATACCATTATGTGAGGTTTTTAGCTCTGTCACCTTGACATGTCATAATAATGAGATCTAAAGGTAGCCATTGCCATTGGTTGGATTGGCGGTCATTTTTTGCTTCAGTCTAGTCGTTTAACTGTGGCGTCACTTCAAATGTTTTAAGCAGCCAACCAACTCTGGTATGGCGATTCGACACTCGCGATCAAATTTTGAACGCTCTTCAGTTCAACTGACGCGCCAAAATGACCGTCCATGGCCACCTTAAGAAACTTCATATTTCAAGAATCTATTGATTCATAAACAATAATCTATTGTACTTTCTACTTTAGTGGCTCTACATCTATCTGTAGTCTGGTGCAAACTAAAATAATACTTCTATCAGATGAGCACAAAAATATTCACATGAAGAAATTAAATTTTAAAATTATTACGTTTCTGCGAACGAACGCTATGTGGAAAGATTTTGTCCTTGAGATGCGAAGCCTTGTATGGCAATATTATCATAATAATAATATCATTATAATTTTTGTTGAAATCTAAGTTAGAAGACAGATATTTGGAAAATGTCGGAGAAATATTTCATGCCTGGATTTAAAAAAAGGTTTTCAAATCAACCTGCCCGAGACCAAGACCTTTTTTTGTGAAAACCATACGTTCTAACATTTTTCTTTCTAAACTTGCCTTTGGGTTTTAAACAAAAATGTATTTAACACTCTGGATAACAATCGACTCGATTGTTGCTCTTGTGGTTCTTGACCCTGACTGCTAAGCCGGAGGTCGTGTGGTTGATTCCCACCCAATATAAATATTTGTGTGATGAAATTTTTAACCTGTAATTACATTATTTTCTTCTTAAATGCACCTGCCGGATTATCTCTGCTGCCCCCTAGTTTGACTGGGAGAAAATGCCTTAGGCATAAAGTCCGCCACTGTACATGTGTGTTTAAAGAATAAGTAAATAAATTGGCATAGCTGTTTAATTTTTATCAGGGTGTATTTTTGTTATTTATCGCATCAGTTTCCTTTTATCAAAGTAGGCCCTGTCCTATAATCAGACGGGAGTATGAGTTATCCTCAAATAAGTGTATCGCCAATTGCTTCACAGTAGCACAAAGATAGACTCATAAAAGTTTAACCCAATCAACGTAACACGCCAATAAAATCTGTGTACATTACAATACACTTGTCTATCGTTTATGACGTTGTAAACAAGATGGCGGCCGCGCTGTTGCCAAACCGTTTGATTGAAGACATGCCAAGGGAAGTCGTTTCAAAGAATTATGACGGCGATGAGCTGAACTGAGAATGTTTGGATTTTCTTGTCCGAAGGTGACAGAGTTCGTTCTGTTAGTGTTTATAAACGTGTTGTGAATCAGTTTTGTTTTTACGTGCTGTGTGCTTTTACTTACGAATATCTTGTGCAGCACTTGTGTATAATTGTTGTTTGGGTTTGATGTAATATGTATATGGCTATACCTCTCAAAGACCGCCAAGGACCGCCATTATTTATGTCAACTATCCGTCAAGCACATCTGACCCCGGTCACAATAACTGTTATATATTGTGTTTCTATATACATTAGAGAACACTATTTACAAATAGAGTTTTAAATCGGTCTGGGTTTGGTGGCTCACTGACGCTGACTTGTTTACTGGCACATTTTGTGCCGCTGGGGCTCTGTATAAGAATCCTTTGCCAATTAAATGCTTAGACTTGTGACGACTATTTAGAATACCAAAACATAAAGTACTTAAAAATCGGCGAACGAGGTTACTAGAGAGTAGTAGAGATAACTATTTATCAATATTTATTCTGTTTTCAATAAAATGCAAATCAGCAAGAAATTGCAATTAAAAGCAAAACACTTTTTGTTCATGCCAATCGATCCTGATTCTAATAAATTCTGATCAGATTTTTTTCCAAATCCAACCCAGATTGGAGTACTAAAAACTTCAAACTCGTGCCAGACGTTTCTATATTAAAATACACTTACACATAACGAAGAACATCTTCACAGCATAAACCACAACCTCTAGAGGTTATTCCAAAATCTGTTTAACCTTTATCCCAAGTTCGATCGCTCATCATCAGCGGATGCTATCCGTTTATTTTCCCAACAAATCTGCATATAAATGGGATTCGAATGGTAGACTGACAGAGGTCTCCAGCGGTCGGTAATCGGTTCGGATAACGGCCAATAAAGCCCTTCGATTTCAAGGTTAACGAGTTGCTCTTTGTTGTCGAAAATCGATCTAAATATTTGATTGCGAGGATCACGATTTCTAAAAATTGGAGATCCGTTTATTAAGATTATAAAGAGCCCATATTTTTGACTGGGTGTGATTTTTTTTTTTGGTGAGTGGGAAATCGTCCAATGACTGCTCCCGTCCTGGGTGCGGCGGGAGGACGTGTCAGACTCTTACTGACTAAAACCCACTCATGTTCCTTCGATTGCCCTTTATGTTCCAGGGTCACGGTAACTATTATAAACATTCTGCAACCCCGGCAGGCGTTGGCCCTGTTGGGCCCCTTCTTGTGCTGACTCCTTCTCTTTGAGGCGCGCGTGGAACAAAACGCGCCGTCTACGCGGTCCTGGTAATAGCCGGGCGGCGAGCTACCCATCGCTCGCCATCCGCAGAACCGCGCCTACGGTGGCCGGTAGTCGTCTTGCGACTCTCGACGTCTTCGCCTGGGTCTTAGTCCGGGGCGAGAGGCTCGTCGTTGCCTCTCGCGCGCCGCCGCTTCCTTCACTAGCATAACTGCTTCGCAGAAGGAGGCGACGGCATCCTATTCCGTCTCGCCCCGAAGCATGGCCTGAACCAGCGCCGGGCGCGAGAGGTCACCGCCGCCGATCGCCTCTACGAGGACACGTCGATGCTCTGCCCATGCGCGGCAAACCTCAACTGTGTGCTCGACCGTGTCCTCCAGGCGATGACTGGCGGTGATCGTGAGAGCGTTCCAATTAAAGAAAGTTATTTTCTTTTTTTAAGCATTGTTTCATACTAAGACCAAGGTCAGGCTTATTTAATTTGAGTATTGACTCGCTGGCTTGATTGTTAATCTCTTGTGATGTAACTTCATCTAGCGTAACACAGTAACTTATGAAGTTATTAACATAAGATTAACATACTCCAGACTCAAAACAAATATGGTTCATAAACTTAACCAAATTCAAGTGCATATTTCTTTTGCCATTTCATTAAGAAAAGGACAGAAAATAAAATAAAGACACTCCATAGATAATTTAAACGCGATTAAAAACGTGGCCACTAAAAATACTCTATTTACTTCAGGCGCTTTCTATTTTGACAGGACTAAAGAAACAAGTATCTCTATCTTTATTACAGGCAACACAAATCGACCGGCAGAAAAAAAGCCACCGACTTTTGAAATTTTAGTACACCATTATTATAATGGTAGGATATAATGGGGATTCTTATGATCCTTATATTATGGCAAATAAATGGATTTGATTATAGTTATCTCTTAGGCTGAGGCTACAGTAGGCAGCGATTTGCGATGCGACTGGAAGAGCGAAACGAGATAAACGTGGAATGGCTATATTATAAGCGAAAATCTGACGTATATTCGATTCAATTTCGCTGATACGTCGATGTAGCCGGTGCCGCGATTACAGTAATGTAGTTCCTGTCGCAGAAATAATCAAAGATCGCTAGTAATATTTGATGAACGGTGTAGCCATTTAGTGAGAATCCATGTATTTGTTTCAATCGCTTGTGCGTCGCAGTTCGCGTCGCAGCCTAGTGTAGCCTCAGCCTTAGTCTTGCCTTTGTCTTGTGTCCTTGTCGTTGGAGCTTATGTTGTGTGTCGGTTTTCACAGTGTTGAGTGATTTCATGTTGCACTGCGGACGTTTGTCTCTTAGGCGATTATCACAGTGCAACAAATCACGCTGCATGTTGCGTGTCAACGCATCTACGCGTGTACTTGCGGGGTTGCAAATCTGCATCATCGTGCGGGTTTTATACGCACTCACGCGCGTAGTTGCGTTTTGTAGATTCACGCGTCTCTGGTTAATTTCATTCCAAATATTAATTAAATTATAATACTCAAACGTCACATTAAGACGTTTTTAAATCTGTCGCTGTCTTTGTCACTCTAGAGGAATAAAAAAGGACAGCAACAGATTTGAGAGCGTCTTAAAATTAAATGACGCTTGAGTGTTCAAGTATCTACTTGAATACCATTTAGATTTGTTTCGAGAATAGATACCACAGTAGATCTTAATTCAATCAAACATATTAGAAACTACATTTTCATCTAGACCAATACAATAGTAGTTAGGTACTCAGGCTAAGTGAATGTAATTTGTGAATGGATTACGATCATTGAAGAAATTGAACTAGTAAAATAATATAGCCTTATTTATTCATTAATCGCATTAAGAGGTTTTAGGTTTTATTTATTTAGTTTAAGACAGTTTTCGTATAAATTTTTTATATATAAAATAGTAAACTGACTGACTTATTGACTGACTGTTGATATATCAACACACAGCCTAAACCGCTGGTCCTAGAGACATAAAACTTTGCAGGGTGTGTTCTTTGTAAAGAGTAAGTAACGACTAAGAAAGGGTTTTTGACATCGACGCGTGCGAAGCTGGAAGCAAAAACTAGTATTTAAAATACGCATAAGTATTGAAGCATCTTCTTCTCACTCCCTTACTCCATACATCCGTCTCTTTCGCTCACTTTTACATTCCGTTTCCTACATTTTTTTTTTTTGAACATTTCCGCAGACTAAAAAGAGCGCGGACCCCCAGTCCGCGCTCTTTTTTACATTAATAAAGTTGTTTACAATAGGTTTCTTTTAAATTACATTACATCGTCTTGTCCTCACATAACTGTACTTAGCCTAGTCAAACTATAACTAAAGTAATAACTACGTGAGTCCACCGCTTAATATATATATGTGTACTTAATATTTTTTTTTTCTATATATTGTTTTTTTTTTTTTTTTTATTGTTATGTTTTGCTTACAAGACTAGTGTTACATATTTTTTTACTTGTAGCGTGTTGTTTATAGTAGTTCGGAACTACCATTTTTTTTTTTTTTTTTAACAAGACGTCACTTACATTTAATAATGGGTATAGTAAACTATTGAGTGCCACTGACCACGGAAGCACAACCGCGTAGCTGCATGTGAGCATGCACCTAGGCAGCCACGCCCCGCGGGCGGCGACATTTTTTTTTTTTCTTATTTACTATTACACTTTAAGTTACGGAATTTTGGGACTTAGGGACAGTTCTGGGTTTAGGGATCAGGTATGGGCTCATTTCCCGCTAGCGACCAGGGATTTAGCTAGCGCTAGAAGGGCGCTCACGACAGTGGCGTCTCGATGCTGCATGGCCGTCTTAAGATTGTATTCGACGACCGTTTTGGTTGGCGCATCCATCGCTTTCTTCATTAAGCGGCCGATGGCATCGTCGGCGTCATCGGTGTAGTAGACGCAGCTGACCATATGTCTCGACACCGCCACTACCGCGTGGGAGACACTGTCGTGGATGTGGAGCCTCCTGGACTTGGTGTTCACGAGGACGACGCTGTCGCAAGTCAACCCCTGGGCCTCGTGAATGGTTAGAGTGCGCGACCCTTCACCGGACCCGTACCCCTGGCTGATCAGAGAGGATTTCTCCTCCTGCGTGTGGGCCAAGAATAGGGTGTTTTGTGCGGTGGTCGGTATTTGCGCTCCCGTATAACCCTTCACTTTCAGGGAGTGTACCTGCGACAGCGAGGTTTTTGAGGAGTATATACCGGAGTATATCTCGCTGAGTGCAAAGGCCACGTCCATCGGGTGTCGGTGTGTGCAGAGCAGCTCCTGGGTGATGCCAGCCACCATGTTTGGACGCGTATACCTTAACTCGAAAAGGTTCTCTCTGTCCAAAAATGGTAGCTGATTCACGTCTCCGATAAGGACTACCTCGCTTGCACCAGACAACTTTACTGCCATGACTATAGCCCCAAAGTGGTTCATCAGAGCCTCGTCTACCGTCAAGCGGTGACATTGGTCTTTCGGCTTGAACCCGTTGGCTAAGATTGAGGCCATAGTGCGCACCTTTGTCTTTGACTGATCTCCCAAGCGGTACGCAAGCTTTTCTCTGAGATCTTTGGCAGCTTCAGTTGTTGTAGTGGCCACGACGTCCCTCTTCTCGTCGAAGTGTTCCACCACCCAGGTTGTTTTGCCGCAGCCCGGCACCCCGTTTATCCACCTGATATTGGGTACCGCCCAAGCTTCCATCGACGCTGAGGTGTCTGAGGACCCAGAGACAGACTGTGCCATTTCCAGGATCCTGTCCTCCAGCATGATTTTGGTGCATTTAGCGGTAACCACTATCGGGTCGTCGTGTGGCACTTGAAATTTTAGTTTGCCCGTTCGCTCCGTTTCCTCTTTGTTCAGAGCCACGAAACCAGACTTTGCGCTATAGGCCGCCATGTACGATCCCGTCATTTCTCCTGCGATGACTTGAGATGTGGCGTTGTCGTACACAGCTGCCCCTGCTTCCTCGAGCAGTACTCTCAGCAGACCCTCTGTTTTTCGCTGGAAGGTCAGCATGATTTTGCTGCAGGTTCTGAGGTTTACCTCTTTAGTGGCCCTCACAACTGCTACGTACTCGAGGAAAGCGCTCTTGACGTGGTCCGTGGTGCCCGAACTCTCTGCGAGGATCGGTGGGCTGACTTGCCCCTTGTCGGCTCTTGTCGGCTTAGGCTTCTGCGGTTCGGGATCTTTGGGCTTCTTTCGGAAAAACCGCTCCACTGCCGATTCCTGTTTCGCCGATGGTGATGCGCGGCTAGTGGACGGGAGCAGAGCGCTGAGGAACGTGCCAATCGCTTTTAGGCGGTTACGCGCGCGAGCGCGATCCTCTTTGCTGGCGGTTTTGCTCTGCTCTTTTACGGCTTTTTCGGCGGCTGCCTTTTGCTGGGCTCTTTCGGACCCGCTTTGCGTGGTCGGACTTTTCGTGGGGCTCCTCGCGCTGGCTGTTGGATTTCCGGGGGCTTTGAGGAAACTCAAGGTTTCCCCTCTGTCCTCGTACACGACCACCTCATGGTGTTCTGAGGCTTTTAAACAGCCGAAGCGGTCTGCGACGTCTCCTTTTTCCCATCCGACCGCCATTGCGTCAACACTTATGGTGCGGGCCGTGACTGGCGTGTCTTCTCCTACGTCTCTGATCTTTTGCAGCAGTGAGCACGCCTGGGAGAATGGAGTCTCCTCTCTCCACTCGAGAAGTGCGATCGTCTTTGCTTTGAATCGCAGTAATCGGCAAAGGTGAGAGGCTATTTCCATTTGAGGCAGTGCATGGTACTTGCTGCCTCGCATCGTGGTCTTAGTGGTGCTGCTATTGATCAGAGCCGCAAGGCCTGGTGAGATGGTTATGCGAGCTCCAGCTCGACTCGAACCTATGCAGAAACTTATGCCCAGTTTTTCGGCATCTCTGTTCATGAACAGGGCGACACCTCGCAATCTTATGCCAGGCACTCCGTCTCCTCCGAGTGCCAAGAACTGTGAGATGGGCATGGTGCTTGGAGCAGACTGTTGGCTAGGGGCTGGTCTTGGTGCTTGCACTGGTTGTGGGTTGGTGTTTGGAGGTGTCATGATTTGTGTAGTTGTTGGTTGTGTGGTTTCCGGTTCTGTAGCTGTGGTGCGAGTGGTTGTTGTTTGTGTGGTTGTCGGTTGAGTGGTTATGGTTTCTGTGGTTGTGTTTTGTGTTGTGGTTGTTAAAGTGGAGGTGGCTGAGGTGGTTGCAGATGTTGATCTGTCACGGTTTTGCGGAGTGGCGTCCGTTTTGTTGGCTTCCGCTGCGACTACGGCTACCTTGCTCGCGAACGCAAGGAATGGTTTTCGTTTCCTACATTATATAATACTAGCTTTTGCCCGCGACTTCGTCCGCGTGGAATAAAAGTTCCCGTTCCCGGGGGATTTCCGGGATGAAAACTACCCTATTTCCTTTCTCGGGTCCCAGACTAAAAGTCTGTACTAAATTTCATTCAAATCGATTTAGTGGTTTAGTGTTGAATGACAGCCAGAGTTACTTTTGCATTTACAATATTAGTAGGGATAATACGCCTGTCATATTGCCTCTGTACTGATCTGTGGTATCTCGTAGATAGTGCCTAAGGCATAAAGTCCGTCTTATTACATACATTTGTGCATGAAATGTAAATAAGTAAATAGGTACTTAAAAAGTGCCCGACTTTTTCCCAACTATGTAAAAGTGGGCTTTACCGACTTTCTGAAAAAATTTGGTAAGCCTTTTTCAGTTACATTTGTGTATGAAGTTTAAATAAGTAAATACTTTAAAAGTGCCCAGCTTTTTTCCAACTATATGTGAGAGTCGGCTATACCAACTGTCAGAAAAATTTTGGTAAGCCATTTTTAGTTATTCGTCGATGTCTGAAGAAGGTTTTTATAAAGAGAATATGGATAAGTCAACCAGATATTTTAAAATTTATAACATTGTTTGAAAGGCAATGTCTATTGGGGTCAACTAGTGTCAGATAAATGTATGTCTTTGCATTTGTCCATATCACATAAACAGTGATATTTGAATAACGATATTTCAGCTGAAAAATATGAGAATTTACTAACAAATAAAAAATGTTTATCGGATACAGCGGTCGTAGATGGATTTAAAAGTAACCTATTACACTCGGAGTTTAAACTTGCTTCATACCGAATGTCATCAAAATTGATTTAACGGCATAGTCGTGAAAGCGTAACAGATAGACATACAGGTAGACAGAGTTACTTGGGCAGTTACAATAATAATAACATGAGAAAGATCTCGCTAGGTAGATGGATCAAGGGTCTGATGCAGAAACGGTAAGTCCGGAAACGTCGCGCATTGTCCGGAGGTTCCTCTCTCTGGAGTCTTGACCACCGGTAGCTTGGACCCTGTTCCCGATGCCAGTGGGCTACCACACATTTTTTTTTCATATTTCTGAATTATAACCTTATTTTAACATAATACAATTTTAACAACATAATATAACTCCACTTGGTTATTTTAAATCAATAAAAATTGTAGGCTACACTGATTGTGACCCTCTTGCAGCTAAGCTACGATGGAACTTGTGTTATAGGTGGCATAAATTCTACAGAATTGGTAGAAATATAAAATCTAAATCAAAAACAAAACATTTATTTTACCTAAACCATTTACAGGCACTACAAATCGTCAGAGTCTGTCAGTTAATCACAAAGAAACTTGAAGCTCTGTTGTTTATTCCACAAAATAAATGTTGATCTCTACGGAGAAGAACATGCAAGAAACTCTATGGACACTCTTTTTAAAATATTGAGTTTTACAAAATGTTGGTTACATTAATCGTCTTGCTTTTATATGTGAAAACAATGAAACTAAGGCCCGTATTAATAGACGTCACTCAATTCTGAGACGCTCTCAAGTCTCTTGCTGTCCTTGTCATTCTAAAGGGAAAAAAATAAGGACAGCAATAAACTTGAGAGCGTCTCAGAATTGAGTGTCGTCTATTAATACGGGCCTATGAAGCATAAATATGCTATGATGCTATAATGTATAAATTAACTATCCGCCTGAAACCACATTACAAATATTTGGTAGGTACAAAACGGTTTTGATGAATTTTGTTTTGTTTCAACCGACAACCCACAAAATTCATGAGAATTGGCCGCTAATTAAAGATCATGTATTTCCCGGTTGACCGGGAAACTGTATACGGTATTCCGGTTGAATCATTTATAGAAATGGTTCAGTATAATGTTGATAACATTCAACTACAGTTGATTGTATTGGAACCCAGAAGGGTCTCAAATGATAATGACAATACGAAAAGACGACTGTTTTGTTCATAAAATTTTATGCTTCGTAGACCTTAGTAGGTGTTTCGGCTGAGTTTCACCCGCTGGGGTCGAAAAAGGACTTTCATTATTATCACTAATATTTTGAAAGGTATTTTAAACGATAGGTTATTTTGTAAGGTCAGATGGAAAAACGTTTTCACTCCTATTGTACAAAATAAAGTTAAATAAATCGTAATTAATTAATTTTGTACGGTGAGAATGAAAATGTGTTTGCTACTGACAATACAAGGTTAGCTGCCGCCCGAATAATCCCTCAAAAGTATTAGTAATACAAAGATCTTGTTTCGGCCAGAACAGGCGAAACTCAGCGGTCGAATCACTTTCGCCCTTCGTAGGCAGATAAGTGTTTCTATTCTTTCTTATCCTTGAACGTTGTTTTCTGAGAGAATATTTTTATTCGATATTGGTTTTTTCCTTCACAATATGTAAATGGCGAAAGAAATAACTCACGATAGCGAAACTGTATGTTTAGTGCAAATAAAAAACTCAGCAACTCTACATAAAAAACACTGAATCATTTTCTGTTATTAATAAAAACCTGTTATTCACAGTGAAATCTGTAATTTTCCAAAAGCCAGCTGAAACAGTCGTCTCGCAAATCAACGGAGATAAAGATGAACAAAATAATAAGAGATGGATTGTGTGAAGATTTAATATTTTGTTTTTGAAAACATTGTTTGGGTAAAGCTGCTCTGTTCTTCTCGTCTTTAAAATTAACGCGAATTTGAAAAAGAGTTTTCTATCGAGAAACAAGGAGAGTTACGGAAGGTTTACTAGTTCTCGTAGTTTCTAGGTATTTTGTGTTTTTGCATTGATAATGGAATTTCTATTTTGTACTTTTTTACTTAGCAAGCTTCTGTCAGCAATTTCTTCTGCTATGTCCTTCATCCATAAGAAGTTTATATTTTGTTTTGGTTTCAGTTTTTTAAGGCATGTTCAAGACAAGTTATAGTGAGATTAACACTTACCAATTTTATTAATTTGTACAAATTAACTAAATTAGTGAAGTACCTGTTTTTAATTTAAAATTAAAGCCTTTTTTGATTGCATAATCATGAATATTAAATGATACATATTCCTAAGTAACCATTTTTTCAGTCTCTCTGTTTGTTCCCAGTAATTTCCGAAACGGTTAGATCGATTTTGTTGGGCCTTCATAGGCAAATTGCTGATGTTATAAAAAAACTTAATGCGGAATGCAGAATTTAACTGCGGGTGATACCGCGTAGGACAGCTGATATTCTTACATTTACAGCGTGTAGTGTTCAATTCTCATCACATAAAAATAGTAGGTACCTCTTTTTGACTAATTGTCTCAAAATTTAATAAATTGTTTACATGCGCGCTATGTACCCATGGAAAGAAAGACTAAACATATCTACTTTATTCTCTTATCATAGTTGAGTGACAAGCCCCCCTAGACAAGTGGCATTGTAGAATAGATAGTGAAAACGAATAGATTGCCAAATGTATGGAGATGTCAAATTGTTTAGCGAAAACTTGTGTCAATTCAATGACGGGCCTGTTGGTCTAGTGGTTAGTGACCCTGACTGCTAAGCCGGAGGTCGTGGGTTCGATTCCCACCCAGGACAAACTTTGTGTGATGAGCATGATTGTTTGTTCTGTGTCTGGGTGTAATTTATCTATAACATGTATGTATGTATAAATGATTTAAGTATGTGTATCTGTTGTTTGGTTACCATAGTACAAGCTCTGCTTAGTTTGGGATCAGATAACCGTGTGTGAGTTGTCTCAGGTTTTTTTTTTAATTCCATACATTTGACAATCTATTCGTTTTCGTTTTCTATTCTATTCTACAATGCCACTTGTCTAGGCCCCAAGATGTGTAACAGCGAGCGCAAAGGTGTCCTTTTTAAGACTGAGAGCTTTATTAATTGCTACATTGACATTATAACCGTTTTGTTTACAATTTATATTATTTCATTATTGTGAGCATAATATTATTGCGTCCTTCAATTCGTCCCTCGTTTAACCAAACATGGTGTGTAAGAAAAAGATTATAAATACATAATTCCTTTGATGTATTCGTTTGTACAAGCAATGATAACGTAAAAAATATCAAATGAATCATCGTCTTTGCCGCACGTGTTTTTGCCTACAAAATAAAACTGTTAGTAATCCATCAATAAAAATTGGAATGAAGCCAATGCAATAATATTTAACACATTCTTGATTTATTGCATTGCACTCAGTACATTCTCACATCTCTTTTATTTATCAATATTTCTCATTTTCCGTAATCCAATGTTCTTTGAAATTTGATTGGTCAATGAGGTGTACACCTAAGCTTCTATCATCGTCATATTTTAACCAATTTACATTGAACCTTAATATGTTATTATATTTAATTATATCCATAAGTAGTAAGTCGGATGTATTCAAGAGACAAGTGCATAGGCATCTTTTGGGTAAGTTCGCTTCATCGTAGGCCCCGTCCGCCCTCGGGCTAGTCTGGGACCAAGAGCAAGCCCAAAAGTAATTTAAAAAAAAGTTTTACTTGTGAATCATCAATTCTTAAAAGTCCGTTTCAAAATGTATTAAATAAGTTTTTAAAACTGAGTTTAGTCAGACGCCAGAAATAGGTCTCCTTGTAAAGTCTGGACGCAATTTTTGTAACTCATTCCATAAAAATCTTCTAAACTTTTACAACATTTTTTCTTTTCTAATACTTGAAAAGAAAAAAAGTCTTGTATAAAATCGATCAAGTCGTTTAAAAGTCACCAAGGAATATAGGCATATATTGACCGACTTAAAGGGCTGGGTCTCAATTCAAATTGTATTTTATTTTTATGTATGAGTATACTGATTCCACTGATTTATAATGCAACTAATGCGATTATTTCTTGTGACTATTAGAATTCATTCCAATATTCCAAATGCAAAAGTAACTCTGTCTGTCTCGCTTTCACGGCGAACCGTTTAAAATGGTACAAACATAGTCCATTGCTATGTCCCAAGATACCCACGGGAACGGGAACAACGCCGTTGAATCCGTGGGGGACGGTTTAACATAGTTTAGCCTAATAGTTTTCATTTAATGTACAATCAACATAATGGAATCATCACTATAAGCTGAAATCATGACCCACCATAGACTTATTTTCCTACAGACATTCAAATACAATTAGGTCGACAATCGTGTAAACATGTAATAAAAATGTTACACGTCTAGTCTTATTATTTTGACAGCTTCAAACGATTTGTCGTCGAAATGGGTCATGATTTAATTTTGTTGGTAGTACATGTTGGATTTTTTGAAGTGAAAACTTCTTTAGCGGCGTTGAGCACTTTTTCTGTAATGGGTATAAAATCTTAAACTCGCGTCAGGACACGTGACCTGATCGAAAAAGCGTAGGACGGATGGATAGTAGACAGCTATAATCAAGTTTTCACTTCTGCCGGCACTCCCGGAGTGCAACCCGTCTTTTTTTTTCAGTTTACGTTTTTTACTACATCCATTTTCACCACATAACCTCAGCTTTACCATTTATTTGCCAATTTGCTTGATTACAAGTCTGTCACGTAATCTCTTGATTCATTAAGGAGGATTTCATTGAGGAAGGGAATATCATTAGGCCCTTAATGTTTGTGATAAGAAACAGTGTCGAGATTCTCTTGATTAGGCCTTATTAGGTTTATCGTACGTGCTGATAGCTATATGTAGGTGAACCAAAATAGTAGGAGCGAATTTGGGATACAGGAGAAAGCAAGAATATGAGATACTATCTGTCCCTCGCGGTTTCATCCGCGTTACGCTGTTTTCGATTACTGCTCCGCACTTGTAGGTCATAGCGTGATGTTATAAATGTAGCGCCTTACTAATAAACGCTGCATAAAGTTATGATAGGTTTATACGTCAAAAAATGTATGGTTACACAGGCTTTATTCATTGCATAACTTTACACAGTGATTATTAGTAAGGGCAGTAGCTTATATCTTATTCTGATGTATAAGCAATGGTGATGATTCTTTTGTTCACAAACTTAACCAAATTTAAGTTAAATGCATCTTTCTCTTTCCATTTCTTAAAGAAAAGGACAGAAGATACATTTTAGTTTAATCCTGTCAAATTAGACAGCGCCTGAAGAAAATTGACGTACATATATTTAGACGCCATGTTTTTAAATCGCGTCTAAATTATCTAAGGAGTGTCTAAATTTGACAGGACTTAACTAATATTTTATCTTCTGTCCTTTTCTTAATCAAATGGGAAGAGAAAGATGCACTTAACATAAATTTACGTTAGTTTGTGAATAAGAGAATCGGCACCATTATCACTGTTAAGATTTATAAAAATCCGTTCAGTATTTTTTTAAAGGGTAACAAACATCCACACACACCCCCTGACACACACACACATACTAATTTTCACATTTATAATATTAGTAAAATGGAGATACATTGGTTTCTACATATTTATGTAATTAAGGTACACAAATAAATACATTCACATAGTCAACAATGTATGAATGTTATAAACTAGTTAATCGAATGGTCAATTTTACTGATTAAAAACATAGAATGTATATTTGTAAGCTCACCTCAATTGCTACAAGGGAGACCCGAGAAAGGACATAGGATTAGTTTTCATCCCGGAAATCCCCTGGGAATGCAGACGAAGTCGCGGGCAAAAGCTAGTATAATATAATTTTATAAATTCCTTTGAAAAATCAACAGTCAGTTTACCACTTATGCCCATTTCATACGAGGGCAGAACAGTGAGGCAGAACAGTGGGCAGGACAGTACTGTTCTGTGCGTTCAAACAGTAGCAGTACTGTACTGCCCACTGTTCTGCCTCACTGTTCTGCCGCCTCGTGTGAAATGGGCATTACTGTTGATATATCAACGCATAGCCTAAACCACTGGTCCTGGTGTGAAGAGTAGGTATCTATCCACTAACCTAATATCCACTAACAAAGGATTTTTGGAAATTCCAACTTTTAAGAAATAAAAAAAGGATAGAAATTTCGACATCCACGCGGGCAAAGCCACGGGTAGAAGCTATTTAGATACCTATAGTAATGTCACAAAAAGTAAGTGAAGCTACTTCTTAAAAAATAAGAGTTTGTTAAAAAAATATACAGGCATATGTTTTGACTACCACACGGACAAAATCACGGGCAAAAGCTGGTAATTTATTAGAGAATGTAAGTAATTAAAGACAAATACCAACGGATAGTACACACATTTCTAACAGTTATTGCTCTAAAGTTAATTACGCGCACGCAAATTACGACCTTGACATTAATTAATTCGAACCAATTTTGGCTCTATTCTCCTTTTCCTTTTGAACTTAGTATAATATTAAAATACAAACTATTTGCCTTTGGCAGCGAACACTAATTTACTTCTAGAGATTCCAAAGGGTACTAATTTGAATAGTATTCCTTATATTTATTTGCTGTGTATGTTTTGATTTACCAATTACTAAAAATATTTATATATCTGCCTAGTCTACTTCAGAATTTTCCAATATCGTATGTGTGTTTACAAAAAGATAAATCTCACCTATCTACTTTAACTAGTCGATACTAATATTATAAATGGGAAAGTGTGTCTGCCTGTCTGTCTGTCTGTATGTTTGTCTTTCTTTCACGGCAAAACGGAGCGACGAATTGACGTGATTTTTTAACTGGTAATAGTTAAAGGGATGGAGAGTAACATAGGCTACTTTTTGTCTTTTTCTAACGCGAGCGAAGCCGCGGGCAAAAGCTAGTTATATAATATTTAACGTTAATATCCTTTTATGTTTACGATACCTAATTATTAATAACACACAAAAAAACAGTTTAAACTCTGGTTTATTCCAATACTAAAACAACTTGCGTAAGTTTCATCTTCTTTCTGTTAAAAATGTTTTTTTTTTTTGTAAATTGAACTCCTAACGGTGTAAAACATTGGATGCAAGATTGTGTCAAAATACACGAGCAAAACCGTAGTAACCAACCAGTAATTTATAAGTTTACTAGCTTCTGCCCGCGGCTTCGCTCGCGTTAGAAAGAGACAAAAAGTAGCCTATGTTACTCTCCATCTCTTCAACTATCTCCACTTAAAAAATCACGTCAATCCGTCGCTCCGTTTTGCCGTGAAAGAAAGACAAACAGACAGACAGACAGACAGTCAGACAGACAGACAGACACACTTTCCCATTTATATTATTAGTATGGATTATGTAATTTAGCCTAAGTTTAAGGATCAATGTAAGTTTGTGGGATTAAATCCTCTGAAACCTCTTGTTAATTTCTAACAAGTTTACCATAATATTGTGTCGATCATAAACTAGTCCATGTTTATATTTTAGGATCTCCAAAAAATAATAAACACAAAATGTTGATAATTGACAATAGAAAGTAATTAATACATGTATAAAACAAAGATGCTTTCGCTGTCTGTACCAATGTATGCTTAAACCTTTAAATATTCTGATGCGGTCTTATTTTAATCGATATATTGGCTCAAGAGGTTTACATTGAAATAAAACACCTTCTCTGCCAGATATCACCACTTTATTCCTCACAATTTATACTGTTCAACTTCACAATTCAAACTATTACTCTCACAGATTATTCGGACAACTGTACTCTTCGACCGCCAACCAACGACTGACTAAACAGCATTTTTTTAATTAACTGACGTTTCCTCACTCCACCCAGAAATAACGGCGTTACGTCACAACCGTTATTTCAAGTGTTGCAAGTGTAAAATTACAATCACTTAACATTAAAGATTATTTTCGATTCTAACGATGTTACCATATTAAATAATAAATATCGCGAGTTTTAATTAATTTTTATATTATGTAATCAAAGCAATCACAACAATATTTATAATACAAGCATAATATAGTAGGCCTTTTTAAGTTTTATAACACTCGTGCGAAGCTGGTTAGGGTCAGAAAATGCATAAAAAAACAATAAATAAATATAACGGGGGCTCTCTCCTACGGGAGGTTAAACAAACGCACTGGTTCGAGGTATAACAGTATATAATCAGTAAACACACGATACAGTACAGTCACAATATGTACAATAAAACTTATGGCGGTAAGATGGCGTCGGTCGCGCGATCGCAGATCGTGCGCAGCCTACTCTTAACTCTATGCCTCGCGGGTGCCGACTGGCCTGCGTCGCGGCGGCGGGCCGCGGGGAGGGGCGAGAGCGGGGTAACCTTGTCGCTACGGCGACGGCGCAGCGCGGGCGCAATGCAAATGCTACATAAATAAATATCCCTGGACAACTCACACACCAATAAAACAATTTTGTAAATATATTGAAAGTTGTAAAAGGACAGTTCTCATAAACTGTTTCTTCCTTACAGTGTAACGAATATATTCCTGGTGAACCTGTCGGCGGCCGACCTGCTGGTGACGGGCATCTGCATGCCCATCCAGCTCAGCAAGGCCATCACCCTCGTCTGGTTTTACGGGGAGACCGTCTGCAAGATCGTCAATTATATTCAAGGTACATTGTCATCCAAAATATTTTATTATTATGTTCTTATTTTTTGTTTGTTTTGGTTTTTATTGACAGGTTATGTTGGTCTAGTGGTTACTTATCCTGGCTGCTTATCCGGAGGTCGCAGGTTCGATTCTCGCTCAGGACAAACTTTGTGTAAAGAGCATGATTGCTTGTTCTGTGTCTGGAAGCATTTTTTCTGTTATATGTTTGTATTTATAAATTAGGTAACTATGTATACCTGTTGTCCGGTTACCATAACACAAGCTTTGCTTAGTTTGGGATCAGATGGCGTTGTATGAGTTGTTCGAAGATATTTGTTTGTTCCGTACCTATGTAAGTAAGTGATTGGAAAACGTATAATCGATGCGAGCTTTCTCAATGTCACTTGTTATCAGAATAATAAATTGGTTAAAAGTTATAAGGAAACACATTTACCGGGTGGAATTTTTTATGGGGCCTGGAAGAAAACTACTTTAAATCGTTAAAATTGATAATTTTACTTAAAGGAAACATTCCTTACTTTTTAAAAATAAACAAAACTACATACGTATCCTTCGAACCACAACGTTCAATGTATGGAGTTTACTAAATGTGACGAATTTACTTTGTGGCGAATGTACAAATAACCCTTTCATTCGCCATCGGTTAATTAAAGATCATAGTCTAAATAGGGCATTTGAAAATGGTAAGAAGATACTAAGCAATAAATACACAGTTTACCCCCGTTTAAGGTACTAAAATAATATATTTTATTTACAACATACCTCGAAACCAACCCGAGTGTTAGCTTATAGGCCTATTTATAGCCTGGCCACAGTAAGAAATGAGACGAGCGAAAGATAGTGCATAATTAATGAAGGACATTTACCTTGCGAAATGTTAAATGACACTATTAGTTTATGTAGATTCCTAAGAGGATAAACTTACTTTCAGGAATATTTAATATTCTTTTTGTATAGCCTGTGGTCTGGCGAAATGTCAATCTGACAGCTGTCATTATTGTCGGTGTCATATTACTGCCACGCGAAATTCACCCTTATGGTCACTGTCATTTTTTTGTTTTATCTGTGGTATGGTTGTAGTTTACTCAACTGGCCTGGTCGACAAACCATACCAATCGCCAGATGAAGGGATAGGCGTAAAGCTGGTTGGTCTCGTAATGTTTGTTTTATCTACAGAATTTTTCATTATCATTGCCCTAGCCTTTTTTCTAAAATATGTTGGGGTCGGCTTCCAACCTAACCGGTATAAACTCAAAACTTTTTTATTTATATAAACCATTTACAGGTACTTTTGAATCGTCAAGGTGTCAGTCTGTCAGAAAATTGAAGCTATAGTTGCTTCATTTTTCTGAAGTTCAGCTGGATACTAGTGTCTACTGGGCGACACGGTATCTCTTGGTTAAACTGGTCAGACTTTCTGACTTTTGGCTACCAGTAATGGTTGTCCAAGTTCCACGAATGACAACTGCTTAACGAGGCACGTGATCTCAGTGGTGTCCAAGATAAACAATTTTTTTCAACGACGTTATTAAACAGATGAGAAGTTAACTGAAAAGTAGATATAAAAATTGAATAGAACTCTTTCAAAAACAAGTTATTTTCGGATGAGGTTGGTTCTGTTTGATGTTTTGTATTTCCTTCGACTTTTTTATTTCTTGCTTTTACTTCAATTTTTTTCGGCTTGATACTTTGTGTTACCTGTTTTCGTAACTATTTTTCTTTGGTATTTTATTTTTAGTAGGTCCTTTTTGTCATAAAAGCTTTGTCTGTATTTTTTTTTTCTAGAAAAACTTAATATTTCCAAACATAAAGTGCTGATTCAAATTAGTGAGAAGATCTTTTTATGGCCTTCATGTTCATAATAACTATAAGTTTCAAATGTGTAGTAAAACACAAGAACACATTTGCACAACAACAAATTATTGCAGACTCAGCTAACCAGTAAAAATTCAGTGGGTCACCGATCAATCACCCACCTTTTTTTAGTTTCCTGAAAGGCGGATTTCCATTTTTCAATTTACAAGGGTCAAAATTAGAATACCTAATTTCCAATAAAAAAAAAACAATGGTTGAAATCGGACAGCTTAGAAAAACGAATCCCGTCGAAGAACCTCCTATTTTATTTCGCTGGTTAAAAATAATTTGTCTACTATTTTCTGGCAATGAAAACCGTTTTATCTTTATACTTCAAAATGTTTTTTCACAAAATAAAAGAAAGGTCGTTTATCCAGTGATATCGTCACTTATGACCCAAAGAAAGATCCAGAAAGCTTTATATAACTTCCTTTGACTTGTTTTCTTTAAAAATAATGATGCTTATTTGCCAAAAGTAGAGAAAGCCTCCCTAGACAAGTGGCATTGTAGAATAGATAGCATAATACAATAGATTGTCAAATGTATGGAGACGTCAAATTCACGTCATTTGGCAATCTATTCTAATCTTCAGACGACAAATTATAACACGAGATTTCATATTGGTATTTTGCGTTGGCTAGATTTATTAGATGTCACTAGAATAGCTTTTACCTGCTCTGGACCGGCCAACTTAGTACACAAATAACATTCGAACGGCGTTTATTCAATCAGTTATTTAGTGTATCAATTAGTATTACCTTAAAAGTGTATGGTCCCCAACATATTGTAGCTCTTAGTTTATTCTGTGGATAGAAAGAAAGAAAGAATGAAAGAAAACACATTTATTCTGGCCACACACTGACACACAATTAAAAACAAGAACAATAAACGACAAAGCGTACAATATAAAGCCTGTGCGAGGACAGAAAAAGCTCCTACCTCAGCATGGACCTGCGTCAGAGAGTCGCAGCGCGGTATTCTGGCAGGGCCTAAAGTGACGATAGCTCACAATTGTTATGTTAGTTGAATAAATAATAGAACGTGCTATAAAACATATTATTAACTGCCATTTTCTTCACTCGTGTAGTATTAATCTTGTTTGTAAAGTACCTTTTGCCCACGGCTTCAGATAGGAATTTTGGAAATTCCATCTCTGAAGTTGTAAAACGGAAAGTTGGAAGTTTTAATATCCACGCGGGCGAAGCCGGGGGCGTAAACTACTAAAATATAAAACTCACTCACTCACATACATTAAAGTCTGTTACAACCTTGCAAATAACGTTATATCACCCAGATTGATTACTTAATTATTAACAAGATTCACTTCACGTGTATTTTCCCTTAAGTTCAAATGTTCCATTTTCAACTCTCCCTTTTCCTCACCCGACGTAGGGCCCCGCCGTAAAACACGTGTCAGCACTCATTGGTTAACGACCAGTAATTAGAACAGATCTAATGGCTTTCTGGGTTTAACTGTGGCAATTAAATGTCACTTGTTGCTGGGTGAGTCAGCAACTCTACTACTATAGAAGCTCACTCACACATAGGTGATTGGACGTATGTGGAAGTTTAGAAAGGACTCGCGGGGAAAGTTTGACAGTTCTTCGCTACTTTCCGTGTATGTGTTAGTTGGGTTTGTGTGCGTGAGTGATAAAGAGTTCAGAGAAGTTTTTTTGACGGCCCACCGTTGCGCGATTGTATGAAATTGGATATTGTTAGTGCTTCTAGGTGGGCGGAAAATTCGGTAAATTCTGGAATATTCTATTATAATTACTGTATCAAACAACAAGTTCACTTAAATGTAAAAAAAATTTCTGATACTAGATTAAGATCCAAGCTTAAAATAGGTTGTTTTTCTTAAGAACTTAGAAATAGAGCTTTTAAGTTTGCGAAAAGTTCACTTTGCCTCGAGTTAAATGATTAGATTTATATCAAAACCTCAATGTATTTTGTCTTTCCAGGTGCCTTAAAATTATGTTAAACTTAACCAACGGTAAATACTGTATAAATAAGATATTAGACTTGTCGATCAATGAAGACACAGAACGCAATCACAATACCTAACAACTGGAAGTCATGTTCTCATTATTGTTACTCAGATAAGCATTATTGTTTTTCAGATAGCCCATCTATTTAAATACTATTGCAATGTTTGACCGCGACCGTGACCGCAAGTTATTCGCTCCGATATCGCCGAGATACATGATGTAATATTCTTCAAAGTTTAGTATGCCAATCTACGTCAACTTGCTGTTCCACGTTTGTTCTGTTTAAGAGTCTGTTGACGTCAGTTGTCTTTATGAGGGTAGTTACGATCTAACTTCGATAGATTAATAGCAGGTTGTTAATAATAATATTGATTGATTGAACTGACATAAACTATGGAATTATGGATGATAAAAGAAAAATACTTCACTATCATTTTTATTTGTTCAATTTAGTTAAGTTAATTAATTAGTTAATTTATAATAATAATGCACCTACCATGTTATTTCTGCCCCACCCCGGGTTGACTGATAAAAAGAGTACAATGCTGCCTATGTCTGTTTGTGCATGAAGTTTAAATAAATAATTAAATATTTACCATTTCCGTAAAAGCGAGAATACTAACAGTGCTATTCATAACCTATTAATTGTTAATTAATCTACTGTTTAGTATGTAGGTCTTTGAATCGCAACAAAATAATTAACTTGCCAATGCATGTAGCTGGACTTAAAAGTAAATTAACATCGTCCGTTGAAATCTGCACATATTAAAATACATTTATTATTATAAATGAGAAAGTAACCTGATTTCTGATTTGCTCTGAAAAGTTGCTCAAGAAAGGAAATCAGGCATGAAGTCCAATAAAAAATTTGTATAGTAGTTTACGGTATGTGTGACCTAGCAATTGGGAGTAATTCTAGATCTAGCCGCTTAAGTTTTTATGGACCAACAATGTATGAAAATTAGTTGACGTCCTTTGCTTCAAAAAAAGCTTGATAGACGTACCTTATATACCACTTTTTAAATTCGACTGTATGCATTCGCGATAAGCAAAAGCTAGTAACTCGTAACTATCTCCTGTTAGGTCGAAAGGTTTTCCTCTTTTTCCATGACTCAATATTTCAACTGTTCACCTTTATTCTTTGTAGAACTAAAATTGCCATAACCTCACCCCTCTTGTTTCAGGTGTAGCAGTAGCAGCCAGCGTGTTCACAATAACAGCCATGTCAGTTGACAGATGGCTGTCAATATCCCCAGAGCCTCGTCTTCGACCTCCTGGACGCAAGCAGGCTTTACTTCTGCTCTTACTGCTGTGGTGTGCTGCCTTACTGATATTTATCCCACTTCTGATGGTCGCCACAGTAAGAAGAGAACCAGTGCCTATTATATCAAAGGCTTTGCAGAATATATCGGTATGTGTCATTCGTTGGTTGAGTGATATTTGTAAATATGTAAATAATGTTTTAAGGAATATCGTTAAATATATTTTGACTGTTTTACTGTAGAGCCATGTCTCATTCATAATTTTTAGCAATAATTTATTTTTGAGGAAGAATATACAAATGTGTATATGAATGTACAAACTTTAAGGGGGAGTTTGCTCTATTTTTTGACTAAAACTATTACAACATGCGGGGTTTAAACCCAACGCCCACTGAATGGCAGCCATTTTCGTATTTTTGATAAATACAACACATTGAATATTCACAGTCTTGTAAAACAATTATACTAATTATAATTTGATGCGGTTTTTTTGTTGTCGATAGAGTGACAAAAGTGATTAGGAAGAAGGTTGAGGCCCATATTATTTATGTAGTAGAGAAAACAGGAATTTCCGAAGACTTGTAATACCCGTGCAAAGCTGGGGCGGGTAGCTAGCCACATAATAATATAAGCAATTGGTGACGACTACTTAATTATTGAACTAAAAACTTTTGATTGCAAACTAGTACTTGATGTATTAAATGAAATATTAACTAGGTACGTAACTTGATAACTTGGTTAAAATAAAGTAATTGCATAGAAATATAATAAGAAAAGTTCTAAAACAAATTAATTTGTTTCGATTACATTATAATCTATTGCGTGAATGAAGTTAATTAAATAATTATTAAGTTGAAATACAATTATCTTCATCCAACGTTTAAGAAAGAAAAAATTAAGAATCATATCGTTGGTATCTCACACACGATGATAGGCTTTGGTCCTTTGGGCCGTATCAACTAGTTTTTTTTGTGTTTTTGTTAATTACATTTTAAAGTGTCTTTAACTTTTCACCGACCAAGCGACAGCCGGCTGTCGTGCTGCTATTGTCTTTCTATTGTGTCTCGAATTACGAGTGTTTGAAGGTTTAAAATGGTTTATTAGAAAAAAAAAATTTAGACTTTTACATTTATTCCATAATTTTCCATTTTTAAAAATAAAGTGACCGCGATGTTACTAAATCAAGGGAATCAATTCGTCCTCATCTCTCCCTATTACATCACCTAATTTCGGTCTTCTAGGTAAAAGAAAATAAAGTAAAGATAATTGAAAATAAGTAGAGCGTTGGTTTGGGAGTTCAATCTTGTTATTACGTAGATTGCAGTTATGTCAAGGAGCTCCGTGACCGTAAACGAAACTTTAGGATACCCGAAATAAAAAAAAATATCCGAAAAAGTATTATTCAATTTAAAAATCGGATAATTACGAATAGCGGCGGAGTCTAAATTTGTTTTTACAAATTAATGCACAACGCTTGTAGTCATTCGTTCTGCATCATTAATTAGGTTTTATTGTATGATCTTTACCCATAATGTATTAATAATACTTTGAGTAGGTATTTAATATCTGTAACCGAAACAATCCGACACTAACGAATAAATCCTTACAGGCCCAGTGGTTAGTAACCCTGACTGCTTAACCGCAAGTCGTCCACGATTTCTATCCTACCCAGTACGAATTTCGTGTGATCAGCATGATAGTTTGTTCTGTGTCTGAATGTAATCCATACTAATATTATAAATGGGAAAGTGTGTCTGTCTGTCTGTATGTCTGTTTGTCTTTCTTTCACGGCAAAACGGAGCGACGGATTGACGTGATTTTTCAAGGGGAGATAGTTGAAGGGATGGAGAGTAACATAGGCTACTTTTTGTCTCTTTCTAACCCGAGCGAAGCCGCGGGCAGAAGCTAGTCTATCTATAAATAAGTATACATTAACAAAATGTATAAGTATGTTTATCAGCGGTCTGATTACCATAGTACAAGCTCTGCTTAGGTTGAGATCAGGTTGTGTGTGAGTTGTCCCACGATATTATATATTACTTGACCGACTAACCGTATCCGAAACGATATAATATTCATCTTATATCCATATCCGAAACCATAACCGAAATTCCATCCCTGGTAGATTGTACACTCAGCGTTAAAAATATTGGGACGAACCGATTGTTCGAAGTATCGTTAACTCAATGACACAAGGAATGTTTCAGAATAAAGTCAGTTCACGACCACTGCCATTCTAACAAGAATTTTCTTACGTTGTAATAAAGTTGTTTTTTGTAGTTGTTTCCAAGTTTTACAAACATTCTGTTCGTCCAGATATTTTAGACGCTGACTTTATTGGGTGACTAATTTAGTTCATTATGTATTGTTCGTGACGTAACCTGTCACCTATAATGTTTCGAAGTCGAGAGAAGCCAGCGGGAGCCTTTTACTAAGTCGTCTCCTTGTCAGCAGGCTACGTCGAAGTTTTAGATAGTATTAAATGAAGTTTCTTGTCTTTATATACAAACACTAGGATGCTTTGAGCTTCGAAATGGTTTAATGAGGTTTTCGTCAATAGATTCAAGAGCAGTTTATGTGGAAGCATAAACATGTTTTTTTGGTAAAAAAAAAAGATTCATTCAATGATTTGTAACAATCGTGGGAATCGGGAATAAATCTCTAGTAAACTGTACTGTGAAACGTTAAAAGTTTCATAAAGTATGTATTTCTATTGCTTGCAAATAAAAACAAAATAACTTACGCAAGAAATGTAATTCTTTTAACCGTTTTATCCAAACCCTGATAACACTTGATCGGTTTTCGTTTTACTTTTCACGGGTCATTGTTATCTTTCTGAATAAAAAAAAAAACAACAGACGTACTTTTCTGAATATTCCTACGTATTTTCAACCAGGATTTTTTTTTATAAAAATACTTCTACTTTTACTAAAAGTTTTACCTGGTACGGTCATACGGCATCTAAAAGTAAAATTTTGTAATAAATTTCCATATGAAAGATTTTTAAAATTGCTAACGCCATTATATAAAGCTTTTTTGGTTTTGTACACAATTTTCTATTCTTACCAATTTTCTTTTAACCCACTTGTTACTGAATACACTTTTTTTGTCAAATAGCAATGAAATTCACATATTTGTATCCTTACATGATCAGATGATGAGGTAAAATACAAAAAAAAAATCACAACCTCTTGGAAAACCAGGAAAATGGTGTCCTTTTAAAAGGACAGTAGTAATAAACACTACTTGTTCATGTGGTTTAAACAGAACTACAAATCGAATATTTAATACTATAACACATGCACATAATCACAAAAAGACGACCCACTAACCACAAAAACAGTTTCATAAGTAAAAAAATATTAAAAACAGAGGTATGTTGTATGATAAATTGCAAAAGATTCCTTTGTAGGAAAGATTATTTGCTTGTTTTTCACGAAAATATTGCTTTTTTATGGCAAGTTTTCTCGATGAGATGCATAGTTTCTTGTCCAATGCCGTCTTATTTTCTGATTTCTGATCTGCCGTAGATGTCAAGATGCGAAATTGCAAGTTCTTAGAAATTGCAAATGATCTGAATCGCTACCGTAAATGTAGTAAAGTTGCCAAACATTTTGTAGCATTTGGTTGTCGCCGCGTGTTGCCTTATCTAGTACGTGATAGATCAATATGATATACCATTTCAACCCCATATGAACGTTTCATGTAAACCAATATTTTTATCTGCCGTTCCCGCAACCCCTATAATTTTTATTGTGTATCTTCCTATAATTTCTGGTCAACTTGTATGCACTTTTTGTTGAGTTGTGAAATACGTAGTACTATTATTAGGTAGTGGCAAAAACTGAAGCAGCATACAATATACATTTATATCTCGTGTGATCAAATAGTAACTTCCAGTTATGATAAAGGTGGCGCTTCTGGAAGTGAAGAGTAATAAAAATGATACCTACCTCATTAGATGACTTGACATCAGTTGAAAGGCTGGAGATGCTAATGCGGTTTTTTAGGAACTTCTGCGTGCCTTATTTCATATTCACTATCTCTATCGTCTGACAAGTGTACCTGCTCACATTAGCTTGAGCTCGAGACGGGTTAGTTGGGTAGCAAGTAAATTTTGTATCTGAACTTGATTTTCATCTCAATAATTTCCATAGATGAAGTCAAAATTACAACTTTTAGGAAGGAAACATGTAATGCTCTCAGGATTAGGAGCTTCTTCATCATATTCCAACTCTTCAATTATTTTATAAAAATTATTCTTCCATTATTTGCCAAAAACTTTCCTAATAAAACAAATCATTTGCATATAGAGAGGAGTAGTTTATTTTACTACTGGGCTTTATAAAGGACACCAAATGAATTCGCTCGAAAAAGAATTAAAATGTATACTTAGAATTTATATTTCCTTCAATTTATATAATAGAGATATTAAAGTTGATAACTCATCGTCAAAAAATAAATAATTGCAATAATAATAAAAAAAACTACCCTCATTACGCTCATGATAAAATTTAAGTAAAATAAATGTATTAAAACTTATTAGTAATAATAAGTCAGTTTACTATTATTACATGTAATATACAGCTAAACAATGCACCTTTTAAATGTCACCACCAAAGTTTGTTTATTTTACTCTCATTAATCACAATATTTATTTTTATATGCGGACCTTTTAAAAGGACGCTAGTAACAAGTGGGTTAAAATTGCTGAAAAATTTTGAATTATGTTTAAGTGGAAATTAGTGGCATAGTTAGATATGATGTACCACAACAAGTAATTTGGAACTAATTATAATAAATCATCATCTCCCTAGTCTTTTTCCCAACCGTGTTGGGGTCGGCTGCCAGTCTAACCGGATTCAGCTGGATACCGGTGTTTTACATGGAGCGACTACCTATCTGACCTCCACAACCCAGTAACTGGGTGAGACGATACCTCTTGGTTAGACTGGTCAGAGTTTCTGGCTAACCAGTAACGACTGTCAAAATTCTTCAAATGGCAACCGGGACCAACGGCTTTACGTGCTTTCCGAGGCACGGGATGTCAGTGATGTCTAAGATAAACTTTAGAAAGTACATATGAATTGAAAAAGTCACATTGGCACTTGCCCGGATTCGAACCCATAACCTCTTACACGAGAGGCGGGCGCCATATCCACTGGGCCATCACGACATTTTTTTATAATAAATATAAAAGATAAAATCGTATGTAGTTTTTTGTCCATTCGTCTCAATTCGGAATTTTCTTTTTCAACGTTTCTACTTCTAACTTAAATGACGATTATAATGTTCTAAAGGAAATGAAACAATTTGAGTTTTGATTTTGATAATAACACGAACAAATATTTAGTTCCACGTTCATGAATTTTTGATTTATAATGTTCCGTTGTGTTTAGAACATTTCAGTTGCAACACTTATCATCATATTTTAGTTTCAACAGCTGCGAACCGTTTAATTTTAGTTGATACTAGATTAGGCTATAATCTAATTGTTTTGCGCGTAAACCTAATTATTTATAAAGTAACTGAATTTTGCTGGAACAAAAAGACAGACAACTGACATATAAAAATATTTAAACGGTTTTCTTGTCATAATTAGCTTGTATTCTTTAAAGTACATATATATTTTTATAACACCTTCACCATTTTAGCACCATAACTAAATCGTACCCTTCATTCTAGATAGAAACGAGAGACGTGCATTTCTGTACGGAGGAGTGGCCTGGACCCGACCGGAAGAAACAGTTCGGGATGCTTAGCTTCACACTAGTGTACGCGATACCTGGTGAGTTTACTTTATTAAACAAGAAACATGCGTTTCTAGACGAAGTGGCTTAAATTGGACCCGACGGAAAGAAGCAGCGAGAGACTTGCACTGCTGCATGAAGCGGTTTGAACCCGACGGGAAGAAAAAGTTCGGGATCCTCACACTAGTGTACACGATACTTGGTAAGTTTATTTTATTAATCGAGAGACGTGCATTACTGCACGGAGTGGCTTGGAAATGACAGGAATAAACATTAAGGGATGTTCAGTTTAACACTATTATACGCGGTACCTGGTGAGTTTACTTTATCAAACAAGATGCCTGCACCTCTGTTTGATATGGCTTGGACCCAACAGGAAGAATCAGTTTGGGTGCTGAACTTCACACTAGCGTACACGATACTTGGTGGGTTTACTTTATTACACAAAAGACTTGGATTTCTGTACGGAGTGGCTTGGACCCGACAGAAAAAAACAGTTCGGGATGCTCAGCTTCACAGGTGTACGCGATACCTGGTTAGTTATCTTAATATTATATTTCCATAGGTTACTCCTTTCAATTTAGACAAACACGCATATTCATATTAAACAAAGTAACGGCCCACGTCCTGATGTTAAGTCATCACAACATATACCTCTATCTGTCAAAGACAAACACTAAGTCCCGTGTACCTATAATATAACGGCCCCCATATCCTTCAAATGGTACAAAACAACGCTACTTTGAAACGGAAATAGACTAGAAATATAAGTGTAAACATCGAAGCACTCAGGAATTAAAACTCGAAGAATATAACGGCGGATAATAATACGACGTTGGCCCCTGCTGACGTTTTGCTGTCATCTTTTTGAGGCGCGCATGGAACACAAATGCTCCGTCGACACGACGCTGGCTGGAATCCATCACGTGGCCCCCTAGAGATTCTCTTGCTCTCACGTTACGCCGCCTCCTACGCTAGCATTACTGCTACGCAAAAGGAGGCGACAGCGTCCCATTCCCTCTCTCCCCGGACCATGGCTTGAACGGGGGCCGGACGCAAGAGGTCGCCGCCGCCGATTGCCTCCACGAGAACACGGCGGGGCTTCAGCCAAGCGTGGATGAACAAGCTTGATGATAGCCTGGAATAGGTACTCCACGGAAAAGTTCCCATGGTCATAGGTCTAACACCCAGTTTCCCAAGTTGCTATAATATCGAGTTTGGAGATACAGAAAATAGCTACACTATTGCAATATAGGCTTTTTGTCACATCAAACAATACTGTTTCAAAGAAACTTCAATCTAACCTAGTCATACAATACTGAACATAGCTATTAATAATAAAGCAGGTTTACTGCTCATATTTAACCACCGTTCTCATTTAAATATTATCACTAACATTTTCCTCATCTTTAACTTTGATTTTAACTCAATTTTCGTCAATTTAAACCAATATTTCATTCACTCGTCACACTGTCAATAAGTAAAGTATCAGAGCGTCGTCAACATAAACATTCAACAAATTCTGGAATTGAGGGCATTTACCCTCAATTCCAGAATTCGTTTGATTCGGGAAAAGTTGCTCATAAAAATAAATGAGATAAAATGTTTTAAAAGATTATTTTGTTTATTCAACACATTTCCTTCTCTCTCTTATTATTTAAGATACCTATTTGGATAAAATTTGTCGTTAAAGAAAGCTGATGAAAAGTTTCTAAATGATCAAAAGAAATCAAATCATTGGAAGTAGGTATTTTTTTTTGTACTAGTACATTGTGACCAATAGAACTTCGTAGAAATACAGAATCTCAGTGAGTGCTTCGTAATAGAATTTCAGGTCCATTATTAGGATCTAAGCTATCAAATGACTCCAAATTGAATCAAATTGGGGCGTAAATTGCTTGGCCATCTGTGAAGGTAATTTGGAGTTGGAAATATTTTTATATTTGAAGATAAATTCTAACTTTCTATTCGTTATCATCGTTTCGAGCCAGTAGTTTATGCTAGTTTGGAAAAATAAATATGTATATAATTTGTTCACCTGAATAAAAAAGAATAATTGAATGAATAACAAAGTTTGGGCCAATCAAAAGTTTTTCACGGATAAGAAGATTTGTAAATAGTAATAAGTGAAACGAAAATTATTCGATTGTAGGAGCATGACATTTAAAAAGTTAAAGTTTATAAAGCGACGAAGTGCAAAAACGTAAAAAACTTTTTGTATTATACCTATGCGTGCACACACACTACTATTCAAATTACACAAAAGACTTATATGTATATCAGCTGTGGTAGAACTTCTGATCGTCCTCAGAAAGCACTCAAAGTCTAAAATAAAAGCGTAGCTATCAGAAACAAAACAGCTAGAGTACTTAAAAATTAATACTATATGATCATACTCGAATACAGGTAAATAAACTAACGGCTGAGTGTTCCTAATTACGGAACAAAGAGAAATAATTGTTAAAGCGTTCCTAACAGAGTGGTTTTAACAAACTATTCGTCCAAAAAGCTCTTTGTTAGTGGAGACCAAACCCAGCGGAATCCCAACTATTTTCAATATCCAACGAAGCAGTTTCCTTATGCTCCGCGCAAACGGGCTACCGACTACAGCTACAGGTGGCTGTCGCACGCTACTGCGATAGGCACGTGTAGCTGGTAGCGGCCACTTGCTATAGCAGTATAGAGTGGCCGCTACCGGCTACACGTGTGCGGCGCGTCTATCTATACTAACATTATAAATGCGAAAGTAACCAGCCTGTCTGTCTGTTCTTCCTAAACCACTGAACCGATTTGAATGAAATTTGGTACCGATATAGTCTGGGATCCGAAAAAGGACATAGGATAGTTTTCACCCCGGAAATCTCTCGGGAACGGGAACTATGTTGTAAACCCCGGGAGATCAAAATTCTGGATATTCGTTTTTCCACGCGAATGAAATTGCGGGCAAAAGCTAGTACAAAATAAATGAAAACTAGCTTCTGCCCGCGGCTTTGCTCGCGTTAGTAAGAGACAAAAATTAGCCTATGTTACTCTCTATCCCTTCAACTATCTCCACTTAAAAAATCACGTCAATTCGTCGCTCCGTTTTGCCGTGAAGAAAGACAAACAGACAGACAGACACACTTTCCCATTTATAATATTAGTATGGAAGTATGTTAAATGACTGGCGCTGGCCAGTAGTGGCCGTGCTCGGTGGCCCGTTTGAGCGCACATTGTTTTCGCATTGTTTGTTTATACGTTCCCTATAACATTTGAATCGTAGTATATTTGTTTCTTTTAGCAATCGGTAGCTTTCCTTTGTTACTTAACTTACACCGCTGTTTTTGACGTATGCGAAACGGTATGTTTTTAGCTATTTCGCATATCGGTTGGTGTTTTATTTTCCTCTGATTTTTTATTGTGTTTGTTATTCGACCTTTAAATGAGTATGAGATGTGGGTAATGTAGGTATTACTTGGTATATTGGTATCTAATATACAAAAGAGGACTAAAATTACTTCTTTTTTATATGAAAACATACAAACATAATTTTGAACTGCCTTCATGTAGTCAACCCCATCGTATCTTGAAATTTCTATACTATTTTATACATTGTCATTGAGTACTTTTCTATAATAGTTATATATATTAATAGTTAAAGTTTATTTATGCTTTTGTTCACAAAGTTCATTTAAAAGAATATAATAATATCAACATACTTAATAGAATAGTTATAGAAAAGTTCGTTTTCAATAAGTGCAGTATTTTATTTAAAACTGGTATATTTGACTTCCACTCGCAATCAAAGGTTTAAATATAAGTTTAAGAAAAGTGACCAGATTTCAGTCTCTAGACTCTAGGTTTTTGTTTGACACATAGCATTTTGGCATTACGTTAAATTATTCTAAAATCGTCAACAACTTTGCAAAAAGACAAACAAAAATCAAATCAATCAAATCTGTAGAGATAAAATTGAATCATCACATCGTAAATACTAACACCAGCGAACATATCGAGTAACTCACAATTTGCCGGTTTCTCAGTAAACATTGTTGATAAACAACTGGAGATTCCATCTCCAGCAGTAAATCTGTCAATTGTTGGAACAATGTGTATTTCATTATAGCTATCTCTGTTAGAAAAACACTATTCGTTTATGATATTTGAGATATGATTATTAGGAATGGGGTTGCGGAATGTTTATAATAGTTACCGTGACCCTGGAACATAAAGGGCAATCGAAGGAACATGAGTGGATTTTAGTCAGTAAGAGTCTGACACGCCCTCCCGCCACACCCAGGACGGGAGCAGTCATTGGATGATTTCCCAAACACCAAAAAAAAAATTAGGAATGTAATTTGATAGTTTCGGGAGAAATGTTTTTGTTGATTTATGTGTGTCTGGGTCTATTTTGTTTTGTACTACACTCCACACGAAAAGACATTGTTTATACATAATAGTTAAGTGTCCAGATTTTAATACTGTTTAGTAATTTGAGTTAGCTGTCATTATTTTATATTTATATGTTTCATTTCATTTCATTTGATTAGGGATATTAATTAGCCCTACCTTAGCTTTACCTATCACTACATAGTATAAAACAAAGTCGCTCGCGTCTGTCTGTCCCTAAGTATGCTTAGATCTTTAAAACTACGCAACGGATTTTGATGTAGTTTTTTTTTTTAATAGATAGAGTGATTCAAGGTTTATAATATGTATAATACATGCATAATACAGTAGAGGAAAGCCGGGATTTTTAAAGATTTGTAACACCCCTGCGAAGCTGGTCCGGGTCGCTAGTAAATAAACAAAATTTAAAAGTATCAAACTAATACGTTCTACATTATTTATTTATAATGCATGATGTTTAAGTTATTACATAAAATAGTTGAAGATCCATTCAGATTAACACCATAATTATTACCGGTTATAAATTAGTTACCTACACAAGATTAATGTTTGATACTCGATTAGGTATTTAGAATGTCCGACAATCAGTGTAACAAGTGATAGATAACTCAGAAAAACAGCAGACTCAGGATAATGTTCTTTATTTCAACACTTTACTACAACTTATAACAATCAGAATCAATCAGTAAATCACAATCCGCACTCAATATATTTGAAGTCTTTTCAACGACCAACCTACAATCAGGTAGAAGCTTTCCTTAGAACTACTCCAGGTGACCGCCAGCAATCGAATGACCGAATCTTATCTGTCCCGATTAATGAAAGGGTAAATGTGTTGCCAACTCTAAAACAGTGTTGCTAGTAAAATGTACACGGTCATAATATATTTTGTAACACAAGGGATACCGTATTACGCAGTAACTAGGTTGTAAAGGTCTGATAAGTTAATTTAGAATTGCTGGCCCTAGCTTTATTTGGGAAAAGGTACAGAAGAAAATGTTGCTCTGAAAGCAAAGTTTGCGAAAAGTAAAAATAAAAAAATAATTGTTTAATTTATTGACATGCCGAAACGCGGGCGATTCTTTGCGTATTCGGAGAATTGGGTCTTGACTATAAGATAGCTATTTTAAAAAACAATTTGTTTAATACAATAACATTTGAATAGACTTCTTTCTTTTCGAATGTAAAGGAGACAATTTTTTTTGTTCGGGGAATAGGCCCACCACAAATTGTGGCATATTTTAATGAAATGCACTTTTGTTTATTCCTTATAATCTCTAGATTACATTAAAGCAAAACTCTACGTAACCGGAATACTGTGAAATACGACACTCAAAACATGACTCTCATAATGACCTAAAATCTCACAAGCGCGATTGTTTAATGAGCGAATAGGTCTCCTAGGTATTTTATGTAAGAATAGTGCACTGTTTAGTAATAATATAATATAATCAACCAGGTTTTGATGTGATTTACACGATTATTATTTTTTACTGTTGTAGTCAATAATATTATCTATAAGTAATGTTGTCGCACATTTCGTTGAAATCGTGCTGTACAAGTGTTACAACAGCTTTGTAGATTATGCACTGTATCTACAAATGCCATTTTCATAAATTCTATTAAATAAAAATACGAAAAGAACAGAAGGAGCACTCATCTAACTATCTAGAAAACTATCGGAAACAATAAGGCTAAGTTTATATGACCGCGAGAAGTTGGGGCGTTCGCATGACGGATATGTACGGTCAGCAAAAGAGATATGTTACCAGGGCCATAAGGTATAATTAAGGTTTTCTTGAACACCGATTGATGTATCCAAATGAAATTGAAATGGATTTAACCCTTATGTGAGCGACAAATAAAACACCACACTTGGTGCGACGAGGTACCCGGGTACCTACATACATAAATACCTTGTAGACGTACCCTCATTAAATAATATCAGCTTTCTTAACTAGTGTTTTGATAACATTTACCATACTTGACCGATGCAAGTACATATATTGTGCTCTATGCGTTGACAATTTAATGTAAACAAAAATAGTGAATTCGTTGCAGACGCTATCAAAGGGCTTACATTTTTATGTATATTATTGAACTATTTTTAATTGTTATTTACGTTTTTTTTATATTTTTACGTTATTGACACAGTAAGAAAAAAAAAACGTTTTCTTCCACATAATAATTATGCAACCACATAAAAGCAAAACGATTTATTTTAGAAATTTGCTTTCTAAAGGGAAACAACTGTTTGTTCCTTTGTGCCTCACAAATATTGCTGTAATAATGTTTGTCGCTAAAGCACATGTTGCCTGTTGTTGAAAATAATTCTACAGCTAAACCAGTTAATATTTTTTATTAGGTATACCTAACAACTTTAGTAAACATTGATAACATGGATAAGATGTTTAGAAACGTCAAACGTAGGACAAAACCGATGGCCCTGAGAAAGCGTTCAGGGCCATCGAATTGTCCTACGATTCAAATATTATCCTGTCCTGTCTTGGAAATATAAATATATCATCAACATGGAGCATAACCCTACAATTATCTCAAATGACAGAAGAAGAAAGTTTCTGAAGTAGTTAAGTTTTCATTATGTCAAGCTAACATAGGAGGCAGAGCTAGAAAGACTATAGTATACTAAGACGTGAGTTACAGATGCAAACCACTCCAACGATTTCAGGGCCGTCAAAATGACCGAAACAAGACTCTAGCGGTCGTATTGTTGTAGTAGGTAGTTGTTTCATTTGCAGAAAACTCAAAAAAAAAGCAAAGAAAAACTCGCAAAGCTTGTGTGAGACTTATGACGGTCAGTTTTTGATGAACATTCAATATCTCAATGTTCATGCAACCTATATTGACAAAATTAAATTTTTACTATGTTTACTTCAATTTGAAATAAATATTATAAAAACATATATTAATTTATTTTATTGAAGATCAAAACCATGGTCATAACTGATTAAATTCTTGCACATATACATAGAGGTACCCGGGTACTCGTTCACTCGGTTACGTGTGTAAAAAATAATAAGGTCAATATAAGTAACATTATAAAGTGTGAAAAATTGAAACTTATAAAAACGGTAATTTTAAAGATAGTTAGGAGCTCTCAGGAACTCACAGCCACTTAGCACGCCGATTCATTATTTTATTCATGGTTGAAATTGCAAAAGTTACCCGGGTACCTCGTCACTCACATAAGGGTTAAGAACAAATTACTTTCTACAACATTTGAAGTTTTATTTAAAATATACTAATGCCTACAATAATCACTGCTTACTTTGATCTTGTACCGCGCGGTTAGTGGTACGACGCGGTTTCGCGCGGTCATATGGACTTAGCCTAATAATGTAGTCTGTCAGTGTCAAACTGATTGAAACTGTACCACAGAGCATCTACAACGGGATGTTAATTACGTTTCGTTTCACATATTTATTTTCACGTTAAAATAAATGTAAAAAGGCATTTTTGCTGTAACAGTTTTTTACTTTTATTTCATTATTCCTTTAGATTTCTATATAATTTTTGGTGGGTTAATTATAAAAAGGTGATCACTTGTTTCATGTGTAAAATGATTAATATACGTTACCATTTAATAGTGGGCCCAAAAAAAATTGTCTCCTTTGTGGACAACGGTGTGGGTTACATGTTTGTTATTTTATTTATTGAAATTAATGTACGAACACCGCACGTAGGCGGACTCAGGCATTTTCTACCAGTCTACCTCAGGGTGATGCGTTGGTGGGTGATTGTACTTTGATCGCTCTTGTTACTGTTGTCTCTATCAAATTAAATAAAATACAATGAACTTTGGACAACATTTGATTATCAAATTATCACATCACCGATTGAATCGGCAGGTACGGTTGATGGTATGTAGCATTCTGTTCGCTTGACATCCTTCAGCAAGCATTCTAAGGCCCGTATTAATAGACGTCACTCAACTCCGAGACGCTCTCAAGTCTCTTGCTGTCCTTGTCATTCTAAAGGGAAAAAATAAGGACAGCAATAAACTTAAGAGCGTCTCAGAATTGAGTGACGTCTATTAATACGGGCCTAACTGACCGACAATGTCACTGACTGCTTGCTGGAAGGTGTCCTTGTTCAATCTACGGATAGCCATAGATAATACATCGGATATCGTTGTAGCAAGAATGTTATCTTCTGTCAAACATAATATAATCATTAGCTGTTCCTAATGGCTTCGCCTTCAATTATCACTAAGAGGCATAAAATTTTTATTTATTTGCACATGCTAAAAACCAATGCATTCAATTCTTAAGTCCTATTTTTAAACCTACTAAAAATACTCAAAAAATTTATAAGAATCAGTCAAGCCGTTTCAGAGGAGTTATACACACGAAAATTTTATATTGAACGTATCTCAATCTAAAATAAGAGCTATGCACGTTAAAACTTCACACACTTTCCATATTTTCAACACAAGTAGGACACTTAAAAGTGTTCTCTAATCGTAATTATATTATATATATATAACTATTCCGCAACCCCGGATGGGTTGAGGAATAGTTATAGTAGTTTCCGTGACCCCGAAACATAAAAGGCAACCGAAGAACCATTAGTGGGTTTTAGCCAGTAAAAGTCTGACACGAAATGATGGGAGAAGTCATTTCCATCTCACCAAAAAAAATATATATATATACATATATATATATATATATATAATAATGATCAGTAATCTATTATTTCTTTGAGTGTCTTTGACCTTTAGCTAGGCCCAAATTACATGAACAGCATAGCGAAACGATACGACACAATGATTGACATTCGATTTAGTTGTGACTCCGCGTAACTTGGTAATGTTAGTTGTGAATGACGAGGAGATAAAATGGTGTATTTTTCTTCGGGTAGTTTCAGTAAAATCCCGATATTTGTACAAGCTGAAAGTAGTGGAAAGGTCTCTGTGAAGTAGCTTTTTCGGAGATGTATTATCACCATACTAATCATATTTTTTGTTATTATTTCTCTGTGGTATTTGGGTTTTTGTACGTAGTTTGTTAATTGTTTTTTACTCATTGTTTCTTTTTTTAGTGTTGTGTATGTCTTGTGAGAATGTACCAAATAAATGTATAATCTATCTTATCTATCTATCATACAATTTCTATCAAAAAGTAAAGTTGCTATGTTCCAGATTGAAGGCTATGGGTATAACTTTAGGCACATTAGATACTATCTTTCACTTGCGTGCTGGCTTTTCTCGCATAGATGTCGAACTTCTATCCTCTACTTTAACTCTTCCTGATTGTTCCAAAAACCTTTCTTAGTGGATATATACTCTTTATAAATAACCCTCCAAGTTCCATGTCCTTAAACACGTCTGTCTGTTGATAATCAACAGTCAAATTAGTCAGTCAGTTTACCATTTTATATACATACATCTAGTATCTGCAAAACAACGCATCTGGGAGACTTAACATCAAATGAGCCGTGTTGCATTGCATATGAGTGTGACCTAACATTTGCCCTGCCAGGGTTGCTGGATGTTCGAAAGAACTAAGAAGGAACATGGATGGGTTTTAGTCAGTAGAAGTCTAACTCTCCCTTCCACCCAGAGCGGGAGAAGTCATTTGATGAAAGGAAGTCATCAAATAACACCCCCCGCACTCTCCCTCCTGCAAAAAAGTCACATTGTCAAGAAGTACGAGGCACATCACAACTTGAGGCGCGATCATGAGAGAAGAGTATACTGGGCTCCTGGTCTTGAAATATTATTTTTGGGATCGGGTAAACACCATAGAATTATTAAAACTCTATACACTTCATCCTATACACTCATCATTTAAAAAACATCCATTATCCAAATATTCTGTTTAAGGCCCTGGGTAACGAGTGAATAAAATTTTCTTACATTTTCAATTATTGTAAAAACACGCACAAAAACGGCGGCTCTTGGTAATGGAACAAAACTGTAGTATATAGGGTTTTTAGTCAATAAGTTTTGAGTTCAACATGACCCTCACTTTTCCCAAAAGAGTACCCACTAGAATTTTCCCACAAATGTGTATCGACTCTGAAACTAGCCTAATAAAAAATCAACTCTTTATCATCCATTAATCAAGTTAGTCAGTTATAAATGATAAACATTTAAGATTTGGCCATGTTCCAACCAACAACCGAAAGGATGGGCTGTCCGGAAGGAATTTACCGTTTATAGCCTTTGCGTGTGTACATCGGAATAACATGATCTATCATCATTACGAAACAATCATTTATAATGCCTAGTCACACATTCATTCATTTTAGCTGTCTCTAATCTCTCGCGGTGTTGTGAAATAGCCTTTTGTGTGGTCTGAATGGCAATGTCGAGCCATTATTTCGAAGAATTTTCTGGTAATATTTGCAGATTCAAAATACGAGCTTTGCAACGTCTTTTACATTAAAATTGTTATTATTTACATTCCCACATAAATATAATAATTATAACCTGTGTGTTTTTTTAAGTTATTTAAACCAGTATATTTACTTATTTACAGCGTTTTTGTCTCACTCCATATTGATGATGTTTTTTTTTAATTTCTTATTCCAAATTATATTTATACATAAGGTTTATCTATTCATACACGAAATATTTTAAGAGTAACTATGAATAGATAGACCTTATATATTTGTAATCACCATTAAAAACCTTTAAAAACTTTGATAATCCCTGAATCCCACTCAGTAGGATTGAATGAAAAATCTTTTAAATCGTAAGTAAAGAAAAGTAATAAAATCGTACCTATTTGAACATTATTAATTTCACGGAGTGTATTAGGGTCATTATGGCATCAAAAATAAACAATTTTATTGTATTACATTTTTTTTTTCTGAAACTGAACTCTTTTCATGCAATTTTTAGGGTTCCGTACCCGCTGGGTAAAAACGGGACCCGATCACTAAAACTTCGCTATCGGTCTGTCCGTCTGTCTGTCACCAGGCTAAACCTCAAGCCCCGATATAGCTAGACAGTTGAAACCCTCACAAATGATGTAGTTATTTCTGATGCCGCCATAACAACAAATACCAAAATAAAAATAGAATAGGTGTATTAATAAGGGGGCTCCCATACAACAATCGTAATTTTATTGCAGTTTTTTTTTGCATTAAATGGCATGGAACCCTTCACGAGTTGTTTGAAAAGTTCGTAGTAGTAAAGACACAAAATCCGTACTAATATTATAAATGCGAAAGTAACTCTGTCTGTCTTTCTGTCTGTCTGTCTGTCTGTCTTTCTGTCTGTCTGTCTGTCTGTCTGTCTCTTCTTCACGTCTAAACCACTGAACCGATTTGAATGAAATTTGGTACAGATATGGTCTGGGACCCGAGAAAGGATAGTTTTCATCCCGGAAATCCCCCGGGAACGGGAACTATTTTCCACGCGGACTAAGTCGCGGGCAAGAGCTAGTCACAGAATAAACTTAACCGTGCATTTTCTAGGAATAGCTTACTCCGTACCAAGTATTTGTTAAACTGTGTTTTAAATTAAAATATTTGTTTCTAGGTTCAATAACAATAATGTCGTACGCGTGCATGGGGCGCACGCTCTGCTCGGTGCGACCTCCCTTCGACATCGACGAGGGGAATGTCAGCATGCAACAGGTTTGTACAATTATACACCTTGTTAGGTAACTCTAGGGACATATTAAAGGACGCGATAATATATACTCACGTATGGCAATATAATATCGTAAAGAAACCCGTAGTTTAATGAGTAATAAGGCTCTCAAAGTCTTAAAAAAGGACAGCCTAGCGCTAGCGGTTGCGTCGAGGGGTTATTTCGATCTGTCACCCCGTTTTGTCCCCATGGGTTGGTAAAATACTGAAAATACTGAGATACTTAGTATTTAAATCAATCAAAAGTACTAGGCGCGCAGTAGCGTGAAGAGGTCAATAGAAAATGACTGTGTTCCACACATTGCTAACTGGGGGACAAATCGCCCTTTTTTTTACTATCTGTCACCCGTCACTCCCCTATGACGAGCGAGTAAAGTAGGTATGATCCGTCGCTCTTTCGATGGGTAAGTATCTAGCGCGCGTGTCTTGTGTAACTTTTGTTTTCCTTGAAAATGTAACACGTGTAAAAGTGTTACAAATAAAATAAATATTCTATATTTCCTTTTTTACATTTTGAGAAACAGCTCTCAATTAAATGTAGAATATGCTGTTTTACATCAAAAGCACTCCTTATTCTTACGATATATTTAAATAACTTGTATTTCAAAATGTCAATAGTCGGCTTGTTGGTTTTCGTGAGAAAATAATAATGTTAAATATAATAATAAACATTTTTACATACTTTTACCAATGAAATATTAAAATATGGAGGCGAAATAAGTTTCAAAGAACTTATACTTAATGTTATTGTAATTCTTGACCTCGATTCAACAACGATGTTTTGTTCAAATTACGAATAATATTTCTTTGAAAACAGTGGCTTATACGTATTTTGTTTATATCCTAAACCCAAAACATGAAAAACTCTTCATCCTATTGTAACACCGTTTTTTTTTTTCACAATAAATATTGTAAACTTTTATCCCTATCCTTGTTGTTTTACCTCGTGTATTGTATAGTGTATTTGTGTAAAATTATAAATGTTCCTTTATACACTGCACTTTTTGCCACCTGGATTTCCTTTACTATACCATTATTGAGTTTTTTTCATCATTTTACATTGTTTTAGCTGAAATAAACTTAGAAGAAAACTTTGTTTTTAACTTATAATGACATTTAGTTTAGGTTAGGAAGTTTGGACAGTTCTTGGTAGCGATTCGGGCGACGTACTTTGAATCCCTCGCTACGTTCGGGATTATATTTAAGAATCCATCGCAAAGCTCGGGATTCTACTCTAGAATCCCTCACTTCGCTCTGGATTCAAAAAACGCCCTCGCTGTAAAAATATTACTTTGCGCCCTTGTAATACAATCTACTACTTATTTCAATAAATGTAATATTTTTTAAACATTCAATTTTTTTTTGGTTCTTGCAACCCCCTCTTCACCTTTAACTCTGGTCCCGTTACACTATCCTTAGAAAGGTCAAACTTTGTAACAAATTTTCGTGAATTATCGAAACATAATTGAGTTTAATTCTACTAAAACCGAAACTTTCATTTAATAAATGTAATTTTAAACGTTTAAACCCACAATCTCTCCATTACTTAATTTATTACCTTCATAAACTAATTTACATACAAAAATCAATTTTGTTATAGTAGTACCCCGTACTAAAAGTAATAATAATAATAACAACCTTTATTATCAGGCAACTTAGGCCCATAGAAATAATACACAAATACTTAAAAACATAAACTAATACATAAAGAAACTATAAACAAATTCTAAACTACTGCACACGATGTGACGGCGTCGTGTTCCGCTGCGAGGTCGGTATACTTCCACGAAAACGTCGATACACGAAACCCTTTGGCCAAAACTCTCCTTTGAGGAAGGTTTCCAAATGATTAGTCGGCACCCACACCACGAACGATTTAAAATAACTACGCATACTTTATTATATTTTTAGCGCCTTACTAATAAACGCTGCATAAAGTTATGACAGGTTTGTACGTCAAAAAATGTACGGTTACACAGGCTTTATTCATTGCATAACTTTACAGTGATTATTAGTAAAGGCATTAGAATACCACGATTTATGACGACGATACAGTGCGTTGAAGTTTCGCGTGCCGTCACGCCTAGGTAAACATTTTACTGAACAGTAACATCACAAGCCCCACTCCAGAACTTTGACGTATTTCTGTGTATTTTTTTGTAATTAATTTGATCAAGCAAAAAATATATTGTGTATTTTTGGACGGTCTAAAAGATTTACTTACTGTTCTTATCTTTGAATAGTTTGACAAAACATTTCAAAATTGTTTTCGAATGAGTAACCGTTTTCATTTTGATCCCCGCATAGGACTAACATTTGGATAGCGTACAGATAGTAATGTTCTAGTTTTGGCTGTTTGTGTTAGTAAATGTTTGTTGATACACCCACGAAACAAAAACGAATCCTATTGTAGTGTACTGTTAAAAAACAAACAATTTAGCAACAATCAATTTCGGAAACCATTTAATATGTTGGGATGTCGAATTGATTTTGATAGGTCGAGACTAGACAGACGGGCACTAGAAAGCAAACAGCGGGTGTAATTATTATTGAATTCTAATATTTAAAAAGAGTCTAAATTCCATAATACCTATTCTTTATTCTTTATTCTTTATTGCACAAGAAAAACAATACATATAAAATAGCAAAAATATATGAGTTATATGTACAATGGCGAGCTTAACCCAAATTTGAGTTATCTTCCAGCAAACCTTAATTCTATAAAAGAGATTGCAATAGAGGATATGGCTGTGTGCAATAACAATACAATTTTATCTTAAAATTAAATTATGATATAAAAAAAAAGTATACATACTATAAATAAATAAATACATCAATAAATAAATAAATAAATACATATAATATAAAATACATATATATATCAATCAACAGACAGGAAAATAATGTTCCCTAATCCTCCTCTTGAACACCTCCAACAAAGGGCTATCTCGTAAAGAGTGCGGAAGTGCATTCCAAAGACGCACAGCCTGAACTGTAAATGATCCATCATACCGACTTGAAGAGTGAGAAGGAAAACGAAGGAGAAGAGATGATGTAGACCGACAAGGTTTATCTCTCGGTACAAGAAACTCAAAACGTTCGCGAAGATAAGAGGGCGCCTTAGAATTGTGAAGAACAGAAAAGAGAAAAGAAAGAGTGTGACAATCTCGACGCTGATCTCGATACCTAATTTTACTTTACCTAGCTTGGAATCCAATTATCTTGGAAATAGTTTTGGGAATTCATCGACAAAAAACTATATTCGTTTTGGATCAAAGTTTAATACAAAATAATATTTTGTGGAGTTGAGCGGCAAAAATATTAAAGTGGCATTTAAAAGTCAAACGAATTAACCTTTTGACGACAAAGCGAAAGCCGGCTGTCGCGCTGCTATGGTGTCTCGATTCACGTGTGTTCGAAGGTTGAATTTGCTCATTGGCTTTGAGTTTTCTATAAATTATACTAGTTGTTTTTAGAGTTTTCTATAAAATCCGGTTCCGGTTGTCATATTGTAAACACTAAAGTGTCGACGCTCCGAAAAATCTACTACAAAAAAATTGAAAAACGCCACAGAATTACAATAAGATCAAAGCAAAACAAAAACAAAGTAAGAATTAAGTTCTACTATACAAAGAAACTGCATATTGTTGGATTTCACGGCAATTCAGAGGACACAAAACCAACGGACAAATTGAGGTTAGAAATTGCATTGCATCGATTTAAAGACAAACGTCAAACGTTTATATCTTACAAGACTGTCAATACGATTGATGATAAATTAAAACCTGTTCTAGAAGAAAATAAAAAGTTGCAAATTAAAGTAGAAAAAATTGAAAAAAAGGTGGAGTACCTGGAAAGGGATAAAAAGAATAACAATATAATAATACATGGGTTGCAGGAGGAGGAAAAATCTACATCAGATTTACTTAAAAATGTGAAGAAATGCTTTTTGGAAGAATTACAGATAAAATTAGATGACTGGGTAGTAAATAAAATATACCGTATTGGAAACACAAACCAAAATGGGAAATCAAGGCCTACACTCCTTTCTTTAGTTGGCGGTTGGAAAAAGAACGAAATCATGAAGAATAAAAAGAAATTAAAGGAGGTGAATATAACCGAAGACTACTCAAAGGAAACTTTAGCTAAGAGGAAGGCCTTACAACCCCAGCTCATGGAAGAGAGGAAAAAGGGAAATTATGCCTACATAAAATATGATCAACTAATTGTTAAGGAAAACGGTTATATTAAGGATATAGTTTACATCATATACGCCAACAAATAAAAGAATGAACGCATTTGATATGATGAGAGGCCGATCTCTATCTTACTCTGGAAACCCAAATACAAGGTTCTCCTATTTACAGGTAACAAAATAGCAGGGTGTCATGTGCGCTCGTTAGCTATAGTTCAATAAACCCACAAAGGGTACACTGACTTATGTACAGTCCTATTTTTTTTTATACACTTAATTAGTTTTATATATTTTTATTTATAGTTTTTTTTTAATGTTAATAAAATAATTATTAAAAATCTAACTTATTAAGTATATTTAACAATATTTATTTTGTAGCAAAAATATTTATTATTTTGTAACAGTGTATCTGGTAAGCTAGTTATCTCTTCAACACATTTTATTGAATGGTAAATTAAATAATACCAAATGTATTTTTTTTTTAGTTTTCATTGGTTAATTATTTTCAGACCTAACATATCGGGTTAAAAAGGGTGCCCTCTATCTGGCAGAAACTTGTTGCTCCGAAACCTATTTGGCATAACTCACTTGGCATAAACTTTTTTAAACGGGTATAAAAAATATTTAATATAATTGTTTTTTGGCCTAATGTTTTTATGTCCGAATTAAAATGGGATACTTTTGACATGGCAGAATTGTATTGGGCATAATTACCTTTGTCAGAGTTACAATTTTGCATAATTTCGTTTAGCATAACGTTTATTTAGAGCGCCGATCAAGCTGAAGCTGCGGTGGTGGGCGTAAAACCATCTGCGACGATTAGCTCGCGTGGAACCGCCGGAGCCCCGCAGCGCCGGAACTGTGACAGAAGCCATGCCTGCTGCATGTTGCATGCTTGCTGCATGCCTGCTGCATGTAAAAGAAAAAAAAGATGAATCTGGCTGTGAATTTTCTGCGATATGATGGTTCTACTTTTGGTTATTATGGATATAAAATATATATGCCAAAAGATGATTCTGGTTGTGAACTTTCTACGATATGATGGTTATTGGTTATACTTATTGATTATTATGGATATGAAATTTATGCCTAAAGATGATTCTAACTTACAAAATTATGGATTTCGGTGTATGGTAAATGAGTGTATGCCAAACGATTTTCTGCGAAAAGAGGTTTATGCTATCCGTTGCTATGCAAAATAAAATCATGACGTAAATAGTTCTGCTATAAAGGGTGGACACTGTTAAAAAATATAACTATCCAAAACTAAAAGTTTATTTAAATTCGGTTCTGTAATTCTTGAGGTTAGCGCTTTCAACCATCTCAATTAGTCTAGATAATTTTCCTAGAATCAAAATGAAAAAAAGTATTATGTATATCAAAGGCTGGTCTTGTAAACTGTAGCAAGAAAAATATGAAAAAGAAATAACCAAGTTTTCTTTTTTACGTAATAAAGTAAAATGATAAGTTCTTGAGCTGGTATCTACTACTCGTTAAAATATAATAGGGCTCATTAAACGTCTTCGAAGTAAATCATATTTCGTTGATTTTGAAAAGGTCAACTTGTTTTGTCTTGTTTGTTGAACTTTTGGGAATAAAGTTTTGGAATATGAATCCTACTTTGAATATTTGAGGAAGTAATTACAGATGTTAATCTATATGACGGGCCTGTTGATCTAGTGGTTAATAGCCTTGACTGCTAAGCCGGAAGTCGTGGGTTCGATTCCCACCCAGGACCACTTTTGTGTGATGAGCTTGAAAGTTTGTTTTGTGTCTGGGTGTAATTTATCTATAATATGTATGTAGTATGTTTATCAGTTGTCTGGTTACCGTAACACAAGCTCTGCTTAGCTTGGGATTAGATGGCCGGGTGTGAGTTGTCCCAAGATATTTATTATTTTATTTTATTTATATAATCGTAATTAAATAAAATGGCAAACTGAATTGTTGTTGATATTTCAACGCATAGCTTAAACCGTTGGTCCTAGAGATAGAAATAACAGAAAAGTAGAAGTATCTCATAATGTTCGCAGGCAAAACGGCGGGTGAAAGCTAGTATTATATACATAGTAGATGCCTACCCATATACCTGGGTATAGGGTTGTATGTCACCTGATTAGGATTATAAATCATATTTTCATGAAATATTTTCCTCCATTTTCTCGCTCGTTTTCCCTTTGATAAATTGTGTTTTTATCAAACATTTTGCTAGCATTTCTCAACCGATTTAGGATAATGTTACTAACTGAGACCTAGCTTAGTACTTGGGAGATTTCTTTTAGAAGATTTTGTTTTTCTTTAATATTCTTTTCATGTTTATTTTATTGGATTCGTAATATATTATAGTAACCTAGCTCTTACGAGCAGTTTTTTTATTGTTGTTTTAAATATTAATGCGCTCTCGTAGGTTTTAGCGTGATGTTATATATTATTTCTCGATAAATGGGTGTACAGTTCTCAAAAATGTCGCTTTCACCACACACAATAGAAATAAAACTCAAAACGAAAGAGTAAGGCTTTATGGTAATGTACGGCGGAGAGTCATTAACCCATCAAAGAACTTAGCATCGCGATACAATAAGATGACGTCACGGCACAACGCCATCTATTATTTAAAAGACGTACTACAAATGACAAAATGTTGACATTTGACAAACAGATTTAACAATCCATAATGCAATTTTTTTTAATTGTACTTTATTTAGCGTGTTCAACCAAAGAAACAAAGCTCTTCAACTTTATAATATAAAATCTGTATAGATTGTAGGTATAATTTGTAACCACAATACAGGAAAAATCCTAGCGTTTTCTTTATAAAGAAACTAGAGACCCGCCCTAGCTTCAAACGGGTGTTTGAAATCTTTCAATATTTTAGTTTTTTCTTTTATGACGTACATGCACACCCGACTTATTTTTATATAGTAGATTTATAATAAATCTATTTTTATATAGTAGATTTATAATAAATCTACTATATAAAAATAAGTCGGGTTTTCCTTCCTGACGCTATAACTCCAGAAGGCACGAACCGATTTCCACGGTTTTGCATTCGTTGGAAAGGTCTCGGGCTCCGTGAGGTTTATAGCATAAGAAAATTCAGGAAAAATTAACGCGGAAGAAGTCGCGGGCAGAAGCTAGTATGGTATAAACATTCTTCTTGAATAACTCTATCTTTAGAAAACCTTATCAAAATCCGTTCGCAGTTTTAAAGACCTACGCAAATATAAGGATAGACAGCGATCTGCCGGGGTTGCGGAAAAGTTGTAATAGTTACCGCGGCCCCGGCACCAGGGTGGGTTTTAGTCAGGAAAAGTCTGACATTAAGGACGGGAGAAGTCATTTAATGATTACCCATCCTCAAAAAAAATATCCTATACTTAAAATATATCATAAAAAAATATATAATATAAATAATTTATAATATCTAGTAAAAAAAAGCTTGTTCACGACCTTATTGCAAATTGAGTACAATAAAGTCTTCAAGCGTCAATGAGAAAATAAGAACAACAGTCGATAAAAAACAATCACGTCATTATTCCTCTCTGAGGCCAAATTGCCCGGATATGAAGGCTCAATTGAACACAAAGTATACAATACATTTCTCTGAAAATTCTTTTGTCTTGTATTTATTGTTATATTTTGAAATCAAAGCAGGAACTTCAGTAATTCCGACGGCTGTACTTCCGACGTAAATAAAAGAGTGTAAATTAATACTTATAGATGTCTGCCGGGGTTGCGGAATGTTTACAATAGTTACCGTGACCCTGGAACATAAAGGGCAATCGAAGGAACATGAGTGGGTTTTATTCAGTAAGAGTCTGACACGCCCTCCCGCCGCACCCAGGACGGGAGCAGTCTTGGATGATTTCCCACTCGCCAAAAAAAAAAAAAAACTTATAGATGTAAATAATGGTACGAATTGTATACACATCGTTAACGGTATTTGGTTCTTTCATACATTAATGCATGGGGAAAAGTGTTTTCTAAATTATTTACTTGTTTGCATCACTGTTCATTTTTTAATATTCTATAGGAATTCTACAAGGACTGTTACATGTATTTTTTTTTAATCCATACTAATATTACAAATGGGAAAGTGTGTCTGTCTCTGTGTTTGTCTTTCTTTCACGGCAAAACGGAGCAACGAATTGACGTGATTTTTTAAGTGGAGATAGTTGAAGGGGTGGAGAGTTACATAGGCTACTTTTTGTCTCTATTTAACGCGAAGCCGCGGGCAAAAGCTATTTATTAATAAAAAAAGTAAAAAGATTTATTTTATTTTGGATTATAGGCATTTAGCTCCTACACTTAATATTTTACGTATTTTTTTTCCGAGGCAGTCAGTTCAAAAATGTCGACTACATTAGTTATTAAAAAATAAATAAGACGTGACATAATGATTAACCTTTCGACGACACTATTGTCGCGCTGCTATGTATTTCTATTATGCCTTGAATTATATGTGTTTGAAGGTTATATATCTTCTTTATTTCCACACCGAAGATGACAATCGCAATGAGGAACTAGTTAAATATAACCCAATTTCCATATACGCAAGCTCCGTAAATAATTATTTTTGTTAATAAATTAAAATCTTCCAGGGTCTAAGACTGATGAAGGAGAGGAAGCGAGTGGCGTGGATCCTGCTTCTCCTGGCGGTGCTGTTCGCCATGTGCTGGATGCCGTACAACATCATGCAGTTATTGCTGGATGTGAACTTGGTGGACGCTAAGGACCTTAGCATGTTCCTGCCTTATGCGCTGTTTATGGGTGAGTGGAAGTTGCTTAAACTAAATTTAGTCACACAAAACTAGCAAATACACAAACTCTTTTTAATAGGTATGGGGTCAGAATATCGTAGAGAAATCTAGACTTACTCATAAAATATTTATCGAAAGTCTGAAATCGTCTATCCACTTTGAGCAATCATGGTAACCAAAGCTCAATACTCAATACGTTTATTCCATTCCACAATGTGAACTTAGATGGTAGGGACATAATAAGAATATACATTAGTTTTGGAGCATTGCGGGCCCTGTCGGGCATAACAAAAATAAATATTAGGAGGAGGGCTTTTGACATCCGACCTACTACGGGGCAAAAACTGCATATTCTATACGAGAAGAAGTCATTAAAGGTCATATTTGATTAGGTTTCGCTACCAATAAAATTTATAGAGTTGTATGGAAGCAAACAGTTGTGCCATCAAGTGAAATTAATACCCTCCATACAACTCTTTACATTTTGAAGTGCGTTAATTTGTATTCGTTACCAAAACCAAAATCTCCTCAATGGAATTACATAAAGTAATTAATTCCAAATGAAATTTCGCCAAACATATTAGACACTATTATAACGAAATTCCTACGTTTTATATTATCGCAACCATCTAAACGGTCACTATCGAATACCAAAGGTACCGGTAGTTTTTTTCCGAAGTCTGATTAAAACTGTACCATTGAAGTAAAATTATTACTTTATTTTTTAATTTTTATTTTTTCCATATTATGTCAAAATGTTTTTATGGTATATCTCAAAGTAAAAGTTGGTCTCGTTTTAATTACGGAAAACGATTGGAACTCTTACATGAAGAGTTTTGTTTTTCTCTGATCATTAATCTATTTATGCCTCTTTGGGATAAACCTTAATTACATTGTTTCGACAAAATCATTATAATACTAAATTCTTCTTCTTACGCCTCTTTATTACGGATCAATAGCGTATAAGCTCTGTAACAGAGGCACCGACACATAGCAGAATCTTAGTAATAGAGAATTTTTGTCAACCTTCGAAGAGAAAAAAAAATTGGAAATGCACTTAAAACAAACATTACCGTTACAAGAAAATAGTTTTCCAGCTATTAATTACTTTTATTCCTAGAACACTGCTTTCCCTAATTTTATTTCCAACAGACCAGTAGTAATTAATGTGTTTCATGAAATATTATGGCTACAATTTTAATTTTAACATTCACTTAGCATGACATGAATTCTGTGAAAATGTGTGTTTTGAAGAGAAATGGAAATAAGAGCATTTTAGACTATTTTGGTGTAAATTTATACCAAAACACAAAATGATGTCGTCAAAGGAATCACTTGCAATCAAATGACAGTATTAATTTAGACATTCTAGGAAATGATTTGAAATAAATTTGTTTTTTTTTTACTGTCACTAAAGACCTGTAATTGAGTGACAGTAATAAAGTATTAGAATGATTATTTTAATATATATTATTATTTAATGATAGGATATGAAATAAGGATTTAACTAGATAGAAGATTTTAACTTCAGCTGCTAACGGAATTGTATTTATATTAATTTTAACAAATTCTACCAAACGATACCAAATGCCGAATGAGGTTACAAAACAAGATTTCATTTTCGAAAATATTAAACTGACGCATCACTTTTATATCATCTCAATTGGCCATGTGTCTGTCAATTTTGTTTATTATTAATTATTTTATTTCAGATAAAAATGCATCCATATATAACAAATTAAAATACAATTGAACTTAAAATTAAAATTATTAAAATAAAAATTATTGTTAGTAAAATCTTATAAACTATGTTAGTAAACTCCCATCATAATTTGCATCCATTTATTCTGGATAGGGCAATCAGGACGAGACACAACCACAGCAGGATACTGTTGCTACTGCCTCGCACGCGTTGCAATAAGGAAGCTACTTTTTTCCTTATAATAGCACGAAAGCCATCCGTTCGTGCTTCCACAAACATTCCGGACGCACTACAATACAACTAAATTTAAAATTTCGTTTAATTAAAATTTTATCGGGTAACCGAATCAACTTCATTTTGTTTTAGGTTTTTACATTGCCAATAAACTTTATTGGCGTGTGTGCGTAATAAGGTTGATTTTCAATTGTTTATTTGTATTCATTTTATTTACTGCCTTGTACACAAATACGTGTCTTTGTAAATATTATGCCCAACGGCAAATATTGTATGTGATTTCAAATGGTTACGTATTAACCTCGATTCCTCTCATTTCTTAATCTTGAACGACATCTTATTTTATCTCATTACCTTTGATGTTCTGATATAGATCTTGAAATGGAAACAAATATGATTGAAAAGTTATCTCAAAAAGAAATTCTTATATTTGGCTTGTTGGTGAATTTCAGCTATAGAAAAAAGTTACGTAGAAGTTAATCATTGAGATGAACGAAGTCATAATAAAACAAGACTATTTATAGTGTTCATAAATATTAATAGCTTACTAAAGGACATGGCCAGCCCCAATATGGGCGATTGCATAGTTATCGAATTTAATTTACACCAATGATTTTTGGTGTTTTATTTCGTTAATATTGGTAAGTTAAATTGCAATAAATAAAACACATAAAGAACTTGTCATTACAACAGACTAGATGTAAACAGTTTCACTAAACCTTTAGTCATATTGCTGGCATTAAGTGCATAGAATAGGATTTGCTATTCGAAACCATAAGGCGCTCTAATAAATTATTTATTAAAACCTGACAATAATACCATATGCAACCAACCAGTGCTGACATAAGGCTCTGAAACGTTGTTTTTATCTGCTGACCTTTTAGAGTGACGACCATGGACCGGAAGACGCAACGTAGGCAGGCCTCCCACTAGCTGGTGGACCGACGACAACATGCAAGTGGCGATTTGTCGTCTTACGGTGCGGTAAAGAGGAGGCCTAAGTTCAGCGGTAAACTCCGGCTGATAATAATAATAAGGAAAACACAAAATAAGGCAAAACAGTATAAATGACTATTTAATTTTTACAGAAAACAAATAAAAATGGTTTAATACATTATTACCTAGATAACTTAATACATTATTACATTACAGCGTTGAGTTATTGTTGAACGAGTCATAGGTCTACCAAACTGTTTTTATTTTATTCCTACACTATCAACAATCAGTTTATTTTTTTAGTTCACCATCGCAAAAGTCTTGAGTAATCTGTTTGTCTTTGTAGCCTTTGTGTGGTTATTCCTCAGTTGATGCACCTCATAGCAATCGACAAATCAAATCAGTCAGTATCAGTCCGTAAAGATAAGCGGCGGGGGTCAAAAATATCTGAAAATAATCGCAACCCAAGAACAATAGGACGTTGAATTTGCAATGACAGATTGTCTGCATTATTGACGTAATTGACATTTGACATAAAAAAACACACACATTGTGTCAAACCAGTACCGTTCCGTTTTAAAACGTTGTTTGGATGAATTAGACAAAAACTTATTAAAATGTATTATTATGATATGAGCATTTTATAAAAATCGACAAATACCAATGAATACAGTTTTGTATGAATAAAATGTCGCTAATATAATGCAATGGTCGACCATATCACACATTTTCTACAAGTAGTATACGTGGTTTGGAACGTTCTTTACCATATTTATTTTTCTCTATGTTGAATTATGGCGGAACTTGACAGACGATATTTTGAATTCGTCTTCCGTTACTTATTATTTTGAAATAAAATCTGATAAGTCCAGAGAGGCTAAAAAGTACGTAGTAATTCATTTTTCTATTTTTATTTTACAATGTATTTACTATGTTTGTGTACATGGAATGCCATTTTTGTCCATGTCATTTATCTTGAACATTTTTTTTTTGGGGATTGGGAAATCATCAAATGACTGCTCTCGTCCTGGGTGTGGCGGGAGGGCGTGTCAGACTTTTACTGACTAAAACCCACTCATATTCCTTCGGTTGCCCTTTATGTTCTGGGGTCACGGTAACTATTATAAACATTCCGCAACCCCAGCAGGCGTTGACCCTGTTGGGCCCCTTCCCGTGCTGACTTCTCTTTGAGGCGCGCGTGGAACACCAACGCGCCGTCGACGCGGGCCTGGTCCTAGCCGGGCGGCGAGCTACCCACCGCTCGCTGTCTGCAGACAAATTTATCTTGAACATCACTGTCAGCCCGTGTCTTGAAAAACACGTAAAGCCGTTGATCTCAGTGGTCATTCGTATAAATTTGACAGTGGGGACGGGTAGTCAGAAGCCAGAAAGTCTGACCAGATTACCCATGGGGTATCGTGTCACCTAGTAATTAGGTTGTGAAGGTCAGATATTTAGTTGCATCACGTAAAATTTAATTATGTATTCAGCTGAAATCGGTAAGGCAGGAAGCCGACCCCAACATACTTGGGTAAAACAGTAAAACTTGTGTTTTGGTATTGGCTACATATTTTTTTTAGAGTTTGTCGCAATTCTATTGAATTATATAAGGTTGTTAATAACCTAACTAGACTATATTGTAAACTAACCTTCTTATTACAATCGTGTGTGAATTCCCTGAATTCAAAGCCTACAATCCCTACTCTGTCTGTCTGTCTGTCTGTTACGCTTTCACGTCTAAACCACTGAACTGATTTTAATGAAATTTGGTATATAGATAGAGTTGACCTTGAGAAAGAACATAGGGTAGGTTTTATCCCGAACTTTTGAAAAGCTCTCTTAAAAACGCGATACAACCAACATCCACGCGGGCGAAGCCGCGAGCAAAAGCTAGTTATCATATTGAGCTAAGGAACAACTTTGCTAGACCTTACATGAAAATAACGGTCAAGTGCGAGTCCGACTTGTGCAAACTTGAGTAAGAATTACAATGGGTTTTAATTACAATTCAATAATATATCTACACGTTCCCGAGATAAGCGTCTTAACAGACAGGCAGACAGAAAGACGACGGACAGCAAAATGATAATATAATAATTTCCTTATTTCCTTTTGAAGTACGGAACTTAAAAAATTTCAAGTCTCAAAAAACCAATCTAATTCTTAGTTTACTGATACAGATTTTTTTTAAACTCACTAAAACTATAAAGCCGTGAGATAAATTAATTGAGAACCGAAATATATTTCGCAATGACTCGAATTGTCCTACAGAAGCTATTTACAACATCGAAAAGTTATTCTGAAAATAACTACACAGTTCAGAACTATGTTCGCAGTAATTGACTTAGAAACTAAATAAAAATACTTGCAAATAGACTAAGTTAAAGCATTATTAGTTTAACACCGACTTTTAATTAAAGCTTTTCACAAGTGATCCAGTAATCACGAAGACTTTGCTAACTTATAGCACTACTAGCTTCTGCCCGCGGCTTCGCTCGCGTTAGAAAGAGACAAAAAGTAGCCTATGTTACTCTCCATCCCTTCAACTATCTCCACTTAAAAAATCACGTCAATCCGTCGCTCCGTTTTGCCGTGAAAGAAAGACAAACAGACAGACAGACAGACAGACAAACAGACAGACACACTTTCCCATTTATAAATATTAGTATGGATTAACTGTAACTTCTTTGTGTCGTATTAATTTTTACCGGTAATTAGCTGTCGCCTGCTGATTTACTACCATCTTTGCTTGTTACTCTGCTTTTGTAGCGTATACAAAAATATTTTTTTTAAATTGGTCATCCAAACAAACAGTCTTTTAAGTGTAATATTCGTAAGTGCACTGAAAAATATGTTCGGTCCTCACGAATTTTTGTTGGTTTTACCAAACTTCTTAAGTTGGCGTTACCAAATTTATTTGGATCTACCAAATAAATTTGGTACAACGCCAACTTAAGAAGTTGTAGAACCGCTGCAGATGTGTCAGGAGAGTCTTAGGTGGATCCACGGATTATTAATTTTAAGTTTCCAACAATTTTTATAAAAAAATAGTTGTTTTGAAAAATTAACAAAACATAGGTGTAATCTACCAAATAAATTTGGTAACGCCAGCTTAAAAAGTTCGGTAAAAACAACAAAAAATCGTGATAGGACCGAATATTTTTTTCAGTGTGTTGGCACAAAAAATGATTAAAATAATAATGCTATTGCAAATGATTTGTATCAAAATGCTCTAAAAACCGTGTTTTTGTCAAGGTCGGACGAGATTATTTTAAGATTGATTCGGTATCATTATACTAGTAACATCCTCTTTCTTTTCAGTAAAAAGTGTCAGACCCAGATAGAGCGCTAGCTAATTGGCAACCGGACATAAATCCAGACTCTGGGCAGCAACAGACCAATCTATGAAAATAAGATTACGCTCACTTATTCAGTACTAAGCTTAGGTGCACTCAACGATTAGACTGTATAGATATCCGTACGCGTCCGTTACGTTTTTCTCGTCTATTCAGCTTGACGGCTTTACTCATTCCTATGACGCTGAACGCAGCCTTAAACCGAACTCAGTAAGTGAGGCCAAAATTGTTCAGCGAAACGCTATCCTGTCTAATATGGAGACCATCTTTTTTCAAAATGGCGGTCTGTGGCGCCATTTACAAAAATATGCAAAAAAACGGGATGTGATTTTTTTTATTTAAATGGAATAATAATTTGTATGGCGGCTAATTAGAATGACCTAACCTAAACCTTAAAACATAGATTTAATTAGGATTTTTTTTATAGTGTAATAATTGTAATTTAAAATCAGGAAAAGCGAGAATTTTGTGACTTTTCCGGCTGTACAAAAGCCGTTATAATTATTAAAACGTACTTTTTTTCTTAACACTTTTATTTAATTTTACTTAAATATACCATAATTTACTTTAATTTAGCTTTACAAGGTCGCCGCGATAAGGACGACCCACTCGTCAATTGTTTAGAAGTGTTATTTGAAACTTCGGAGCGGCAACGTAGGCACGTTCAAGTAGAGCGCGCCCCACAGACGAGCGGCTATATTATGGAGCTTGATAATGTGTGCGTAGACCCTAAACCCTTATTATGTTCACTTCAAAGATTATGACACTGTTTTTATAACTTTTATCCGATAAACTGTGGTCGGCATAAAAACTAGTAAAAAAACTGAGAGCGAAAACCTGTAGTGGGAAATAATCCATCGGGTCAGTATGAATATAAAATATTCTGTGGTTATTCATCTGACTGATATTCATATCACGTTTGCTCCATATGTATTGTGTTCGATCGTGACGATGCATTCTATTATGCTAAAGGTTTACCTAGATTTTGTTAAAATATTTGCTAATAGGTTTCTGATGATGTGAGTCTAAAGTGGTTCTATTTTGTTGTAAGTCTGGCTAATGCTCATGACAATAATGGTTTTCTTGGTATTGTGTTAGTGGTTATAAAAGGTTGCGGAATGTTTATAACAGTTACCGTGACCGCGGAACATAAAGAGCAACCGAAGGAACATGAGTGGGTTTTAGTCAGTAAAAGTCTGACATGAAGGACGGGAGAAGAAAAAGTGGTTATAAAAAGGTCATTATCCTCATTATGACTGATAACGTTTGACTAACATTATCAACTTTAAGGGGCCCAAAGTCTCAATTTCTAGCTATAACACTACATTATCACAGTATTACGGCGCGTTGTGTTCCACGCGCGCCTTTAAGAGCAGTCAGCTAGTGACGGAGCCCTCTAGGGCTTATATGTCTACCGGGGTTGCGGAATAGTTCTAATAGTTACCACAGCCCCGGAACATAAAGGGCAACCGAAGGAATAAGGTTGCCCTTTATAGTTTTAGTCAGTAAAATTCTGACACTCCCACTCGCCCAGCCCAGGGTGGGAAAAGTCATTTGATGTTTTGCCACCTATAATAAAACAATACATTTCAACTTTAAGGCGTCTTTTTCTAGCTCCTCCATTAATGAGTTCATTGTCAACAGGTCACGCGAACTCGGCGATCAACCCCATCGTGTACTGTCTGATGACCAGGAACTTCCAGCGCTCGGCCCGCAAGCTGCTGTGTGGGCGCGGCGTCTGCCAACAAACACACTTCACGGTAACTGTTTGTGCTACTAATTGTTAGAGATGTTCTGAGTATGATTTTTCGGATCTGGATTCGTATTCGGATATTGGTGTTATGTCAGTGTCGAATAAGGTTAAGGATGTATTTTTTTTTGAGATTATCTTTTAGTTTCGGTTACGTCCGTTGGATTTTTAAGTAGGTATTTTTAGTATTGTTGGTTAAGCTTTTATGAATGAGAAAAACGTTTAAGCTGGAAGCTGATCAGCTGTGGGCGTAGCGTCTGCCAACAAACACACGTCACGGTAACTGTTTGATTTACTAGTGGTTAGAGATGTTCCAGGTATGCCAATTCGGATATAAAAAAAAATAGGTATAGGATAGGGTGCTATGTCGGTTTCGGATACGGTGCAGAATGTATTTTTTTTTAATTGGGTTTGGATGTAATTTATTTGAAATGATGTATGAATTTATAAATCATTTATCAGCTCCGCTTAGTATGGGATCTGATGGCAGTGTGAGAGTTGTCTCAGGATATTTATTTATTTGGAAATAATTCATTAGTTTCGGTTACGGGTGTTACATTTTTTACAAACTTTCATTCACGGCCCGCAAGCTGCTCTGTAGGCGTGGCGTCTGCCAACAAACCCATTTTACGGTAAACTTCTTTCGGTTACGGTTAAAGAAATTATATTTTTCGGATTATCTATTACTTGTTAATAGTTTCAATTACGGTTGTTAGGTTTGTAAAGTTTTATTAATATAACTAGTAATTACCAAGCGACAATTAAATAAATAATGCAAGGGACACGCGTGGCGAAGCTCCTAGTTATTATTTTAAAAACATAGGTTTAATCTCCAAACTATCCAAAATTATTCGAAACTTAAATAAATACGTAAATATCAGATTCGGTTAAGGTAACGGACATTTTTTTTAATTCCGGATATCCGAGAGCTACGGAACTCCGTAACATTTCTACTAATTGCTTTTTTACCTACTTAATTAGGGTTTGTTTTTGTACGTGTTTGGCGAACAGATTTCAGGTGGAAAGTATTCATGTCTAGGGTTCTTTAATTTCCGGAGAGCTTTGTGTTTAATGTGGATTCCCGAAAGTCGGGGAAGGTTCTAATTGCTTTTTTTCGGGTTGAGGAAAGTTTTTCATGATTTGAAGAAGATTTGGTTTGAAATTATTGGATGGCAGATAAGTTTGCGGCCCATCTGATTTTAAGTAATCATCACTGCCTCCTGTAGCTGTTTTTAATACTAGATTTTATCTGTAGCAGGACAACGCATCTACGATACCCGTAGTTGCGTTGTCCTGCTACAGATAAAGTTGGTATGTATCTCATACAGCACCGTAAATAGGCACCCAAACTCTTCAGACAGGTACACAGCAACGTTGCTTCTTTTTACGTTCATTAATAATTATATCCATACTAATATTATAAACGGGAAAGTGTGTCTGTCTGTCTGTCTGTATGTTTGCCTTTCTTTCACGGCAAAACAGAGCGACGAATTGACGTGATTTTTTAAGTGGAGATAGTTGAAGGGATGGAGAGTAACATAGGCTACTTTTTGTCTCTTTCTAACGCAAGCGAAGCCGCGGGCAAAAGCTAGTAGGTTTATATTCCGAAATCATATTGATGCCTAAACTTAGAAAACACGTTCACGTAATAAGCCTTAGAACATCAAAAGAATTGTGGAATAAATTGAAGATGCTGTTTGAAGACTCAGAATATACTAGAAAAATCAGCCATCTCAGGAATCTTATATCACTTTAATATCATTTAAAAATTCGTTTATTTAAAAACTGTTGAAAAAACGTGTTATGGGACATCTTGCCCACTCAGATCTGTTAAGTTAAATTTGCCAGATGTCTCCTATTCAAAAATAAAGTTATGTTTTGGCAAAATTTTTATTTTAACTAAATTGTCACATAAATCTTCTAATTATAATTTTAAATGACAATTATTTATACAGTACATTTATATTCAAGCGAATCTACCCATGCACATTTGAAAAAGTGGACATTAGTGGCCGTGGGTTAAATTTTTCGTGGGCAAGATTCCTATAACCCGAAAAAACAATAAAGAATTCCTACAAGCAAAAATAAACCTCCTTCCTATAATGACCAGGAACCCAATTCTCGTGCGTTAGATAAATATCAAAATCGATATTTGTCAAATTAAAATGGCGGATATCGAGTTATTTGGATAAATCAGTATTCTCAGTTTATCGAGTGAGATAATTATCCAACCATTTCATTCATTTGTCATTGAACTTTGTGATATTTTTGATTGATATAAGACTCTCGATATCTTATCGAATTCGATATTATATCACATAAACCGAGAATTAGGACCCTGGTTTGATGTCGTAAATATCTGGTAAAGTTAAATTATCAATTACCGCGCTCTCCTGTCTCTTAAGCTATCAGCTATTAAATATCCGAACAAACTAGGTTTGTAAAACTTTATCGATTTTGGAAATTGCTTACTCACTCCATTTTATACAATTATTAAGGAGAACTACTGAAATAACAATTTGAATTTATTACATGGTTTCAAAATTGATATTCAATTATGATACTATATAACTAGCTTTCGCCCGCGGCTTCTTCCGCGTAAATTTTAAAATTGTATCCTGAATATTACCATTTTAGTGGGGTGGTTTTTTAAAAATCCGTTCATATTGGATACTTACTCTTCACTAAGAATACACTCTCCACGTTTCATATCAACATCATCCAGTCAGTCCATCAGTTTACCATTGTTTATAATTATACTAGCTTTTGCCCGCGGCTTCGCTCGCGTTAGAAAGAGACAAAAAGTAGCCTATCATCATCAATTCAACTATCTCCACTTAAGAAATCACGTCAATCCGTCGCTCCGTTTTGCCGTGAAAGAAAGACAAACATACAGACACACTTTCCCATTTATAATATTAGTATGAATAGATTAAAATAGACGAAATGTGAATTTATAATTATTTTTTTGTACTTATTATATTAATTTAAATCAAATTTAAATTAATCCTCTTATCTATCTAAGCTCCATGAAGCGTATTAAACTAGCTTTGTCTGTGTAAGACTTTTTACGAGCATAAATATTCTTTGTCCTTTTATGATAAACGACGTAAAATCTCTTTCATTACGTTGAAAAAAGTACTGACCTAAAAGCAAAGACGTTAACCTAAGTTTTCATTGTACTTACGAACAAACAGCAAAGTAGATAACTTTACGGGGCTGTCAGATATTATACCGTAATAGCATCATCATCTCCTTAGCCATTTCCCAACTGTGTTGGGGTTGGCTTCCAGCGTAACAGGATTCAGCTGGATACCGGTGATATAGATATTATACCACAGATTACTAAATAGATACTTCGTAAATGATTATACCGCAATAGCGTTATAATAAAATAATATAGCCAATGTATTGACCCCAATCTCTAAGCAATATACATGTGAAATTTGAATTAAATCTGGCAGTAGCTTTTGAGTGTATCTAGGACAAATATACAGATAAACAACCAAACTTAAATTCTAAAAACTATATTTTTGACGTCGGCATTCGTTGTGAAATCTATTTAAAAAACATTCAAGTCCAAATTGTTACCATTTTAATATGTATATTTGAAAACTCTTTTTAGGTTTTTAGATAATTTATTCCTGACACTTATGCAGTGTGCATGGGTGTCAAATAAAATTTATTTGCTTTGCTGACTGTATAACAAAGAATACGAGTCATCTCGTTTTCTTGGTTATAAGAACACGTGTATAATCTCCATACTATAATTTAATAACCGTACAATTGTCACTAAAATATTATTTTCAAACTGGACATTTGGCAGAAATCACCAAAAAATTCGGTGGATTGCCATAATATATATAAAAGTTGAAGTTGAACAAAGAGGTTGTCTATTGTTTGCCCGAAGATTATATGCCATAATCATCATTTTCCCGAATTTCATTTACCCGAATTTCATTTGCCCGAATGTTTCATTTGCCCTAAAAGACATATGACATACTTTTAATTGCCCGAATTTTAGATACCATAAGATACGAATGCCATAAGTATTGTTTGCCATATTTTTATGTGCCATAATAATTGTTAGACATAATATTTAACCCGCGGACAGTCGCGCCTGGGTCGAAAAGACCCAGTACTCTTGTTATTGTGCCATAACTGTTTTTGTATTAGTTTATTCGTGTCGTCGCACTAAGTACCTTCAAATAGCTTCACTGGCTACCTGCACACTCCGTTTCAGCCAGTTCCCGTGTGGCATTAAGACAATACGGACGTTTCAAGTGAGTATGGGTCGTTTCGACCCTTGTGCGACGTTATGTGTTAGTGTTTTTTTTATTGCAAAAATATTATTTTGATTTTATTTATTTGTATAAATATCGTCAAATCGTCTGAATATCCAGAGAATATCTAATATATTAAAAGAGAGAGACATTGAAGGCGAAAATTTGTCAAAAATTAAAGATAATTTGGATATTGACAATTACAATTTAGATTCGTTAGAGTGGTGAAGATGAACTTCATGAGAAGAATAAAGTTTCTGAGTCTGAAAATTTACGTTCCAGTTTGCTGCAAACTTTTGTGATACTTATATTTGTACAGATCATGCTACATTTATATGTACTAATTGTGATAAAAAATTAAGCCAAAACTAAAATAAGACTGATATAGGGAAAAAAATTCTTACTATTTTATAGTAGATCTTTACGTGTAATTTAGAGACTGATTATAAAAATATGCTACGTGTTAAGTTTAATATTATGCCGCTATTTATAAGAATGGTAATTTGTTTGATAATAGAAGAGATTTTATATGTTTCTAGATTAAACAAAGAAGGTTAAAGTTATTTTTTAGTTCCTATATCGTAAAAAGTAAGATTTAGCAGTGATCTTTTGAATTTTGTGTTTTATACTACTTTTAATTCACTATATAATAAAAATTAACTATTTTTAAGTTTGTCTTATTATCCTCTTTCTTAATAATTTAAAAATAATCCCGAAAGTTAATTAAGTTAATAAAAACAATACATTCAAAATCTGGGTCTTTTCGACCCGCGCGCGACCGTTCATGTCTTAATTCAAGACGCGAGTACTGGCGGGTTAAATAGCATAATATTTAAATGGCATAACAAGTATTAGACAAATATTTAAGCCCCGTAATGGTTTTTTTTCTGTGCATGGTTGATGGTGGGCTAGGTCGACGGAGCCCCACTTCGCGGGGCTCCTACTTCTGTGTGGTTTATAAAAAAATAACCACGAAGGGGATGGCGGGGTCTATTCGCTCGCTTCGCTCGCTCACACGACCCCGCCATCCCCTTCTAACCTAACCTGTCCGAGTCGGGGTGCCCTAAAGTCCCAATTGCATCCAATTTCTCTTGATATAAACAACCGTTATACACCCGATGTCGATGGCAAATTATGTTATGGCATATCATAGCCGCAGGATCGCGCTGGATGCAAGCCGCTTCCAACAGGTCCTACTGGAAATCTGTAGGGGAGGCCTATGTTCAACAGTGGACGTCCTGCGGCTGATATGATGATGATGATGATATCATAATTATGGCATCTGATAATTAGGACATGTGATAATTAGGGCTTACAATGATTATGGCAAATGATGTTATGGTAAGTGACTTTATGGGAAACAATGATTCTGGCACGTGACTAATATGGCAAATGAGAGTAGGGCAAATGAGTATTATGTCGTATGATATTATGGCTGTTGACTATTATGGCAAATGATATTAGGGCAAATAAAATTCGGGTAAACGGCGGTATACCGAACAAAGAGTACGCACTCAAACTCTAATCATTTTAAATTTCCCATTAAATAGGCACTTCGGAACATCAGTTTACATGAACAAGAAATTAATCTAGTTGCTAATACAATAGATATTATTATAATTTCGTATGGAGAAAAAAGGTCAAGAAACTCCAAAAAACTGTACCAAGTTAACGAACTAGGCTCATTACCGCAAATCGAACTTGACACAAATGAGTGGCCTTACGTTTGATTTGTTCTCTGTCTAGACGATTCGCACACATTCTGATAATGAATGTGTATGTAGGTAAACATAATATTGTTGTTTGTAACTTATGTAACACTTTGAAACTTGGATATATAAGTTTAGCTAGTCATTTATAGCCTCAAATGATTGTTCTGATTTATGTTTTTAAGAACGTTTAAATTAAAATATACGCAAGTAGGCAACTTTTACGAATCATTTTTTTAAACAACCTTATTCGTCATTTCCTATCTTGTATCATTGTAAAAATACAATCATAAGTTTCAGCTAGCATACGGAATAACCTTTTGAGTAAAGAGTCAATTTCAATATGAGTGCATCGGTCTCAATTGTTAATAAACAGTCGTCACGTTTTGTATTGCAAATCCTTTTTGGGACTTGTCCTTCTCGGGGGGTGTGTGACTTGTCACACACCGCAAGTTAAGCAGAGTTTGTGTTATGGTAATCAGAAATCTGATAGACATACTATAGATTTAACTATAATAGTTTATATTCTTATCTATAATATATTATAGATAAATTACACACAGGTTTAGAACAAGCGGTCGTACTAATCACACAAAGTATGTATGTCTTGGGTGGAAATTGAACCCACAACCTATAGCTTAACAGTTACCGTCACTAACCAACTAACAGGCCAGGCATACACACTGTCATGAAAACAGCTTTGTCTTATAGATAGGTCACCGACCAGCTCAGATCAGCGATTGCAGCTTCACCCGACGCCCATGTTGACTTTAAATTAGCTTTCTGAATGGATACTAAGTAACAGTGTCGATACAGTTTAAAAGCTTTTAAAGCTACGTAGTGGCAGAGTGCATTGTTCTGATTAAATTAAAAGTACCCTGAAATCTGGAGATATTCTTTTTCATCGTTTTTGCCTTTGCTTGTAAATAACTAGAAGCTTTTAAAATTTCTTTGAAAATATAAATAGATTAGGTACTTATGTTTATTATTATGAGATAGGGTTTCAGCATAAATATTTACCCAACACAAACATGTCATACTTAATAACAATCACTATATCACAGTCTAAACTTCACTTCGGTGTGTTGTACGTGGTTTCGTTTCCAAAACTGAACTGTATCTCGTGTTGACCACTCGCTATTCAGCTCGTATACTAGTCACATTTACTAAAAAGTTTGACAAAACCCGAGGCATACAGGTATTTTTGAGAACATACCAGTATCCTCAAGATGAACGAATATAATCTGGTAGCATAGTTTCTCGAATTACCTAAAAATGTCCTAACTTTCAATAACATTGTTCCAGAATTTTCCAGGAAATGTGCCCGGAAAAATCGGAATTTGCGTCACCTTTTGCTCTCTACATATATTTAGATTTTTCAGACTAGGTAATCTCTTTTGGGAAGCGCTATTACCAACATATTTGTGTGTCAAAGCAGGAAGTACTGCTTTGTTCTGATTTGATTCGTGTTGATTCCGGAGTAATTAAAGGCACTTGAGACAATGTATTTTTGCCTTTAAAATGGCAACGCTTCTGATATAGCAAATCTTTATAGACAACAATGATCCAATGATTCAAAATATATATTATATATCAAAAATTATTGCGTAAATACTCAGCCAAAACAAATAAAAGGCGAAAATTGTCACCAAATTCACCGATCCTAATACAAAAATGTAATCAGACGAAAAATCTTTTTGTTCGGCAAACAGAATTTGTGGCGGTAATACAATATGATTGCAAGTGATAATATAATCTCGGCTCAGATAAAGAGAAAACAAAAATGTGTTCGGAAACGAATACGAAATAACGTTAGTTAGAATATAGAGTAAGAAAAAACAAATAACGCAGAACAGATGCTTGACATACCGAAAAAGACAGCTAGGAAAACTAACGCCGTAAATAGAGTATCGACTTTTATCACAGAGTAAATAAATAAAGTAACCTTTTTGTAGCGAAATGGAGTAAATTGTTGAAGAATCAATGTTCAAAGATACGCCATTTCTAGCTCGAGTATTCCGTCTGACCAGTCGACTAGAGGTATCGTGTCACCCAGTAGCTGGGTTGTGGAGATCTGACAGGCAGTCGCTTCACGTAAAACAATGGTATCTAGCTGAATCCGGTTAGGCTGAAAGCCAACCCCAATAAAGTTGGGAAAAGGCTAGGGAGATTTGATAATAGCTCGAGTCCTGGTGGAGCAATTTTTTATACTATTTGACAAAACACGACCATAAGTCAACATAGCGGTATATTCTAGTTCTCCTTTCTGGCTTCCAGTGGATAACCATCCTGGTATATGAGGGTTCATTCGCGAAAAAAAGCCACGGTAAAGTCAAAGTGGGTTGGTGAATCCAACCCCCTATGACTTTACCGTGGCTGTTTTTTCCCCAACAAAAGCAAATTGTATTAAAATGCTGCCAGACTGTAACTATTCTATGACCACGCGGTCACACAAACAAACAAACAACCGCAAACGATAACATCATGAATACAAAACATATAGGGTTTATTTTATATGGGAGTGGTTCTAAAAATAAGCCAACATTAAAAAAAAATGACGTGGTTAATTGATTGATGACCAGGTATCGTATTTTTATATGATTATTTACGAGTTCTAAAACAACTTCCTGAAAAGTTTTGCATATTCAAAAATGCGCCATGATTGATATCTCTATCTACTTTTCCTAATTCAGTAAAGTGAGTTTACTGTTGCCTTATATAAAAAATAATATATGGGTCTACATTGTTACGAACACAAATTGCGGCATCATATACATCCAGACAAACTTCTATGAACACATTCTTTAGTACATTTAAATATTTATTCCAGCAATTTCCATTTGAAATTGAACTGAGAATCGAATTCACGACCACTGAATAGACGAAGTCGTACGCAGTTCATTTTACCACAATATTGCTTTTTTTAGTGCCTACTTGAAATCGAATTTCGAATAGCTATTGGAATTCTTTTGGAGACTGAAAAAGTACCCACATTTTGCGGTTTCATACGGACTATTTTCGGTAGTGATGTTAGTTTCAGGCTAAAAGTTTATTTTTAACCGTCTTCAAAAGGTTCTAAATTAGTCTGTTTTTAACTGACTTCAAAAAAAAAGTAGGTGCTCAGTTCGACCTGTATGTTTGTCCGCGATTATCTCGCGTTTGGCTGAACCGATTTTGATGCGGTTTTTAACAAAGTGTTTGTTACATTCTGGGGAAGGTTTTAGTATATATAACACTAATGGATACTTGAATTGTAGATTTTCAACGACAATTGTGTGTTTGACCGCGATTATCATTTTATAAGCTTACAAGTAGTTTTATTTTGAAAGTTACTCTAAAACATAGTCATACATTGAGACACTAACTAAAAAGTAAAAAATAAAAAGCTTTTTAAAAAAAAGATAACCGACTTCAAAAACTTCAAAAGCACAAAAATAACTATTTCGGAAGTCGGTGGCTTCTCTTCTGCCGGTCGATTTGTGTTGCCACCTACTTCCGAAATAGTTATTTTTGTGCTTTTAAGTTTTTGAAGTCGGTTATCTTTTTTTAAAAAAAGCTTTTTTTTAATGTTTGTTTCTCTATTAGTTTGAACGATTTGAAAAAAAAAACTCCTAAGTAATTGAAAAAAAATGAAAAATAACTGAAATTCCGGAAGTTCGTCGACGAAAAATTTTTTTAGACAGCTTTTAGATCAATTACAATTTGTGTATTTAAGGCAAGGTAAGTTTGTACTTAATTTTAACCTTCACCATAACCAAGGTTTGTTACTAATGATGGTTGTATGATAGAGATTAATCAATCACGTTCCGTCTTTTTAGTCTTTTAGAATTGATTGAGGAAATACCGTGTAATATTTCTTTCATCGAATATTTTTTAATCAATTTCTTTGACTCGACGTTGTCAATTTATTTCATTGAGTCAGGTCTTTTCATGTCATGTTCAAGTTCTCCAAAAGGTTTCAATTGAAGACTCGGATGCTTTCATCGAAGTTTTAATTAAAGGCTTCCATACTGTTTTAACTCGTACATCTTCATTCAGATTCAACTGGTAGTAACCTAGTTCTGTCATAGGACTACAAGTTGTTGAAGGCGAAGATTTTGCGATTATTCGCGTTTTTACAACGTTGATAAGTAGTGTTAGTGTAAGTAGTGTATAAGATTTCACAGTTTTGTTGCAAATTATTGAGTTGGTATTAATTCTTTTTGAAAAAATTATACCATAGAGATTATTAATATTAAAATATCATAAATGTGTATGAAAAGTTACGTTCCACGATCTTATGAATAACAACCATCAAGTGTTTAATATCAAAATTAGTTTTCGCCCGCGGCTTCGCCATAGTGAATGTCGATTCTTCCATCGCCATATTTTACCTCTTTTGGGGTCAATTTCCAAAAATCTTTTCTTAGTCGGTACTTACTTTTCACAAAGAACATACTCCCAAGTTTCATGTCTCTAGGGCCAGCGGTTTGGGCTGTGCGATGATATATCAACAGTCAGTCAGTAATTTTATCATTTTATGTATTTATATAGATTGTCTAGGTAATCACGATATAAAGATATGTCAAAAAATATATTTTTCTTACTCCTCCGCTGTTCTTTTCTGATTAATTTCGATGCGGAATCCAAGACAGTTGAATCGTTTCTCCGGGACTCGTCGAGCTTCATTGCTCGGCGCTTTTCTGGCGGACTCCACTGTTGATTCTGGCTTTCAGGAGTTGCAGTGGTGGGGAATAGTGTGGTGGGATTGTCCCATAAAAAAATATAGATATGTCGTGATGGCCTAGGGGTTAAGGACCCGCCTCCCATGCAAGAGATTGTGGAATCGAATCTGGCAAGTACCAATGTGACTTATTCAATTCAAATGTACTTTCTCAAGAATGAATCTTAGGTAGACATCACTCAATTCTGAGACCCTCTCAAGTTTATTGCTGTCCTTATTTTTTCGCTTTAAAATGACAAGGACAGCAAGAGACTTGAGAGCGTCTCGGAGTTAAGTGACGTCTATTAATACGGGCCTTAGACATTACAGACATCGATGAAGGAAAAACCTGGACTTATTATTATTTATTTCTTGTAAAAATATATTGGTCCTTGGAGTACCTATATTAATTACGTGCCCCTCCGTTGCGGAATGCGAGGTCGCAGGAAAAAGGTGGACCAGAAATAAATTCATTCTGTGTATTTAATTACGTTTCTACTGAAGCGAAACTATTTTGTTCTAGTGTATAGAATAATAAAAAGAAAACTGAATTGTTACTATAAGAATACGTGAGTACTATCTGTTTCTCGCGGTTTTACCCGCGTAGTCTCCGTTCCCGTGGGATTTTGGGGATAAAAACTACCATATTATGTCCGTTCTCAGGCTATGGACTATACTGTACCAAATCCCATTTAAATCGGTTTTGTAGTTTTAGTGTGAAAGCGAATCAGATAGACTAACTAACAGACAGATAAAATTACTATGGCTTTTTATTATATTACTATAAATTAAGGACATTTGGCTTATTCTCGTAAATCCATAGTCAAAGTCAAAACGTTTATTTCCATTAGACTATGGAGGCACTTTGGAACGTCAATTACATTTAAAAAACATATTTTGATTCTAGTCGCCCATTCCAAAAACTATAAGTACCTGTTACTTATGCTTTAACTAGCTGTCCCCCGCGGTTTTACCCGCGTTATGTTAGGTTTTGGTTAATGCCCTGCTCCCGTAGGTCATAGCGTTATATTATGTTGCCTATATTCTGATATTCAAAATTTTTTAAATTCAAAATTTCAAAATTCATAGCATTTATTTCACTCAGACCATTTGCAGATACTTATGAATTGTCAAAAAGTCGGTCGGTTAGTTAATCGGAAAAGTGACGCTAATTGACTGTTCCAAAACGTAGATCTCTATGGAGAAGAACAGGCAAGAAACTCCACGGACACACGGATTGAGCTGTATTTTTAGCTATATTGCTGTAAAGTTTTATAAAAATATCTTTACGTAAAGAAAATCCAAAATTTTCAAAGATAAAGTAACGCTTATGCGAAGCTATATCAACAGCTGTGTCAACAGCGACACATCGACTATACTTTTATTGCGTAGCAATAAGGACGTTTATAGCAATTCAATTAATTTCTATCTAATAAAATGTCTGGATTACATTTTATAGTTAGACTGTCCAAAAATATTTTCTTATAGAGGAACCTTTATAAACATTAAAACCTTTTAGTCAGACAATTGGTTGTTTCCAAGAGTCCGAGACAAAACAAATAAATAATAAATTATTATAATGTCATCTGCCCTTCAAAACGCTTTATGTTTATGAAGGAAATAAATTATCCATTTGCTTAAGGAATTTTCAGAAATATGAGATATTCCAAACAATGCTGGATTATGACGGACAGATTCCAACCCTTGTTATATTTCGGGACTTGGATTCCTATTTATGATAAAAAGCAGTTATTTTCTTTGAATGACAAATAACAAGCTTCCTGTTTCAAAGGTTCAGTGGTCTCTCGTTTCCTTTTGCTTTCCACATTTTGCTATTTCGCCAATCCGCTTGGGAGTATGAAATAAAGCTTTTTTACCATTGGGACAATTATTTTTCTTGATTTTTTTTGCTTTTGTGTTTCGTCTTCACTTTTAATTCTCCTTTTTTGGGTCCCGTACCCAAAGCCCCTTACTAAAACTTTGTCCATCTGTCTGTCTATCACCAGGCTAAGCGATTGAAACTTTCAAAACAAAATAAAATATTTTTAATAGGGCTCTTATACAAAAAACGCATTTTTTTTTAGGTTTTTGCCTATGGTACGAAAACCATCATGCGCAAGTCCGACTCGCACTTGGCAGGTTTTTATCTTGTCTTCGTTAACATTATCGTCTATGGAGATTCTATGTGTATTTTTTTACAATAATTATATTTTTTTGGGATGGGAAAACATCAAATGACTCCTCCCGCTGTGGGCAGGAGGGAGTGTCAGACTTCTAGTGACTAAAACCCTTCCGTGTTCCTTCATAGCCCTTTGTGTCCCGCGGTATCTCTTTCGAACAACCCGCAGCCTTCACAATCTTGCTTCTCTATTCTTAATAGCGAACCAGTTATCAACCTAACATACCATCGCTAGTGAATTATACTAGGTGAATTTTTAGTCCTGTACCACCCACTAGGAGATGATTCTACCCATGAAAACAAATAACTTTTATTATGGAACCAACTCTGAAATCGCAAAAAAAATATCAGCTGTTCCTAACAAACGTTCAATGCCCTCCGACCGTAATATGAAACAGCTGATATTTTTTTCGAGATTTCAGAGTTGGTTCCATAATAAAAGTTGTTTGTTTTCATGGGTAGAATCATCTCCTAGCAGGTGGTACAGGACTAAAAATTCACCTAGTATAAATATTTATTGGGAATAAATATTTTCTACACTAATCTATTCTACTGACAAAAGCGATAAAGTAACAGATAGTGCTTTTCGACCTTTTCACACTAGACAGCCATTACTCAAATATTAATCATGTGGCGCAGCAACTCGACGACAATATATGACTCTTGCGCGGTAACTTGACAAAATGGATGTGATTTACGCTTTCACGCATTAGGCCTTTGACTATTATTAAGCATGTAAGACTTCTAGGGCCGCTAATTCGGAACGGCGGGGCGAGTAGCGGAGAATTTGTGTATTGTCGCGTGCATCGTACCGCTACACGCACCGCCGTCGCTGTTCCAATTTTGCGGCTTGAGAGCCTGAGCGCCCGCTCAAACCGAGCTTCCAGCGGGGCGGGCCGTGCAGCGTTCATTTCAAACAGATGTATTAACACGTAGGTGTCCGGAGTGGTGGCCTAGCGGCGCGAGAACAACTTGTACGCAACGCTGCACGCTTCGCTGGACGCTCTTCACTCAGTTCGTACACTTAGTGTAGGGCCTGAGTGCCTGCTCAAATTGAGCATCCAGCGGGCGGGGCGTGCGGGGCCATATAAAACAGACGCATTAACACATAGGTGTCCTGAGTGGCGTCTGAGCGGTCCGAGAACAACTTGCACGCAACACTGCATGCTCCGCTCAACGCTCCGCTGAACGCTCTTCACTCGACTTCCAAATTTACGAACAGAGTGATTAAATGTCTAGCAGAGCGCTCTCAGCAGAGCGTCCAGCAGATCATTTTAAATTTCGAAAACAAGCATTTCGAAATTAAATTGTATTGGATAATAAACCAATATCACACATCATTATTTTTTATCTAGATGTAGTTGGCATTTCATACCTCTCTGAGAAGAAACGCAGGAACAAGTTCAGGGATTATAATTTCTTTTAAGTCCAGACATAAATCATCATTCTTTTTTTGTAACGAAACAAGCAGAATAGATTTCGTACAAGCCATTTGGGAAAGTACCAGTAACAGTTTAGGTAAACTTGCCTCAACAAGTATCGTCAGCTCAACTTAGGTCACCTACGTGTTAATGCATCTGCTTGAAATAAACGCCACACGCCCCGCTAGACGCTCGGTTTGAGCGTTCACTCAGATCCTACCCTAATACATAGACACGACGAAGGTTGCTAGTGAAAATTACTATGAACTTTAAAACGTGTTATACAAATTCTAACATAATATTCTTAGGGTTCAGTTTATGCGATTAATAGATTATTATTTAGGATTGGCTTCTACTCTAAATTATGGAGGGTATGTGTGTACCAGAACTTTCACGGTGATTATTAAATAGCTTGGCCTGCGGCAAAGTACATACATTATAATTAAGTGAGACGCTAATATTGAACGTAGTAAACTAAATTATAACAAAGAAGCTTACTTAAATTAGTAATGAGAAATAGGATTATCACTAGCTGTTATGAATATAATTATGTGAAGTGTCTTGTAGGGTACGATTAAATATAGTACATCGTAAATCTGTTTGTTTGTCCACAGTGGCGTTGTGCGCAGAAGCCCGAAGGTTCTTCGAGTGACTACGAATTGTACCATGAACCACATAAAAGGTGTTATTTACAGGTAAGAGTTATTTATCTTAGTCTAACCCCCAAATACTCAAAATTCACTAAAATTTAAGACTTTGTGTTGCTGTCCTTATTTCATCCCTTCAGAGTGACAAAGACAGCAACAGGTTTGATTGTAAAATTAAATGACGTTTTAGTATTCGGGCATTACAAGTGTATACTAGACAAGTGTACCTATACTAGAAAATAAATAAAACCGCCCCTGAAGTTATTAAGATGACTATAGTAGAATGTTGAGATGGCCTAGTGGTTAAGGCACCCGCCTCTCATGCAAGAGGTTGCGTGTTCGAATCCGGGCAAGTACCAATGTGACTTTTTCAATTCATTTATGTACTTCCTAAAGTTTATCTTAGACATCACAGACATCGGTGAAGGAAAACATCGTGAGGAAACCTGGACTTGTAGTTAATATAAGTCCGAAAACGCCAATCCGCCTTGAGCAAGCGTGATGATCAATGCTCTTGCCTTCTCTGTATGAGAAGAGGCCTTTGCCCTGCAGTGGGTCAGTTATAGGCTGGTATTATTATGTATTATTATTGTAGTGACAAATCAGCTGATGACTTTGAAACGGCTGAATCGATTTTTATGAACCATGTCCAAAAACCATCGCTAAATAACCTTCTTTTAAATTAAAGAAGCACGCAAATCGGTTCAGGCGTTAAAGAGCTATGGTCAAGCTCCTACAGATAGATAGACGAACAAACACATACACATAGCGGTCAAAGTCAAAACACTTATCTCTTTTTGCGACGGTGGTTAAAAATTAATCAATCACTTACATTTTTTTTTTTTTGGTGAGTGGGAAATCATCAAATGACTGCTCCGTCCTGGGTGCGGCGGGAGGGCGTGTCAGACTCTTACTGACTAAAACCCACTCATGTTCCTTCGATTGCCCTTTATGTTTCAGGGTCACGGTAACTATTATAAACATTCCGCAACCCTGGATCAATCACTTACATAAGTTGTTCATTATGTCAAAATGTTTTCAACCTGTCAACTCATCAGAAACTAAAAGAAGGAAAGAGTAGAGAAGACTAGAAGACGCAGAGGCACTATAAATGCAATTTTTGGAAAATAACCCCTGACGATGTTAAATAGAACATGCAAGTTCCTTAAAAAAATCCAAATAAAACTGAAGAAAACAGCTAGCCGAGTGTAAATATATAAACATTTATCGACGACAAAACTATAACTATCTTGATATTATCAAGATTTTGATCCTTCCGGACTCCCCTTGTAAAACATGGTTTCACACTACCACTCAAAGTATAAAAAGTATTAGTATTGAGTAAGTAGTAGTAAAGTGTCTCACATAAGTATGAAAAGTCTCTCAAATCTTCAAAGACTTTAATAATTTTGCTTTACTGACCTCTTAAAGGGAACTACGGGTTTCTGATGAACATCTTCGCCTCAACTAACTTCCAAGAAAATTAAGGTTTTATTAGTCCAGCTCGTTAGCCGATACCTGACTAAGATAATTAAGTGGATATAAGCCTATATAGTCACATCGGACCGGACAACTTAAGGCGTGTTTAGACTGTTGTGACGTAACATGAAATGTAACACGCAATTAAAGAATTTACCGTCTCTCGGCTCTGTTTGTATACGCAGTCAAAGTCAAAATCATATATTTTCTTTATCCTTCGAACACACGTGAATCGAGACACAATAGAAAGACAATAGCAGCCCGACAGCCGGTTGTCGGTTGGTGCTCGAAAGATTAAATGTTGTTATACAATGTGGTTTTCTATTCCGCGCGGACGAAGTCGCAGGCAAGAGCTAGTATAAAATTAGCGAATTAATTTTTTAAGTAACAAACTCAGCAAACAATATTATGTATACGATATAGAACATAGCTAAAAATTAAATCCACGAAATTACCACATATATGTATACATTATATGCCATATATCACGTAATAAAACGATGGAAAAACAGGATAATGAGGAACCTACAATGTTATCTTATGTCACGTAATTCACGTAACCATGGAAATGTCCATTGGATACTTGTACGCTCTCTGGCCTCGAACTATTCTGTTACGCTGGGTCCGCTTTCCCAATCATTTGTTATGGTCGTGTCATTGGTTTGGAATACCTTATATACCTACTAACCTAGTTAATAATATACCGTCAGATTATGGGAAGTGTTGATCATCAGGATGACTTTCTTTATCATCTTGGCGTATAACAAAACACAGTATATTGACTTTATTAGATCGGTACACAGATTGGTATAAACACTAATGCCCTTACTAACAATCACTGTGTAAAGTTATGCAATGAATAAAGCCTGTGTAACCATACATTTTTTGACGTATAAACCTGTCATAACTTTATGCAGCGTTTATTAGTAAGGCGCTAAAGGTTCTACATCACTATACTCTTCGCACAATGATTAGTTTTTACTTGGTCGCATTAAACAATAATTACAATACGGTCTCTATTAGAAACGGAGAACAGTTCCCCGGTGCGCGTACACGTCCTATTTCAGCTCTATCTGAATTTCATCTCCTGGTCCAGCGGAGTGCCGCGCCGAGATTCATATTACATTAGATACATTACGATAATGTAAACAATGCTTCACTATCGCTTGCGTTTCCATGGCGTTCATTGATGACCATCCAACAAATATATAAATATCCTGGGACAACGACGCTACTTATAAACCATTGAAAATTTGAGTACCCTTGACTGCCTTCTTGGTCTAGTGGTTAGGGTCCCTGGCTTTGAAGTTGGAGGTCGTAGGTTAGATTCAAGGCAAAAAGGCAAATCTTTTGTGATAAGCTGATTTGTATGTTCTGTGTAATTAATTTATAATCTATATTACTACATTCGAAAGTAACTTTGTCTGTCCGTCTGTTTCGCTCTCACGCCAAAAACAACTGAAACGTTTTAAAAAAAATCCCCCGGGAGCAGGATTCGCCAAAAACCGCGGGGGACAGCTAGCAGGTATAACATCATATAAAAATTATTTATAGTACTCTGCATAATTTAGGATCAGATAAAATGCGTTGACCTAAGATATTTATTTATATACCCGATCTCCTAATGAAGATTAACAAACTGATATCAAAAAACTTGCGATAAGAAGTTCTGAACAACAATATCTTGAAGAAACTGCTACTTAAGGTGTTTACCGAGATAAAAGTTGTGAAAGTGAGCTCAGAAACTTCCTGTATTCACGAACCAAGTTTTATTTGGTACTCCTTGAACAGCTTTTGAAGTTATCTGGGTCAGGCTTCATATTTATCTTCTATTAGCTTTGCCCGCGACTTCGTCCGCCAGGAATAATAGTTCCCGTTTCCAGGGGATTTGCGGGATAAAAATCATCTTATGTCCATTCTCGGGTCCCGGACTATATCTGTACCAATTTTCATTCAAATCGGTTCAGTGGTTTAGACGTGAAGAAGTGACAGACAGACAGAAAGAAAGACAGACAGACAGAGTTACTTAGTACGGATTAGTATTGATGAATAACGGCTATAAATAACTGGAAAGTACTGTAGTTTCTTAGATTTTGGATTTTTTACCAGCTTTCGCCAGCGGCTGCGCCCGCGTGGATGTTGAAGTTCCACTATTTTACCTCCTTCCAAGGGTTTAAAAGACGAATTTTCAAAAACCCTTTCTTAGTGAATACCTATACTTTTCACAAAGAATACACCCTCCATCATCATCATCATCATGTAAAATCTTTTCTATGTTTATGACTAAGTTAGGAATTGTTCGAAACTGTATTTTTAATTGAAATAGACAGCTTTTTTTTTATGTCTCTAGGACCAGCGGTTTAGGCTGTGCGTTGATATATCAAAAGTCAACCAATCAGCCTGCCTACCTTTTTATATACAGTGTGTCCGGGCATGGACTAGCGATATTATAAACACTTAAATATAAGTTATATTAAAGTACAATTACACTCTAAGCGAGGGTCCAAATCACTTCCCTGCTACTGGGCAGCCATTTTGTTTTTTTTGTTAAACTATTCCATATGAAAATACAAATAAAATCATATCTCTCTAAGTTTTTGTGATACTGAGATAAAAATAGGCTTATTTGAAAGGCAATCATATTATCTACCGTTAACATTACAAAACAATGTGTTCCCAATTCCATAACTTTTGAAAAAAAATGTGAAAGTCGAAAAAATAAATAAAAAATTATGCAATTCAAACAATAATGGTTAATTACTACAAAAACACCCCCGACAACTATTATTGTTTTTTTGCTAGATCGACAGATTTTGAGATAAACTACAATACAAAACAAAATTTACAACTGTATGTCAATTACTTTAAGAATTATTGTTGTTTGAACATAGCGTATGCGCAATTAAAAAAGGCCTTTGTTAAACGCTACCGTAACATTTATGGCGTTTATTGTTTTCCATCTGGGAACAGGCCAGAAATACTGTTCGTTACTACCGTTAGTGAGCGAGATGGAACATAATTAGTCAACTACCTGGAACAAAATCACAGTTTTAGGGACAAATTATTAGTTGGGTTAGTTGTCCCTCGCCCTGCGTTGTGATCGCTACTTTTACTTACCGTACTGTTTACGTGCTGCGTTAAAGTTAATCTTTAAGTGTGATAAAAATGGCTAACCGTCAATATTCAACGCAACATATTGCTGACATACACTTCGTGTATGGCTTTTGCAATGGAAGTGCAAATCCGGCTGTACAAGAATATCGACGAAGGTACCCTAATAGGCCTACACCGAGTCGCCAAACTTTTATCGACGTATGTTATGTTGCGTTGAATATTGACGTTTAACCATTTTTATCACACTTAAAGATGAACTTTAACACAGCACGTAAACAGTACGGTAAGTTAAAGTAGCGATCACAACGCAGGGCGAGGGACAACTAACCCAACTAATAATTTGTCCCTAAAACTGTGATTTTGTTCCAGATAGTTGACTAATTATGTTCCATCTCGCTCACTAACGGTAGTAACGAACAGTATTTCTGGCCTGTTCCCAGATGACAAACAATAAACGCCATAAATGTTACTGTAGCGTTTAACAAAGGCCTTTTCTAATTGTGCATACGCTATGTTCAAACAACAATAACTCTTAAAGTAATTGACATACAGTTGTAAATTTTGTTTTGTATTGTAGCTTATCTCAAAATCTGTCGATCTAGCAAAAAAACAATAAAAGTTGTCGGGGGTGTTTTTGTAGTAATTAACCATTATTGTTTGAATTGCATAATTTTTTATTTATTTTTTCGACTTTCACATTTTTTTTTCAAAAGTTATGGAATTGGGAGCACATTGTTTTGTAATGTTAACGGTAGATAATATGGTTGGCTTTCAAATAAGCCTATTTTTATCTCAGTATCACAAAAACTTAGAGAGATATGATTTTATTTGTATTTTCATATGGAATAGTTCAACAAAAAAAACAAAATGGCTGCCCCGTAGCAGGGAAGTGATTTGGACCCTCGCTTAGAGTGTAATTGTACTTTAATATAGCTTATATTTAAGTGTTTAGAATATCGCTAGTCCATGCCCGGACACACTGTATATACCTGCATTATATAGAACTTCATTAAGCTCATTTTACTGTATCATTGGTGCGGTTTGTAAACACCATGATTAATATTATGTCTAGAAATTTTGTATTTACTTCTGTCGCCAATCATTCGAAAGATTGCTAAAATTGTACATTGTGTAAAACGGATGATAAGTTTTTGGACTTGAATCGACAGTTATTCAAAAGTAAAATGGTATTTTCGATATTTTCACCTCCTGAAACATAACTATAGAATTGACTGAATGAATTATTTGAGTACTAGTACAAATATAAATACGAACCTTTTTTTTGTTTCGGGGTGCAAAAACCTCATGGATGTCCTCCGTCCTGGGGCGAAGGGTTCTCTCATATTTTTACTGCCCAAAAACCTCCTCGGTGCTTCTCCTACCTACGCCGAGGATCACAGGAACTGATACATCATAATAAACCAACCTTTTTCCACAGATGCACAATCTCCGCTACAACGGGCACGCGTACAGCACTCACATGCCGCGCGGGATCGACACTCGTGCGCAGACCACGCAGCTGAGTCACGTGACGCGATCTTCGCGACGCACAGCGCCCGCGCATGCGCTCTCCGTCGAAATGTTACAGCGACATGGACTTATTGACTTCAAGCGTTGATCTTTGATGTGGAACTTGGGTGGGTGTGTGTGTGTGAGTGAGTGTGGGTGTGTGTGTGTGTTTTGATGATTTTGGAAGACTAATGTGTGCAATGTTACAGCGACATGGGCTTATTGACTTTAAACGTTGATCTTTGATGTGGGACTTGGGTGGGTGTGAGTTGAGTGTGGGTGTGTGTGTGTGTGTTTTGATAATTTGTATGAACAATTTGTGTGGTTGAAAATGTTGATATGTCGCTGTCACGATGGTATTCGTTGTTGCTAAGTTATCTCATTAAGCTGAATTTAAAGCATTTTTTTCCTAAACACTAAAAATTATAAAAAAAATATAAAATGATATTTATTTGATTAACTCTTACCGGTATGACTTGACTTGGCGTATTTGAAAAAAATATTTTATAGAATAAGTTTGGTTGTCTATTGTTTGCCCGAAGATTATATGCCATAATCATCATTTTCCCGAATTTCATTTACCCGAATTTCATTTGCCCGAATGTTTCATTTGCCCTAAAAGACATATGACATACTTTTAATTGCCCGAATTTTAGATACCATAAGATACGAATGCCATAAGTATTGTTTGCCATAATTTTATGTGCCATAATAATTATTAGACATAATATTTAAATGGCATAACAAGTATTAGACAAATATTTAAGCCCCGTAATGGTTTTCTTTTCTGTGCATGGTTGATGGTGGGCTAGGTCGACGGAGCCCCGCTTCGCGGGGCTCCTACTTCTGTGTGGTTTATAAAAAAATAACCACGAAGGGGATGGCGGGGTCTATTCGCTCGCTTCGCTCGCTCACACGACCCCGCCATCCCCTTCTAACCTAACCTGTCCGAGTCGGGGTGCCCTAAAGTCCCAATTGCATCCAATTTCTCTTGATATAAACAACCGTTATACACCCGATGTCGATGGCAAATTATGTTATGGCATATCATAAATTATGGCATGTGATAATTAGGACATGTGATAATTATGGCTTACAATGATTATGGCAAATGATGTTATGGTAAGTGACTTTATGGGAAACAATGATTCTGGCATGTGACTATTATGGCAAATGAGAGTAGGGCAAATGAGTATTATGTCGTATGATATTATGGCTGTTGACTATTATGGCAAATGAAATTAGGGCAAATAAAATTCGGGTAAACGGCGGTATACCAATAAGTTTCAATTATAATGTTGTGGCAAACATGCAAATAGTTTGCCAAATACGCCAATTGAGTCACACCAGATAAGTCACATTTCATAGTAGTCTACGATATACATTATAAAATATGTCTCAATTGAAAATTACAACGGCTTTTTGAAGAGAAAATGGCTCCTATTTGACAAACGGTTTGTGGAGTAGTTTTTTTTTAATCGACCAACAATATGTCATCACAGTGTAAATGTTTCTATAAGTAATTAGCATAATTGCCCCCCTGAGCTTATAGCCTGTAATTATGAGCATATATCACCCGCATCACCTTCATGAATAAGTTATAGGATAATTATGCCAGTGATCGGATTTGAGTGTATTTTGGATTTTATGATGAAATATTAAAATGAACTATGAAAATGCAGTCAAAAAAATGTATTCCTTTTTCACTTCACTACTTATCGGGATTTAAAGCGCACATACCTTTTATATGTTTTTCGCTTGTCCATGGCAGGTGTAACCCTGCCGAAACGTCAAGCAAAAAACAAATAAAAGGTATGTGCGCGTTAAATCCCGATAAGTAGTGAAGTATAAATATGCAACGCGAAAGTTTAAAGTATAATATTCCTTTTTCATTTTAAATGTTGTATGGTTTCACTGTATTTATTCAATATTATGTTATGTATATTCGATGTATAACAAAATTTGCTTGTGTACACTTCGCGATGTTCTTGACGTCTCTCTCTGGGTTTAGAACGTTTTTCTGAGATTCGATACTTAAATATGTGATAACAAACTATTTTTATTATGGGAGCAAAGCTAAAATCATGAAAACAATATCAGTTGTTCAGTACATTAGGCAAACATAAATGTACTGAACAGCTGATATTATTTTCGCGATTTTAGGTTTGTTCAAATGGTAAAAGTTGTTGATCATGAGCACAATCACGTGTTTAAGTATCGTACACTAATTACTAGTCACCCTATACAAGTAATATTTTTCGTTACTCGTATTATATGCCATTACGCATAGAATTTTTCCGCCATTCCGCATAGAATTTTTCCGCCATTCCGCATAGATTTTTCCGCCATTCCGCATAGATTTTTTCCGCCATTCCGCATATAATTTTTTCGCCATCTCCCAATCCTGCCAGCCTGTCCTTATTAACATTAAGCTTCAGGTCGCCAATCCCAAATTATATACTTAAGTCCGACAACTGGAATGACATAACACGAGGTAATATCCATTAAGATTAACCCTTAGGCCTACCATCTAAGTTTAAGGATAGAATAGATAAGATTTCGTAATAAAAGGTCGTCTAATTTGCAAGAAGGCCTTACGCAACATCCATTGCTGTTTTGTAACTGTGCTCCTACCGGGTTTTGATGTTTTCTGTTGAATTTTTTTTAATGTAATTTTTATTAACCAGTGAAGAGTTTGCACTTGTTGTAAATAATGAAATATTGTTAATTTGTAATTTTGCTGATCTCTGAGCATTTTGAAACAAAATATTTAAGCCGAGATAAACAAACAATGGTGCTGATTCTCTTGTTCACAAACTTATGTTAAGTGTAGCTCTTTTTTTTCATTTCATTAAGAAAAGGACAATACGCATATTAGTTTAGTTTTGTTAAATTTGCCAGCACCTTATATCGGCCTTAATATAAGTGGCCAAGTTTTTAATCGCGTCTAAATTATATATGGCGGAGTGTCTTAATTTGACGGGACTTAACTAATATTTTATCTTCTGTCCTTTACTAAATGAAATGAAAAGAGAAACGTGAACTGATCAAAATTTTAGTTTTGTTTGTAATAAAGGGAATTAGCACCACTATAAAGCACGTTTTTCTTTGTCCTTATCTTGCACTGGTAGTTTGAACGTTGTGCGAATGTGACAAAAAATGCTCATACATAGCACGTGTTAAGTACGTTTATATATCTCGAAAATAGTGTTTTATTAATGTTTAGTGAGTGTTCCTCTTTGTTATGAGCTACTTAAGTAATAATTTCAATGCAAAGAAAAACTAGTCTTAAAAGTGGAAAAGCATACAATTTTATTTATTAGAATACTATTTCTGTTCGTAAGTATACGAGTTATAAATAAGTTTCATTTGTAAATACTAGTTTTCATCGTTAAAATAAAATTAACATACTGACTGTTATTCGTTTATATAATTATGCCCTTACTAATAATCACTGTGTGAAGTTATGCAATGAATAAAGCCTGTGTAACCATACATTTTTTGACGTATAAACCTGTCATAACTTTATGCAGCGATTATTAGTATGACGCTTAGTATATAGTTGTAAGTTACGTTACAAAAAAAAACCTTTGTAAAAAGGTAAATCTTACATCCAAATTCTATTACGTAGTTAGTTCTGTTCAGTGAAACATAATTTTACGCGAATGTACGTGAATCCAATTAGCAGATATTATGTCAAACCGTCACCCAGTAATCCATACTAATATTATAAACTAGCTTCTGCCCGCGGCTTCGCTCGCGTTAGAAAGAGACAAAAAGTAGCCTATGTTACTCTACTCTCCATCCCTTCAACTATCTCCACTTAAAAAATCACGTCAATCCGTTGCTCCGTTTTGCCGTGAAAGAAAGACAAACAGACAGACAGACAGACAGACAGACACACTTTCCCATTTATAATATTAGTATGGATTGGAATGTGTGTCTGTCTGTCTGTCTGTATGTTTGTCTTTCTTACACGGCAAAACGGAGCGACGAATTGACGTGATTTTTTAAGTGGAGATAGTTGAAGGGATGGAGAGTAACATAGGCTACTTTTTGTCTCTTTTTGGCTAAGAACTCACGGAGCGATTTTGAACCGTGCCCGCCGTGGTGGCGGAACTGCGGTTATATTTCCAAACTCATGAGACCGGTTATTTGCGCGGTTACACAGCCGTCGCGGTTGAGATTATCACCCGCAAACGTGGCGGGCGATGATCGCAAGACGCAAGACGGGCAGTTAACGATCAGTTGAAGTCCACGCTTCCCTTTCCACCGTCATGGACACACATCAGAAGCCGCCTCTGCGCCACTGCGATCGCCCGCCAATCGACCGCAGAGAGCGCGGATGCAAACCGCCGCGGCTGCGGGACCGCGACCCGCGCCCGCCCGTAGAAGATGACCGCCGGTGCAGCGGGGCCCGCAAACAATCGCACACGCCGCAGGCGTAAAACGCGTCGTGAAATGTGCTTTTATTTTTTACATAAATATCTGTATTCTGCAAAGGCTGCAGGCACGCAACCGCGACGGGCATGGGTGAAAACCGCTTCGTGAGTCCTTAGCCTTTAACGTGAGCGAAGCCGCGGGCAAAAGCTAGTAATGATCATAAATTAAATGACGAGTTCTCGTATTTATTAGAACTACCTTCTTACAGCTTTTGTAAAATTATTTACAACTAGCTTTTGCCTGGGGCTTTGCCCGCGTAAATGTCAAACTTCCATCTTGAATTATTTCTTAGTGTTTACTAAATCTTTACTAAGATCACTCCTTCCAAGTTAAGTGGGTGGATACATCAACAGTCAGCTATTCTGTTTACTATTAATATATTTCATATTCATATTATAGATTACTAAATTAATTAGAACGCCTCCTAAACTCTGATTTCCTTCCAAGATAAATTTATTTAAAACCTCATTAGTGAAGTCGTTGGAAATTCTTCCTTCAGATTTGTTTTTAATCTTTCGTCTTTGAGACATCGTCTTTTAAGCTTACCTTGTGTCATAAAATAAAAAGCTGTTTTTAATTAAAAATCTGTCAAGAAGCTTAAAAATGTCGTCTTGGTTAGCTCTACGTTGTTTATGTAATTTCTTATTTTGTTCATGAATGCAGTAAAAATAATTTAGTCACTCTTAATTGTAATACGTATTTTTTATTGTCAGCTTAAGATTTTTTTTAATATTTTTACAGAATTGTATAAAACTTTTTTCACAGTTTTACTTCTAATAGGGCTCAGCTGGCTTCGTCAACCTCATTTTTCTCAGAATCGATTTTAGTCAACCAATCTATCATGAAATTCAATCAACTGTTCTGTTCCTATCTCGTAAAAACGTCATTTTCCTATAAATAACTGGGTTACACAAAAAATCTTATTTTTATGTTTTTTTATAGCTCATTGCTTGTCATATCCATTTGTAAAATTAATCAATTACTGGTGCCGATTCTCTTGTACACAAACTAACGTAAATTTAAGTTTAGTGCACTCTCTCTTTCCGTTTAATTAAGAAAAGGACAGAAGATCAAATATTAGTTAAGTCCTGTCAAATTTAGACACTCCATAGATAATTTAGACGCAATTTAAAAACGTGGCGTCTAAATATACGTCAATTTTCATCAGGCGCTGTCTAATTTGACAGGATTAAACTAAAATGTATCGTCTGTCCTTTTCTTTATGAAATGGAAAGAGAAAGATGCACTTAACTTAAATTTACGATAGTTTGTGCATAAGAGAATCGGCACCATTGTATCCTTAAAAATACTTAAGTGTGGACTAAGTTTTATTTATTTTTTCTTAAAAAATTTAGAATATGGGAGTTTTTTCATGTAAGTAGGAAGTACAAGCTAAGAAAAGTATTTTTCCTATTCAATAGTGCTTCAAGGAAATCCGTTCCGGAAGGTTTATATCAATGGTAAAGCATTTAAGTACGCTTGCGTGAACAAACTCTTAAAGAATTTACGGTTCGTCGAAAGATATCAGAAAATAAATCGGACCAAATGTAAATACAAATCTTGTAAATAAATATTTGTATGAATCTAAATGTTTATGTAATCGATGTTAGATTTTTTTATATTCAATGTGATACTAATATAAAAAACACGATGAATAAAATTATAAATATTATAATTTTGTTTTATTATTGCCTGGTATTTGGAAAATGTTTAGAGATAAATTGTGTTTTTTTTTAATATATCTTGGAGAGTTTGAAAATATTTTTTATTGGAATAACTAAATAGAAAATTGAGTTTATTAATTAGATTGCACCATGATAACATTATTAGTTCTTCAGTGATAAACCTAAAATAGCTTTCGGTCCTATATATTAGAATAGAAAAACTTTTATTTCAGGCAAATGCCCATATTTGGTTAGTGAGTTAGTAACAATATTAACTTACAATTTATGTTAGTAGTGTTAGTATCTAATTATTATACAATTATATTGCACCCCTACAAAATTCCATTAACTACCCCTATCCAATGTGTTTGGAAATGGCAGTCATACCTAGCAGCAATGACTTTCAGAATGCTGTTGCTGGCGTTGCGCAGACACTGTAACAGAGAAGCTGCTTTTTTACGGCTTCTCTGTTACAGCGTCTGCCTATGTTTAGGTATTTAACTAAAAGTAAAAACAATCTTGACATGTTTTCATTCCAAAAAATAAAACTATTTATTTAAGTTAAAATGTTTGCATCTCCTGTGGATTTCCTCATAACTCAATAGGCTGGTATTATATATTTATTGATGATACATTGATTCCTCTATGCATATATTTTTGAAACAATTAGAAGCTCAAGTCAGGCAACAACATCGAATCGAAAGCAGAAAAAATAAAGTAATAAAAACAGCCTAGAAACTTGTTGGGCAAGTCTCAATGTCTTCGTAAGCCTAAGGCTGAGGCTACACTAGTCTGCGACGCGAGCTGCGACACATTAGCGATTGAAACAAATACATGGATCACTCACGTTTATGGCTACACCGTTCATCAAATACTACTAGCGATCTTTGATTTCTTTCTGCGACAGGAACTACATCACTGGAATCGTGGCACCGGCTACATCGACGTATCAGCGAAATTAAATCGAATATACGACAAATTTTCTCTTATAATGTAGCCATTCCATGTTTATCTAGTTTCGCTCTGCCAGTCGCATCGCAAATCGCTGCCCACTGTAGCCTCAGCCTAAAGTCGCCACGGATTACTGATCTCAGTGATCACGTATCTAATCAACATGAGAGACGGATGAAACTATCTAAGATTAGATCGGTATTTCTTTTAAGGTGAGTATAGACTACAATATTTTCTGGAGCATTTCTGTGTAATGTAACGTTCTTACGAATGGTACCATACAGGCAAAAGCTTTTCCAAAGCATTTCCATGTAATGTAACGTTACTGCGAATGCTCGGCATTATATTACGGGTAAATGCTCACAGCGCGAGTGTGCATTTACCAACATTTCGTTGTACCTTGCGTTCATTTTTGCAACCGGCATCACCTGCACTCGTAGCTCGACGAAATGTTACACCAATACGCTCGACGAAATGTTACGCCAATATGCTCGTTGGTTTGTAACAAAGAGGCGAGCGTGCTCGACGTTTAGGTCGTAAAAGGATGATACACTAGAACATATCATAGAGCGGCTCGTTGTTCTGTTACAAGTAAATAAATGTGGTAGTCTATATTCACCTTTTCCCTAGTTTTAAAAAGTATTTGGAAATGAATCCGTATGTGGTTTTTGTAGAAACTGGAAGGAAAATAGATGAATATTCCGGTATTGCCAATAACGTGTGTTTTTTTTGTCTTGGATTCTCGTCCCTTTGACAGTGAGTGGTTAGATTTCCCATTAACTTGGGAGTAGAGGAAAAAAGTACCTTAAAACATACAATAACTTATTAACAAGGGTTTTATGAACACTACTCACTCTTTTAACCCGAGTGTTGAAAGGAAGGTTATGTTTTCAGAACATTTGTATGTGTGTAAGTATGTATATCTAATTCTGTCAAGCTTTACAGCCTGAACCCGTTATGAGATTTCGACTTATGTGTTGTCACTAAAATCGTGTTAGTTTGAAAGTGACATAAAAGTATGTAATCTTAATTAAAAAAGGTTTAGGCAGTCGCTCCACGCTATACAAATATTTTTTACAATTTGTATGTATAAAAGTATTAATCATTAATATATATAACATAAATTATTACGCAATATTAGTACATACAATGAAACATTTCATTTCAATTCCTTCAAACTTGTTTGATTATATTCAAGTGAAATTTCAAAAAAGCAGAAAATTATGAACAGTAAAATTTTATTTGAAACAAAGAAGTTAACCTTTTTCTCATAAATAAAACAAAAAGCCAAAAGGTTACAAAGAATTTAATGGTCTTCTCGACATTACAATTGTTATTATTCGTAATATAACAGTTATTACAAAAGAAATGAACAAATACGTTAATTCAACAATACTTATAATGGACCCGCCAAAACTCAGCCCGAAAACGCCGCCGTATGTAGCTGAAAAGACATTTAACATAATTAATTTCACTTTATTTTGTAAATTCCTAATGAATATTAATAGACAATAATTAATATTCTGCGTTTCTTCCACATTCATTATTTTGTAAATCACGATGACAAAGATTCTCTGGTCTGTAAAATGATAATGTAAAATAATTGGATGACTGAAATAATAATTCCAATACTTTCACTATTTCAGTTGCCATAAATCTTTTTAAAACTTTTTAATTATAATCATAATCATTTTATTTTAGGCATCGGAGGCCATAGAATAAAATACATAGAATAATCTTAAACAGTGATAAACTAATACATATTTTAAAAACAAAAGCAACTGCTTTATTATAAAATCATACACGTAACATCTGATTCAAGATTAATCTGCAGAGTTAAATATGAGGATGCGATTTGACTAACTATTCATTATCAATTCGAAAATTATAAATTGTATGTAATACCGATGACTAATGACCGTGTAATAATACGTCACTGATTCCAATAGCGGTACTTATAATCCATTGATCCATACTATACTAATATTATAAATGGGAAAGTGTGTCTGTCTGTCTGTCTGTCTGTCTGTCTGTCTGTATGTTTGTCTTTCTTTCACGGCAAAACGAAGCGACGAATTGACGTGATTTTTTAAGTGGAGATAGTTGAAGGGATGGAGAGTAACATAGGTTATTTTTGTCTCTTTCTAACGCGAGCGAAGCCGCGGGCAAAAACTAGTATAATCTAATATGAAGAAACAGGAGAAGAAAAAAATCTGATGAGAGGATAAGGCGAGCAAATGATGAGCACTAAAAATGAAGGTAAAAGGTATCACAATGGCGTTTGTTAGAAGTGCCATAAGTAAAGATCAATAGGTCCTATGCAAATCGACAAACTGTTTGATAGAAATAAAAAAAATCATACTACATTTCATATTGCACGTAAAGTACTAACAAACATCCAATATTCACTTAAACTCTCACATTTATTATATTATTTATTTATTTACACTTTATGCACAACGGTACACAGGCGTACATATTACAGTAGACTCCTTTCATATTTGTTAAAAGTAAATGATTATTGATTTGTCGAGTATTTTATGTCTTTCTATTGAAAATTTACAACAACTATAAATCCCATATTTTTGATTACTATTATTATGTTTAATGTGACATCACCGCCCATTATTCGTAGAACTATTATAATGACTATGAGTGACAACTAAAAGGCTAGCCTGCCAACATTACCTAAATTATTATAACTCATTTGTGTACAGTCTACAAAGTTGATATGTATTCAAGGTCATCCGATATAATACAAATATTAAAAAAATGGATAGCTTTATATTGTGCACTTTTGCCCGCGAATTCGTTTCCGTTCCGTTAAACTATCCTATGTCCTTTATCGGATTCTAGTGTATAGCTATACCAAATTCCATTCAACTTGGTTCAGTGGTATAGGCATGAAGAATAGACAGACAGAGTTACTTTCGCATTTATAATATTAGTATGGATTAGGAATATATATTTTGTAGAACTATAAAAATATGCTCCAAAAAGATAACGACTTGCTCAGACGCTTTTAAAAATCACAAAAATAAATGATCCTCTGATTTCTGAATCGCCAACCATTTAATTAAACTCAATTTCATTTAAATATATTCATCATTCTTTCAAGTGAATTTAAGTAAAATCTGACAACACTGCATACTTTTCTATTTTGCTGAGTGTACGTAAAACGCCCCGATGTGATTTTGTTTTTAGGTCAGCGTGAAATTGATTAACAGAGGGTAGATGGGCCGTAATTAGAGTTCTGTACGAAATAGGTGTGTACGGAACCCTTCTAATGTGTGCCCACATGACTCGCAGTACTACTAATTGTTCGTGGCCGGCATTTTCCTTTTTTTGCCTAATTTGAAACGGAATAGGGAATATTAAAATATTTTGTTTTTGTAGTGATCTGAGTTCGAAATAATTCCGAAATTAAAGTATTTTTTTCCTGCCCATATGTATCCCTCAGACGGTTGATTTCATCTTCACTAAAATAATAAAGATGAAAACTTTGTTTGTTTGATTGTAATGAATAGGCTCCAAAACTACTGGACCGATTTTAAAAATTCTTTCTCCATTCGAAAGCTACATTATCCCTGAGTAACATAGGCTATAATAATATCACGCTTTGTCCCACGGAAGCGAGGCAGTAGCCAAAAACCTAACGTAACGCGGGTGAAACCGCGAGGAACAGCTAGTGTTAAAATAAAGTTGTTTTCTTCTCTTTTCGCAAAATTACTGCTGCGTTAATTTCTGCAACTGGAGCGTAAACTACGTCCTAAATCGTTTAAGTAAATGTCGGTCAAATACCAACGAGGTCTGTCCCAAATCACATTACTACTAAACAGGGTAAATTATGCTAATAGCCATCCATACTAATATTATAAATGGAAAAGTGTATCTGTCTGTCTGTCTGACTGTATGTTTGTCTTTCTTTCACGGCAAAACGGAGCGACGGATTGACGTGATTTTTTAAGTGGAGATAGTTGAAGGGATGGCTCGCTCCATCCCTTCAACTATCTCAGAGACAAAAAGTAGCCTATGTTACTCTTAACATAGGCTACTTTTTGTCTCTTTTTAATGCGAGCGAAGCCGCGGGCAAAAGCTAGTAGTACATAAAGAGGTATGTAATTCCAAGTGTCTCTTACTTATGTCACGACAAGGTTGTTACTTTAATGCAGTGTGTAAACTTATTGAAAGTTAAAATCAAATTGTTTATTTATTTAATGCAGTGTGTAAACTTATTGAAAGTTAAAGTCAAATTGTTTATTTATTTAATGCAGTGTGTAAACTTATTGAAAGTTAAAGTCAAATTGTTTATTTATTTAATGCAGTGTGTAAACTTATTGAAAGTTAAAGTCAAATTGTTTATTTATTTAATGCAGTGTGTAAACTTATTGAAAGTTAAAGTCAAATTGTTTATTTATTTAATGCAGTGTGTAAACTTATTGAAAGTTAAAGTCAAATTGTTTATTTATTTAATAATTAATTTGAAAAAGACCATTAAAAAAGGCACTTTAGAAGGTCATCGACAAAAACAAAGAAAAATGAATCTAGTTGGCTATTCCAAAAAGTAGTTTCATATGGAGAAGAATGGGCAAGAAACTCCATACTTATCATTCATCATTTACATGCGTTTGTGTACCCACATACAGAATATTTAACCTTTCAACTACCAACCGACAGCCAGCTGTCGGGCTGCTATTGGTGCCGATTCTCTTATTCACAAACTTACGTAAATTAAAGTTAAGTGCAACTTCCTCTTTACATTTAATTAAGAAAAGGACAGAAGATAAAATATTAATTAAGACCAGTGGTTTGCTGTGGTTGATATATCAACAGTCAGTCAGTGTAACATAGTATAGTATATTTATATGGTAGGTATTATGAAGGCATTTTTATACAAAATCTTAGTACAAACGCAAATCTAATAACTTGACTCAAGTCTTCATTATATTAGTCTTCATTATGCCACGCATAACGTTATTCCCACGAAATTCCTTATTCTATCCCTTTCAAAGTTTTGTTTGTATGTTTCGGAGAATCTGACTTAATTACGCAATAATTACGTAAACTGTTGTAGAATATTTACTTCGTGCGTGAAATTTGAAATTATTTAAATAATAACTCTCTGGGCCAATGCTTCGCAACTATGTAGTATATCTTAGTGTTCCTTGATAAATAGGTAAGCTTTTTTTTTGGTTTGTGACAATCCCACCACACTATTCCCAACCACTGCAACTTCTGAAAGCCAGAATCAACAGTGGAGTCCGCCAGAAAAGCGCCGAGCAATGAGTTCAGCGAGTCCCGCACTGGGATTACGTATCTTGCAATAGCAGAGCGATCGCGATAATTTAGCAAAATTTTGCTGCTCAAACGTCAATTCAAAATACGTCACGTCAAATAGCAAACTAGCGATAGTGCTGCCTCTGTGGAGCAATCAGTTAACTAAAATATGCATTTTTCGTTTGGTGGTTTCGTATTTAGTATGGTTTTTAAGAGCAAAGTTAAGTTTTTTTTGTTAAAGGTGATATTTAATTAGTTCCAGCGATTGCTACTTTATCGTCATCGTAGCAATAAGTGCATTAGAACAATCAGCGAGCGATTAGCAATCGGTTCATACATAATACGATTTTTTTTGACGATCGCGCGGTGATCGCGCGATCACTGCGCAAATATTGCTCATTGCTGTTCCATAGGTAATAACCCCGCCGGAGAAACGATTCAATTGCCTTGGATCCCGCAACGAAATTAATAAAAAAAAAGCGGAGGAGTTTTACATTTACAATTTTTTCAATTCGAAGTATTTTATTTTTGACGGGCTTGGCCTAGCAGTTAGTGACCCTGACTGCTAGCTGGAAGTCGTGGTTCGATTCCCACCCAGGACAAACTTTGTGTGATGAGCATGATTGTTTGTTCTGTGTCTGGGTGTAATTTATCTATAATAAATTATAAAAGTATAATTCTAATTAAATCTGTTGTTTGGTTACCATAGTACAAACTCTGCGTACTTTGATATCAGACGATTGTGTGCCGCAGTATATTTATTTATTTATATGGCATATTATGGTATTTCCAGATAGTCCCGACGTAGGAACCTCAAAGAGCCGCCAACGCAACCGCTTCCTACTTACTAGTTTTGTGGGTGTCGGTGGATGGTTCAATTTTATGCCGTTTGTTGTTTGTATTAAAGTACTATTTTATTTATACATTTTTTTGGCTTTATATATTGAATTGGATTCTGAATATTATAGAAGTTGAATAGTTTTTATTTTGTACACTTGATGTACTGTCCTATGAAGTCATAGTTTTAAGATTTAAGCGATCAAATAAAAATAAAACAAATAAATAAATTGTTCATAAAGTACAACAAGAGATTATTAGTGTAAGTATTCCTAGTATACCTACTGGGGAATGAAAAAATTGTTAAAATAAATAAATTGTTTGCCTTTAAAATCTTGATATTTACTCAGTTAATTATGAAGGCAAAACAGAATAACTAAAAAATAACAGGAATAAACACAAATATGGCATTGATAAAAATTTTATTATGTCAGATAAACATGGTTGTTATCAATGATGTCATAAGTAAAAAAGTGTAGATAGGTTATATGCAGTCAAAAGCGGCACATAAAAAGTTTGCCAATTAACCAACACGATACCGAGTATCGCGTTGACATTTGACGTTTATCTCTTTTTCACTCGCACTACTTCAATCATGTCATCCTACTTTGACGTGTAATGTATGTGTGCGTTAGTGTGCCGTTTTTGAAGATAGAATTTCGTTTGGGTAACCTATCTACATCTTTTTACTTATAATATCATTGGTTGTTATTGTATTTGAAACGATTGATTGTTTTATTATCAAAATCAATAACTGGTCTATCGTGAGACGTTTTTTTCGTTTACTTTTTGTTCGCGGCGTTATAGTGTGTCAACCTTAAAAGTATATGACCAATATACTTTTTTTTATGGGAAACCATCAAATGACTCCCCTCTGGGCGGAGCGGAAGGGAGTGTCAGACGAGAGAAGAGACGGAGTGAAGTCATTTGATGATATCCCATCCACAAAAAAAAAAACCCCAAAACGTGAATAAAACATCCCGAAACAGTTAGTACTACATAAACCATTGTTGTCACAGCTTTTAATAACACTAAAATACGTCTACGAGCCAATATTAGTTAATTTATAGGTGTGAAAACATTGTTGTTGCCAACTCATGAGTTACGTGACGTCACGTGCACCGGACATTAACTTAAAAAGGTATTTTTAGAAGGACTTCTTAATAAAAAAGGGTCGGCCTTTTTATAGGACAAAATAACATTAATATTAAACCTTTGGGGTCTAAATTAGTGGATTTAAAAACAACGACAGACTTGAAAGCTTGGCGAGGACTTGTCTCGTTAGTGACGGTTTTCGGGTACCCGAAAAAGAAATCTCATCACACAAAGTTTGTCCTGGGTGGGAATCGAACCCACGACCTCCGGCTTAGCGGTCAGGGCTACTAACTACCAGACTAACAGGCCCGTCAAAAATATAATTACATTTACTTAAGGAGTTGGCAGACTCGTCTCACAGTTAATTTGTTGTATTTCTCCATGTATTGGTTTATTATTTATATCTCTCTCCACTTTGTATATGTAGTATGTATGTATATATGTATTTATATATGTATTTATAACTTCCTGTTATTTTTCTGTTTTTTTGCACCTACTATGTTTTGTCTCTGCATCACCCTAAGGTAGACTGGTAGAAAATGCCTAAGGCATTAAGTCCGCCTTTGTACGGTGTTTGTACATAAAGTTTTAAATAAATAAATAAGTTTAGTTTTGGTTAATTTGGTAAGGGTCCTTGAATTGACCTTCCACTCAACAGTGGGAATGTAACAATTTAGTGGGCGGGTGACATAGGAAAATGTTCCATTTTCAATATTTTTAAACTTTTTATAGAAACAAAACACGACCAACAATAGAATCCACAATAGGATTCATTTGATGATGAAAACGGTGCAAAAAGAAGAAAAAAAAAGGTTTCATTTGTTTTTTTTAACGGTCGCTAGCTGTTCTGACTTTACCTTAAATTGGGAAAAACGGTTTACAAGAAAAAGATATTTAAACATAATTATAACAAGAAATTCGGTAATTTAATTATTGTTTTTAAATAATAACAACGTCTAAGTGAAAAAAATACACCTTTTGAATATAATTTTATTATCAAAAACCACCCACAACGAAAGAGTTTGTTTTCGTTTTAAAAAATAATTATCTTTCCTAAAAACAACAACCTGTATCACGGTTGCTAAGGCAAATTATGGTACAAAATATTTTCTACTCTATGTATTGTCATATAAAGTAAAATTATAATTGACATAAGATTAAGATTTCCTTTTAAACATTTTCTCGCTTTGACACACAGTCACTGACACGTAATAGTTAATGAGTAAATATTTTAATAACTTTGTACATTATTTATTTTACTTCGTTATATCTCAGATTCCGTAGCGTTACTAAGTTTTTGAGGCATAAATCTAAATTAGATATCTAGTTAATTATGACAGACGACCTGAAAATTAAAATCTGTCAAGTTCCATTAAAGTTCCGTCCGTTGTGGATGTCTTAAGATGGAATATTGTATTACCTCGACGTGTATCTTTTGTCCGTGGCTGTGCTCGCAATAATGTAGAGTATCTATACTAATAATTATGATAAAGCTGAAGTGTATTTTTTTTTTATCCAATAGACGTCCCGTGCCATATTGTGCCTCGGAAAGCACGTAAAACCGTTAGTCCCGCACTGCGACTACGTATCTTGCAGAAGCCGAGCGATCGCGATATTTTTTCAATATAAACGTCAATTCAAAATACGTCATGTCAAATACGATAGTGCTGCCTCTGTGGAGCAATCAGTTAACTAAAATATGCATTTTTCGTTTGGTGGTTTCGTATTTAGTATGGTTTTTAAGAGCAAAGTTAAGTTTTTTTTGTTAAATGTGATACTTAATTAGTTCCAGCGATTGCTACTTTATCGTCATCGTAGCAATAAGTGCATTAGAACAATCAGCGAGCAATTAGCAATCGGTTCATACATAATACGACTTTTTTTGACATTAAGCGATTAATCACTCGGTGACCGCGCGATCATTGCGCAAATATTGCTGATTGCTGTTTCTTAAGTTATAACCCCGCCGGTTGCCATTCGTAGAAATTTTGACAGTCACGACTGTCAAAATTTCTGTGAATGGCAACCGGTCGTTACGAGTAAGTCAGAAAGTCTGACCAGTCCGATAAAGGGTATCGTATCGCCCAGATACTGAGTTGTGAAGGTCTGATAGGCAGTCGCTCGTCGCTCCATGTAAAACACTGGTGTCCAGCTGAATCCGGTTAGGCTGGAAGCTGACGCCATCATAGTTGGGAAAAAGCTATGGTACCGGTCCAATAGAACAAATATTTTTGTGTTCGTTAACCTAGAAATTGAGAAAAGTAGGTAACATCACGTTACAAAGTACGAGAGCGGAGGAGTATTCAAAAATGCGGGTAGTAAATAACAACTTAGACAATTCTGTTTCCCAAACATATTTTTTTTTTTTAGTGGTAAATCATCAAAGTCTGCTCCCGTCCTGCGTGCGGCGGGAGGGCGTGTCAGATTTTTACTGACTAAAACCCACTCATGCTCCTTCGGTTGCCCTTTATGTTCCGAGGTCACGGTAACTATTATAAACATTCCGCAACCCCGGCCCAAACATTATATGACTCAATTTTTCATAAACCATAAACGTTGTATGCAAAATCTCCCGATATTCCATTAGGCAGTCACTGTCAAAAGTAAACATAAAAAACACCAAAAAAAAAACAAATTCTTATGTTTACTATTTTATCAGGATTTATTTGTTACACACACACACTTCTTAGTTTTCCTTTTCTTTTAACAAAACATTGTACTTAGGCTTTTAGAAAGACAAAAAAAGACTTTAATAAATAAATAGCCGACCGCGTTTTAGTATTCTGTGAGGTTGTTTCTATTTATTTGATTTCTGTTACCAACGCTCTTAGAATTTTCAACTAGGCACTTTTCCCATTTCGATAAAATTCTTAGCTTTATGTCCTCTAACTGAAAAAACCGGCGTAGTGTGGGTCAGATTCGTATACTAAGGGTTTCCTACGAAATTAAAAATTTAGTGATATGTTGTTGTACAAGCTTTTTAGAAGGCAAGTATGTTAGTGATTCTCGACTTGAATAAAATGGGAAGGTATTTTTTTTTAATGTCATTATTTGCGCATATCAGTAAGTGTGAAACTACCGTTCTTAAAACGCGGTCAGCCTGTAACCAACCTTTGACCGCGCGGTCAAAAAACAAGCAATCGCAGAAGATAATTTCATAGATCAATAATACATAGATCAAATTCATAGATCAATTTACCCAAACTGTTACTAGCACTTTCCTCATAAGGCCAGCTCGAATGTTAGTCTGCATGGTTTGTTGCACAAAAATATTGAAATTGTCTGGACTAAAAGAAACGATGACCCCTGAGTTTGTTTCGGCGTTTCTTCTCAGAGGTAGTCCAGTTAGGAAATGCTGGCTCCAACTAGCATAAAAAGTATGACATGTAAAAGTGATTTTAAGATCCTACTTGCATAATAAACGATTTCATTTCATTTCATACGTACGAGGTTTATTACGAAAAACAGACAAAATTAAAAAATATTTTATTTTTTATTTAAAAAAAGTATATTTTTATCATATGATTAATGATAATTTACGAGTCTTATAACAACCTCCTGTAAAATTTTGCAGTCAAAAATGCACTTTGTATAAAAAAAGATAAGTTCCACGACTGTAGGTTTAGATTTATGATTAATTTGACGTGTGTTTTTTATTATTTATTTGTTTATAAAGGCTTATCAATGACAATCTTAAAAATATAACAATGAACAGTTAATGTATTGTATGCTCTTAAATTACAGGTAGGCACAACATTGCTTTTTGACACTTCAAGTAAATGAAATAATTATGAAATATATTGCATTCACTGTTAGATTAGACACTAAGTAAACCTTAATTTATTTAATTTTTAAGCTTCAAAGGATTATTGACTTGATTATTTAATGTACTTATAGCTGATACCTCCACTATTTCCTTTTTTTTATTTTTTATAACTTATGGGCTTGCTCTTGGTCCCAGACTAGTCCGTAGAAAATAAATGTCCTCCTTGGGGAGTACGGAACCATAAACTAAATAAAAAAAGACATCAGTTACTTTGAAAACTTTAAGATTAGTGGGACTTTTGTAACTTTGACTTTTCGTTAGAAAGTATTCACTCAACCTATCGTCAACATTCGTGGAGCTTCATGAAATGTTTGGTGCAAAATAAAGCCTGTTAAACCCCACTTTCGTCATTTGTATTGTACAGGCATACGGTTATTTACACGGAAATTGTGTAATATCAACACAATATGGTAGCGTGTGTAGACATTTTTAAATATGTCTCTTTTGAAGGTTTTTTTTTAATATTAAAAGGTTTGTTATAAATCGCATAAAATAAATTCGCCTTAGAAAAGGTCTATAGTCCAGGTTTAAATATTGAACTAATGACTGTCTGGTGATAGAAACTGAATTTTAATTCAACAAAATCTGAATAAGTACTTTTATACATAGAATTATTTCGTACATAATATATTAATAATACACATTGGCTCGTATAATTTGTCTAATTGCACCACTTTTAGGTACATAATGTAACGTGTTAATTACACGTACTATATATTTTGCTTTACACACTATGCTTATGTAGTAAAACAAGATAAAAACCTTTTTATTCTGGCCGTACAAAAATAATTAATTAGATGTAATTTTGTACGATGAGAATGAAAAGGTTTACCATTCTTCTAAATTAGCTTAAAGAATGTATCGCCCAAAACACCTCTCAAAATTATTATTATTAATAAAATTCCTATTTTGCTTGGAGCGGACTAAACTAAACGGCTGAAATACCTACTAAGCCACAGATTAGATGATGAATGTGTTATTATTCTTCTAACTTTAAATAAAAATTAGAAACCTAATATTTTCTGACACAATGAGCAAAACTTACGAGTGTATATTATTTAATACATACCAAAAAAAAATACATATAAAAAAACAAAATAAAAAAAATATCTTTATATTAAAAATACCTCCTTAAGATTTCTAGTAAAAAAAAATACATACCAATAAAATAGCTCATATCAATGAGAAGGGTTAACTTGTAACAGTTGCAGGTTGACTTCCCGAAGAACACTTGCAATGCAGCCAGCTCGCTTCCGTTCACGCCAGCACTGAAAACAAGCAAACATATTTCAAAATCAAATTATTTATGTCTATTAGGCAAAGAAAGGCACTTTAGAACTTTTTTTTTACAGATGGTTTTATGGATGATTCCTGTCGTTCGTCCTGGGCGGGGCGGGAGGGCGTGTCAGGCTTTTACTAACTGAAACCCACTTATGTTCCTTCGGTTGCCCTTTATGAGTCGCGATAACTATTAGAACTAACAACAGCCTGCAACCCCGGTAGGACTTTGGAATATCAATCAACAAAGTCAATTTCCGCTTTCTGTTAAACTGAGCAACGGATTTCCATGCGGTTTACTTGTATTTTTAAAGTTTTATAACACCCATGCAAAGTCGGGGCGAGTGGCTAGTCATCTATAAACTAAACATGACTAGGTTCCTAGCCATTTCAAAATGTTGTTTTATATGGAGAAGAACGAACAAGATAAGATTGAATAACTAAAAACTTTCTGGATAAATGGGCGATCCAACATTAAAATATTTTTTGGAAGCGGACCCCTACGTAGATGATATTCAGCGGATTCAACTAAATAAACAAACTCTTCAACTTCATTTTAGTAGCCATAATTAAAAACATTAATAAATTCTAAAGCCGAAAACTAACACAAGCTCGGGAATAAGTAGAGCTAATAATTCTCAGTAGCACGTAGTTTTAGTTTTAAAACTTTTAACTTTACTAAATTGTTAGTATGAAATGAATGAATCCACTGAGATTGTAGAATACTAAAATCTGCAGGACTACCGTGTGGTGAAATTTGAAACTAAGGGTCGGTGTGTCGACTTGGCTAGAGACAAAACATCAAAGCGGATCTTATTTGGACTGCGTCCCTACTATCAATAACTACATGAATATTTTGTTTTAGATTTAGATATTTGACAGGCCTCATGGTCTAGTGGCTAACCTGCCCCTCTAGACAAGTGGCATTGTAGAATAGATAGCGAAACGAAAACGATTGTCAAATGTATGGAGATGTCAAATTGTTTAGCAAAAGCTTATGTCAATTCCATACATTTGACAATCTATTCGTTTTCGTTTTCTATTCTACAATGCCACTTGGCTAGGCCCTCTGACTGCTAGGCCGGAGTTCGTAGTTTCGATTCCCACTCAGGACAAACTTTGTGTGATGGGTTAATTGTTTGTGTGGCTGATATGATTTTATGATTTTTTATTTTTATCTTGTGTCACTCACACACAGCCGCCTGATTCAAGATTTATGTTTTTCAAACACATCATCTTCCTAGCCTTTTCCCAAGCTACGCTTGGATTGGCTTCTAGCCTAACCGGGTTCAGCTGGATACCAATGTTTTACGTGATGTGGCAGCTTATTAGACCTCCACAGTAACAGGGCGATACGATACCACTTGCTTAGATTGATCATAATTATAATGTATAAATATTATAAATACACACTTTTTTTTTGGTGAGTGGGAAATCATCAAATGACTGCTCCCGTCTTGGGTGTGGCGGGAGGGCGTGTCAGACTTTTACTGACTAAAACCCACTCATGTTCCTTCGATTGCCCTTTATGTTCCAGGGTCACGGTAACTATTGTAAACATTCCGCAACCCCGGTATTATACAAATAATTAGAACAGAATGACTTTTCACAAAAAAAAATATCTCAAAGTATTATCTAAGGTCAAGTAAGAGTCAGCATACCCGTATTGAATGGTTCATTGAATTGACCTTGCAAAACAGATTTTTATCGTCGACCAAGTTTGTGACTAAGGTCAAAAGGATAACTTAATTAGTAATCTTTTTTTATTTTATTTTTCAGGTTTATTGTCACTTGATTGTTCAGTTTAGGTAAATATGGGGAATAAAAGTAATATAAAAAGGTAAAAATATTACAAAATCATTTTTTTGTTCCAGTTTTGTTTTTAATGTTTGCTACATTTAATTTACTACTAAACAAAATATTTTTCAGTTTTTTGGTTAGCTTTGTTTAGTTTAAGATCAGATGGCCGTGTGAGAGTAGTCCCAGGATATTAAAAAAAACATAGTCTTGAGATCAGTCACCCTGAGTATTACTAGTACGGACTTCGGATGTGTCTCTATTCTATTTTGTTAACTATTTTGACCTTTGTAAAGAGAGAAAATAAAGATGTAGTATGAACAATATATCATTACTTTACCCCTTCTATCTTAACATCTACATAAAACTGGAGCAAGCAAAACAAAAGGGATAGATTAGAGCTTACACAACCGGCAGCTTACACAGTTTTAAAATCTTACAAGTATTTTTTGTGTATTACATTATTTCCAAAATATAATAAAAAAACTAGCTTTTGACAGCGACACATCCGCGTGAAATAAAAGTTCCGTTCCCGGGGGATTTCCGGGATGAAAACTATTCTATGTCCTTTCTCGGACAGACAGGCAGACAGACAGAGTTACTTTCGAATTTATAATATTAGTATGTATGGCTGTGGGAGTATGTTTGTGTATGAAATACTTTGATAATAATTGCTGTGAAGTAATAATTAGATTTGGAATTTTAACTTTGTAATCTTTTTCATGTAAATTGTATAAAATCCTCGGGGCATTTAGATATTCATAGGATTGTTTGATGAAAAGTTGACAAAATAGGTGTAAAGTTTAAAACAATATGATTCCCAAGAGATTTTTTTTGTCCACTTGTCCATCACTACATTATATTATGTTCTGATTTTTTTATTTGTATTAATCTTCATTAATAACTTGCTCAGTTTTTTCTATCCATACTAATATTATAAATGGGAAAGTGTGTCTGTCTGTCTGTTTGTTTTTCTTTCACGGCAAAACGGAGCGACCGACGGATTGACGTGATTTTTTAAGTGGAGATAGTTGAAGGGATGAAGAGTAACATAGGCTACTTTTTGTCTCTTTCTAACGCGAGCGAAGCCGCGGGCAGAAGCTAGTTTATTATAAAATAAACAACTCTATACTAATAAAATAGGGGTTTTAAGCTTTACGCTTTGAGCGTTTTGTTAGTTATGTAATTATCAGATTATTTATACCTTTCTATCATGCACATAATATGTTTTTTTATGATTGCGATGGCTCAGACACTATTTTTTTGTTTGATAAAAGTGTTTGTCTACGGATTCAATTGTACCACATTTATTTCAAAAGGGTATTTTTGCCATTTCTTCTTACAAAACGTCACTTTTTAATAGGCAACTAGATTCATTTCTTTGTAGTTTGTAAAAGACTTTCCAAACAATTTTAAATGTTCTAGTGTAAATATTATATTATATTATATATTATATTAATTTATATATTTATATATTATATTATATTCGAGTTTTAATTGTTTTTTTTTTGGTGAGTGGGAAATCATCAAATGACTGCTCCCGTCCTGGGTGCGGCGGGAGGGCATGACAGACTTTTACTGACTTAAACCCACTCATGTTCCTTCAGTTGCCCTTTATGTTCCGGGGCCACGGTAACTATTACAAATATTCCGCAACCACAGTTTTAGTTCAATTCATTTATCCGTACTTAATATTATAAATTCGAAAGTAACTCTGTCTGTCTGTCTCTTCTTCACGCCTAAACCACAGATCCGATTTGAATGAAATTTGGTACAGATATAGTTTGGGGCCCGAGAAAGGACATAGGATAGTTGTTATCCCGGAAAACCCCCGGGAACAAAAGTACGCGACCGTACGTACGTACACGAAGTCGCGGGCAAAAGCTAGTTAAAAATAAAACGACCTTTAACTAAACAGTTGAAAAATCAAACCTTGCCGGTTTGATTTATCTAAACTAATATTTTACTCGTCGCCGAGGTCGGCCCAGAAAAAGGTGGCGCGATGACCTTGCCGCATACCACGACGGTTGGTTCGAGGCAGCGAGGGATGAGGAAGTCTGGAAGGAGCTGGTAGAGGTCCCTGCCCAGCAGTGGGACAGAGGAAAAAAAAATAACTAAACAGTTGAAAAATCAAACCGGCCCTTACTTTTCAGAATCACTCACAATCACACACACAAAGACGCAAAAGGGTTTCTTAAATTAAATTTGTAAATTTCTCGAAAGTTCTTTCCACGAACTTCCATCACCAGGCCTCGAGCGTCAATTATTGTGTATAAAACATCAATTTACAAGTTTGTCGATGGCATAACAGGCCTTTGCTGTTGAATTAAATGAATATTAATGCAGAAATTTCTGTCGGCTGTGGGCGGTGGTTCCGCGAATTATTTAATTCTGAAAGGGCTTAATTTAAAAGGTTACCTGGCATATTTTAGTTTAATTGGCCTTTAAATGTCAAAGTTACTGCCAGAATATAAAAAAAGGAATGCTTCTACTCCTTCCAGAAAGAAAAAGAAATAATATAATATAGCGCCGACTTATTATCTATATCTTTATCTATACTAATATTATAAAGAGGAAAGGTTTCTATGTATTTATGTTTTTTACTCTTTCACGCAAAAACTACCAAACGGATTTTGATGAAACTTTACAGAAAGAAAAATAGCTACACAACATCACGCTATGACCTACGGTAGAAACCGCGGGGAACAGCTAGTACTTCATATGAAATAAGGTTTTAATGCAGAATTTCGATAAAATATTTTTTTACTTTCTGGAAGGAATACGTCGAGTATGAGTATCCCATCTCCAGTATATTAAATCAACAAAATATTTATTTTGTTGTTTTGATATACTGGAGATGGCGGTACCAATTCTACAGTTTTCTTACAGGAGGTAAACAAACCATTCAGCTAACACTAGATTTTATCACGTTACGCACAAAGTTAATTTGTGAGGGCCGACCTTTTTCTTACAAAGCGTAACCTTTCTTACCCAATCTGATATTTTGGAAGCCCGAATCATGCCGCGGTTCCTTCCTTTACATCTAAATTTGCGACCCTTGGAGAATTCTGACCGAGCCATAGGAGGTTAACTCGATTACCCAAACGTCATTTAATTTTAAGACACTCTTAAATAGAAAATTGTTGTCTTTGAAATTGATTTCGAATAGTTTTATTTATAAATGGTTTTGTGTAGCTTGCTCTGTTTGTTGATGTTGTTGTTTCAAAAAACATCAAGCAATTTTCAAACATTGTTGGTCCAAAAAAAACTTGTGCAGGCAGATCTAGAATGATTTCTAATTGGCCACACATACCATAAACTGTTACTACGGGCTGCTTAACTGCTTTTTCTTAAGAATCTGTGTCTTCTCTCATTTTTGTGAGTATTTGAAAATTGCCGGTCCTTAAAGAGTTTTTGCCGAGCCACGGGCGGTTAATAGTGTTTTCAAAAGTATAAAACTTGCTTTCGAAATTGTATTTCAGTGAATACATAAAATAATCTTTTGGGAATAAAGTTCCTAAAATATCAAGCATATATTTTTATATGAAATAGTCAAAATATAATGTTTACTAGAACAAAATATGTAAAAAAAATATCCAATTGATTTTTAAAGACGTACCTACGTTTGATTTCTGCAACTCTATTAAGTAATTAAATGATTAAATAGAAAAATAAGAAACAAGTAAAAAAAAAGCAAAACTAAGTAAGTAGCTAACAACTTAAACTTTAGGGCTAAAATCCAATAGAGATAGTTTTTATTAGAGTTCTTAATTACTTTTAATTTGTTTAGTTTACAATTACAATTTTTTACTCTATACTTTCAGTACTTTTTAATAGAAAAAGAAGCACCGTTACATGAGAATGAGGAATATGATTACAAAATAAATCCTTTATGAGAAGTGAATTTAAAATGTACAGTTAGCAAAGTAGATAAGTCCTTCAGATAAATATAATACTTACATATTATGTTATAATTTTTCAGTCTGTATTATAAACCATTGTATAGTAATACAATTTAATTGAATACAATCATCAGTGGATTGTGAACATCATACTAATATTTTTAATATAAAAGTAAGTGTGTTTAGAGATGAATGATTTTTACTCTTTAATGCAAAAAGTACTGAACGATGAAAGATGAAATTTTCGAGTAATAAATAGTTTATACATTAGGACATACACAAATGCTACATAACATATCGACCCTTAGGATTGAAGCAGTAATTAAAGACTGGTACTGGGGACAAGTATTCTTTATCAGCCTATACAGTCCCACTACTGAGCAAAGGTCTCCCTTATAGCCTTTCACTACTCTCTAGGGCAGGAAAGACGTCTCCATGTTACATTGTAGATTTAAGTATCAACTACACACATCACTCAACTGCGCTTATCGCGCTGTGACTTAACGCTGCCGGAATGAAATTGCTACTAAACGAACAAAGCGAACACGGAGTGCCGCGCAGGCAAGCGGGAGAGGGGTCGCATTCCAGCAAAGTGCACAGATAAGCCCCCCCCCCCCCCCCCCGGCAGGCAATGGCCATAGGGGGCCCGTTCTGAATGCTGCTCGAGGCGTGCGTGAAACAAAACGCGACGTCGACGCGGGACTGGTCCCAGTTGGGCGGCGAGCTACCCATCGCTCGCCGTCCGCAGTCCCGCGCCTGCGGTAGCCTGGTAAGGGACCTCCTGTCTAGGGTGTGAGGATTGACGCTGCCTTACGCGCGACGCAGCATCCTTCTCCAGCATGACTGCTTCGCAGAAGGAGGTGGCGGCTTCCCATTCAGCCTCGCCCCGGAGCATGGCCTCAACAGTCGTACGGGTTTTGGTATTTACTTTGCGATACGTACGTAACTAATTCGGGATAGGAGTCGGGCAGGAAAGGCGTCAGGTCGCTGGTAGCTATGTACTTCTTGTCGCGACACTCCATGTAGCACACTGGGTCGCATTTCATGTCCTTGGTGGATTTATATACTGGAACAACATATGTTTGTGTTAGTAAACACACGGGATAAACATACATGGTTTTTCATGAGTAATTAGGAACTGTTGTCATACCTTACATTACTGGTATTTTAGGACTTTATATATATTTTTACCTACGTTGAAAAGGAGAAGGTATGCGTTTGGAGTGAGAGGTGGTGAGTTTGCACACCAAACCCAAAAATTTGTTCTTTAGATCTTTGATCTTAGAAAATCATAAACATTAAGCTAGATAGTAGTTGAAAATAAAATCATTGACCTGAATCCCGAAAAGCAAAAATTAAGAAAGATAATGCAGTGAACGGTAATGCTATCTCTGACGCCCTTTTCTTTACACAAACCACCGATTTTTTCGTCAAAGTACCAAAAATTCTTGAATCTTTTCATAACAAAAACACAACAATGGCGTTGTCTTTTGGTGCACACAAGAGACCTTTCTTTGTTTATTTTTTATATTCCAGAAAGAAAAGCTAACACTGAATAGCTGAGGAAACTGAACATTTTTTATTCCCAAGTTTCGTGTAGAAACATCGAACTTATAAAAAAATACTAGCTTATTTGCTTTGCTTGCTATTTTAGGTTAAACTTTTAGAAAATAATTTGGACAGTATAATGACGATGGCACCACAATATTTAGAACTAATTAACTGAGGGTCTACGATTTAATGTGAGCACTGTGACATGTTTCACTAGAACAAGAGGTTCCAATAGATAGGATTGAAATAATAATTGGCCGTACTATTTCGTATATTACCTTAATTTGCTTTTTCTGCAGCTTTGCCCATATTAATCCGTTAGGGGATGAATTCCTAAAAATTGCTTCTTTACGCGCCTCTACTATATAAAAATAAAGTACTGTGCAAAGTATTTATTTTTTAGTTTCAATATTTTCGCAATGTCTGTCTCTTTATACACCGTGATTGGTGACTCAAAGAAAATATTCAAAGACGCTATAACACAAATATCAGGACCTGCCTAAAATCTAACATTACAGTGGTATTCAATCAAGAAGCAATTAATATTCTATCTCGGATTTGACAATAGGTACAGATACCGCCGTCAACCGGTCGACGTATTGAATAGTTTAATATTATTAGCTCTACTAATTGAATTTCGTTGCTTTGACAATTGTTTGCATGAATGCTGGTTATGACAAAGGAACTAAACATAATATGTTTTCAGATGGCCTTGTAAAATATCAAAGGCATGCCCCTGCGTTCATATCAATTTAATTAATATATGGTTAGTATTCATCAACTTTCTAACCTTAACCTATGTAGAGTAAGTATAATATAAAAAAAATGTGATTGATCACTAGCCTAACTAAACTGTTCAAACTAAACACGAAAAGTGTACAAAGGGTAAGGACGGCACGTCTGTAGTTATTATTTAATTTTAATAATTTAAAGAAACTTTTCTAAACTAGGTTCCAGCTGGCTTCTGACACTTAAGTACGAGGAGACAGAGAAACTTCATTGTAGACTCTGAGACATCTAAAACACACACACAGACACACACAACACACACAACAGTCACACATACATACACACACACCTGCATGATTACTTTTAATTATGCATGCGCAACATTTTAATCGCGACAAAATAATCCGCAATAGATTACACAGATACTCAATGATAACCACTCTTACACACGTCTGTTTTCATGATAAACTCAAAAACTTTCTGATGTGGTTTTCGCTAATAGAGTTATTCATGAGCAATGCTTGTATGTATAGCAATATAGGCCGACTGGTAATAGTGTACGATACATAAACACACATGATTCTGCTCATGATAATCAACAACTTTTACTATGGGAACAAACCGGAAATCGCGAAAGAAAATCAGCTTTTCAGTACATTTATGTTTGCCTAATGTACTGAACAGTGGTATTTTTTTCACGATTTCGGCTTTGCACCCTTAATAAAAAATGTTTGTTATCATGAGCACAATAAAGTGTTTAAGTATCGTTCTCTAATTGCCATATACAGGTATAAAATGGCCCAGCCCAAACCGCTGGTCCTAGAGATACAAAACTTGCAGGGTGCGTTCTATGTAAAGAGTAAATAAATAGTAAATATCCTTGGACAACTCAATAATGAATATCCTTGACCAAGGATATTTAATATTATTTATTATTAACCGACTTCAAAAAAAAAGTAGGTTCTCTGTTTGACCTGTATGTATGTATGTATGTTTGTCCGCGAATATCTTGCGTTTGGCTGAACCGATTTTGATGCGGTTTTCAGAAAAGTGTTCGTTACATTCTGGGGAAGGTTTTAGTATATAACACGAATAGGTATCCCGTGACGTTGCCTGCATAGATCCTGTTGGACTCTAACAAAAAAGTAAAAAAGTAGTTACCTACTCTTTACATAAATAAATAAAAAAGCTTTTTTTTTAAAAAAAGATAACCGGCTTCAAAAACTAAAAGCTCAAAAATAACTATTTCCAAAGTCGGTGACAACACAAATCGACCGGCAGAAGAGAAGCCACCGACTTCGGAAATAGTTATTTTTGAGCTTTTAGTTTTTGAAGTCGGTTATCTTTTTTTTAAAAAAAAGCTTTTTTATTTATTTATGTAAAGAGTAGGTAACTACTAAGAAAGGATTTTTGGATTATCCAACCCTAAGGGATAAAATAGGTGATGGATGTAGCGACATTCACAAGGGCACATCCGCAGGCTAAAGCTAGTTAATAAAAAGCCTAGAAGGCTCTCTAGTAGTTTCTGGAAAAAGTGTTGGTAATATCTTTCACCTTCAACTTCAGGAAGTTCAGGTATTTTTCCCTTGATAATATTTATAAAAAAATATAAATAAAAAGAACTTCAAAGTTCCAGAGTAGGAGCTTTTGACGTCACTTCTCAGTAAAAAATGTACCTAGGCGCGACGTCACGTGAAAACTTCAATGCACCGTATCGTCGTCACTTTACGTTTACGAGAAAACACGTGTTCACAATTTTCAATAATCTATCTGACGGAGTAATTACTTTTTATTGTTCTCTAAAACAAAAACCAACAGCTGTTGTCGTCAACGCGTCGTTGGCAAAATACAAAGTTCCTCGTATATGTTTGGTAACTTAATTTTACTACATTGTGTACTCGCCAATCTTTGCAGTTTGATGGCGAGAAACATATGTCATGAAATTAAAGAAAAGCGTAATTACAAATACATTACGTAACCTATTACATAGGCAGGTTAGGTATTTCTATTAAAATTTATTTGTCGACGACAGGCGGCTCATAAAACCAAGGCTCCCGGCGATGACTAATCTTCGTTACCGAAAAATTTCGTAATTTTGACTTTGACACGCCTTTACGTAAGTAGGAGACAATATAAATACTATACGATTAATAAGGGTGCTTGTACACGGTGCATGTAGCTTGCACATGTTGAGGCACTTGCGCGGGTTATATGCATCGTAAACATATCGTTTAAAAACATGTGCGGGTCTAGTGACTCAGAAACTCGAACAAATAGCTTGCGCATATTACTCACGCGTGTAACCCGCATCTTTACTTGCTCCAGCTACATGCAGCACCGTGTACAAGCACCCTTACATAAGGCACTAACTATTTAGACGTAAGTACATTTCATAATTATGTGAGGCCTTATAAAACGGGTTTATAAACAAACTACTCAACACAATAATTAGCTAACTCAAACTAAATGGCGGACTTACGTAACTGCTGTGATTGGCAGATTAATATACCATTAGCCAATCAAATCGCGTTAGTTTGCTGATCTGTTAGGTAAGTTTTGTGCCGATTTAGTGTTCGTTTAGACTCATTTGTTTTGTTTGACGAGTTACTTTTGTATAGGCGACGGGCCTGTTGGTCTAGTGGTTAGTAGCCCTGACTGCTAAGCCAGAGGTCGTGCTTTCGATTCTCACCCAGAAAAAACTTTGTGTGATGGACATGATTGGTGTCCGGGTGTAATTTATCTATAATATGTAAATATGTATGTAATTATGTAGATGCTTATCGCCGTCTCTAGACATCTCATTCTGCAAATAATCCCAAAACCTTTAAACAAAATTTTAGAAAAAAGATTTAACCTCATTTCAACCGTAAAAAGCTCTGCTACAAAAACCTAACTGAAAGTTAGAAAATAAAAACCTGTATACGAATAATGTGTGCCTCATACTTTTAAATTGTCTATTAAATTTATTGGCCTTGTTATACAAAGTTAAAACAAAAGCCGTGTATCTACTCCTAATAGGCACTATGGTATGTTCTTCGTTCAAGTTATTTATTATCATTATTTTCATTCGCTTCAAGACTACGTTTTACCGTTAAAGCGTATTTATTACTTCAAGAATTATTTCGAGATTCGTTTGTTTTAAAATATATACCTATTGAAATTCTAAGTAAATATATTTTTAGAAAAAAGTATGGAGTTTTTTCCCATTTTCTCCATAAACAACATTTAAAAATGGGCAAGTAGATTTATTTTTGTTTTGTTAATAATGTTCCAAAGTGACTTTTTTGATCTAATGGAAATATATGATTTGACTTTAATTTTGACTTTGAATAATTGACTTAAAATGCCTAAAAGTTTGTTTGGGGCTGTTTTTTTAATCTCTTTTCTTTTTATATCACATTAAAATATAAAATCTAAACTTATTACGCTTTCAGAGATACAAGCCGCTAATACGGGCTAATAGTGGAGAATAACTATTGAAGGTTTTTTGAGAGATTTTAAAACTATTATTATAATTCAAGTAGATAGTAGACATAATTTTTTATTATAGGAACAGTAAGGAGAGAAATAATGCTAAATTAAAATATCAAGAACCAACCTAAACAAGATTGAAATGTGAAAAAATTGTGTAGTCGGTACATTATTATAATATAAAAGAAATAACAAATAATTATGAGAAAATGGCAGACAATGCCTACATTTTAACGTGATTTGAAGAAGCTTTGATAATATAAAATATTGTATGACATAATAAAAAGCCGATGAGAGTCTAGACAGACAAAATGAAAATTGAGGAAATTAATGCCGACGTAACAGCCACAATATCCACAAGGTTAGATGTTTATTTCATAATACAGTTATTCAATAGGGTAACACACAATTATAAGCATAACTTCATAATTTTACACATCAAATATTTTTGCTGAAATTTCTCGTAACTAAAGTTAATTTAAGTACTTATTTGGCTTTGTGTTTATTTTGAAACGAGGTTCATTAAAATAGAATTTTCTGTCTAACTAACGTGTTACTGGTAATAATAATTAGTAACATAAACATCTGCTTAAACTTGTTATAACAACCGTATTTCCCAAAATAAAACTTAAATTATTAATGACGCCATTTTCGCAATTGTTTACAAAGGAGAATGGGCAAAATGGTACCCGGCTCCAATAGATATGTTTGTAGTGTCGTTTAAAAGGTCTTACCAAAAGGAACAACATTTACTATAACCGCCAGTCTCAAATATGATTGCGTTTGGAGATAAACGACAGTCTTACTAACTAATAAAAACCCTATTCCTTTGGTTGCCATTTGCGTTCGCGGGTCACGGTAACCGGTTTAGACAGTCCCGTCGCCCCGGCGATAAACATACATATACGAGTATATTAGGTACCACTTACTCTACTTAAAAAAATGAGTAGGTAAAAAGGTAATATTTTATGCATTTTTCCGTTTAAGTTTACTAGCGCTAGGTACATTTACCAACTCAAGCTAGCAAGATCTTACTGTGCCGAGCATTTATCAAATGGTTTATATATAATTGAAACGTACAGAGCTCCCTGCACTTGAAGATCTGCCATACACGAAGATGCCTGGCTTTTGCGTGGACGAATTCAGTCGCGACATGTCCGTGTAAAAACATATTTTTGTTACATATTGATCAACAGTGCAAATACTATTGTCCAACAATATTGCACATGTTCAACCGGGCGACGTACGATGGGCACCTGTGCACACATAGTGTCCATCGTATGGTACCTAGGCTATGCGAGGCATACGGGATTTACTACTTCGGAATCTTTCCTTTGCTGTTATAGTTGATGCCGATATGTAATGTTTTAAATCTACTCACTTTTTGCTAAAATATATGATTTTTATTTGAAGAACGCTTGCTTGTTTTCTTACTTCTTTTAATAATAGAATCCTTAGTGTGCTATATCCTCGTCTAAGTCAATCTTATCCTAGCTTTATTTTACTGCTATAAATAGTTAGTAGTAAATTCTCATTTATAAAACTTAGTGAGATTACTGCTTCCCAAACGTGAATAGCGACAAGCACCATAGTAGACGTTTTTGTGCATCAAAATGTCTTTTCAATGATATATTAATGATGACTATTGGAGCGGGTACCACTTCCCATACATTTTTGCCCATTCTCCTTTGTCTGTCCTTAGCCTTACACGGCATTCATAAACTAAATATTGCGAAAAATTAAAAACTGTTACAATAAATTATTCACATGGATGATTAATTGTGAAATTAAAAGAAAAAAAAAATGCAAATAATAAAAATAATCCAATAATTTTCTTTGCTCCTGCTCTCAACTCAATATAAAACCTAAGCCATAAAATAATACACTCTAAATATAAAGGTAACCCTTTTTTCTCACTTTTATCAGGATATTCGTTCATTGTTTTGACAACCTTCTTCGAGATAAATTGAGTTTGGTGCAAACGTTTTATGACAGCACCCTTGGACAAGTGACAGTCGTTTCTCTTTGTATGGTTGAAGTTTGTTTGTCTGTTACTTTTGAACGGTTAATCTGATAAATATTCACTTTTACACGGGTATTATTTTAATCAGACTTTGTTTTTCGCGTGGTATGATGTGAATTGTGAAGTTTGCTCTAAAATCTATGCAGTCGAAATCGAGTGCACACACTCGTAAAGTCATAAGATCAAATAACGTCAGTACTTGATAATGTCAATGTGGATATAGATATAATTTGTAACAAGGAACACACAGCAACACTGCTTTTTGGTCGAACTTCAGCAGACTCAACCTTATCTCCTTTGAAAAGAAATATTTAAATTTTACGCGCCGTCCCACACAGTTTTACCCGCGTAGTTTCAGTTTTCGTGTAATTTTTAGGTTAAAATTAGGGATGTTTAACCGAATTTCGGTGACTTGAACCGAACTTCGACATTCGGCCGACTTTTGGTTCAAATGCCGAACATCGGGTCCAAAGAAAATTTAATTAACTCATCTAATTTTACAAAAAAAAACAGTACTTAAAATTAATAATCAAATCAGTCATTTATTAACCTTTGTAATTAGTTACCACTCCACAATCTATTGTAGCAAATCAAATAATCTTTTAATTATTATTAGCGAAAATATAATAATTATTATTAACGAAATGGACCTCTTACGACATGTACATTGAAATAATTAAGGTCTAATAACTATATATTTTTGCTACGGGCTAACGAGTTGCGACTTGTCCTGTGACCTATCGCTCCCTAGACAGCGCGCCAAAAATAACCGAAGTTCGGCCGAATTTCGGCCGAATTTTAAAATTTTACCGAATGTTCGGCCGAAGTTCGTATTCGGTACAAACCACATTCGGCCCATCACCAGTTAAAATCTATCCTATATCGTATCTCAGGTTGTAGACGATCTCTATAACAAATTTCATTAAAATCGGCGTAGTCGTTTTGGCGTGAAAGCGAGACATGCAGACTCGTCTGCACCAAACTTACAACCACGTCCAAACATTTCGCAACTTTTATTTTCGCATTTATTTATATTATTATAGTACGGATTAATTTGATATGATGACATTTCTTTCTAGTACTTTGTAGACACTAGATTGGTGTTATATCATTTCGTAGGAATCCCAATAGAAGATTTTTTTTACATAGATTCGTAATATACACTAAGAATGTCCGTTTGTTTACCTTTCTATTAACTACGGAACGTTGTTATTGCTAGTGTGTTATTTCAGCTACAGTATCCCCTGTATAAGGTTACTTCGTCTCGCATTGTATGTAAGTTTATTACTTACTTTGCAATAAACATTAAATATAAAAAATACGCTCTCTGTTTGTCATTCTGATGGTTTAGTTTATATTGGTTGTATGGCACAGTTGTTTGGCGCTTCTGTTGCTCAATATATCAGATTGTGGATATTGGAGCAAGTACCAATGTGTTTTTTTTTTATTAATAATGTACTTTTTTTCCACTACGATTAACTACCTATCTTACTAATGTCGTGATGACCAGTGGATGGAGTAACGTCCTGGTTCGTAGAGTTCCTTAAGATAAAAGTTGAGCTAAACACTCAGGTTTACCTTAACTGTTATTGGAACTTTCCTCAAAAGGCTTGTCTAATACATTCTGCATGGTTCGTTACACAAAAAGATGATTTTTTATTTTTTGTCAGAGAGACAATAATCCCTGAGTTCGTTTCGGCATTTTCCCCAGAGATACTCAATTAGGAAATGCAATTTCATTTCATTTCTAAAGTTAATCCTGGCGTCCCATGCCTCGGAAAGCACGTAAAGCCGTTGGTCCTGGTTATCATTCGTAAAACTTTGAGTTTTTACGGTTAGTCAGAAGACAGAAAGCCTGGCCAGTCTCACCAAATGGTATCATGTCGCCTAACAACTGGGTCGAGTAGGTCTGACAGGCAATCGCTTTACCTAAAACACTGGTACTAAGCAAATCCGATTAGGCTGGAACTTAACCCTAACATAACTAGAAAAAGGCTAGGGAGATGATGAACTATCTAGTACTTCTATCGGTTTTTCTGTAACTGTTTCTTGGGCAATAATAGGCTCGTAGTATTATTTTATTAATATAGCAAGATTGTCCTTACAATAAACAAAAACAAATATACAACAAACGTATACTAACAAATCGTTGGAATTACACGTCTGTAAATAATTCAGGGAATAGGTCTAAGGCTTCCTTTCAACGAAAATAGGGCACCACGTGTTACCGAAGGTTCGCACAAAATAATCTTTTGTTATAATTTACCTGTCACGTTATTCAAACACAGCAAATCTTCGAATTCACAAATACGTGTCGATTTCTCTGAAACAAAATTGTGAAATAATTCATTAAGATTAAAGTAGTTTCGTAAGAAGAATGGACAAGAATATCCTTGGACAACTCACACACGGTCATCTGATCCCAAACTAAGCAGAGCTTGTACTATGGTGACCAGACAACTGATATACATACTTATATAGTTTATAAATATATATATATATTATAGATAAATTACATCCAGACACAGAACAAACAATCATGCTCATCACACAAAGTTTGTCCTGGGTGGGAATCGAACCCACGACCTCCGGCTTAGCAGTCAGGGTCACTAACCACTAGACCAACAGGACCGACGAAATGTAATACTTTTGATGTCGTCGGTGGGAAAGCTCATGTAAGTACACCATTTTGTATAGAGTTGGACGAAATTCAATTGTTTGACTGATACTGAGAATTTATCTATAAATCGCAGTACAATAAATTTTTGAAACTGCAAATTCTCAGAACGTTGTTTGAAAAACTCGTAAATAATCGTATAAAAACACGATACCTGTTCAATAATCAAAAATACTTGATATTTTAATTTTGGCTGTTTTTCAGAAAGCTCTCGTTATAAATATCGTACGTTTTATTTTATGAAATATATCGTATGCGTTTGTTTGTGTGTGTGACCGCGCGGTCATAGGATGGTTACCGACTGGGCGCGTGTTAATAACGGTAGTTTCAAAATTACCAATGTGCCTAAAAAGATTTTTTTTTTCTAGATTCAAAAATGCACGATGATGGTCGTCGACTTGTTGAATATGCATGAAACTTTGAGGGTGTGTTCTTTTTGAAGACTCGAACCCCTTTTTGGTTTGAGGATGGGAAATTATCAAATGATTTCACCTGCAACGGAGTTGAATTAGAACTCTTGCAAATTTCAACCCCTAACGGGATTAAATAATAGTTGAATGTTTCGAGACATCCGCAGGAGAAGCCGGGGGCGAATGCCAGTATAATAATATTATAATATCTCAACCTAGTATAAAACAAATACGTTTTCCGGTTATTATTTTAAATTAAGGGTTGGAACTGATCTGTTAATTGATACCTAAGGTCCAACTTAAAATAAATATTTAATTTAATTTGTGATAGCATGGGAAATCAGAACGAAATAAAAAATATAATCTACCTAAGTATTAAAAACGAGGGATTGGACCTGAGGGCCTAGACAAGCGGCATTGTAGAATAGATAGCGAAAACGAATAGATTGTCAAATGTATAGAATTGACATAAGCTTTCGCAAAACAATTTGACATCTCGATATCTATTCTACAATGCCACTTGTCTTATGGGAGCAGGATACTAACTAAATAATACTTACCTCTCGGATACTTATAAGGAACACAGCCACAAGCCTCCATATAATTCTTCATCTTACATTCGGTCATGCAGGTCTCATAGCTATACCGGTTGGTGTGGCTGAGGACCACCTCATCATGGAACCAGCAGCCTCTGTTCCTGGGCTCCACTCTGCGGACGTTGGAGTCACTCTGGAAGACCATAGGTTCCACCTTGATGTCCCTTGACTCTCCGAAGGTGATGTATCTGTATAGGATTGTCGTTTCTGGGTAGTCGTTTGGGTCGCTGAGGAGGACCTGGGAATCAGATGGATGGGATGAAGATACTGATAAGATGGTCTTATCACGGTTGTGGAATGGTTATAATAGTTACCGTGACACTGGAACATAAAGGGCAACCGAAGGAATATGAGTGGGTTTTAGTCAGTATAAGTCTGACACGCCTTCCCCCCCCCCCCCCCAGGACGAGAGAATTCATTTGATGATTACACACACCCCAAAAAAAAAATGGTCCTATCACGTTTGTCGTCGTTAAGTCTATGAGTTGCTTTTGAATACTAAAGTTTTTTTGATTTGGGACAACTTTTGATCTACTAAGCAAAGCTACTATGGTCACTAGACCACTGGTATACATTCTTTATTTAAATGTTTTTTTTTTTTTGTTTAAATGCACCTATATTTTTCACCTATTATAACTAAATTACACACAGATTAAAACACACTCACAATTTAGAAGAAATTTCTAAAGTGCAACAATTAAAAATAAAAAGTTTTCAACTAGCCATAATCGCACCTCGGATTAACCTCATTGGTTACGATATATTGCCTCTGCGCAAAGGGGTAATTTTTGGGTTAAGCTCGCCATTGCACATAAGTGTTTTTGAAGTGAAAACTTCTTTAGCGGCGTTGAGCACTTTTTCTGTAATGGGTATAAAATCTTAAACTCGCGTCAGGACACGTGACCCTGATCGAAAAAGCGTAGGACGGATGGATAGTAGACAGCTGTCACCATCCATGGATGCGCGTGGCACGCTGTTAATAATCAAGGTTTCACTTCTGCCGGCACTCCCGGAGTGCAACCCGTCTTTTTTTTTGTATTTTTTGCTTTAAGTTTATATTTTATGTTTATTGTGTGCAAAAAAGAATATGAATATGAATTAAAAAAAAATAACGCTGAAATGCAAGTTGGACTCGCACACCGAGGGTTCCGTACATACTTTTTGGAAAAGAAATATTGTTACAGTAATTAAATGTTTTAAGCCATCTACGTTTTGCGGACGATATCGTTATTTTTTCTGAAGACCCGTCTATGCTCAACACAATGATAAACCAACTTCAAACTGCTAGCGCTCGCGTAGGATTGGAAATGAACTTAGGAAAAACCAAAGTAATGACTAACAGTGAGCCGACGCCAATACTAGTTAATGATATACCGCTTGAGTACGTGGAGAGCTACGTTTATCTTGGCAAACAAATTTCATTTAAAAAAGACCGGAACATAGAGGAAATAAACAGAAGAGTAGCTGTCTCATGGAAAAAATATTGGGCTCAAAAAGATGTTCTGAAATCGAAATTACCAATTAAATTAAAAAGAATAATTTTAGATACGACAATCTTACCATGTCTCACCTACGGCTGCCAAACGTGGACCTACGACCAGAAAGCAAGACTGAAAGTCCAGACCACTCAGAGAGCTATGGAAAGAAGCTGCTTAAATTTAAAGCTGAGAGATAAAGTAGGAAATACAGAAATTCGGAAAATTACCAAAGTGAATGATGCTCTCAAATTCGCAAAAAGTTTAAAATGGAGGTGGGCTGGTCATGTTGCGAGATACAAAGATAACCGCTGGACGATCAACATTACAAACTGGAAAGGACCACAGGGCAAGAGAAATAGAGGTCATCCGTGCGCCCGGTGGCAGGATGAGATTGTGGCCACCGCAGGAAGAGACTGGATGTCCACTGCCAGGGACAGAGATAAATGGAATTCTTTGGAGGAGGCTTTTACCCTAAGGGGGTCCACAATACATGAATTAAATTAAATTAATTAAATTAGTAAAAAATCAAATTAATCTGCATGAAGGAAATTAAATTATTTTATTATTATCATTAATGGAAATTATAAATAATTATATCTTTTTAATCTTGTAATGTAAATATTGTGGAATGAAATAAAGCTTTATTATTATTATTATTATTATTATTATTAATTAAATGTTTTACTTTTGAAACTGAACAATTTCACGATTTTCAGATTTTTCCTTTCCGTACTCCGTATCAAAATCGTCTAAAAATAAGTAATGATAAACACACAGGCAGAAACAACAACTTTTATTTAACTGAAACGGTACACTGAAAATTGTTGACATTTCGTAACTTTTTGTTTGATTTTGTTAACTGTAAAAAAAAAAATCGTTTTTTGTTTGATTTTGTTAACTGTACCATCGTCGAGCACACGGTGGAGGTGTGCCGCGCATGGGCGGACCATAGACGTGTCCTCGTAGAGGCGATCGGCGGCGGTGACCTCTCGCGCCCAGCGCTGGTTCAGGCCATGCTGCGGGGCGAGACGGAATGGGATGCCGTCGCCTCCTTCTGCGAAGCACTTATGCTAGTGAAGGAAGCGGCGGCGCGCGAGAGGCAACGACGAGCCTCTCGCCCCGGACAAAGACCCAGGCGAAGACGTCGAGAGTCGCAAGACGACTACCGGCCACCGTAGGCGCGGTTCTGCGGATGGCGAGCGATGGGTAGCTCGCCGCCCGGCTAGGACCAGGACCGCGTCGACGGCGCGTTAGTGTTCCACGCGCGCCTCAAAGAGAAGGAGTCAGCACAGGAAGGGGCCTAACAGGGCCAACGCCTGCCGGGGTTGCGGAATGTGTATAGTAGTCACCGTGACCCTGGAACATAAAGGGCAATCGAAGGAACATGAGTGGGTTTTAGTCAGTAAGAGTCTGACACGCCCTCCCGTCGCACCCAGGACGGGAGCAGTCATTGGATGATTTCCCACTCACCAAAAAAAAAAAAAAACTGTACCATCGTGTATGTATTAGTTATATGTATATAAGAAGTTCCACATAAACAAAAATGTACTAAATATTTTGAGAGACCAAATATAGAGTAATATTTATACAACAACTATTTACTTTATTTTATATACAACTGCTGCCAGCGGCGTTTTCTGCGTGAACACTGTCGGCAAAAAAAATACGCTTGTATTTTGTTTTGTTTAACCCACAAAGGTAATAGCGTAATAATATATAGCTACGTGATGACCCGACCTCTTGGTAATATTGATGTAAAATTTAAATAAAATGTATGCAGTACTTTGTGAGTTTATCCCCGACAAACATACAGACAAAAATAGTAGGACATGTAACAAGTATTCTTAAAGAAATATTCAATGTTCAGTTTCGACTTCATTTTAACTTTATTGTATAGATAACATAACAAACAGTTATTTATTCTAGTTCATATGTACACACGATCCATACAATGTCAGAAACAATAATAAACATGAGACAATTTATAAAATGGGACAAATGTATTATCAATACGAAAAGAAAGAAAGATTTGAAAAACGGCCTCGACCGAAAAAGTGTTACCAAAATCTTGAAAAAGTGTGGACTTAATAGCGCGATTTGTAACATTCAGCCATTCGGCCATCTTATACTATTTCCGTAAACGTATAACACTTGGATTCCTTAGATTGTACAATGATCCTTTGGTAATGTTACGAGATAAAGAAATGACACCGTTAAACTCGAAATAACACTAGTTTATTGAAATCTCGCAACTATTTCATCAAAAATTTTATAACACAACACACACACACATTACAATCGCTTGGTATCGCAGTCTCAGCGATGTTGGCTGTTTCATATCCAAAACAGAACTGGGTCTTGTCGTTTCGCAATTCAGCTTGTTAAGGCTGTTTACTGCTTAACCTGGTAATCCTGTGAGTGCCAAGAGTTACTCTAGGCCTCTAGCCAGGGCGAAAACTTAAATAGCAAGCTTACATTTACTGGAAATTTCAACAAATCCTGAGGCACAAAGGTAAATTCCAGACCATCCCAGTATTTGCTTAAAGATCGAGTATGATCTGGAAGTTTCTCGAATGACCAAAAAATGCTAAAGACGTGGAGGCGACTTTAGCATTTTTTCGAACGTTCTAGAAATTGTGGAACTTTCCGATTTCCAGTAAATGTGTCGGCACAATCGGCAATTGCGTCACCATTCTCTCTCTACGTAACAGTAATAACCCTAATGTAGACGAAACTATTACGTTACGTAAACGCGGACGGTTCATTTCGGGTCCATTACTAACTAGGTGAGGATACGGGTCGTCATATCATCCCTTTTGGACATTTGCTCTTAATTGAGATTCTCTTATGAGATAAGTAAATGTAATGTTCAGATTACTTGGCTTAATAAATGGGAAAAGTTTTGCGAAATGTTAACAATTTAACAATTGCTAAATGGTTAACACAAAAGGCATTCTTCTTCGTGCCATGTTGATGATAAATCTTAGAAATTAATTTGTTTTGTTTTGGTTCAGAAAGTGGTGATAGTTTTTATTGCGTCATTGGTTTAGTTCCGAGCATCATAAGAACAGGTGATCGACAATTTTTTTTAAATTATATTTATAACCACCGCCTTTTTAGGTTACCGTCGAACACACGTGATTCGAGACACAATGGAAAGACAATAGCAGCCCGACAGCTGGCTGTCGCTTGGTCGATGTAAGGTTTGACATCGCTAATGCCTACAGGCAATAGCGTGATGTTAAATCAATTATTATTATATAGTTATTATTAATGTATTTATCACTTTCCACATTATGCATAACGGTACATTTTACTCCTTTTACTCCCAGTCAACCAAGGGTGGTGAAGAGATAGCATAGCATGAAATGGATGTATGTATGTTTGTTACTCTTTCACGCAAAAACTAGTGAATGGATTTTGATAAAACTTTGCAGTATAGCTTTTACATCAGAATAATAAATAGGCTAATATAATATTTCACGCTATATCTCACGGGGGCGAAACAGGAAACAGTTATCAATGACCTAACATAACGTAGGCAAAACCGCAGGGGACAGCTAACAGATCTACAATCTTTATAATTACTTGAAAAATAAATCTTTTTAATTTCTTAACTAAGTCGATTATTTTCCAAAAAGTTAAGAAAGCCGCATTCGATCATTAAAAGTTTATTGGAACTAATTTATTGTTCAAAATGGTGTAAAAAAAACAAAGAAACAACCTCAAGGTCATTAAGAAGTCTGGGTCTAAGGATTAATAGGAATTCTACTAACTTTGAGTTTCACTCTGTAATTACAGCATTATCTAGTGTTTTTTTTATACATACTATGAGTTTTTCTATTCTTATAAACTAACTACATAAACTCAGACTAGTACCAAATGACATTACATGTCCATTATATATGGGTTTATTCCATACAGGGAGAATTCGCCGGTTGGTGTCGCATTTTATCTAAAAATACCAAATAAGCTACTGGGAATTAGTTTCTGACCCTTATAGTATTTCAAAGGACTCAAAGGTCACAAGAAATTTGAACAAATTATAATATTTATTATTCTGTTTAAATAACATAAAGAACTAGCCGTCCCCGTGGTTTCTCCCGCGGCTATGAATACTGCTTTGCTCTCATAGGTAGCGGCGTGATGTTCTAGTCTATCTTAATAAATGGGTTGACGACTAGATAGCCGAAGACAAAAAAATATTTTTGAATTCGAACCAGCAGTTATTAAGAGCGTCCAACCAAACTAACAAACTCGTCAGTTTAATAATCTTAATATATGTATAAACGACATGACAACAAACAACGTGACGCGTCCGCGATGGACTTCAAAACTAATAAACTGATTTTAATCAAATTTGCACATCAAGTGCAGTTTGAATTAACTTGAAAGATAGGCCATATTTTATTTAGATAATCACCACAGCAGCGCGTGACCGCGTCTGCTAGTAAAAATATAAATTTTAGCTAGAATGCCTTTTTAAAATAGAATATTTTCAATTTAATGGCACAAATAACGGTTTGCGCTCAGTTGCTTTGGTTTTGTCATTTCAATTCCCGCCGCGTTAAGTTTGATATTCAATTAAAATGCTGTAAGCGGTTTTGACATTGTGTACGGAAAATAGCAACAATTTCTCTTAATTGAAAAACTGGATATGTAAGGCCATTAATTTGTCCGCTGCCGTCACCGTCAACGAGTACGAGATGGCAGCCAGCCGTCTATCCACAGCACGTCGCGTCAAATCACTAAACGTTAGTGTGATGTGACGTAACGTGCGGTGGACACGCGGCTTAGTAAATGTATGTACCGCCACTTGGGCCTTATCAAACTAGCGGATTGCGAGCGTCTTCAAAGCGGAACGGGCGCGCTACGAATTCATTACGGACATACTACGACCACGCCGCGCATGCGCAACGAATTCGTTGCGGACGCGCAACGAGATTGCTGTAAATAGCGCTGTAATTTCTTCGTTAACTTGATACAAACACGCGACGAAAACGTTACGAATTCGCCACGCGTCCGCGACGTCTTCGCTGAGCAGCCGCGGCGTGTTCGCGAAGCATTCGCTGCGCGCCCGCTCCGTTTTAAAAACGCTTGCAATCCGCTAGTATGATAAGGCCCTTAGGCGCCGTCATCTCGTTCTTGCCGGCGACGTCGAGTTGAACTCTGACACTAGGGTTTCGTAAACAGCGTAGAATATAGCGATTGAGCAAATAATGCCAAATATAACACATTTCCTATCTATTTATTTAAGAAGTCGGGTTTTCACATAATATTATAATTTGAGAAAGGCTATTTTTATTTATCTCCTCTTAAGAGAAACTAATAACATATTGAGAACAATCCTCATTTTTTTATCCAAAACAAATATGTTTTCCAATCTAAGTACAAACAAACACCAATCTCTTCAGCTTTATTATATCGGACCAACAGTTCCGGAGATGAAAGACAAACAAACCCTTCTGGATTAATAAAAAGTATATAAATATAAGTGTTTTGAAATGCCCTGGATCGTTATTTATAAATTAAAACTCTTCAATTCAATAATTATGCTTATTTATACAAATTTTAATAGTCGCAATCAATGTAAAGAAATATGATGAAAAAAAGACAAGAGAAAAACAATGACAGTCTTCTTGACGTATAACACATAAAAAGAAATCAAATCACTGCACGGAACTAGTAAGTAATGCCCGAACATGCCCCCGGGCGTTGAAAGCCAGCCTTTCAACCAGCTGCAGTGTCAAACAGCGGGCAAATCCTGCTGAAGCTCCTCCGGATGATACCGTTGGCTGTCTTCACATCAGCCACTCGGTTGATGCCATCTGCGCCGGGATGAAGTGCCACGATGCGACCGAGTCTCCATTTCAATGGTGGAAGGTGGTCCTCTTTTATTACAACTAGAGCATCTTGATTAAGCATTGAGGCATTTCATCCCGGCGCAGATGGCATCAACCGAGTGGCTGATGTGAAGACAGCCAACGGTATCATCCGGAGGAGCTTCAGCAGGATTTGCCCGCTGTTTGACACTGCAGCTGGTTGAAAGGCTGGCTTTCAACGCCCGGGGGCATGTTCGGGCATTACTTACTAGTTCCGTGCAGTGATTTGATTTCTTTTTATGTGTTATACGTCAAGAAGACTGTCATTGTTTTTCTCTTGTCTTTTTTATCATATGAAAATTCAGAATTAGCTAAGCGACCGCCAACACGCATAATATTATTTTCATCAACAAAAACATTTAATTTCATTAACTGACTTTTAGAAGGCAATGTTTGTTTTTGTAATAAAAGTGTATACTCCGTAAATGATTCTATTTGTGAAATCTTAATTATAAGATATAATGCGTTTTGTAGTTCATCACTACTAAGATGGTCAGTCAGTAATGGTTGTTTACGACAAACTTGAACAAATCGTAACACATAAGCAACCGTGCGATTAAGTCTCAATATATTTGAGAACCGGCTAAAATCAATAAACTTTTCAGAAGTCGTAAATGAAGTATGTAATGAGACTTCTAATCGAGTTTCAGGAAGCGACTTGAAAATTGATGGATTAGCAGGCCATAATGAAGAATCAAGTTTTAAAAATGAAGGCCCGGACCACCACATGGTGAGATCCTGAATTTCACTACAATTGATACCGCGTGAAATATGATCGGCTGGATTCTTGTCTGTTGGCACATGCCTCCATGTACTGTTGTTACCAGACTTCTCCAAAATTTCTACAACGCGATTTCGGACAAATGGCTGAAGTTTAATAGGTGCCATTTTTAACCAACCTAGAACAATGGTAGAGTCAGTCCAGAAGGTAGTCCGAATAAAAGCGGTACGAAGCGAGGACATGACTTTCTCGTACAATCTAACGGCAACCAAAGCTCCGCATAGCTCTAGTCTGGGTATCGTGGTTGGTTTCAAGGGAGCCACTCTACTCTTGGCTAAAAGTAGACTCACTGAACATTCACCACGTCCGTTGGTGCTCTTAATGTACAAACAGGCTCCGTATGCACTTTGTGATGCGTCTGAAAAGATGTGGATTTCCATATCAACAGGACAGTCACAAGTAACAAGACGCGGAATGCGCAGCTTATTTAATAGTGGCAATCTTGTTACAAAATCCCACCAAGTCTTTTTAATGTCATCAGGTAACTGTTCGTCCCATGATAACTTTTGTAACCACAAGTGCTGCAATAAAATTTTAAGTGAAACAACACACGGTGAAACAAGACCCATTGGATCAAAGACCTGAGCAATGGTTGATAATAAAACTCGCTTTGTTAAGACTTTAGGCACAGACAAATCAATCGAATAACAGAGTTCATCATTATCTGTTCGCCAGTCGACACCTAAAATCTTACTGTGAGCAGCTTCACCGATACCAGAATCCACGCATGAAGTAAAGTCTTTAGCTCCAATGACTTGAGGCTCATTTGATTTCCACTTTCGTAATGGCATGCCAGCAGAAGCCAACTCGGCGGTAACTTTTTCTTTAATTTTAATCGCCTCATTGAGTGAATTTGTTCCAGTAAGCAAATCGTCTACGTAGAAATCATGAATAATAATATCACTAATTTGCTTATCAGCACAATCCATACCAATTTGCTTTAAACACCTTGTCGCTAGAAAAGGTGCACTAGCTGTACCGTAAGTTACAGTATTTAGTTGGTAGGCTTTGATTGGTGCTGAGGGATTTTCACGCCAGACAATCTGCTGAAGATGCCTGTCCGCAGGATGCACGACTATCTGCCTATACATCTTTTCTACATCAGCTGATAGCACATATTTATGCATGCGAAATCTTAAAAGTATAGATAGCAGGTCATCTTGTACAGTAGGTCCTACCATTTGAATATTATTAAAAGATATTCCTGAAGTTGTAGGACTACTGGCGTTAAACACGACCCTGAGCTTCGTGGTAGAACTACTTTCTCTTAAAACTCCATGATGAGGTATAAAGTATGACGTGGATGTCGTATCAAGTTTACACTCAGACATATGACCCAATAGCTCGTATTCATTTAAAAATTCAATATATCTGTTTTTGAAAACAGGTTGAGTTTTAAATCTACGCTCCAATGCAATCAGACAGTGTTTAGCTCTTTCTATTGAGCTCCCCAACACTTCAGCTGATTGTTTAATAGGAATTCTGACACAGAATCTACCATCTTGGAGCCGTGATGTGTTCTTTACAAAGTGTTCCTCACACATTCGTTCCTCTTCAGTGTATGATGACTTAAGGCCGACTTCTTCGAGCTGCCAAAAACGAGTTAATATGTTTTGAATGTCATCATAACATGAATTGTGACAAACGGAATCAACTGTCGTAAAGTTACACTTAATAGGAGGCGATACATGGCCGCTACTTATAGGACCGGAAACTATCCAACCTAGTCTTGTTTCCCAGAGTATCGGGTTATTAACTCCTAACATAATTTTACCTGACCCTAACAGGTCCCAAAACACATCACTACCGATTACCATATCCACCTCAGCCGGTCTGTAAAAATGAGGATCAGCCAGCACAACATCATCAGGTATGTGAAGCTTTGAAATATTAATTGACCGACAGGGGATTTTATCCGTAATTGAGGGCAATACGTAGCATAGAATGTGTTTGGAATAATTTTCATTTAATGAATGAATTAATAAACGACACATTTTAGTTGAGTGCGTAATTGTTTTATTAATACCAAATACTGGTTTATCAATATTCAGAAAAGGTAAATTTAATAATTTACATAACCTTTCAGTTATAATGCACGATGAACTACCACAGTCTAATAATACCCGAACAATATGTTCGCGTTCTTGGTAATCAATGATTTTAACTAAAGCAGTTGACAGTATAACATCCCGCTTTGGTTCTAAGGGCGAATCCACACAGTATGAGGTCAACGTTACATTCGTTGGCGCCTGAACTTGAGTCGAGATTGTTGAATCATGATTACTGTCAGCTGAATGACTTGATTCACTAGTAGTTACTTTCTTAAAGTCCGCTACATGAATTAAGGTATTATGTTTCCTTTTACAGATTTTACAACCTTGCCTTTTGCAATGGTTTGCATAATGACCTGAACGGAAGCAATTGTAACAAACTTTAAATTGTGGAATCAATTCTAATCTTTGTTCATTGCTGATACCAAGGAACTGGGAACAATTATCTAAATTATGTTCACCGTTACATTTTGGACACGACTTTACAGATGACGTGTCTACTTTACCATTAAAAGTTGATTGCGACTGTGCACTAGGAGCTGAAACCATTGTTTTAATCTGAGGTTTATTCTTAATTAAGTTATTGTTGACATTTGTGTTACGAGATGATTCTAGTGTCTCCAGTAAATCTGCTCTATTTCTAATGAAATCTATGAAATCCGACATTAATATTTGACGATTTTTATCAAGATTGCATCTGAATTCTTCCCACGTACGAAAAGTTTTCTGATCAAGTTTGCGAGTAATAAGTAAAATAAGAAGGGTATCCCAATGTTGAGCCGGTTCACCTAACGTATTTAATGCTCGCAGGTTCTTATTAATTTGATCAATCAAACGTTTCAAACTAACCGAAGATTCAGTTTTAATGACATCAATGTCCACTAAGGCTGTTGCATGGTTTTGCACAAGAGCTCGTTTATTATCGAACCTCTCGCATAATAATTTCCATGCAATAGCATAATTAGATGCAGAAAATTCTATTGACTGGATAACTAAAGCCGCAGATCCCTCTAAAGAGGCCCTAAGATAGTGAAACTTACTAATGTCCGGAATGTCATCGCTCGAGTGTATAAGACTAGTATAAGTGTCGTGGAACTCAAGCCAATTCTCATAAGCACCATTAAATTTTGGCAATGAAATTGTTGGTAACTTGAGTGACTGGTGATTCCGAGAACTACGCACACTTTCAAAGATTTCATTTTTGCTCACTTTAGTATTATTTGTGAGGATTTCTTGAGCTTGTGAAAGGTATGTGTAATAAAGGGACTCAAAGCTACTCCTCTCATCACTCTGCAGACTCACATCTTCGTGTAGGCACTCTATCCGCAACTGCACCTCGTCATACTGATCGTACAAATGTTCAAACTTACCGATTCTTAGCTGCAACTCAGTAATCTGCTGCGAGCTCAAGGTTTCCTCGAGCCCGCCTAAATACTTGGCAAAAGCAGTTAGACGGCCTTTGAAACTGGCCCGTTTTCTAACCAATACCTTCTCCTCTGATTCCGTCATATTGAAGGCCTGAGAAACTGGTGTTAGTTTTGCCTGAAATGTATTTAATTTACTTGAAATTGTATGCTAGGAATTAAGAAATGACAATGGTATTAGTGCATGAAACCGAAAAATGAAAATAAATATAATTTTGAATGAATAACGGACAATAAAATGGTCGCTGATCACTATTCCTTTGCGTTGCGTTTCCTCTATTCATCCGGCTCGCTTGACCATGTTTTGAAATGCCCTGGATCGTTATTTATAAATTAAAACTCTTCAATTCAATAATTATGCTTATTTATACAAATTTTAATAGTCGCAATCAATGTAAAGAAATATGATGAAAAAAAGACAAGAGAAAAACAATGACAGTCTTCTTGACGTATAACACATAAAAAGAAATCAAATCACTGCACGGAACTAGTAAGTAATGCCCGAACAATAAGTTTCATTCGGGAGATAAGATAAACGTACCTGGCAACCTTGTCCGGTTGCCAGTGTTACATTTCAAACATTTTAGGTTACTTTGACCCTCTCATGTTACCTCGTTATACGACTCAAAATGTTATTTTTAGAACAAATATTTACTAATATTGTAGAGGTAAAGTTAGTGTTTAGTAGGAGATAATCTCTGAAAGTCATGGTCCGATTTTGTTTCTCTGATATAGCTGCTATAATTCAAATAACATTGCGGTATGATAATTGATCAATAAGACCGGAGAATCATTGAGAAAAGCCTCATTTATTTTCTTTACATGGCGGTGGCAATGTAAAACAACAAACTGAACGGCGGCCACCGACTACCGACATTTCAGTCATTTTTCTGCTTTGAGTTTCTAAAGGCGGTTCTTTTATTTAAAACATTTTTTAAGATTAAGATTGTGTGATTGTTTCCTGCGACTTTTTTTATGTCGGTTAAAATACTTTTGATTATCGACCACTGGCAATACTGCCTGATTAGGTCGGATCTACAGTTTTATCGTAAACCGACTGTCGGGTATTGCTGTTTACACCAGAAGCGGCCGATCTGTCTGATTCTTGCCTTTAGTTAATATTATGTCCGATCAGACACAAATCGTGGCTGAACGTCCGGTAAAAGTGGCGTATCCGATATTTTTATCGGGTCGTCCCAATGTGAACGGCGCTATTCAAATAAACATGCCAATATTGTCGGCCCGACGTAATGTGAACCAGTTCTAAGGAAGAAATTGTAGTACCCTGCTTACTACAGTCGAATACAATAAGGAAAACTGTTTCCATTACATACTACACACAGGATTTCAAACCAAATGACTACAGAGAATACATCAGTGTAGAAAAACTCGAGTTTCACGTCATTATTTCTTGCGTGTTGATCATATTAAGACAGGATACACAGGACCGAACAACTTATGTGCACGTAGGGTGGTCATCAGGCTTATTTATTTATGAACATTTTTGGTGTGGCCACTAATAATTCCAAAGTACAATTTAAACTGCCATAGAGTAAATTGAGCGAATAATAATAATATTAACAGGACACCAGATAAACGTACTTTAAATATTTTTACGACCAACATTTATTAATCTTTCGACGACCAAGCGTCGGCTGTCGCACTGCTATTGTCTTTATATTGTGTGTGAATCATGTGTGTTCAAAGGTAGATTACGACTGCTCCCGTCCTGGGTGCGACGGGAGGGCGTGTCAGACTCTTACTGACTAAAACCCACTCATGTTCCTTCGATTGCCCTTTATGTTTCAGGGTCACGGTAACTATTATAAACATTCCGCAACCCCGGCAGGCGTTGGCCCTGTTGGGCCCCTTCCTGTGCTGACTCCTTCTCTTTGAGGCGCGCGTGGAACAAAACGCGCCGTCTACGCGGTCCTGGTCCTAACCGGGCGGCAAGCTACCCATAGCTCGCCATCCGCAGAACCGCGCCTACGGTGGCCGGTAGTCGTCTTGCGACTCTCGACGTCTTCGCCTGGGTCTTAGTCCGGGGCGAGAGGCTCTTCGTTGCCTCTCGCGCGCCGCCGCTTCCTTCACTAGCATAACTGCTTCGCAGAAGGAGGCGACGGCATCCCATTCCGTCTCGCCCCGAAGCATGGCCTGAACCAGCGCCGGGCGCGAGAGGTCACCGCCGCCGATCGCCTCTACGAGGACACGTTGATGGTCCGCCCATGCGCGGCACACCTCCACCGTGTTACAGACGACACCGGAAAGCCACTATCTGTATGGACAGTGCATTCAGATGTTACGGTAGTATTTTGATACTGCTATAATATCTGAGTGCAGTGCCCGCGCCCGCACATTGTTAGTCGTGTGGCCGGGCCTTAACAAAAACTGACATCTTTAGTCGACATTTTACAAACAGATGGAATTCCAGGTTCATGATCTGCCTGTTATGCGTACGATGATCATAAAAACGAGGAAATTGGGTAATATAAAATGCCAACAACAAGCTAATGGCTCGTTAACTTGCTTTTGTACAATGTTCTACGTGATCAAGGATTGACTAGAGGAAAAAAACCTATATTTTATTTTACTGGGAAAAACTAAAACTCACGTATATGAACGTAAAAAATGTTTCGTATAATGAACCTGCTTATTTCAGTCATGAAAGTTAAAAACGAGTAATTAAGAGTAGATGATTAATAAGCGCATGCTTTGATTTTCCATTATTACTGCCTGTGTAATCGTCTGTTTCGATATCTTCGACTTTAAAGTAGCTGTTTGTATAAGACGCACTTATAACTAAAATCAGTACAGTCTTTACCACATAAAGATGCTACATTTGCTTATTCGTATTTTTTTATATCTTACGAGAAACGTTCATTACCTACATAGCTCCTTATCATACTAGCGGATTGTGTTGTGAGTGTCTGCAAAGCGGGCGAGCAAAGAATACGTTACGGGCGTGCGACGAGACCGCGACATATTTCTTTTCCGCGGCGTATTTTCGCCTTAAGTGGCTACGTACACGCGACAAAAACAGCCGCGCGGCAGTTCACGACGAGTACGCTGCGCGCCCGCCATAAAAAAGACTCTCATTACAGCTCTCATTAGCAAACGGGCTTGGTTTATATTTAAATAACTTATTTTGTACAACAAATTTAGCCTCACCTTGACTCCATAATAAGGTACAGGCGACCAGCTCGGATAGTCTTTAGGTTCCACATTAAACACCACACTCAGTCCTGATCCTCTGAAAAAAATTAAAATAAATAGGTACTTAAACAAAAATGAATCACTAAATGTGTTGCTAAGCGTAAAACTCGAGAAATGGCTGGTGCTCCGGGCAATCTTTTTTTTAAATTTTTTTCGGTGTTTGAGGATTGTTGATTGTTGATAAAGAGATCTTTTTTTATATTTTTTTTTTGTTAAAAATCAAAGCTGGCTTTCAACAAGACAAAGTATTTTGTTGTCATCTAGTTAATAAAATACATACAAGTCAAACTATAATCCGGTCACAAAAACAGTTTTTTCTACGTAGCAACAAACTTATCACACTAACACTTTTTTAAAACATTTTCTTGGAAGGAATATTAATTATAACGATATAATGCCTTTATAGAAATAACGCTTCGCTAAAGCTTTCAGCTTAAAACATTAATTTTCAGTATTTAGTAAAGAATAGGAAGAAATAGCAATTGTCTGAAAATGTTTTTAACTTAGTAACAAGCAAAGTACGAAAAAAGTGTTTAATCCTTTCGTAAAACTTGTGAAATATAATAGTCAATCAAAACAATATTAATTTCAATAGTTTACTTTCCTCAATCAAACTTAGAGAAGTTTGATTGATTATAATTTTCGGATTAGAACTAGTTACTTATGTTATAAAATTATTTGATTCGAATCGACTTTGTTCGGCTTATAAATTAATACGACAATGTAATAGGTTTTTTTTTTCTGATTTGTAACGTATCGATTTGTACAATTAGAATTAAATATGAAGAATTATTTTTAAAGTAATATGAAGATTCCTTCAATCATCAATTAAAATTTAACGCAACATTAGCATTATCATCCAGCTATATATAATGTGGTAATCTGACTGACTGATTGACTAGCTCTTAATATATTAACGCCCAAATAGAAGGTCCAGGATAGATGAAACTAAATAAATTAGTTTGACGGGCCTGTTGGTCTAGTGGTTAGTGACCCTGACTGCGAAGCCGGAGGTCGTGGGTTCGATTCCCATCCAGGACAAACGTTGTGTGATGAGCATGATTGTTTGTTCTGTGTCTGGGTGTAATTTATCTATAATATGTATGTATTTATAAATTATATAAGTATGTTTATCAGTTGTCTGGTTACCATAGTACAAGCTCTGCTTAGTTTGGAATCAGATGACCGTGTGTGAGTTGTCCAAGGATATTTATTTATTTAAATTTATTAAGGAATTTTTTTTGAAGTTCCAACACTAACAGGGTAAAATAAGAAATGAAAATGTCGACATTTTCACGGGCGAAGCCGCAGAAGAAAGCCAGTATGCAACATAACGATAAAAACCATCGAACAATGGCCTAACCGACAACACCCGTCTGATCAAAGAAACCTTCTTGGAGAATTAGAACTTTCTACCTTGTACCTCTAAAATTACTTATGAAACTTTATATTTAACAAAAAAAATTCTTTCACCCACAGCTTAATTTTTTGTTGTTCATAATTCTGAAAAGAGGGCATTGTACACATCACTGTGAACAACTTTTAACACAGGAACAAATCTTTTCCGATTCATTGAATACAAATTGAATAGTATAATAGCCAAATAAAGTTATCTACACTAATATTATAAAGAGGAAAACTTTGTTTGTTTGCATTCTACACGAGTACACGAACTATTCAAACAAAGTTTACCGACTTGGTTTTTTTTTTGAGTTACCTTCCAGATTCAGAATTAGCTATGATTGTTGGATTTGTAGCTGTTCCACCGTCAGGGTTCTGGTCATCATAGTATTCCAAATCCTCGTCGGGTGTAGAGTGGAGAAGAGGCCTGTAAACAGAAACTAAAATCAAAGGAAAGGGTAAACCACACAAGAGCAAACTAAAATTATAAAATTATATTTAATTTGTAAATGTTCTGCATTTGCATTCTGCAACTGATTTGGTGTCACCCCTGTCTGACCAAGCATTTAGTTTTATTATTACCAAATTCTGACTTTTAATAAATCTAAAAGTGTTTCATCGACTTCCAGCCTAACTGGATTCAGCTGTACACTAGTGTTTTACGTGGAGCGACTGCCTATCAGACCTCGAGCTCGACAACCCAGTTACTGGGCGACACGATACCCCTTGGTTAAACTGGTCAGCCTTTTTGGCTTCTAACTACCTGTAACGACTGTCTAAGTTTTAATAATGACAACCGGGACCGGGATGGCTTTACGTGCTTTCCGTGACAAAAAAAGTGTTTAATCTGTATAATATTTATTGGTACCCCAAATACTAAATTTTTCCATCGTCAGAACATTATATTACTCAGGATAATAAAATTATAATTATAAATAGTAACATTAATTTTATACCCCTAGGTCAATTATCGAAGATTGATCACAGCAGGATATTTATAACTTTTTCTTGGACTCATGTGAAGTAATACTATGCCTAATATGAATAACGTAGCAAAAAGCTATTGTTTTAGTTATTTTCTAGGACTGACTGATGGACCTAGCACTATACTTGAGCCAAAAACAATGAAGAATACCGTACCAATGAGGAGTACCTAATAACAAGCATATTTAATTGTATTTTTAAGACCACCCAGTTTTTTTTATTGAAAACACCTGATATCACAAAGTAAATAAACCAACTCATTTACATTTTAACGAAAATTCTTTGACCGTTAGAAAATGCTGAGAGCATGAAGTCCGCCTTTATACCTTTGTGCAACAGTGTAAAGAAAACTAAAAATAAGAAAAAATTCGACGCTCAGTTAATTCTTAGACTTTGCTTTCGTTTTCTGACAATAGTCCGAATGCGACAGTTGAATTACTCAACTGTAGCCCTTTCTAAGAAATGATTATTTATTGACCTACGCCTTCACGTACTAACCCAACATGTTCATTGAACTTTAATTGTTTTTTTCGCTCTGTTTTTGTTTTGTCTATGCCTACATGCTTTTGACATTGGCATAATAGATATAGACGGCATCGGGTTACTTGCCATTATATTAAAACTAGCTTTTGCCCGCGGCTTCGCTCGCGTTAGAAAGAGACAAAAAGTAGCCTATGTTACTCTCCATCCCTTCAATTATCTCCACTCAAAAAATTACGTCAATTCATCGCTCCGTTTTGCCGTGAAAGAAATACAAACAGACAGACAGACACACTTTCCCATTTATAATATTAGTATGGATAAAATGCTTGTGTATAAACTAGTCATCTCCCTCGTCATTTCTGAATTATTTTTGGGGTCAGCTTCCAGTCTAGCAAATGTTTATCAGTATTTGTCATAGAGCGACTACCTATCAGATCTCAGAAACCCAGTATCTATACTTGAGCCAAATTCGATAAAGAATACAGGTAAACAAATCAATATAGGGTTATCACAATTTACTTTTTACAAATCTTCTATTATTTACATGATTATCGCCTTTTTCACGCTATTTATAAAGAAATCCTATTGCAGCATGCATATTACCTCGTTATTTCGAAAAACCAAGCAACGGTTTATTTACCTCCATTCTTTATCGAATTCGAAGGTAAACACTTTAGTGATTCTGAAAATGTCTCTTATGGCGTGCCTCAAGGAAGCATTCTCGGTCCCCTTTTATTCCAAATTTATGTGAACGATTTGTGTAAAATGAACCTTTACTCCGCCAAGATATTTGCGTATGCGGACGACACCGTGATTGTAGTTGAAGGCCCTACATGGGACAGTGTGAAGAATAGCGCAGAAGTAGGACTAAACAAAGTTATGAAATGGCTTAACTTTAACCTACTTACCCTAAATGTTAATAAAACCTCATTCATCCCTTTCGCTATCCGCAATAACACTGCACCTGACAACACCTTCACGCTAATAGCGCACACATGCCCACAGGTATCCTCTCCGTGCTCATGTCCAGTGGTCTCCAGAACTAGCAGTGTAAAATATCTTGGAGTACAAATTGACACGGGATTGCGATGGGATTCCCAAATTAACGCCCTTACCGCTAGAACTATGAGATTAGTACATGCCTTTAAGTCTCTTAGAGAGTCCGCCAGCCCTGAAACCCTTAAAATGGTCTTCTTTGCGCTATGCCAATCAGTCATCGGGTACTGCATTACTGTTTGGGGTGGCGCGAATAAGACCAGTATGCTCAAGGTCGAAAGAGCTCAGAGAGCCATATTAAAAGTCATGTTACGAAAACCATATCGCTATCCCACATCACATCTCTACGCGGACGCCCAAGTACTAACGGTCCGTCAGCTTTTTGTACTCAAATCTGTCCTTAGAAGACATACTAGTGTTCCTCCTTCTAATCCGCGGAAACGTACAAATATTCCCTCGGGCACGCAGCACAAAACCTGTTTCGCCAGACATCAATACTATACGCTAAGCACACATATCTACAAAAAAATCCACAAAGAACTTGACATACTCGACCTAAACAAATATACACTAAAATCTAAAGTGACAAATTGGCTAATCCAGCAAGATTATCTAAGTACGGAATCTCTACTCACATATATCGCTTAACAACAATAATATTTCAATACAAAACAACCAGCTCATATGTATAAAGACCAACACTCACTTTCATATTCACACATACTCCTCACCACACACAGACAAATACACACACTCCCCCACACAATCGCGATACGCCCACTTTCACATCACACACACACACACACACACACACACACATCGCACTTACATAACCAGATTCATTACATATATATATATGTTTAATTTATTTATTTATTTTTTCTTGTTACTATACCAATACACTTCCATTAAACTGGTAGATCGACACAGTCCACAACACCGTATGACACGTTTTGATTTGAATGAATAGCTGAACACTGTCTCTCAAGATACAGGTAACCCTAGTTTGAGAGGCAGAGCTCACTAATATTGTATACAGATATTGTCAAATAATATGTTTAAAACAACTAAATCTTGTCCTCGTGATATGTGTACCAGATGTAGTACTAAGTTAATCTGTAATGTCTGAAATAAATAAATTTTATTATTATTATTATAATTTCTTTTTAAAAACTTTCTGGCTTCTGATTCCCCGTAGGGACTCGATTATGAATATTTTTTCATCCCACCTATTCGAAAAAGACGACTTTGTTCCCCTTTAAGTAAGCCCAAAGTTGGTGTTTTCTATACGAAACTTTCAGCGGGCAATAATGACGCTCCAAATTCAAAAAGTGCGCCTAAAAGTAACTTTTACATCTCTCATGTTCGGTAAGTAGGTCCTTATTACCCCCAAATGGGGCTTGTAGGTAACCAATTAGCGCTCTAGGGTATTAATGTAGCTAGAAACGCCCTAGGGCGGTAAGTAATTAAAAAAAAAACTCTTCAATCTTTCAAAAAGTTCGCGTACATCTAGCCATTATACTGGCAATGGACACCATGCATTCAGCCTAATAACAAAAGAGGTCGCTTCGCTATTCAGCCTTGTCTTCGTATGAATATAATAGTCATCAATTTTAAATATCGAACGGCGAAGCTCAATTTCGTTCTTAAAAAAATAATTAAAAAACAAAGATGAAAAAAGGCGGGAAAAACTTTTACTTTAAATATTGTTTGATTTACTTTGACACTGGCAATGTTAAAAACGGTGCCAAAAGAAGAAAAAAAAAATTGTTTGCTTATGGGTTTTTTTTTATACTTAATTACGTGCTAATAAGGAAAAAACATGAATTCTGCAAGTGATGAAGATATAAGCTGCACTCCCGATTCAATGAAAATGGAAGCTGAAGCAGCAATTAACAATATTTTGCCTTTTAACTAATAAAATGTTTTATTTTTGTAATGCCGGTTTTTTTATACTTACCTCACAATCGAGATGTAAAGCAGAGTAGTTAGCTCGGGTGTAAGCATCAATTGCACCCTCGAACTATAGGCGCCCTCGCTACGCTCGTGCGCCTAAATATCTCGGGCTGCAATTGATCTCTTACAGCCCTTGGCTACTAATCTACTATTAATCGCACTTTTTGAATTTGGAGCGTCTTTGCATGTTTTACGCCCTGTTATAGGTGCGCCTAAAAATTGAAACGTCTTAATGCTCAGCGCCAAAGCTGGAACGACGGCCAATACCATAGTCACGCCGCGGCTGAATAAAAAATACTTAAATAGGAATAAAACACGCAAACTAAAGTTCTAAGTACTCGTGAAAAATTTCACGGATTTTTTTGCAGATTGTTTTGCAGCAAATTATCAATGTAGCTGCTATTATTATTAAGCTTTGATAATAATAGCAGCTACATTAATAATTTTACAATAAAGTATGAAGCACCTTTTATTTTCTCATAGGGGTGATGAAAAATAGAGTGTATCACTCGGGCGCAAAATATATTTTTTTTTGCTCGGGCGACGTACTTTGAATCCCTTGCTACGTTCGGGATTCTATTTGTTGCGGAATGTTTATAGTGGTTACCGTGACCCTGGAACATAAAGGGCAATCGAAGGAACATGAGTGGGTTTTAGTCAGTAAGAGTCTGACACGCCCTCCCGTCGCACCCAGGACGGGAGCAGTCATTGGATGATTTCCCACTCACCAAAAAAAAAAAAAAGGATTCTATTTAAGAATCCCTCGCCTCTCTCTACTAATTATACGTACACCTCACTTGCGTCATTCAAAGCTGCATAGTTGAAAGTGCAGCAATGCCCTTCGTAAGTTTTGACGAGTGAGAACATGTCTCCACAATTCTTCGCTTTTCTATTGAATGAGCAGTACAGGATCAGATTTTCACATTTTTGATGTACCTGAAGAAAAGAATAAATATAAAAGATCAAAAAAACCAACCGGACATATATTTTTATGATTACATGGTTGAACCAGGAATATACATTCTTTGTAAATTACAATTCTGTATCTAATATGGTTAATGAAAAACATCCCGCTCACAGACAACCAAACAGACGGTCACCAGAGGTTCACTAATCGAACCTTTGATTATTAAGTCTCCGCTGACGTTACGAGCCTCGTAATTTTAAAATCAATTACTTGAATTCTAATTTTTCAGATGAAAAAAAAAAAAGAAAAATTGGTAACAGGTGGCTGTACTAATATCAGATGATTGACTGGCCATCACTAACAGTAGACAAATTGATTTTGACAGTTTATTAACTATTAGGTTTGTAGATTAGGTAAGTTTGACATTTTTCTATCAAAACAAACCGTACCAGTGATAGCGCCCCGAAGGTTCTGTAGTAAATTATTTATCCAATAGACGAGATGCCAAAAAAAAAGTAATTAGTCCGTCAGTTAGATAATCAAAAAATTTGGGACACGTATTTTTTTTTTCTCGTAAACAGAAAATGACGACAATACAGTGCGTTGAAGTTTCGTGAAACGTCACGCCTTTGTATAATTTTTACTCAGAAGTGACGTCACAAGCCCCCTCTCCGGAAGTTTGATGCTCTTTATCTTTGTATTTTGTTATTAATTTGATCAAGCAAAAAATATGTGTCCAGTATTTTTGGACTGTCTAACAGACGGACTAAACAGAATGTCATTCTTTTGATGTAGTCAACATCCCTATTATTAGATTTTTCTTGGAATTTCCACTACTCCTAATTTTGTAGCCTTCAAAAAGCTTTATATTCCCAATTTTAATGTCCTGAAAAAACTATCAGTGTTTTATTTTTATAATTAGACTAGCTGTCTCCCGCTGTTTCACTCGTATCTTTGGTTCTACTTCGCTTTCCCGTAGGTTGTAGCGTTAAAAGTGATAAAAGGGTTATCCAACAATTTTTTTATTTTATTTTTAAACAGTACTTTCTGAAATTAGCGCCGACCATAAAATAGGATAGTTTATAGTGTAGACTTATTGCTGAATTACAACAGTTTTCGGATCTTTTTGTTTTAAATAGCTCATTATCAAATAGTCTTCTAACATTATGCTTTGCCATACGGGAAGCGAGCTGTAACCACGTTAGTCGGGGAACAGTTAGTTTCTGAGATAACTGGTCTTCACAGTCAGACGGACAATTAATTGATCTTATATAGATTTTGTTATTATGGTCGGAGTGCTAAAAAAATATATTTACCTCTTCCATAATAGTATCAACAGTAAAAAAATGCTGTTTCAAAATCCTCATGATTTCAGTGAAATCGTCTAACTGTGTTGTTCTCCTGCCATAGCTTTTTAACACCGGGAGTGCGTTGAAAAAGTTTTTGATTTCTTCATCGCTTCTGTCGTAATGTTTCCTGACATAAAGACAACCTTTGTTATATTTTCGTACTATGCAATAAAATATCATATATACGTATATCATATCATACGCAAAAAGACCGCGTCGTTGCTAAGAAGAGTGAGGGACACAAAACAGCATCCTGAAAACTGTAGCTGAGAGCTTCGGCTCTCCAATACACCGGGACCAACGGCTTTACGTGCTTTCCGAGGCATGGGATGTCAGTGATGTCTAAGATAAACTTTAGAAAGTACATATGAATTGAAAAAGTCATTCATTGAAAAAGTCAAGTTCATTGGTACTTGCCCGGATTCGAAACCACAACCTCTTACATGAGAGGCGGGCGCCTTATCCACTGGGCCATCACGACACCGACGAATGAGTAAGATACGTGCAGACAGATAATCCGTACTTCCGTACCAATATTACAAATGCAAAAACAACTCTGTCTGTCTGTCTGTCTGACTGTCTGTCTCTTCTTGACGCCTAAACTACTGAACCGATTTTAATGAAATTTGGTACAGATATAGTCTGGGACCCGAAAAAAGGACATAGGATAGTTTTCATCCCAGAAATCCCCCGGAAACGGGAACGATTAATCCACGCGGACTAGGTCGCGGACAAAAGCTAGTACATAATATAAGCTTTCATCTACTCCTCTTTACACAAAACATAACCTGCAAGTTTCATGTCTCTAAGACCAGCGTTTTGAGCTGTGCTTTGATATATCAACAATCAGTCAGTCACTCATTCAATTTACCATTTTATCTACTCTTCTACTCTAATATTATAAAGAGGAAAACTTTGTATGTTTGTTTGTTTGATTGTAATGAATAGACTCTAAATATACTAGACCGATTTTAAAAATTCTTTCACCATTTGAAAGCTACATTGCCACGAGTAACATAAGCTATATAATATCACGCTAAGTCCCACGGGAGTGAAGCAGTAACCAAAAACCTAACGAAATGCGGGTGATACTGCGAGGAACAGCTAGTATACATATAAAGATAGATTTAGTATGGTCCGAGATAAAATACCGAATGGCAGAGTTTGCAACAACAAAATAAGTCATGCTAAGTAACAAAATAAGTCACCTTTGTTATAAACCCCATGTTGTTTTAAGCTATGTAGATGAGGGGTTTGAACTTTGAACAATGTAATTTCATCCTTTTCCGGGTATCAACTTATTTGTCCCCGCAAAAACTTTACTAGGATACAACGATATAACAAAGTTTTGACATCTGTCATTTTAATTATTAGATCAATGGCTCCCATTTTCTCGTTCCTGGTTATTTAGGATTTTATTTCAAAGGATTTTATTGAGATATTAAATAATCTTGATTTCCATTCATAAGTCGTTGTCAGTCGTTAAAGGTGATCAAAAACTAGAAAGTCTGTCAAGACTAATCAAAAGATATCGTGTTGCCACTTGCCCAGTAATAGAGAGATTAATATGATATATTAAGAACTAGCTTTTGCCCGCGACTTCGTCCGCGTGGACTAATAGTGCCCGTTCCCGGGGCATTTTTGGTATGAAAACTATGTCCTTTCTCGGGTCCCAGACTATATCTGTACCAAATTTCGTTCAAATTGGTTCAGTGGTTTACGCGTGAAGAAGAGACATACAGACAGACAGAGTTACTTTCGTATTTATACTATTAGTACGGATTGTGGAGATTTAATAGGCAGTCACTTCACGTAAAACATTGGTAGGTATATACCTGCATTCTTTAAATATTTACTTCATTCTAATATTTAGTATTTATTGTTACAGCGAAAACAGAAAAAATACATTATCTGTTAAAATTTTAACTCTGTAACAAACACGGTTCATAAGATACAGCCTGGTGACAGACGGACAGCCAAACCGACAGAGAAGTCTTAAGCTGCAATTACATTATGCTGACGCCGCGTGTCGCAACGCGTGGGTAAGCTATCGGTTACATACATTTAGTACACGACACAGCGACACGCGGGACGGGACTAATGTAATCAATCCAGTACTAAATGTATGTAACCGATAGCTTACCCCCGCGTTGCGACACGCGGCGTCAGCATAATATAATTGCGGCTTTTGTATACGGTCCTATTTTACATTTTGGGTACAAAACCCTAAAAGAGTCTAAATAGATTATGCCAATGACGTAACAAATTGAGTCTGGTATATATAATTTCAATTAAATTTATTAGATCGATGGCGTACGTTTTCCCGTTTGCAATGCATTGAGAGGTATTTAGAGAGGTATTTAGAGAGGTATTTTAAATGAGACTGTTTAATTAAAAGTCGGAAGTTCAAGAGTATTAGTATGTGTTCCTGGAAGCTGTTCGACTTTGCGGCTACAGCGGTTACTCAATATCCTCGTTCTATTCATCTGAATAGCTTTTAAAAACTCCAAACAAAAGCTTGTTCAGAGCTTTTATAACTAAGAGTTTTTTTTTTTATATCCACTTGTGTTTGCACTGAGTATTTCTTTTAATAGTATTGTACTCAATTATTGTGTTTAACGATCCGTAATTTTCCCTTTCGGCGACCAAGCGACAGAAGGCTGTCGGGCGGCTATTGTCTTCCTATTGTGACTGTTGCTAAATGTAAACTTCATTTCGACGGGCCAATCGGTCTAGTGTATAGTGACCCTGGAAAAGGTATACCGCCGTTTACCCGAATTTTATTTGCCCTAATATCATTTGCCATAATAGTCAACAGCTATAATATCATACGAAATAATACTCATTTGCCCTACTCTCATTTGCCATATTAGTCACGTGCCAGAATCATTGTTTCCCATAAAGTCACTTGCCATAACATCATTTGCCATAATCATTGTAAGCCCTAATTATCACATGTCCTAATTATCAGATGCCATAATTATGATATGTCATAACATAATTTGCCATCGACATCGGGTGTGTAACGGTTGTTTATATCAAGAGAAATTGGATGCAATTGGGATTTTAGGGCACCCCGACTCGGACAGGTTAGGTTAGAAGGGGATGGCGGGGTCGTGTGAGCGAGCGAAGCGAGCGAATAGACCCCGCCATCCCCTTCGTGGTTATTTTTTTATAAACCACACAAAAGTAGGAGCCCCGCAAAGCGGGGCTCCGTTGACCTAGCCCACCATCAACCATGCACAGAAAAAAAACCATTACGGGGCTTAAATATTTGTCTAATACTTGTTATGCCATTTAAATATTATGTCTAACAATTATTATGGCACATAAAAATATGGCAAACAATACTTATGGCATTCGTATCTTATGGTATCTAAAATTCGGGCAATTAAAAGTATGTCATATGTCTTTTAGGGCAAATGAAACATTCGGGCAAATGAAATTCGGGTAAATGAAATTCGGGAAAATGATGATTATGGCATATAATCTTCGGGCAAACAATAGACAACCCCTGGAAAAATGTGCGAGATAAGCATGATAATATTTATTCTGTGTCTGGGTGTAATTAAAATAAAACTGTATGTATTTATTGACGGGCCTGTTGGACTAGTGTTCAGTGATCCTGACTGCTAAGCCAGAGGTCGTGGGTTCGATTCCCACCCAGGACAAACTTTGTGTGATGAGCATAAATGCTATTCTGTGTTTGGGTGTTATTTATCTATAATAATTATGTATGTATTTAAATATATTATATATATGTCGTGATGGTCTAGTGGTTAAGACGCCCGCCTTTCATGCAGGAGGTTGTGTGTTCGAATCCGGGCAATACCAATGTGACTTTTTCAATTCACATGTACTTTCTAAAGATTATCTTAGACATCACAGACACCGGTGAAGGAAAACATCGTGAGCAAAACCTGGACTTGTAGTGATATAAGTCCGAAATCGCCAATCCGTCTTGAGCAAGCGTGGTGATCAATGCTCGTGCCTTCTCTGTATGAGAAGAGGTCTTTGCCCTGCAGTGGAACAGTAATAGGCTGGTATTATTATTATTATTTATTATAATATATGTAAATCAGTTGTCTTATTACCATAACACAAGCTCTGCTTAGCTTGGGATCAGATGGCCGTGTGTAAGATGTCCCAGGATATTAATTTATTATTTATAAATTATATAAGTATGTTTATCAGTTGTCGTATTACCATAGAACAAGCTCTGCTTAGTTTGGGATCAGATGACCATGTGTGAGTGAGATAGAAAGAGACAAAAAGTAGACTATGTTACTCTCCATCCCTTCAACTATCTCCACTCAAAAAATCACGTCTATTCATCGCTCCGTTTTGCCGTGAAAGAAAGACAAATATACAGACAGACAGACATACTTTCCCATTTATAATATTAGTATGGATGTAAAATATATCTCTAGGAACAAATTTCCTTACTTTTACATCTCCGGTTGGTATGTGTTCTCATTTGATAATGGAACTATTTTAAACCTTTAATCACACGTGATTTGAGACACAATAGAAAAACAATAGCAGCGCGGCAGCCAGCTGTCGCTTGGTCGTCAAAAAGTTAAGCACCAAGAGGTCCTTTTAATTTACTGTTTATTAACATAAATGCACAGAGATACAAAGGTGGGTTTTTGCCTTAGGCATTTTTTACTAGTTGCCCAAGAATGGTGAAAAGAATGTTGTCCTGTGTTTGACTTGTTTGGCATGTACATTCCAAAAATAAACATATTATAAAAATACAAAATAATGAAAATACAATTACATAAGATATAATATTACACTACGAGGGTCCAAATAAACATTTTAAAGCTGACAGTGTTTTTTGAATCCATAGCAGAGAGACAAGAAGAAAGAGCAAGTTATTTATAAAATTTCAAAGAGCCAACACTTACAAAACTCTGGCAATATTCTCTGACTCTTTCAAAGACACCATATTGTAGTTGCAGATGCTGACCGCTGGGAACGGCACCTGGTTCACTTTGCAGTTCGCGTTTATCTGTTGAATAACAAATTAGTTACTTATCGTTTTATTCATGAGGAGAGAAGTTAAAGGGAATTCCTTCCCGTACCCTTTTCAAATGAGGGAGATAATATCATTAGATTCGCAATCACACCTACAATCCGTACGACTTATCTGTGCACCTCGCTGCAATGCAACCCCTCTCCCACTTCCCCGCGTGACGCCCCGTGTTCGCCTCGTCCGTTTAGTAGCGATAGCATACCGACAGTTTTACGTCACAGCGCGAGGTGCACAGTTGAGTCGAACAAGTTAAATTGAACGGTTTCGGACTTATTGGGCTTTATCATTAAGAATTTCTTTGTAGTGTCTCGAAGTTAGGAAGTCGGTATTATGACCTCGTGTCTCAGAAAGTATGAAATGTCATTAGTCCCGCGTTTGCTCCCCCCCCCCCTTCTCCACGTCATATCAGACTACTCATTGAACTGTTTAAATAAGGGAAAAAGGAATGTATCCATGTTTGCTCATACAAAAGCTCCAATGCAGTTCTGATTCATTGATTGAAATTTGATCATGAGAATACTATTATTTTTTGACATTATTCTGTATTAAACATGACTTTTGGAAGACAATCTTTACATTAATAATAAACAATCTTAAACATCTAAGAGAAAGATAAATAAACTTAATAAACACGTATTAACTTTAAAAAAAAAACACTTCAAAGTTAGGAAAACGCGTGAGATGAATAATTTGCAATGTTTGTTGAAAAGTCGCGACCTGACAGTATTGATGAGTCAGAGTGTAAATAAGTAAGTAAGTTTCAAATAGGATACACAACATTGAATTTCAATTGACTAGTTTATTTGAGATGCAATCAAAATTATTGGCAGATTGAAAACATTTCAGTATTATAAAAATATATTGTAATAACCTTTTATTTGGGTACTAATCCGCTCTCGTAGATCGTTGTGTTAAGTAAGTTATGTAGCCTATAGCCTCCTTCGATAAATACGCTATCCAACACAGAAATATTTTACCAATCCGGAGCAGTACCTACTTACTTCCTGAGATTAGCGCGTTAAACTAAACAAATTCTTTAGCTTTACAATATTAATATAGATAATTAATTAGAATATTTTACATGACGTCCCTGAGTGCGGCTCATAAATCTAAACACGGTTAAATAATACAATTTGATAACGCTATAATACAAAAAGAAACTCTGAAAAACGATGAGGAAAAAAGTCTAATTATCTTCCTGTCATATTATTATGTCAAAACCTACAGTTACTATGCTATGTCATCTCTGTACGTTTTTCATCACAAAAACGAACAAAAACAAAAGCCAACAATAATTTTATTTATCTCTCTAGTGAGGAAACGTAAGCATTTCTCGCCTTCCGTTTGTGACAGGAATAATCTCTAAACCGTAAATTACAATGGAATAAATTCTTCATAATCGTGCTTTTCTTGTTTCGGAGCCTGAGATATACACAATTAATCACAAATGGAAAAATATTTTTCCGTCCGTTATAAATAGGTATCGTAGTATCTTGTAATGGGGTGCTTGGACAGAAAACCTCCACGTGTGCCCGAGGGCTGGAGTTCGCTTATGGATTCTTCCGGGGCGAAGACCAGTCCGAGGGACGGTGCACCCTGGGAGGTGGGCAACGACTCGTCATTGGGTACGTTGTGCCTGTGGGGTCTCGTTGCCCACTTGCCAATATTCTGTCGCGGAGGACTCCACCACCTGTCCCTCTGACTAGCAGAGGGCAGTGTGTGTTGGAGTCGGGGAACGGGCTCTGCGTGCACTCACCCTGCCGCAGAGCAGGCAGCTGGGGGTCGTCATCCCTAGCTGCCCCCGTTGATCTCGTAGCCCCGTAGTCTGTTACGGTCATGTCTCTGACTTTCGACGGGGGTCGAGGGCCTTGGCTTAACCGCCCGGGCCGCGAGGTAGACAACCTCTATAAAAAATTACCTCTAATACCAAGTTCTGGTGCGTGGCGAAGGTACGAATGGCTGAGGAGTAGTGTCGTCTGTTTGTGGACGGCGCATCAGTCTCTAGCGCACCCCCAGCCAGGGAACCGGTGGACCCTCTGGTTGGGTTACAAATGTACACTTGCCCAGGGACAGGGGGTTACCCTGGGTGTACCTCTTAAATCCCCCACACTCGTGGGATCAATTATGAGCACAAATTTAAAAAAGAACAAACACACCGATGGGAAGGAGGACGAAGCGCGGTCAGGGACCGATGCAGGTATGGTCTCGAGCTCGGGGAGCTCGAGTTCGGAGGGCTCGGGCTCAAGGAGCTCGAAACGTAGCAGAGGGAGCCGCAACCGCAAGCGGACGATGTCGGAGGGCGCCTCGTCGTCCTCCGACAGCGAAATTACGGCTCCGGCCCCCAAAATCCCCACCAGCAGGCGGGGTGCGGGCCGAGCAGGAGGAGGGGGGCGCAAGCTCCCAGCGCAGGAGGCTGCGCGGCGAGCCGAAAGGCTCGCCTTGGAGGGGCGTCACCCCGGAGCGGCTGCAGTGCAGGCTCCGAGGGATGAGCCAGCCGCCGCGAGGAGCTCCAAGGAGGAGCGAGCGGCCGGGCTGGCAAAGGTGGTGGGGGAGGCGCTGGCGATGGTGGCCCTCAAGCGTAAAAAGGGGTCAAAGGACGCGGCCATCGCGGAGGCCACCGCCTCGATAATGGCGGCGGCGGAGGAGGCCGACATGGCCGCAATGCGGGCGAATTTAGCCCGCCTAACTGCGGCCATGGACGCCCTCCAAAAAGAAAACGCGAAGTTGCGCGCGGAGCTAGCCAGGCTCCGGGGGGACGCGCCCCGCAGGGAGGAGCCCAGGGAGCGGGACTCCCAATTTCAGACCCTGTTGCAGGGCATGACCGACCTCCAGCGCCGCTTCTCGGCGCTGGAAGGCAGGGTCCTCCGGCCCCCGCTCGCGTCCAACCGAGCGGCCCCGGCGACGTCGGCAGCAAGGCCGGCGGCATCCTTTGCTGCTGTGGCCGCGGCTCCTGCGGCGAAGCGCGCCGCCGCCGCGCCTCAAACGCCGGCGCCGGCGGGAAAGAAGACCGCGCCGCCCAAAAAGGGCAAAGTGGCGCAGCAGCAGAGAGCGGCAGGGGCACCCGCGGCCAGTGCGGCTGCACCACGCCCCCCGCCGCCTCCCTCTTCTCCCCCGACTGCCGAAAGCCCGGCTGAGCCCGGCTGGCAAGTCGCCGGGGAGAGGAAAAAGGCGGCCAAGGCGGCCAGGGCCGCCAAAAAGCGGCAACGGCAGCGGGAGCGCCGCAAGGCCAAGAGCCTCGCGGCCAAGCTCCGCGCTTCAAAAACGGCAGCGGTGGTCATCACCCTGCAGCCGGACGCTGAAAAGAGGGGCGTCACCTACGGGGCGGTCCTCGCAAAGGCCAAGGCGGCGGTGAACCTCGCCGAGATCGGCGTGACCGAAGGCCTGCGGCTCCGTGTTACTGCGACTGGAGCCCGCATGCTGGAGGTCCCAGGGGCAACCAGCGGCCCCGTCGCCGACGCCTTGGCTGAAAGGCTGCGGGCGGCACTCCAGGCGGATGAGGCCAGAGTGTCCAGGCCTACCATGCGCGCAGACATGCGCATCATGGGCCTGGACGACTCCGCCACTAATGAGGAGATAGTGGCCGCCGTCGTCGAGGCGGGAAGCTGCGCGGCTGGCGATGTGCGCGTGGGAGCCATCCGCCTTGACCGCTCCGGGCTGGGAGCGGTCACTGTTAGCTGCCCCGTACAGGCGGCGAAGGCTATAGAGGGCCACGGCAGGCTGAAGGTGGGCTGGACCTCGGCGCAAGTGAAGCTGATGGAGCCCAGGCCTCTGCGGTGCTACAGGTGCCAGGTAGGGCACCATGTTGGTGTCCGCTGCACCGCGGAGGTGGACCGTAGCGGGGACTGCTTCCGCTGCGGTCAGCCCGGTCACAAGGCCGGCTCGTGCACTGCCGCGCCGCACTGCTACTTATGTGCGGCAGCTGGCAAGCCGGCTGATCACCGGGCTGGGGGCAGGGCTTGCGCCCCACCCGCCAAGACCAGAGGCAAGGGCAGAGGACCCTCTGCCGCCGCTGCCGCCGCTCCCGTTGCGGCCGCCACTCCCGCTGCCGCCGCTGCTCCCGCTGCTGCCGCCGCTCCCGCCGTACCCGCCGCTGCCGCGCCTGCCGCTGCCGCCGCGACTACCGAGGCCGCAATGGAGTGCCAATAATGGCTCCATTGCGCCTCCTACAGGCGAACATAAACCACTGCGCCGCCGCTCAGGATCTGTTGCTCCAGAGCATGGCGCAGTGGTCGATCAATATCGCCGTGGTCTCCGAGCCGTACTTTGTCCCGCCCAGGGATTCTTGGGTGGAGGACCTGAGCGGCTCGGTGACCATCATTTCGTCGGCCGCCGCCGGTACCCCGACCCTCGAGGGTGTCAAGAGGGCACAGGGGTGCGTTGCGGCACGGTTCGGGGAGATCGCCGTGGTAGGCGTCTATCTCTCCCGAGCCGATCCCTCGTCGAACTCCACAACTCCCTTATGGAGCTGAGCGTCGTCGTCGCCGGGTTCCGAACCCTCCCCGTGCTCGTTCTCGGGGACTTCAATGCCAAAAACTTGGCTTGGGGCTCCCGATACACTGACGCACGGGGCAGAATGGTGGAAGACTGGGCCCTAGAGGTAGGCCTAGTCGTGTTGAACCAGGGTACCGTCCCCACGTGTGTGCGGATGCGGGGTGAGTCGGTGGTGGACATCTCGTTCGCCAGCCCCGCTCTGTCACCGCGTGTCGTTGACTGGCGCGTAATGGAGGAGGTGGAGACGTTCTCCGACCACCGGTACATCCGGTTTGACGTCTCCGCCCAGACCTCCGCTGCGCCGGTCCGACGGACCCCAAGCGGTCCGCGTTGGGCGCTGAAGCAGCTGGACCGGGAGCTTCTCCTGGAAGCCTCGATAGTGCAGGCCTGGGTGTCATCACCGGACAGGCCTGCCGACATCAACGCCGAGGCTGGGTGGTTCCAGGAGGCCATGTCCGAGATCTGTGACATGGCAATGCCCCGGGTTCAGCCTGGAAGGGGTCAGCGCCAGGTGTACTGGTGGTCGCCGCAAATCGCGTCCCTACGCGAGGCGTGCGTGGCTGCGCGACGCCGGTACACCAGACACCGCAGGCTCCGTATCCGCCCTGTGGATGCGGATGCCATCGAGGCGGAGCTATATGAGGGGTACAGAGCTGCGAAGAAAGCCCTCCGACTGGAGGTAGTGCGGGCCAAATCTTCGGCCCGCCAGGAGATGCTGGGGACTCTGGACAGAGATCCGTGGGGGCGCCCCTACTTGGCGGTGCGGGGCAAGCTCCGCACCGCGGGCCCCCCCTGACGCAGAGTCTCCGGCCTCAGATCGTGGAGGGCGTGGTGAGCGCTCTGTTCCCTTCGCGGGGGGAGTTCACTCCCCCGCTCATGGCTCCGCCACCGGCGGTGTCCGATGCGGACCGCGACGGCGACGACGACGACGTTCCAGAAGTGACCGAGGTAGAGCTGGGAGCGGCGGTGCTAAGGCTTAGGGCCAAGAACACCGCCCCAGGACCCGACGGCCTACCAGGAAAGGCCTGGGTCCTGGCCTTAGGGGCTCTCGGGCCTCGACTAAGGGGGCTCTTTAGCGCATGCATGGAGGAGGGCCAGTTCCCACTTCGTTGGAAGACCGGGAAGCTGGTCCTTATTCCGAAGCCGGGGCGTCCTGCGGACTCTCCGTCCGCGTACCGGCCCATCGTTTTGCTTGACGAGGCGGGCAAGCTCTTGGAGAGAGTAATTGCGAGCCGTCTCGTCGAGCGGCTGATGCGGGTGGGGCCGGATCTAGCGGACGGCCAGTTCGGCTTTCGCAGAGGACGCTCCACGATGGACGCCATCATGCGCGTGCGGGCCCTCACGACAGGGGATGCGGTGGCACGGGGCAGGGTCGTCTTGGCGGTGTCTCTTGACATCGCCAACGCCTTCAATACCCTGCCTTGGGGGTGCATAGCGGCCGCATTATGGTATCACCGAATGCCGGCCTACCTCTGTCGTGTGGTCGAGGCCTACCTGACGGACAGAGCCGTCATCTACCCCGGTCAAGAGGGAGTGTGGAGTCGACGAGGGATGTCGTGCGGTGTTCCACAGGGATCGGTCTTGGGGCCGCTCCTGTGGGACATCGGGTACGACTGGGTGCTGCGCGCCGACCTTCCCGAAGGCGTCAGCGTAGTGTGCTACGCTGACGACACGCTAGTCCTAGCGCAGGGAAGGTCGTTCCAGGCGGCGGCCGACTTAATGTCGAGTGGTGTTGCGACAGTCGTGGACAGGATCCGGCAACTGGGACTTGAGGTGGCCCTGCACAAGTCCGAGGCCATGTGTTTTCATGGCCCTCGGCACCGGCCACCTCCGGGGTCTCAGATAACGGTAGGAGGGGTTCACATCGGTGTCGAGTCGACGATAAAGTACCTGGGACTTGTCCTCGACAACCGATGGAACTTCACGGAGCATTTCCGACGTTTGGGCCCCAAACTGGCGAGGGCTGGAGCTGCCCTCAAACGGCTCCTGCCCAATCTCGGTGGCCCAAACGCCTCCTGCCGGAGGCTCTACGCGGGGATCGTGCGGTCCATGGCCCTCTACGGGGCTCCGGTGTGGGCGCCCAACCTAGCCAAGGCTCCGGCCCGGCTTCTGAGGGCGTCCCAGAGGGTCATGGCGATTCGCATGGTGCGGGGATACCGCACGATCTCCTGCGAGGCGGCATGCATCCTTGCCGGCACTCCGCCGTGGGATCTGGAGGCAACAGTCCTTGCACACACGTACGAGTGGCGCGTGGAAGTGCAACGCCGGGGCGAAGTCCTGCCGCCGCGGGTTATCGCGGCACGGCTCACGGAGCTCCGGCGAGATCTCAGGGCGGAGTGGAGACAGCGACTGTCGCAACCTAGTGCTGGGCACGCCGTGATAGCGGCGGTAAGACCCCTCTTTGAGGAGTGGCTGGAGAGGCGCCTAGGCGCTCTCACGTTTCGCCTGACACAGGTCCTCACCGGACATGGTCAGTTCGGGAGGTTCCTGTGTCGGATTCAGGCGGAAGCGACGCCTGGGTGTCACCACTGCAGCAACGGTCGCCTGGAGGACACGGTCGAGCACACGGTGGAGGTGTGCCGCGCATGGGCGGACCATAGACGTGTCCTCGTAGAGGCGATCGGCGGCGGTGACCTCTCGCGCCCAGCGCTGGTTCAGGCCATGCTGCGGGGCGAGACGGAATGGGATGCCGTCGCCTCCTTCTGCGAAGCAGTTATGCTAGTGAAGGAAGCGGCGGCGCGCGAGAGGCAACGACGAGCCTCTCGCCCCGGACAAAGACCCAGGCGAAGACGTCGAGAGTCGCAAGACGACTACCGGCCACCGTAGGCGCGGTTCTGCGGATGGCGAGCGATGGGTAGCTCGCCGCCCGGCTAGGACCAGGACCGCGTAGACGGCGCGTTTTGTTCCACGCGCGCCTCAAAGAGAAGGAGTCAGCACAGGAAGGGGCCCAACAGGGCCAACGCCTGCCGGGGTTGCGGAATGTTATGTTTATAACTGTTACCGTGACCCTGGAACATAAAAGGCAATCGAAGGAACATGAGTGGGTTTTAGTCAGTAAGAGTCTGACACACCCTCCCGCCGCACCCAGGACGGGAGCAGTCATTGGATGATTTCCCACTCACCAAAAAACAAAAAAAAAAAAAAGTATCTTGTAATTGAAATTCGAATCCATTTATTTACTGGGAATCCTCTTTAACAGCTATTTAAAGTTGTAAACGGTAATCGCCACAGAAAAAACAAATATTTATCGAAGCATTCGTTTCAAAGGGTCAAAGGATTGGTTTTATTCAATGGCGATAAAAAAGAATTTACTCTTGCGTTTTTTTTTTAATGCAATAAAAAAACAATAACTGCAGATGTATCTGTAGCGTGCCTTATTTACACTTTCCATTTTCTGTTTGAAAGAAAGAAAGAAAGAAAGTAAAGTAGTTTATTCACGCAGTTCTAACAGTTTTGCTCCACGCTTTAGGTGCGGTACCACGGACGTTCTTTAAACCAATCTTAATGTAATAATGTGATGGATTGCCTATCACATTATTTTTATTTAATAATAATTGCATACTCTACTATTCATAAATTGAATATGCGTTTACTTTAATTTCGCATTAATAGTATATCCAGACAAACACAAACAAACACTTTTGGATAATTGAAAACCTTGTCTGTATATACGCCACTGCCCTGCGGCCATTGCTTTTTTTAAATTTACAAAGATATTCCAACTAAAGGAAACAGTTAATAATCGAAAAATGACATAACAGTCGCACGACAACAATTATATACTTCTTCCTATTATTTATTAGCAATCTAATTTATTCATTTATATTTGAACAAAGTTAGTAATAAAAGAAAATCCGTACTAATATTATAAATGCGAAAGTAACTCTGTCTGTCTGTCTGTCTCTTCTTCACGCCTAAACCATTGAACCGATTTGAATAAAATTTAGTACAGATATAGTTTGGGACCCGGTAAAGGACATAGGATAGTTTTCATCCTGGAAATCCCCCGGGAACGGGAGTTATTCCACGCAGACGAAGTCGCGGGCAAAAGCTAGTTACAAATAAAACCACACTCACAGAAGTAACAATCTGGTTTTCATTGAACTTCTGTTTGATGACCATGACGAAGGCGATGGTGATCAGCACATTGGCGATGATGGCCAGGCTCCACAGCAGCAGCGACCTTCCACTCCTGGATGTGAAGTGGCTGGTCCCGTGGACTGTGGTGATCCTCTCTATCAAGGACACGTAGTACGCACTGTCTAGCTTCTGCTTCTTCTTTGACATTGTGATCTGAAAGGATCATGTTGTTTAAATTGATATTTTTGTGATCGAACAAAATATTGTTTTATTTTATATTTAACTGTAGACTAGATTAGATCGATTTCTTCCTTTTTAATGGTTAATTGGGGAAAAATATAGTTTTTATTTTATTTTTATAAACAACTAAGGGATTACGTTAAATGAAGATGTTACGATTATTATCTACCGGCTTGTATTACTCAGTTAATAAGTGTCATTACTAACTTACGGTGTATATTTATTTTAATACTTTATTTATATTTTTAGATCTTAAAAAATATTTTCTCTAATGAACTTCATATTTATATTTTTATAAGGATACCATAATTATACCCTACAAAGAGGCATCAAAACCTCTTAACAAAATTATCAAAAATATTTTCAAGACAGGATCTTCCACTCTTCTTTATTTTAAGACGTAAACATCACATAAAATTAATGTAAATCCATGAAATATATTCTCAAGTATTGCTGATAACACTAGAAGTACTTTACCCATCAGCTTCTGGGTTTTGCAAATTATTTTATTTTTTGCCGACCCTAACAGCCCTTGTTCCGTAATGGTTGATTCCACACAAAAATTAAGAAGAAAAAAACGACATTAAGTTTATTCTGAGTTTTAAATTATCTGTACCACTTCTGAAATTGTACTCTACTCCTAATACTTTTTTGTCAGAGACTTTTTTGGACTTTAACGAAAGTAAAAAAAAAACCCACCGTTTTGCGCTTTGCAGAATTTTAGGTTTAGGACACATTTGGTGATTATATATGGCTCAAATTGTTGGTATTTACTTTTGCTAATATACTAGTTTTCTATAAGGAGTTGACCAGAGTTACTGATGGTATAAGAAAACATGTAAATTCACTGACATATGTATATTTTTATGGCGATCAAAATGAAATTGAAATGCGAAAGTAACTCTGTCTGACTCTTCTTCACACCTAAACCACTGAACCGATTTGAATGTAATTTGGTACAGATATTGTCTGGGACCCGTGAAAGGACATAGGATAGTTTTCATCCCAATTGTTTCCCGGGAACGGAAGCTATTAATCCACGCGGACGAAGTCGCGGGCAAAACCTAGTAGCTAATGAAGTTTTTAAATTGACAACAAACGTTAATTTCTTCACTAGCAATTTTGTCAAAAAACATTTTCTGAAATTAAACTACTTCTAACATTGTCATGAAATGTTCGAAAATATTTTCTTTTGTCAATATACATTTTTAACAGCAATGAAGAATCACCATTACGACGAAAAAGGTAGGTTAAGAAGAATTTAATAAATAATTTCAGTTAAAATTAATAAATCTCACCTGCAAATGTTTCTAGCACACCGAGTCTTTTGATCCTCTGTCCCTAATGAATGTGATTTAAACTCACGCGAGGAACGTGTCTTAAAAGCCTTGATTACATTTTGATATAAGCCTGAATAAATTATTACTTTTTGCCCTGAAAACTCACGTGGAACTGAAGTTGTTTGTCTTTGTGTTGTAATTTATTTTATGTGTGTTATTTACAGAATTACTTGAGTTTCGTAATTTTGGACAACCAGTAAAGATATTGCCATATATATAAAAAGAAAACCATTTATTGTTTTAACAAATATTTTGCCCTAATACGGAGTATCTAAATTATTGTTATTATTACCATAAGATGTAATAAAAGTTACAAGTAATTAATGCACAACAAAATTAGGCAAGAAAAACTTTTAATATTGTTTGTCGCTATGTTAAAGATTGGTAAAAAAAACCCGACGGTCTAAATTAGTAGGAAAGTACAATAAAAAACTTTGAACATTAATTCCATTAATCAATTAATAACACTTTTTTCTTTCTACTTTATTACTAAAGTTACAAATTGATGTGAAATTAATTGTACTTTACCAACAACTACAATTTATTTTCATAAGTAAAATGTTGGTAATTTAAATACAGACACTTATTAATTTCCTTACAAATTAAGAATAGCTATTAGACGCTACACTTACTTAATGAAAACAGAATTAACACACCGATCTTCATTGAAGTATTTTTTTCAAGAATACCAAAAAACAATATCGAATATTATAAAGAGCTTTACCGTATTAGCGTGAAATAAATAATTATTTAATTTTTTTATTGTATTATTTTTTCTTCTTTAAACTCAAGTTCAAATCATTTAATTTATTATTAAATTATTTATTCTCATTAAGATTAAAGTTATAGTAATTTAATTAAACCTAAAGAAGTATTTTTTTCGGTGAAATGAATAATTAATCTTCTGAAAAAAATAGAAGAGCTTCTTCAAGATGGCGGTCGACGAGGCCCTTAAGAGCACGCTTATCTCTAAAACGATGTCGTTTTGCAAGCATTGCACGCTCCATGGAGTGTACTACTTCTATAAGGCATCCAGTTGGGGTGTACATCTGCTGTGGGCTATGATCATCGCAGCCAGTATGGCTTTGTGCTGCTTCCTAGGACACATGATTTGGGAGAAGTTTGTCATCGATCCTACTTTGACTGTGGTAAGTGTTTTTGATACATTTTTTTTTGTATTTTGCATAATAATATTTTAATGGTATTCACATATTTTTTGGCCTTTTCTTGGGACAAAGAATTAGCATTGCCATACAACGTGGCAATGCTGCCAGCCTTTTAGGCACCTGTCCTGTTGACAGGGATGCGGACGAGTTTTTTGATGCCCTGTGATCCCTTCTTTATATAACTTGTATATAATTATTCTAGTATTATTATCAGTTTTAGATAAATAAATATCTTAGGATACTGACGGCGATCTGATCCTTAACTAGGCAGAGCCTGTGCCATGGTAACCAGACAACTGATATACAACCTTATCCTTAGTTAAAAATCTATTTACAAAATTTCAAAGCTGTATCATGATTAATCACTGAACTCCTGGCTGTCCATCCGAAAACACCATTCTAGAGCATTTTGAAGGGGTTGTGTTACAACCAACCTGCTGTGCGCACACGCATTTGACCTTGACCAGAGTTGGACGTTTGCAGTACTTAGACGCATTGTGTACAACTTAAAATTTAAAAAGAAGGTTTATAAATAAATGGAATCCATTGAGTTCCTTGTTTAGAACAGACTATATTCAAGTTTCACATAAATTCAAATTATTATTAGTAGGTTTCTCCTTACCTTCGATTAGTGTTGCCTTCACGTGATTGGCTTAGTTATCCCGGACAATGATCAAGTCAGTGCTTCGGTAATTGCATTATGAGATAATTTAATTACTGTAATTCAATGGACACGTCACAGCGTCATGACGTGTCTAGGGAATAATAAGGCTAAAGCCTACAAGCGTGTCAATCTATAATAATAAATGGTAACTTAATTGACTGACTGCATGATTGTTGATAGATCAGTGCACAACTCAAACCACCGATCTTAGGCCCGTATTAATAGACGTCACTCAACTCCGAGACGCTCTCAAGTCTCTTGCTGTCCTTGTCATTCTAAAGGGAAAAAATAAGGACAGCAATAAATTTGAGAGCGTCTCAGATTTGAGTGACGTCTATTAATACGGGCCTTAGTGACAGACTTGGAGGGTGTGTTATTTGTAAATAGGAAGTATTTACTAGGAAAGGATTTTGGAAAATTTTAACCTTAAAGGGGTAAATGTTTCGACACAGTCAAGGACGTAATCACGGGCAAAAGCTAAAATAATTTATAATCAATAAACATGTCATAGCATCATGATGAGGAAATACTTCAAGCGTTTGAATCCCTACTATAATATTATAAATGCGAAAGTAACTCTGTCTGTCTGTCCGTCTGTCTGTCTGTTACGCTTGCACGTCTAAACCACTGAGCTGATTTTAATGAAATTTGGTATAAATATAGAGTTGACCTTGAAAAAGAACATAGGATAGTTTTTATCCCAAACTTTTAAAGAGTTCTCTTAAAAACGCGATAAAGTTTTAAAAGTTTTAAAGTTCTCTTAAAAAACCGACACCCACGCGGGCGAAGCCGCGGGCAAAAGTAGTATCAATAAACATGTCATAGCATCATGATGAGGAAATACTTCAAGCGTTTGAATACTTAATTCTACACTTACATTATAAAGAGGAAAGATTTGATTGTTAGTTTGCACTGAAAAGGCTTCGCAACTGCTGAACCGATTAATAAAATTCTTTCAGCAATATCAGCGAGTAACATAGGCTTTATAACATCGCGCTATGACCTATTGGACTTGAGCAGCAATGAAAAATGTGGCAAAAACGGGAAAAAAATAAACTATAGATATCCTGGTATGATTCACTTAACCAAAAATATATTACGTAGGTAAAACCGCTAGTTCAAGATAAACTGAGAATTGTCGACAAGTAAAGCAAGTTAATAAACTAAGTAGCTAAATGAACGCGGAGAACATTTCAGAGCACACACCCGTCTTACATTATGCAATATGTACATACATACTCTGTGATGTTAATATAAGCTTCTTTGTGTTGATTTTAGTGCACCAGTATAAATAAGTATACATAAAGTTTAAATAAATAATATAGTTTAGACAGCTAAAACCTTTAAAGTCTAAGTGAAAAGTCAAATAATTTAATTCCATTAGGCACTTTGGAACTTCATTTATAAAACAAAAAATGAATAATTTAGTTGTCTTGTTATCTATCTAATCGTCAGCTTTATTACTGGGCGGAAACCGTAGCTAATAAAGCTACGGTTTCCGCCATTTTTAGGGTTCCGTACCTCAAAAGGTAAAAATGGAACCCTTATAGGATCACTTTGTTGTCCGTCTGTCCGTCCGTCCGTCCGGCTGTCAAGACCCTTTTTCTCAGAAACGCGTCAAGATATCAAGCTGAAATTAATATCACATACTCAGGTCTGCTATCACTCAAAGCCGTGAAAAAATCAAGTTTCTAATTCAACGCAAAAAAAAGATACGGCGGTTTATATTGCATATTTAGAAATTTGCAAGAGAATCAAAACCTATAGGGTACTTCCCATTTGGCAAGAAGCAAGGTCATGTAACACAAGTAAAGGAAAACCTCCGAAAACTGTAAATTTGTAGTTTGTTCACATCAGGCGTCCGTCTGTCCGTCTGTCTGTCAAGATCCTTTTTCTCAAAAACGCGTCGAGATATCAAGCTGAAATTAATATCACATACTCAAGCCTGTTATTCCTAAAAGCAATGAAAAAATCAAGATTCTAAATCAACGCAATTAAAAGATACGGCGGTTTATATTGTATATTTAGACATTTTCAAGGGAAACAAAACTCAAAACCTACAGGGTACTTCCCATTGATCTAGAATCATGAAATTTGGCAAGAAGCAAGGTCATGTAGCACAAGTATAGGGAAAACTCCGAAAACCGTAAATTTGTAGTTTGTTCACATCAGGCGTCCGTCTGTTCGTCCGTCTGTCAAGAACGTTTTTCTCAGAAACGCGTTGAGATATCAAGCTGAAATTAATATCACATACTCAGGTCTGCTATCTCTTAAAGCAGTGAAAAACTCAAGTTTCTAAATCAACGCAATAAAAAGATAGGGCGGTTTATATTGCATTTAGATATTTGCGAGGAATTCAAAACCTATATATAGGGTACTTTCCATTAACGGAACCCTCGTTGCGCGAGTCCAACTCGCACTTGACCGGTTTTTTGTCTTTGAATACTGCTTCTCTTTTATAGGTCGTAGAGTAACGATGTATACTTTATTATGTCCCTATGGATGTTATACTGGTCCGAAATAAAGATTATTTTATTTTATTATTTTTATTTATTACCTTCCTAACCCTACATACACAAGGAGGAAAGCCTTTTTTTTAATCGGAACACACATTTCTGAGAATACCACGAACTGGAACCCTTCAACGTTTAGTTTGTTTAGTAATATTTTTGTAAGTAAATAAAATAAATAAATAAATATCTTGGGACAACTCACACACGATCAACCAAAATATTTAGGTTTAATACAAGCTTACTCTACGGTTTCCGCAGTATTATATATATTTTTTTTTGGTGAGTGGGAAATCTTCCAATGAATGCTCCCGTCCTGGGTGCGGCGGGAGGGCGTGTCAGACTCTTACTGACTAAAACCCACTCATGTTCCTTTGATTGCCCTTTATGTTCCAGGGTCACGGTAACTATTATAAACGTTCCGCAACCCCGGCAGGCGTTGGCCCTGTTGGGCCCCTTCCTGTGCTGACTCCTTCTCTTTGAGGCGCGCGTGGAACACTAACGCGCCGTCGACGCGGTCCTGGTCCTAGCTGCGCCGCGAGCGATGGGTAGCTCGCCGCCCGGCTATGACCAGGACCGCGTTAGGTTTTGGTTACGGCTCCGCAACGTTGGTCATTGCGTTAAAATATGTAGCCTATGTCTTATTCTGATGTAAAGTTTCATCCATACCTGTATAGTAGTTTTTGCGTGAAGAAATAACAAATGTTCACAAACACATACAAACTTTCAGATTTATAATATTATAGTAGGATTTATATTTCTATGGATATAATATAATAAGAAGATCTCTTGATAAAAAATTGCATAGATTCGAAGTGTACATAGATTTGAGTGATCTTGTATGAATGAAAGTTTAAGCATATTTCAATTGGGCACGCCGTAATAGCGGCGGTAAGACCCCTCTTTGAGGAGTGGCTGGAGCTCACGTTTCGCCTGACACAGGTCCTCACCGGACACGGTCAGTTCGGGAGGTTCCTGTGTCGGATTCAGGCGGAAGCGACGCCTGGGTGTCACCACTGCAGTAACGGTCGCCTGGAGGGCACGGTCGAGCACACGGTGGAGGTGTGCCGCGCATTGGCGGACCATAGACGTGTCCTCGTAGAGGCGATCGGCGGCGGTGACCTCTCGCGCCCAGCGCTGGTTCAGGCCATGCTGCGGGGCGAGACGGAATGGGATGCCGTCGCCTCCTTCTGCGAAGCAGTTATGCTAGTGAAGGAAGCGGCGGCGCGCGAGAAGCAACGACGAGCCTCTCGCCCCGGACAAAGACCCAGGCGAAGACGTCGAGAGTCGCAAGACGACTACCGGCCACCGTAGGCGCGGTTCTGCGGATGGCGAGCGATGGGTAGCTCGCCGCCCGGCTAGGACCAGGACCGCGTCGACGGCGCGTTAGTGTTCCACGCGCGCCTCAAAGAGAAGGAGTCAGCACAGGAAGGGGCCTAACAGGGCCAACGCCTGCCGGGGTTGCGGAATGTTTTTAGTAGTCACCGTGACCCTAGAACATAAAGGGCAACCGAAGGAACATGAGTGGGTTTTAGTCAGTAAGAGTCTGACACGCCCTCCCGCCGCACCCAGGACGGGAGCAGTCATTGGATGATTTCCCACTCACCAAAAAAAAAAAGCATATTTCAATAATTGTTTAGCTTTAAAGAACCTTGTCTTTCGATTTTTTCAAAAAACCTACACCTTAAAAACGTTTACCTATAACAAATTCTTAAAACAGCCAATGACAAGATGTTACCTAAAGAATACATGTCAAAGACATAGCCAGTACAATTTACATAAGCAAAATATACTTCATTTCAGTACGAGTCGTATTACGTAATTATTCTACAAAGTCTGCATCAGATGAACGCCAAAATCATGAGTATTCAAAAGGAGACATGGAAATGTTTCTCTACATTATGTAAGATATTACGAACGATTGACGTGTTCCAAAGCACCCGGTTTTATAATACTTTTGTTACAAAACGCTTTTGTTCAGAAAAGTAAGGTAAACATGTGTTTGGCAGCTACGGATGCACGTGTCACAAACGGTTTTACATTTTGACGTCATTCTTGTCTTGCCATTAAATTGAAACACTTGTAAATATCATTAATAAATATATTGTAAATATGGAATAACTTTTACACTGCCATTTGATCCCAAACTAAGCAGAGTTTGTACTACAGTAACCAGTCACCTGAAGATCGATTTGATTATTTTATTATGCTGTTTGGGTTTTCTCGTGGGCTCGTCAAAATAAAACCTTGGCGAGAGGCTGAAAATTGCCATCCAAACGGGGCAATGCTGGACTGTCTCTTGGGCACTTTACCGGTTGACAGCGGTGTGGAAGAGCTTTTTGATGTCATTTTATTTTAATAATTATTCTAGGTTTTGTTTTAGGTTAGCAATTTACGTAAATTTTGTGCATAATTATAAACTTTTAAGTGATTAAAGAAATAAATAATTATGTAAATAAATGTCATAATTATTTTCTTGTATTATCGAAATTGGATATGGTTTACAGGGACCGGTTTTCCTGTTAAGTACTCCACACTTCTATTGAAAAGGCAGAATTTTCCGAGAAGACTGGTGGCCGCCTATTGCTCAAACAAAAATTGGGTCGGATTTATGTACATAATAATGTGATAATACCAAGAATTTGGATATTGCGGTATTGGGTATTTTAGTTTTGCTCAGCACGTTATGCAATAAAAGTTTTTCTATTTTTACTTAAAAATATTACGTAAAAAACCAAATATTGAAGGGTTCCAGTTCGCGGTAATTTCAGGAATAAGTCCTAATAAAAAAAAACTTTTCCTGTTTGTTTAGGAGGTTAAGAAAAGAAATAAACTATAGAGGAGTACTAATCAAATACATATAATACTGCTGACCTCTTTGAGGAGTGGCTGGAGAGGCGCCACGGCGCTCTCACGTTTCGCTTAACACAGGTCCTTACCGGATATGGTCAGTTCGGGAGGTTCCTGTGTCGGATTCGGGCGGAAGCGACGCCTGGGTGTCACCACTGCAGTAACGGTCGCCTGGAGGATACGGTCGAGCACACAGTGGAGGTGTGCCGCGCATGGGCGGAGCATCGACGTGTCCTCGTAGAGGCGATCGGCGGCGGTGACCTCTCGCGCCCGGCGCTGGTTCAGACCATGCTTCGGGGCGAGACGGAATGGGATGCCGTCGCCTCCTTCTGCGAAGCAGTTATGCTGGTGAAGGAAGCGGCGGCGCGCGAGAGGCAACGACGAGCCTCTCGCCCCGGACTAAGACCCAGGCGAAGACGTCGGGAGTCGCAAGTCGACTACCGGCCACTGTAGGCGCGGTTCTGCGGATGGCGCCTCTACGAGGACAAGTCGATGCTCCGCCCATGCGCGGCACACCTCCACTGTGTGCTCGACCGTGTCCTCCAGGCGACCGTTACTGCAGTGGTGACACCCAGGCGTCGCTTCCGCCCGAATCCGACACAGGAACCTCCCGAACTGACCATGTCCGGTGAGGACCTGTGTCAAGCGAAACGTGAGAGTGCCATGACGCCTCTCCAGCCACTCCTCAAAGAGGGGTCTTACCGCCGCTATTACGGCGTGCCCAGCACTAGGTTGTGACAGTCGCTGTCTCCACTCCGCCATGATATCTCGCCGGAGCTCCGTGAGCCGTGCCGGGATAACCCGCGGCAGCGGGACTTCACCCCGGCGTTGCACTTCCACGCGCCACTCGTATGACGTGTGTGCAAGGACTGTTGCCTCCAGATCCCATGGCGGAACGCCGGCAAGGAGGCATGCCGCCTCACAGAAGACTGTGCGGTATCCCAGCACCATGCGAATGGCCATGACCCTCTGGGACGCCCTCAGAAGCCGGGCCGGAGCCGCGGCTAGATTGGGCGCCCACACCGGAGCCCCGTAGAGGGACCGCACGATCCCCGTGTAGAGCCTCCAGCAGGAAGCGTTTGGGCCACCGAGATTGAACAGGAGTCGCTTGAGGGCAGCTCCGGCCTTCGCCAGTTTGGGGCCCAAACGTCGGAAATGCTCCGTGAAGTTCCATCGGTTGTCAAGGACAAGTCCCAGGTACTTTATCGTCGACTCGACACCGATGTGAACCCCTCCCACCGTTATCTGAGACCCCGGAGGTGGCCGGTGCCGAGGGCCATGAAAACACATGGCCTCGGACTTGTGCAGGGCCACCTCGAGTCCCAGCTGCCGGATCCTGCCCACGACTGTCGCAACTCCACTTGTCATCAAGTCGGCCGCCGCCTGGAACGACCCCCCCTGCGCTAGGACTAGCTTGTCGTCAGCGTAGCACACTACGCTGACACCATCGGGAAGGTCGGCGCGCAGCACCCAGTCGTACCCGATGTCCCACAGGAGCGGCCCCAGGACCGATCCCTGTGGAACACCTCACACCCCCTCGTGACCGGGGTAGATGACGGCCCTGTCCGTCAGATAGGCCTCGACCACACGACAGAGGTAGGCAGGCATCCGGTGATACCGGAGTGCCGCCACTATGCACCCCCAAGGCAGGGTATTAAAGGCGTTGGCGATGTCGAGAGACACCGCCAAGACGACCCTGCCCTGTGCCACCGCATCCCCTGTCGTGAGGGCTCGCACGCGCATGATGGCGTCCACCGTGGAGCGTCCTCTACGGAAGCCGAACTGACCGTCCGCCAGATCCGGCCCCACCCGCATCAGCCGCTCGACGAGGCGGCTCTAGCAATTTATGCTCAGATAGGCCTAGCTGGGCCTAGCTGATTTTATTCTTTTCGTTTGTGTCTGCTGCATGTTTTTGTACAGATGTTAAATTGTAAATCCGTAATTGGCTGTAAGTTAAGCATTTAAACTTAAGATATTATTACAAAGAGCTGTGGATTTTGTAACAAATAAAAAAAAACACAAGTGAAACCGCGGGAGACAGCTAGCTCTTATAAGCTTACACGATCCTCGGTATTCCGAATGTTTCAGCTGGGAGTAATCAACTAGGAAACACCGCCCATATTAAATAACCAAACTACAATATTGACATGCAAAAACGTGCCGTCATTTTCGGTTTTAATTTAGTACCACTGTCCCGCCCTGCGGTTTCATCCGCGTTAAATTAAGTTTTTGTTTAATGATCCTTGCGTGTGCTACTATGTCGACTGTGTAATATTTTGATATATATGTTACACTAGGTTTGTCCGCGACTTCGTCCGTGAAAACTATCCTATGTCCTTTCTCGGGTCCCAGACTATATCTGTACTAAATTTCATTCAATTAGGTTCAGTGGCATAGTCGTGAAGAAGAGACAGACAAACAGACAGATAGTTACTTTCGCATTAATAATATTAGTACGGATTACTGTACTTACATACTTCCATTAAAATTGGTTTTGTAGATTTTGCATAGGATAGTTCTTTATCTTGACAATCTTTCTCATTTATGTTAATTACTGTTAAGTCTGCGCTCGGGAGAGTGACACAACAAACACGCTCGCTAGTTCGATGCACACTGGCGATCCGTTTATTACAATAAATCATGCCCCGGCGCGGGGAGGCGGGACGCAGCCCGCATACCTACTTACGCGGGTACACGCAGTGTCCCTACATACATAACAATTACCTAAATATATAAAATGGTAAACTGACTAATTGACTGACTGTTGATATAATTATCGACGCACAACCCAAACCGTAGAACCTGAAACTTCTTTGTAAATATTAAATAACCACTAAAAGAGGATCTTTGGAAATCCAAACCTTGTAATGGTAAAATAGGAGATGAAAGCAGGTACCAAAATTCACGCGGACAAAACCGCGGGTAAAAGCTAGTTAGTTACGAGATCATGAAATTTGGTATGGAAATGTATTACAGGAGGTTTTTATAAAAATGTAGTTTTTGCTTGAAAAATTCTATCCACACCTACATCATCAAATGTTTCCGTCTTTAATAATTGCTACAAGGAAACTTCAAAAGTAAAAGACTGAAACAATATTTTTTTTTCAGATTTTTATTTTAAGATTTTTTCTTCTAAAAACTTTGTAATTCAAATAAATATGAATAGGTACGCATCAGTGAGTTAAAAAATTACTGTGTATTTTCAGAGTCACCATTTCGTATTCTTACGCCTTTTTTGAAAATACACTGCAATAAACATTTTCCACGTTACTGGATTAATTTACAAAACTTTTTGAATAGCAAAAAGGCATTTTTGCATTGTGTTAAAAATTTAATCTTGTTCCTGTCAGTTATGGTACAAATTGTTAGTAAATAATTAATATAAATGCTTTAAATTTGAATACAGCCTCCGTTATATTGTTAAGAACTTCATTTAAGAGAGGAAATTACTCCGAACAAGCCAAGAAAGCGATTTGAAACAATAGTTTGAGAGAGATTTAGCTATCACTTTGTATGAACGGAACGCCTCAATCATAGACTGCCTGGCTTTGATTAAGGCGCTTCCGTTTCTCATGAAGTTGTAGGTTCGAAGTCGAGCAATTACCGATGTAACCTTTTCAATTGATATATACTTTTTACGTTAATCTATAACATCACTGACATCCCATGACTTGGATAGCACGGTAAGTCCTTGTTCCTGTTTGTCATTCGTATATCTTTGACACTCGTTACGATTTATGTTGTTTGAGTTCGGATTATTGTATAAGCGTGTCTGATAGGCAATCGATTCATGTAAAACATAGGGATTTAGCTGTATTCCATTAGACTGAACCCGACCCCACATTGTAGGACGACAAAATGTTGTCGTATGAAAAGACAAGAAAATAGTTTTGTTCTATTTTACTATAACTATTTCTATTCGTTTTTTGTGCAACGTGATACTGTTCAAAAGCATTAAGCGAAGAATATTTTAACTAAAAAAAAAATCAAAGCTATCAGAATGTACTGTCAAAAATATTTTCAATTAAAGTAAAGACGCCAAGCCGATATTGCTAATTTAAAAAAGGTCTGCAGGGAGTATATAGAGGTCTTTGCCCAGCAAATAGCAGGCTAACAGAGAAAAAATATGAGTGAACAATTTATTAATTGGGATTGTCAAGCAAAGCTGCATAACTAGTTTGTAAACAAAAAACTATTTAGCATAAGCAGTTTCCCGCGGTTTCACCCGCGATATGTTACGTCTTTGATTACTGCGCCGCCCCGGCGCAATGCCCTTACTAATCACTGTGTAAAGTTATGCAATGAAGCCTGTGTAACCACACATTTTTTGACGTATAAACCTGTCATAACTTTATGCAGCGTTTATTAGTAAGGCGCTAGTGTTATTCTGATGTATAAGCAATTTTAAAGTAAAGTTTTAAAGCTTGCACATTTAGTAGGATACAACCAAATCGTTATATTGTTTTCTTTTATCTCCTTACCAAGGCTAACTAGGGCTGTCAAATATGTATGATTCAAGACTTTTACTATTTTTTTCTTGAATATTCCATTGGTCTGGTCAGTCTACCGACATATTCGCGCTATTTGTGTGGGTTATGAGTGAGGTTAAATTATTCATAAGTTCTGCCCGATACATTTAGGTCCACGTGACCGAAGCTGCGGGCTCGGCTAGTTTACCGTATTTCCTCTATCGTGTTTATTTCTTTTTTACTTACTTGGCTCACCAACATTTGAATAAATTTATGACAAGGATATGTTATCGTGTTAATGTGTGCGCTTTAGACTGGCCTGTTGGTGTAGTGGTTAGTGAGTGACTGTTAAGCCGGATGTCGTGGGTTCGATGGTACGGATTCAAGAACTAATCTTTGTGTCAAAGCTTGATTGTTTGTTCTGTGTGTAATTTATTTATTATCCATACTAATATTATAAATGGGAAAGTGTGTCTGTCTGTCTGTCTGTTTGTCTTTCTTTCACAGCAAAAATCACGTCAATCCGTCGCTCCGTTTTGCCGTGAAAGAAAGACAAACAGACAGACAGACAGACAGACACACTTTCCCATTTATAATATTAGTATGAATATTATAAATGGGAAAGTGTGTCTGTCTGTCTGTTTGTCTTTCTTTCACGGCAAAACGGAGCGACGGATTGACGTGATTTTTTAAGTGGAGATAGTTGAAGGGATGGATAGTAACATAGGCTACTTTTTGTCTCTTTCTAACGCGAGCGAAGCCACGGGCAAAAGCTAGTTCAAAATATTGTAAAGCCTTTATTTTTAACTTATTGTCTTATAAAATACCTATAGAAATTATTGACACGAGCGCTATTAAATTACGGGTTTCTTTACTATTTATATTATTTTATTATTTACATTTTTGTAAGTTATATGAGAGCATATATTATTGCGTCCTTGAATAAGTCCCTCGTTTATCCAGTTATGGCATACAAGTGAATCAGTTGTCTGGTTACCAAAGTAAAAGTTCTGCCTATACTTGAGCCAAATTCGATAAAGAATAGAAGTAAACAAACCGTTGTTCGGTTTTTCGAAATAACGAGGTAATATGCATGTCATTTGAGTGATTCTAGTGAAATATGCTGCAATAAGATTTCCTAATAAATAGTTAGCGTGAAAAGGCGATAATCATGTAAATAATAGAAGATTTGTAAAAAGTGAGTTGTGATTACCCTATTTTGGTTTGTTTACCTGTATTTTTTATCGAATTTGGCTCAAGTATAGTTTAGGATTAAGTTAACCGTGTATATTATACAAAGTAAGTTATACAAGTTGCATTAAAATTTGCAAAACCTTTCAGGAGATGGTCACTATTTCTAAATAACCAGATAAAAATACGATATCTGGTCAAAAATCAAATTGTTTTTTTTTTTCGGATGGTTTTCAGAATGACTCTTACAATAAACCTCATATGCTTTGGATCTATAACATAATCGTTTCCGTTTGTTTTGTGTGTGTGCAAGGTCATAGAATGGTTACAGACTTGCCGTGTTTTAGGAACGGTAGTTTCACACTTACTGACATAAAGTTGAAAATAAAATAAAAAATATATCTACCTATTTTATTTGGGTCGAGAATCACCAACATATTTTTTTTATTTATTTATTTAAAAAACTTTATGCACATGTAAGAAAACAATGCACAACGGCGGACTTAATGCCTTAGGCATTATCTACCAGTCTACCTTAGGGTGATGCAGAGACAAAACAATTGCCTCCTGAAAGGTTTTGCACATTCATAAATAGGGTGTATTTATATATATGTATAGCCGAGATATTTATTTATTTCTAATAAGCTATCATATCTTAATAGATTACCTGTTTATTCACAGGTAGAGACAACCCACTACTCTATGGTCAATATCCCTTTTCCGGCCGTAACTATATGTGACACTGAAAGCGTGTATTTGCCCAAGACTCAGAACATCACCGATTTGCTGTAAGTTTATTTATCCATACTAAGTAACAATTAAATGGATTAAACGGTCGGTTTCCGTTGTCTATACCTATGTGTGCTTATGTCTTTAAAGTACGCAACTTATTTTGATGTGGATTTTCTAATAGATAGAGTAATTCAAAAGAAAAAAATTGTGTATAATATCCATATTAATATTATAAATGGGAAAGTGTGTCTGTCTGTATGTTTGTCTTTCTTTCACGGCAAAACGGAGCGACGAATTGACGTGATTTTTTAGTGGAGATAGTTGAAGGGATGGAGAGAGTAACATAGGCTACTTTTTGTCTCTTTTTAACGCGAGCGAAGCCGCGGGCAAAAGCTGGTTTTACATAATTATTATAGTAGAGAAAAAAGAAGATTTTTTACACTCTTGTAAAGCTGGGGCGGGTCGCTAGTAATGTTGTAAATGCGAAATTAATCCTGTGTGTCTTTCTTTTTAAGTCTGATCTATCTGCTTGTGAGTTAAAATTATTTTAGTTTGTCAGATTTCATTTTAGAATTTAGCTAGGATATGTTATGGCAAGCTCTCTTCGAGGGAGGCTTATAGGGCCGAGTCACACCGAAATGGCAGTGGCCGGCAGCGGCCGGCAGCGCCGCCAGCGTCGGAAGAAGCGCGAGGCACGCGGCCGCTCGCGGCACCGCGGGCGGCCTCGCGACCTTTTCAAGCTTTTCAAGCTATACTAGTCTTTTAAGTATGTAGTTAAAGTTTAAAATTATTTCACACTGAAGGTGCTCGCCGCGCCGCTGCCGGCCGCTGCCATTCCGGTGTGACTCGGGCCTTATGTTTAGCAGTAAAAGATAATATAAGATGTTACGTTGACAAACTTGAACCCCTGAAATGGACGAAGCTAGTTTCAATTGGGTTACTATTGATAAAATTTACGCCAGTTGAGATTTTGCTCAACCGATTTAGTAATGACAGAATAATTGTCTACCCATTAACAAAATTTTGATATAAACAAAATTTTGTCGTCGATGACGGTTTAACTTGTAAACGTGGAGCTTTGAGAAAATTAAAAACTAATTAAATTAAGCATTTTTTAAAACCTCTCTTTACAATTTCGATTCCGATCAATATTTCCCATTTCACTCAAGTTAATGTAATTGTATTCAACCTTAGGGAGATCGGTGATCCTTTTAGTAAACGAAATTCAATGTTCGTCGGTGCATGAATATTGACAAGGTGGCATTAGGGTCTGCTGATTTGTGAGACGCAATCCAAATAAGATTCGGTAAAAAGGCTCAATAAATAATGTGTTTTTTATGAAAGATGTAGCTGTTTTGGGCATTTGTAAACCGAATAAAAGAGGCACTCTTGTTATTTATTTATTTATTTATTCACAAAATCCACAGCTCTTAACAATTACAAATAAACTTATATAACCTAGTCTTACAGCCAATTACGGATTTATAATTTATTAACAATACATATTTTATGCAACAGACACAGAAACAGGATAGCACGTATACGAATACCATCTAAGCATAGGCAAGTATACATGTGCTAATTGTCTAAGTGAGTGTGTGTGAGTGTGATGTGTGTTTGTGTGTGTGACAGAGAGTGAGACAGAAATTGAGGATATTTTGTGTGTGTGTATGTATGTATATGGAAATTGATATATATGGGGTGCTACTTATTGTTTCCTAAAAACAATGTTATACCACAGATTAATAAATAGTTACTACGTAACAGATACTTCACTCCAATACAAAAACCAAAATACCTACGCTATAATAGCCTACAAAATCATAATAATAATACCAGTTGTTTGCAGCAAGGAGAAATGTACCATAAGTACGCACAAAGAGAGTTGAGATTCTTTTGCCCGCCGCGCGACTAACGTGTGTGCGTGTCGTCCAGCAAATCTGCTAGGGTTATACGTATGATGACAATGGTAATAAAACGAATGTTTTAGAAAAATAATTAATATTTTATTTGTTGATCAAATATTTTTTAGTTTTATAAATTGACTGATGCATATTTTTCGTTCCTTGAATTCCCGACTAATATATTTTAGTGTCGAAAATATCCAAAACCGCGTGAATAATTTTATTAAATAATCAAAAGTGAAACAAGAGAATTGGGAAACAGGGGAATTGTACAATAATCAGGCAATAATTACGTGGTTTCGGCATTTTGATAGTCAGCGCTGTATCCGTGACGCGCGAGCACTCAGCCGGGCGCGCGACAGCCCGGTTTTCGTTGTATCGTCGACGATACGCGAAGCGGTAGGCATAAAACGTGTGGCCTTGAGCGAGTGACGGACGCCTGGTTATACATAGAAATAATGTAATCTGTGAATAAAACTGTCTTACAGTTTGTCTCCTACTATAAGTTATCTGTGCTGTTAGTCACCGTTCATAACCTGTCAGTGTAACACACATCTTGTACTTAGTGCATAATTATAAAATTAAAATGCAGTCCATTAATCTATTTATTTATGTGGTTTTATTACCAGCCGCTACCACAGTTACTTTATTCTCTGTACGTATGTCATGATCTTTTTATAACCTAATTTAAATCTTTAAGTTTTTTATAATTATTGATGTGCTATATGACATTATTTCATGTCCCTTTAACCCTATGCATTTTGATTCGCCCGAGAATGTCGAAATATAAGATTTTTGCAACCTAAGTGTTAACGGCAACTTTTTTCCCTTATCTTGAAAATTCGATTATTTTACAGCTTCAAGAGACTGTAGACGTAATGAGCAAGCAACTTGATACCTCCACGCACTTTAAAGATAAAGGATCTTGGCAGACAGACGGGTTCCATTTTTTCCTTTTAATGTACGGAACCCTAAATAGTACTAATTACAGTACTTACTACTTTACAGAACCCTCACCGCATGAATGCAAAGTAATTGCTATAATTTTTACTATTGAAGTAACTAGATATTTATGTCATTATTGTCGATACATCGTGATGGTTCACACTTACGCCCTTACTAATAATCACTGTGTAAAGTTATGCAATGAATAAAGCCTGTGTACCCATACATTTTTTGACGTATAAACCTGTCATAACTTTATGCAGCGTTTATTAGTAAGGCGCTTAGTGTTAAATGCAAGTAAGCATAGATAGAAGCTTAAACCCTTTGCGTGAGCTGCACTCTGTTAAAACTTTTGTCAGCGATTGTTAAAACTTAATTGGTCCATGTTAATAATGAATAGGCCCATGATCAGCTGAGGTCCGATGTAAGCCATAATTATGGTGATGAAGCTGAAACCAACCAGTCTCTCCAATACCTGCATTCAACCCAATGTTTTGGTGGTTAAATTCGCCAGACAGCAAAACAGTAACGTTTTTTCAATAGCTGGGTAGCATACCAACTTATTGTTCGTATCTCGGTACCCTGGGGTCCCGCACCGGGATTACGTATCTTGCAATAGCCGAGCGATCGCGATAATTTAGCAATATTTGCTGCTCAAACGTCAATTCAAAATACGTTACGTCAATACATACATAATGAGCAATCAGTTAACTAAAATATGCATTTTTCGTTTGGTGGTTTCGTATTTAGTATGGTTTTTAAGAGCAAAGTTAAGTTTTTTTTGTTAAAGGTGATATTTAATTAGTTCCAGCGATTGCTACTTGATCGTCATCGTAGCAATAAGTGCATTAGAACAATCAGCGAGCGATTAGCAATCGGTTCATACATAATACGACGTTAAGCTATTAATCGCGCGGTGATCGCGCGATCACTGCGCATATATTGCTGATTGCTGTTTCATAGGTAATAACCCCGCCGGACCTTTGGAAGGCGTACGAGGGGCCGAAGCCAACTCGCCCCTTGAGCAAAACTTTATGAGCCCAACCGACGATTATCCCTATACGTACTATGGATAATATTGTTCAATTATTAGATGTTGATGATAATATGATGATGTTTTTTTTTAGAGTTATTAAAACAGGCTTCTTCTCTCTTGTTAACTAGTTTTGCTGTCCCCTACAGGGTTAATAATGATCAAATTTATATAAACCACTAAAATTTATTTATGGTAAAGCAATAAAGATATTGAGTAAAGATTGACTGATATATTTTTCCCATGAGAACACAGAAACGAGAAAAGCAATCTATACGTGCTCTTAATTTTAACTAATTTAGTTCAGTCGTTACACCGTGAAGCAGAAACAAACATTCTGCCATTCATTCATCCATACATTCATTCTTAAATACTTTTGTCGTAAGAGTAGTAGGGAGTGGAGAGAAGTTATTCCAGCAATGAATACAGTATTGCGAAGCAAACTGGTGCCCTGGTTCACTGGCTCCTGGCTCAATCTAGTCCAGTTATTTATGTAGGTTAAACTAAACATAATATGTCATCGATATATTATACCAGTCACATATTTAAGACAAAAATGTTCATAAAATGGAAAGTACTGGGCCAATCTTTGTAAAACTTTGTGGGAGCAAATGGCAATACGTAAATCGGATTATAAATCTCTGCCAACTCAGTGTAAACATATATTTCAGAAAGAAATAGAATTGAGAACCTCCTCTTTTATACAGTCGGTACCTCTTGACACCCAACCGACAGCCGGCTGTCGGGTCATCCCATTTCATTATAGTCCTTATTTTTATTACGTACAGACTACTTTCTATGAACAAGTTTAGTTATTTAAGTTCTTGGATAAATTTTCTACAATAAAAAAAATATATATAATCTATGCTCGTACGTTTTTCTTTTTGGGGTAGTAGGTAGTAACTATTTATTAATCTGTGGTAGTAGTGAAATTGCTGCCACCATTTTGTTTATTGCGTAATTCGGCTGTCCCAAAGCAAAACCTAGCAAGGGACATTTTTTGCAAATTACGTTTTTTTCAATCAGTGATCCTACATTTTTGAGCTGCGTCGAATGCAAAAACAACTGTATTTCTATCTAAATTAAAAGCAGAGTTATGACAACCTATGAACCTAGTAAGTATACTTCGTACTCAGAGAAAACAAAATCAAAAACCTAGCAAGCAACATTTCCAATTACAAAAACCTACTAAAGGTAGTACTTACTAGGTTTTTGAATTTGTTATTAGACTTACTAGGATTTTGAATTTGGAATCAGTTCTTTACTAGGTTTTTAAACTTGGTACATCCCCATACTAGGTTTTTGGTTTACAAAATTAGTAAAGTATAGAATAAAATTCCAAATATGTAGATTATAAATAATAGTAAGTCAGAATAAAAAAGGCGTGGGTGGAGGGGGAAACACCTCACGGTGTCCGCCGCGGTAGTCGAAACGAACAACGTGTTTTCGACTCGCTCATTTAGAATACTACGTCTTTCTGCCTTAGAAGTATAAAGTCACTGGGTTACCTGAAGAAATATCAGCTCCTCGGAGCGCAAAGTGGAGGGCTCTCCAGGGCCAATGCCTGCCGGGGTTGCAGAATAGTTGTAATAATTACCGTGGCCCCGGAAGATAAAGGGCAACCGAAGGAACATGCGTGTCAAACTTTTATTAACTAAAACCTACCCAGGGTTTTAGTCAGTAAAAGTCTGACACGCCCTCCCGCTTTGCCCATGGCGGGAGAAGTCATTTGATGACCTTTTTTTTGGTGGGTAGGACCAAAAAAAAGGTCTTCGGAGCACTCCTACTCAAAAAAGGATGCGACAGTTGCTAAATTAGTGCCTCTATTACTAGAAATAAGGCGGGCGTTTTGGAATCAACATCCGGTTAATAATGAATCAATTGATTATCATTATTTTTAATATTAGGGGACAATTAAATTTCTTTTTTTTTACGAAGCTGTTTTAAATATGTTTAAAAATGCCGATTTTTATAAAAAAAATACTAAATTGGTCATTGGTGCTGATTCTCTTGTTCACAAACTAACCTAAATTTAAGTTTAGTGCATCTGTCTCTTTTCATTTCGTAAAAAAAAGACAGTTATTACATATTCGTTTAGTCCTGTCAAATTAGACAGCACCTGAAGATAATTGGCGTAATTTAAGTTACCATGTTTTTAATCGCGTCTAAACTATATATATTTTATCTACTGTCCTTTTTTTAATGAAATGGAAAGAGAAAGATGCACTTAGTTTAAATTTAGGTTAACTTGTGAATCAGAGAATTGACACCATTATCTCATGTATGTTCAATATGACTAATTAAACCATTTTTTAAGGCTATTTGGATTTTTCACTATCATTATGCTATTTGTTACATTGGATTTACAACATTTAGTTATAAATGCAATACAAAAATCTTAATCAAACACTTTGCCAGTGTTTTTGCTAGGTTTTCAATGTTATATACAAAACAATCAAATCACATTGAAACCATTTCATATACCTAGTAAGTGATCTTGCTATGTTTATATTTGGGATTTTTTATTATTCATATCTTAAAGTATCTTAAATAACTTCAGCAAGGCACATAAAACTTGTCCAAATACACTTTGGTTCAATTTAACTATCTTATAAAATAAAGCAAGTCATAATTATGCATATCAAAACAAGAAATATATAAAAAAGCTGTTGTGTCCTAAACGGCAGAGGAAAATGTTTAATGCTCTCTCCTGTAAAATTTAGTCAGATGCACTTGCTAGGCTTTGGTTTGGGACAGCCGAATTGCTGAGGGGTTAAAAATAACATTTTTATTTTTCTTTCAGTATACTTCGTGGCTACAACACGACAGAAATAAATGATTTCTACAAGAGCTTCACTGACGTCAAAAATAAAGGATACACGCCAGAACCCTATGTCAGGAAGATGCATTCTTTGCTGGAGGACCTCGGGTATCCTTTGAAGGTTTTATTGGATATGGTAATTAGTCTTTGTAATTCCTTTTCATTAAACTCAAAATCCTTTGACTCCATAAATCCATGGACTTTTTATTCAGAACATTTATTTCACTTTGACCATTTTATTTTAAACGGCGTTGTTGTATTAAATACCGTTTTTCTTAGGAATTCTTGAAAATACTTTCCAAATAATGATTCGATATAAGATATTTGAAATCGAATATATTATACTAGCTTCTGCCCGCGGCTTCGCTTGCGTTAGAAAGAGACAAAAAGTAGCCTATGTTACTCTCCATCCCTTCAACTAAATCACGTCAATCCGTCGCTCCGTTTTGCCTTGAAAGAAAGACAAACAGACAGACAGACAGACACACTTTCCCATTTATAATATAAGTATGGATGTTAATAAAATTATACATTCGGTTTTGTTTTCTAATGTCTCTTTGATAGAAAAGAAGCCATCAAATATTTATTTTTACAATTCCCGGTTCTAAAGGTTCTTAAGTCTTAAGATGTTGACATAATCATAATTAGCTGATACAAGATTCAGGTAGGTAACAGATTAAATTTAATGTATCAAAGTGAATGGAAAATTCTATATTTTAATTCTATATAAAAAAGAATATTTGATTAAAATATATTACGTATTTATGAGAGGACAAAAATGTTTTTAAAAATAATGGTTCCTGCTAACTTTTTCTGTAAGATCTTTCTTTATATAGAACTTTACCCAATATTGAATGAAATTTCCCAAATTGCTCAAAACAATCTTCATATTTTAATATTAACGTTAGAAGATGAAGGTCAAGTGTACCTAAAAATTTATTTGAAGTATCGGCGATTGTAGTGTAGATTTCAATCGGTGAAAACAATTTTGGTAGTCCCAACAGTACTTCAAGGGATTACCTCTAACGAACTGACGAACAACCTCTTAATAATATTATGTTAGTATAAATAAGGAAATTTATTTGTTAGATAAACTATAAGAAAATATCATAAATATTGTGGAACAACCCACACACGGTCATCATAACAGAAAAAACCTGTGATAAGTACTTTGCCTTTTTTTCGGGATAAAAAATATCCTACGTCCTTTCCTGGGTCCCAGACTACATCTGTACCAAATTTCAGTCAAATCGGTTCAGTGGTTTAGGCGTGAAGAAGAGACAGACTGACAGAGTTACTTTCGCATTTATAATATTAATACGGATTCGTCTTTTTAATTGCAGTTCAAACGACCATGCTCCGACATAGCAGTGGATTGCAGTTGGCGGTCCCGGCCACACAACTGCTCTGAGATGTTCCGTTCCGTTCTCACAATAGCGGGACATTGCTGCCAGTTTGATATACCGTATTTTATGTAAGTTCTAAAAATAGTTATTTTAAAAAACTCGAATACCTGTCGGTATAAATTTTTGCGCATAACATATTCCTGGAATTTACCGGTAGAGCTAAATATAGTGTAACTATGTTATATTTTGACACCTGTATTTATTCATGCATTATATATTTATGTATATTATTTCAATCTGTCTTAGTCGACTGAAATAAAATGCGCTAAAGCTTCAGTAAATATGCGATGAGAATGATTACATCTTCACTGCAGCAACGGTCGCCTGGAGGACACGGTTGAGCACACGGTGGAGGTGTGCCGCGCATGGGCGCACCATCGACGTGTCCTCGTAGAGGCGATTGGCGGCGGTGACCTCTCGCGCCCGGCGCTGGTTCAGGCCATGCTGCGGTGCGAGACGAATGGGATGCCGTCGCCTCCTTCTGCGAAGCAGTTATGCTGGTGAAGGAGGCGGCGGCGCGCGAGAGTCAACGACTAGCCTCTCGCCCTCTATTAAGACCCAGGTGAAGACGTCGAGAGTCGCAGGACGACTACCGGCCACCGTAGGCGCGGTTCTGCGGATGGCGAGCGATGGGTAGCTCGCCGCCCGGCTAGGACCAGGACCGCGTCGACGGCGCGTCGAAGGAGTCAGCACAGGAAGGGGCCCAACAGGGCCAACGCCTGCCGGGGTTGCGGAATGTTTATAATAGTTACCGTGACCCTGAAACATAAAGGACAATCGAAGGAACATGAGTGGGTTTTAGTCAGTAAGAGTCTGACACGCCCTCCCGCCGCACCCAGGACGGGAGCAGTCATTGGATGATTTCCCACTCACCAAAAAAAAAATGATTACATCTTTATTAAATACACATACTGAACATCAAAATTGTAATTTAAAAGTGACCCTTACCTTAGAATAGCCTTCAACTAACTCAAGCATGATTAATCAGTTTGCAAAAAAAAAAAACAAAACACAATATAGCTTTCATTAAATCATAAAAAATCGCTACAATACTCCTTACTGACTTAAGACTTCTAGGAGCATATAAAACAATGTCCTAAGGGAGAACTTGACAACTTGAGAGGTTGCTATCCATACTTAATATTATAAATGGGAAAGTGTGTCTGTCTGTCTGTTTGTCTTTCTTTCACGGCAAAACGGAGCGACGGATTGACGTGATTTTTTAAGTGGAGATAGTTGAAGGGATGGAGAGTAACATAGGCTACTTTTTGTCTCTTTCTAACGCGAGCGAAGCCGCGGGCAGAAGCTAGTTTATCATAATTCTCGAATGTTCCAGGAAGAACGCGGATAATCAGACTAACTTTATATCCGGACTGGATTCCACTGAAGCCTTGGAGGTTGTGGTCAAAGGACGAAGTTCCAATGGATATTCTGTGGTAAGGTAACAGGAAAATTATTTGGATTGTTTGAGTTTGATGGTTGGTTCCGAGAAGTGTTATTGAGTATAATACTTAGACCGATATTACTTGTGAATTTTAACAATAGATACTTACTACGTAACCAATCTTCATCATTTATGGGATGGTTTATAATAAACAAGTTGTTTGTCATCGTATTTCTCCAAAAAGTTTCAATAGTCAAATCATTTATTTCCATTAGACCAAAAAAAAGCACTTTGAAACGTCATACTTATAAAACAAAAGTGAATCTACCGCCCATTCGGAAATGTTGTTACGTATGGAGAAGAATGGGCAAGAAACTCCATGAAATGTTTCGAAAATGAAACTCAAAGACTATGGCATCGCCATTGTTGTTTTATTTTCTTGTGTCAGTTGATTCTAAATTCCATTTAATACGCAATTTACATGTTTTTTTTATTGTGTGCTGTATTAAATACTAGCTGTAACTGTGGTTGTAAGTAAGGTACTTTTGTAGTATGAAAATACCTTTCATATAATTTTAGCTGACCCTTAAAATAAAGTAAAGTTCTAGCCTCGCACAAAATTTAAAACAAATATACAATCAAAATTATAACATAAATCTAACTACTAATAAGCCTATAATCATTCATTTTAAATTCTACGCCTCAATTGCGGCGCAATTATCAATTTTCATGTAATCACCCAATGTTAGCTGACCACTAAATAAAATATTCATAAAAGGCAACACTGTTTTACACTAATAAATGTCCGCACTGGGATTACGTATCTTGCAATAGCCGAGCGATCGCGATAATTTAGCAAAATTTGCTGCTCAAACGTCAAATTCAAAATACGTCACGTCAAATAGCAAACTAGCGATAGTGCTGCCTCTGTGGAGCAATCAGTTAACTAAAATATGCATTTTTCGTTTGGTGGTTTCGTATATAGTATGGTTTTTAAGAGCAAAGTTAAGTTTTTTTATTAAAGGTGATATTTAATTAGTTCCAGCGATTGCTCCTTTATCGTCATCGTAGCAATAAGTGCATTAGAACAATCAGCGAGCGATTAGCAATCGGTTCATACATAATACGATTTTTTTTGACGATCGCGCGGTGATCGCGCGATCACTGCGCAAATATTGCTAATTGCTGTTTCATAGGTAATAACCCCGCGGTTTTCATCGCAACACCATAGAACAAAATGTAAAGAACTGACACAAGCTCGTAATATGAACCGCATTCTAAACACCGACTTGTGAAATGTGAAATATTAATAGTAGAAATAATAGACTGCGAGAAACATTGTCTGTTTAAGGCCCGGCGCCTACTATCGGCATCGGCACGGCTGAGGATTTTAGTTAATAAAAGCATTATAGACATTAACTTCACGGCAATAAAGTAGAAATTTCCATGATATATGATTGTAGTAACAAAAATGCCGCTTCGGTATGCTTGAGGCTACTGCATCGGCAATTTCTACTTTATTGCCATGAAGTTAATGTATAAAAAGCATTATTACCTAAAATCCTCAGCCGTGCCGATGCCGATAGTGGGCGCCGGGCCTAAGTGACCTTTGGACGGGTCTTTGCAATCAGTTGGTTTGCAGATGATCATCACGTAAAAATTAAAGTATCCACATAGTTTAGAGTTATCAAAAACAGAGGGAAAATTTATTTTTCATTAAAATGGGAGGTCGTTTGACCAACTTTTTATATATTATGCAAAACATTCTTATAGCGATGTCTATCCATACTAATATTATAAATGGGAAAGTGTGTCTGTCTGTCTGTCTGTCTGTCTGTTTGTCTTTCTTTCACGGCAAAACGGAGCGACGGATTGACGTGATTTTTAAATGGAGATAGTTGAAGGGATGGAGAGTAACATAGGCTACTTTTTGTCTCTTTCTAACGCGAGCGAAGCCGCGGGCAGAAGCTAGTAAAATATAAAAAATGGCAAAAGCTAGAAGGAAATATTATGTCGAATCCAGTTAGTAAAATATGCTTTATATAATTATTATGTCTTCACACTAGAGAATTTGAATCACCACTACATTAATTTTATATTCTATGACAATACCTGTCCTATATGGAGCCGTATGTAAACCTTTTCTGACTTAATAATACATACGGGTGCGTTCCCTAAACAAACGAAATAATACAATGCGACAATTTCTATTTCAAAAAGCAGGCATTTTGGTACAAATGCCAACAGGAAAAATATAAAAATAAAAAGACGTAGAAATAAAGTTTCTTGATTGGATATTAAGGAAAAACACATCCGATTTCAGGTTCGTACTCTAAAAGATTCTGAATGACAATGAAAAAGAAATTAATGAGGCCGTGCTGATAAAAAAATCTAATATCATATTATTTTTTGATTGAATATTGTTTTTATTTTTAGCGGGCTTAGATTAAGATATTCTCAGAGTGGAAAATGACTAATAATATCTTACTATTTTTTTATGGTGTGGGAAATCATCAAATGACTTCTCCCGTCCATTATGTCAGACTTTTACTGACTGAAACCCACTCATGTTCCGTCGGTTGCCCTTTAGGTTCCGGGGTCACGGTAACTATTATAAACATTCCGCAACTCCGGCAGGCGTTGGCCCTGTAGGGCCCCTTCTCGTGCTTACTTCTCTTTGAGGCGCGCGTGGAACACTAACCGGGCCTAGCCGGGCGGCGAGCTACCCATCGCTTGCCGTCCGCAGACCCGCGCCTACGGTGGCCGGTAGTCGTCTTGCGACTCTCGACGTCTACGCCTGGGTCTTAGTCTAAGGCGAGAGGCTCGTCGTTGCCTCTCGCGCGCCGCTGCTTCCTTCACTAGCATAACTGCTTCGCAGAAGGAGACGACGGCGTCCCATGATAATATCTTACTATCACACATAAAATTAACGGGTAAAATGGGATGAAATCAGGAAGAAACTTTCATATATATATTATTATTGTAGTATAGGTAATTGTTATTGACGAAAGGATATTTGGTTTTACTGAAATGGAAAAGTTCTCAAGGTCTGTGTTGATAACATAGTAAAAATTCGTTTAACCTCCAACGACCAACCGACAGCCGGCTGTCGGGCTGCTATTATCTTTCTATTGTGTCTCAAATCACGTGTGTTCGAAGATTTAATATACAAATTTTCTATTTCAGCTATACGTGTACGACTATAAAGACAAGGTCACACTGGTGGATAGTTTCTTCAGTTTGACTCCAGAGTCGTTCTTCGACGTCAATGTATACGTTTGGGCTATTGACTCCTCTCCTTATGTTAAGGCGCTACCGCTCTCAGGAAGAAAGTGTATACTGCCGACGGTATGTTAGCATTCATCTGTTTGTTTTAGTAAATAAAAAAATAGTTTTTTTTAGTTTTTCTGTACCTTGACAAATTTTAGTTTTGCACTAGGTTTGGTTAGGAATAAAATTCGTTTAACGCTTTGAAGCTTTTCATCAATTTTAAAAATAATAAAAAGGAGCACGTAATAGATTTTAAAGCAAAATAGAAAAAAAAAATGATGCAAGTTGGATATTACAATCACTTTTACACGTCATATTAATTTGTTAAAACTATCTGAAGTAATAATTGGTATTTTCCACCTGAAATGGTAAACACCAATTCATTGTAATGTTGCTATGTTAATAGAATTTTGTTGCTCACTGTATTTATTTAGTAATTTAGGAAAATTCATGTCATTATTTCGTATTATTACTTTGACAGTTTGGATCAAAGCGTTTTTTTATTTGTTTGAAGATAGTAATCTCTGAAAGCCCAGGTCCGAATTTCAGAGTTCGTTTTGGGTGGGATAACACAATTTATCGCGGAATTTAGGCTATGCAAAATCACGCTACGAGCTACAACTGAAAGTTTCCGCGGGGGACAGCTAGTCATATATAAATCACTAGGGTGTTCTCGTACGTAGCATTTTGCACAAAATTTGCCTTGTATATAACTGACGCTACGATTGGCGCAATGTTGGATTCTCGCACTGCACAAATATTTGTATAGCCTTAAGCATTTGTTCAGAATCTAGTTGTGCATATGATTTTTATCCACCCACGCTAAAAGAAAAAGTTGAAGCGTGGGTTATTGAATGTTAAAAAAACTAACATAGCTTTGATATTAATCTCCATGACAAAGTGAAATTAAAACAATGCACAATGTGGGACGAATTTGATGAAAGCCAATATCATCAATCATGCCCTGTCTCGATCAGTAATATTGGGCCCTTATGAGATCAGAGGCCGTGGGGAATTTAGGTCAGTGAGTCAATGTTTCTATATATTTTATTTACATGTGCATAGAAAGTATAAAAAAAAACTACGCGGAATTCTATAGCAAAATCAGTTAAGTGGCACTCAAATATATTTAGAGATGGATTTTAAAACTTTAAGAGGTTACTTTTTAACTCTAACGTTAACATTGACGGACCCGTTGGTCTAGTGGTCAGTGACCCTGACTATTAAGCCGGAGGTCGTGGGATCGATTCCCACCCACGATTTGGAATTTATCTATAATATGTATGTATTTACAAAGTATATAAGTATGTATATCAGTTGTCTGGTTACCATAACACAAGCTCTGCTTAGCTTGAGATCAGATGGCCGTGTGTGACTTGTCCCAAGATATTTATTTACTTATTTACATTTGGAAGGAATGATTGAATGTTATTAGTCTTTTGGTTTTAATACATTAATGTCTTATTTACTGTGGCAAAAGCTATGATGTCTTTGTTTTACTATTCTAGGAAAACATTGCCTATCATCAAAAGTTTATTTTATTATATGCCAAAGGATTCGACTGAAATAACTCAACTGTAATAGCGTTTGAAAAATAACGATATGTATATATAAGAAATATCTGTTTTGTTTTTACTACCGTCTTAAAGTTACTTACGTCGTGAAGTTACTTTGAATCTTCTTCCTTGAAGTATTTCTAACCGTAATATGTAGATACTAAAACAACAATATTTCAACAACAAAAAGAGAAAGAAAAATAACAACATCGTGGGTAATCTTTTCGTTAAAACTGATATTATGATACCCATTGAAAACAAGGCTACACTAATATATCAAAAAGAGGAAAAAAAGGTACTAAGTATCAGAATAAAAATCCGCAAGTATTACTTTATTGCATACCTAAGCTAGAGGAAAACCCATTTCATTAAATCTTTTTCCTTTATTTTAATTTGAGTAGACAACTCGCCTTCTTATCACAAACGAACATGACACAGTGTCACGTCAAATATACAAATATCCGTCAAAGTGTCGTTCAACGTTCGACGAACTCAATAGTTTTGCTGAAAAAGTGCACGATTGTTATATAACAAGAACGTTCAGAAATATATTAACCGTTGCAGCCAGCTCTTTTTAAACTTCGATATTCCATGATCCGGTCACAAAAATAGCCTTAAATAAAAGAATAAATATTCTCGGTACCATTCACAGGTTAAAAAAACTGTTTGAAAGATACGGGTATTTGACACAAGATCATTTTAATGTCAATCGGTCCTGTTACTAATACTGATAATAAACTTCTATGGAGCTAGCCTAGGTTACTAAAAAGTGCCCTGCCGAAAGTTTCTATCCTACTGTGCTTATACAGTAAACACAACCATTGAGACTCCACTGTGAAAACAATTTACTGCTCGGAAAAATGCAAATAGCTGCATGTAGAATTTTTTTGCATTTTCTAAATGCTGGCCGCAAAAATAGCGTTTGTAAAACGAACATGAAAACTTAAAAATATAATGTACTCTGACTGCGCTTCTTCGTACTTCGTTCGTTTTGTAAAAGAAAGTTCCCTTTTTTGAAATTGAACAATACGTCTGTTGATTTTTTAGTTTTTCTCTGTACGTTTCAAGACAATTCTGATATAGTCTAGAATATGTATATTGAGTCGGAGTGTTTTTGAGTCAGCAGCAAAATGCGTTATAATTTAGTAGCTTGAATAATTACGTTATTATTAAATAGGTTCATGCAAATAACTTATCATCTTTTGGAATAGTCGATTTAAAGATAAACTAAAATGCTATAATTAATTAAATTTAAGCATATTTGTTGTTGTGTGTATATTATTGGCAAGAATTCAATCAACCTATAACTATAATAAAAGCGAAAGGTTGTGATGTGTTTATGTCTAAAAACTACTAAAGATATTTTGGTAAAACTTTAAGAATTGTATCTTATCCACCAGAATAAACAAGGCTTAGTTCCACGCGTGCAAAATAATAACTAAAAACATAAATTAAAACAGGAAAACCCTCAAAGTAAAATACGTTGCAATTTAAATACATTTCCATTATTCTATTTATTCAGTTGAACGTCTAGTAGTATTAAATTAAATAAAGCAAAGAGATTTAACTGAACACGGGTGTATATCTTAACCCTCCAACTACTCCCATTTGGAAATTAGTTTCTGTAAGTTTAAAGAGTTCTTCGGGGCTATTTATAGATATTGTAGTTGTTTGAAAAATAAATACAAAGTTTTATAGTTATTTACTTTGGATTTTGAAGTTTCTGTAAGTTTTTTAAATACAAAAATATAGAAGAGCATTACTGCAGCGTAATGCAAATCCGTACTAATATTATAAATGCGAAAGTAACTCTGTCTGTCTGTCTGTCTCTTCTTCACGCCTAAACCACTGAACCTATTTGTATGAAATTTGGTACAGATATAGGCTGGGACCTGAGAAAGGACATAGGATAGATTTTATTCCGGAAATCCCTCGGGAACGGGAACTATTATTCCACGCAGACGAAGTCGCGGGCAAAAGCAGTTACTTATATACTACAGCTGCTCGCAATAGAGGTATTTCAAGGGGAACGTGATATGTAAATAATGTATTCAGCGTTTATACATGTACGTACATATAAATCTTTAGCTGTAGCCAAGGCTTCTATAGGGCTATTGGATAAAATGATGAATAGAATAGGATATGTAATAAGTTGTGACAATTTCCAGTTCATTTTAATGTTATAATTTTTGTCTTGCATCAAATTAAGTTTATTTAAAAAATCTTTGATAAATTGGAACTGGAATGGAGCAGTAAACAAAAACGAGGTGAAATCACGTGACACCGCTACTAACTTATAAACTCACTGATAGTATACTTTAATTTATTCTATTTTAACATTTCAACGACCAAGCGACACCCGGCTGTTGTGTCGCGCTGCTATTGTCATTCTATTGTGTCTCGAATCACGTGTGTTCGAAGGTTGAAATCTATAATTACAATTTTCATATAGTAATGTAGTTAGCAACCTAAATTGAATTTCATTTTTGATATAACACCGGAGAGCCTTTCCATGTCTATAATTTTCTATTTAGTAAAAAAAAAACAAAATGAGTTCAGTAGATCCAGAGATTACTGCCTACAACCTCACGAACAGTACCTCTTTATAATATTCAGCATGGATAATCTAAATTTCCATATTATATTTAAACCCTGAACTTAACACTTACAACAAGTTTATTCACATGGTTATCAGTTGGGTAATTTTAGTGTTTCAACACTATTTAGTATATTTTCGCCGCGAAAACATTCCAAAACAAACTTTGTGCTAAATTTTGTTCCAAACAGGCTGTTCGTGGTATTCATTACAAGTACAATTTATCTATGTCTGACCGAAAGGTTGTCTCACCCACTTCACTATGGTGTTTACTATGGGTTAAAAGATGAGCTCTATGTTTTTTGCTCCATTATTAGTTTTTGAAGCTTTTTTTTTACTAGCTACTAGGATTTTCTTGTAAATATGTGCTACTAGGAAGTAATGAGGTCTCACTGCAAGTTCATGAAAGATAAAATTCTCAGATAAAGTTGCAAAAACTTCGTTATAATTTAAAATATTAGAGAGCACAGTAAACTTCTTTCCAGAGAAGTACTACCACCGTACCAATGGGCTATGTACCGCAATTCATCGTTGTTAAGTTCTAGATTTCAGGGTATTTTTTTTATTATATTTATTTATCTTTTACAAAAAATAATAATACAGAATTATTCTAATCAAATAGCAACCAAAAACCACTAAGGTTTAAAGTTGTTGCTGCCATGAGTCTAAATCAATATTGAAAAACAAGGAAGCATGTAAGCGTTATTATCAATACAAATACTAACATCTAAAGGCCTTTAAATAGTTACAAACATACGTACATGATACTTAAGTAATATTGCTTAAGGTTACATTTGATATTTTTATATTGTACAGGGTGAAAGTATAATATTAACTACACTCAACTAAGACTCTAGGACGGCAACGGTTTTGATATAGCAAAGGATATGGCTAAAGGAAGTATGGACCACTAACCCAGCAAGGATGACGCTTGTATTTATATGGCACCTAACAATACATAAAGCTGATTAGCTGAATATTAGTAATTTGAATTGAAAAAGCTTCAGGAACTTTTTATATTTGCACAATCCTAAAAATAAAATCTTGTAGCCAATGTAGTGTGTAATAGATAGAAGTAGCTCTTTAACATCAACTAGGCCAGCTTGTTTTCCATTTGTGCCTTATTAAATAACGATGTAAAAATAAGATTTTTCTAGCACTAAAATATCGAATAAAGAACGAACACAAACAAAGAACACGGAGCCTCCGTGTTGGCATTGATAGAAAAATATACAATTGTATTCTATTGTGATTTTTAATAATAACACAAACACCTTATGAACCCTAATCATAACTTAATTAAAACTTTGAAATAACATGAAAAACTAAGTTTTATTGGCCATTTTGTTCATATATTTATATACTTATTGAGGCAACAAATTAAACGTTGGACATTTTAATTCTGTTATGATCTCGAACGGTAAGGAGATTATAACGTCAGACAAAATAAATTAGTGAACAAGATAATAAGTTGTCAGCTTGTTTTGCCATATTTACTGTAATAAAATATAATCTAAGCAATAAATCATTACCTAACAAGAAATACATAATAATAAAATAAATAATAAATATCCTGGGACATCTTACACACGGCCATTTGATCCCAAGCTAAGCAGAGCTTGTGTTATGGTAATCAGACTACTGATATACATACTTATATAATTTTAAATACATACATATTATAGATAAATAACACCCAGACACAGAACAAACAATTATGCTCATCACACAAAGTTTGTCCTGGGTGGAAATCGAACCCACGACCTCTGGTTTAGCAGTCAGGGTCACTGACCACTAGACCAACAGGCCAGTCAACAACAACAACAAGAAGTTAACAAGAAGTTGGTTTTAAGTGCTTTTATTAAATCTAAAATCTTAAATTATTCATTTGTGTTAAGATAGTTTGCTATATATTTATTTATTTACATCCATTGGAAATAATCATAAGAAAATAATGCTGTGGTATATTAACAAATAATATTGTAATATTAAGCCTGTGTTCTTTGTAAAGCTTCAAGGAAGATGTTCAAAGCGTAAAACAATTTTTATATCTAATTTTCTTGCTTTCTATCAGTCTGTCTTTTAAGTTTTCGCGGCTAAATTACTAAACGAATTTTAATTAAGTTACTTATTACCTTATACAAACGTTTAATATGGGATGTCCTCTGCATTTTTGACATTCACACAGATCCGGAGAGAAGCTAGTAATATTATGATATTAAATAATACCAGCCTATAACTGTCCCACTGCAGATCAAAGGCTTCTCCTCATACAGAGAAGGCACGAGCATTGATCACCATGCTTGCTCAAGGCGGCTTGGCAATTTTGGATTTATATTCACTACAAATCCAGGTTTCCTCACGATATTTTCCTACAACGATGTCTGTGATGTCTAAGATAAACTTAAGAAAGTACATAATATGAATGATAGATATTTATTTATTTTATTTACTCACATTTTTGTTATACAAAATGTGAGGTTTTTTTGAAAAGTAAGTTTATTTCCGTTCTCATCGGCACATATCCGATTTCCTGATTGCTTTGAAGATTTATCCATGGGATAACCTTGAAGTATGCCTAAAATGATCTCTATTTTTAGGGTTCCGTAGTCAACTAGGAACCCTTATAGTTTCGCCATGTCTGTCTGCCTGTCCGTCCGTCCTCGCTTAATCTCTGCGACCGTTAGCACTAGAAAGCTGAAATTTGGAATAGAATAGAATAGAATTCATTTATTTGGTACCAATATGTATATCAATCACGCCGACAAGTGATACAATAAAAATTGGAAAAAAATGTTTTATTAGGGTAGTCCCCCTATATGTAAAGAGGGAAGTGATTTTTTTTTTCATTTCAACCCTGTCGTGTGATATAGTGTTGGATAGGTATTAAAAAATGAATAGGGGTTTACTAAAATCATTTTTTGATAATGTCAATAATTTCGGAAAGAATCGCTCCAAAAGGAAATATCAAAGTGAGGGCACTTTGATATTTCCTTTTGGAGCGATTATTTCTAACTTTTGACCCGTAGGTTTAAAAAATATGAAAAAAATCTGGAAAGTAGAACTTTATAAGGACTTTCTAATTATTTTGAACTTGATAGAAAGAACATTGTACAAAAAAGATAAAAAGGTTGTTTAAAATATTTTCTGCGTACTTAGTATGTCAACGTAACAAATAGCCTTTTTTTAACTTATAAGTGGGAAGGAAGACTTATTGTGACGGACGGGAAACAACGGAACCCTATATTGAGCGTGGCCCGACACGCTCTTGGCCGGTTTTTATAAGAACACACAACGTTATTACGTATGAAGAATGTCGTGATGGCCCAGTGGATATGGCGCCCGCCTCTCGTGTAAGAGGTTGTGGTACTTTCTAAAGTTTATCTTAGATATCACTGGCATCCCGTTCTTCGGAAAGCACGTAAAGCCGTTGGTCCCGGTTGTCATTCGTAGAACTTTGACAGTCGTTACTGGTTAGTCAGAAACTCAGACCAGTCTAACCAAGAGACTTGCATTGACTCCAACAGCTTTAAAATAAAAATATTTTAAGGTGAAAAATGAATTAACTTGAAATTAGCCTTTTAAATTTTGGTTTAAAAACGTCCGGTGCAACTATTTTAAAAAGTACAAACTGCACGGTTTTTTTTTAAGAAAGTGTTATGTATTTTTTATATTTAGGAAAAAAAAGAAAAAATAATACAGTAAAATCATGGCACGTGACAACACATTAATTAAGCTGAACTACTCTTTCCAGGATAAAGGAGCTGGCGCTGGCTTCCACGAGGGCTGCATGACCATCCTGATCTTGAGGAGAGTCGTCAACCGCTGCCGGTGCCTGCCCTTTGACTATACTTGTAAGTTTATATCTTTTATTATCATAATTATATTTGACGCTACTGTTGGTTTAGTGGGCTTATTTCTTGTAAAAATCATTTTGTTCCAAAAGCCCGTTTGGCTCAAATTGTTAAGTCGGAGTTTGTGGTTTTGATTCTCACCCTAACTCTGTGAGATGATCGTGATTTTTTGTTCTGTGTCTGACTGTAATTTATCTATAATGTGTGTATTTATACATATTTTTAAAGTATTTAAAATATGCATAGCTTTATAATTCATACATAATATATATTATTATAGCCTTTGCTCGCGGCTTCGTCCGCGTGGATTAATAGTTCTCGTTTCCGGGGGATTTCCGGGATGAAAACTATCCTATGTCCTTTCTCGGGTACCAGACTATATCTGTACCAAATTTGATTCAAATCGGTTTAGTGGCTTAGGCGCCAAGAAAAGACAGACAGACAGACTTTCGCATTTATAATAATAATAGTAAAACATAGTATATAGTACGGATTTCAGTTGTCGGCTCTTTTCGTTGATTTTACTTAGTTTCTATATAATTTTATTATTAAGGTGGCAGGTCATTTTAAATCATAATAGCGACACAGTAAGCGAAATGGCTGATCAATCGGTTATTGCCTACAGATATTTGTTTAAAGTCTGGTTATTTGTTTCTGTTAAATCAAATATTTGCAGTGCAACTACAATTCAGGAGAAATAGTGTTTTATGCTAAATATATGTATTTCGCTATATCAAGTTAAATGCGAAGCCAACACAAACATTGTTAGGAGAGGGCTGATTAGATAATGATAATTACGTTCCAGTCACTTACAGATAAAGGCATGTAGCTTTAGATATCGAGATTACCATCCCCTATTTTATACGGTGGAGGTGTGCCGCGCATGGGGGGACCATAGACGTGTCCTCGTAGAGGCGATCGGCGGCGGTGACCTCTCGTGCCCAGCGCTGGTTCAGGCCATGCTGCGGGGCGAAACGGAATGGGATGCCGTCGCCTCCTTCTGCGAAGCAGTTATGCTAGTGAAGGAAGCGGCGGTGCGCGAGAGGCAACGACGAGCCTCTCGCCCCGGACAAAGACCTAGGCGAAGACGTCGAGAGTCGCAAGACGACTACCGGCCACCGTAGGCGCGGTTCTGCGGATGGCGAGCGATGGGTAGCTCGCTGGGACCAGGACCGCGTAGACGGCGCGTTTTGTTCCACGCGCGCCTCAAAGAGAAGGAGTCAGCACAGGAAGGGGCCCAACAGGGCCAACGCCTGCCGGGGTTGCGGAATGTTATGTTGATAACAGTTACCGTGACCCTGGAACATAAAAGGCAATCGAAGGAACATGAGTGGGTCCCGCCGCACCCAGGACGGGAGCAGTCATTGGATAATTTTCCACTCACCAAAAAAAAAAAACCCCTATTTTATTGTTTTGGGGTTAGAATTTCCGATAATTCTTTCTATTTAATGTTTTTTCTTTACCGGGGTTCTTAGTCATGTTTAATGTCTCTAGGACCAGCGGTGTAGGCTGTGCGTTGATATATCGACATTGCGTCAGTAAGTCAGTTTACCATTTATATATAAAAAATAATAAAATCTTAAAATCATAAAATCATATTTATTTTGTAAATAGGTTATATATATGTATAACACTTTTACTCGTCAATATTTTGTTTTTTTATTTATTTTAAGCGAACGACGGGGCCGGTGTTTCGTAGCTGGACTGCTCTGAGAAGAAACATCCGAAACAAACTCAGAGGTCAAAGTCTCTTTTAAAGTCCATACAATCGTATTGATCAAAAATGTGCGAGAACCATGGAGGTTAATGTCTGAGGCACTCTCTTGATGAGAGAAGGACACAGATTTGAGTGGACCTGTCCAGACAGTGCAAGCATTTGTCAGTAATCGTTTAGCTCAACTTAAAACTAAGGAGCCCAACGTCTTGACGAACAGTACCAAAGTAAGGACATTTGGGTAGGCCGCATTAAATACTCAAACCGTCAGACCGCATAATTAAAAAAAAAAAAAAAACAACGACTTCCATAGTCCTCACATTAACAAAAAATTATATACTTTAAAAAGTACACATCAATGTCAAATAGAAATACATAAAAAGATTATATACTTTAAAAAGTACACATAAATGTCAAAATAATAATTGAAATGTCAAAGAGAAAAGAAATGTAAATAAAGTAAATAATGGCCAATGTATTAATCGAAACAGCTCAATCCCAAGCATTTGAATCCTCAATGTAATCTTTGACAGAGTAAAAAGCTTTCTGACAAAGTTTACGTTTTATAAATATTTTAAATTTAGTAATGCTAAGTTCTTGAATTTGTCTGGGTAGTTTATTATAAAAGCGTATACATTGACATTTAAACGAGCCACCTATTTTCTTAAGCCTAGTTGAAGGAACTATGTATTTGTCCTTATTTCTTGTATTTATATTATGGATATCACTGTATTTTTTAAACAAATTAATATTTTTATGCGCGTACAACAAATTTTCATATATATATTGGCATATATCATTGTCTCTGAGGGAGTATGGAGGACTCAGTTTATAAATTGAACGAATAGCCCTTTTTTGCAAAACAAATATAGTCTGAATATCGGCTGCATTACCCCACAATAGAATGCCGTACGACATCAAACTGTGAAAATAGCTAAAGTAAACTAATCGGGCTGTTTCCAAATCAGTTAAACCACGAATTTTTCTGACGGCATATGCTGCAGAGCTAAGTTTCTTAGATAATTTATCTATATGAGGGCCCCACTGAAGTTTAGCATCCAAGGTTATCCCTAAGAATACTGTGGAATCTTCGGGCTTCAATTCCTGTCCCTTTATTAGTACACTGGTTTCTATTTGTCTAACATTTGGTAGCGTGAACTTAACAAGTTTAGTTTTTTTCTCGTTCAGCAGTAGATTATTTACGTTGAACCAGTTGACTATTGACGCGAGAGAACTATTTATGACGTCAACACATAGCTGTTGACGCCTTAGTTTAAATAAAAGTGAAGTGTCGTCTGCGAACAACACTATATCATGCTTATCTTTAATAAGATAAGGCAAGTCATTTATATAAATGAGGAACAAAAAAGGGCCAAGAATTGAGCCCTGGGGGACCCCCATTCTCACAACAGATCCAGGTGACCTTTTACCGTTCACATCAACTCTTTGAATCCTATCACTCAGGTACGAAGAGAGAAGATTCAGAGAGGAGGCCCGGATTCCATAGTGGTGTAGCTTCCTGATTAAAGTTTCATGGAGAACGCAATCGAATGCCTTGGACAAAACGCAAAAAACGCCCAATGCATCGCATTTGTCTTCCCATGCATTATAAATATGTCCTAAAAGTTCAACACCAGCATCAGTTGTTGAACGACCCCTGGTAAAGCCAAACTGTTTTTATGCAAAAGCTCGAGTTTATTAAAATGTATTTGCATTTGATTTAAAATTAGTTTTTCAAAAATTTTACTAAAAGTGGGTAGCACTGAAATTGGTCTATAATTACTGGGGTCAGATGTGCTACCTGATTTAAATAATGGTATTATTCTACTATATTTCATTAAGTCAGGAAACTTACCACAATCAATACAATTATTAAAGATATTGGCTAGAGTTGGAGCTACAATATTTATTATAGATTTAGCAACATCAACCGAGTTATCCCATAAATCTGCAGTCTTTTTAACATTTAATGAGTGAAAGGTTTTAATTACATTTTTACAAGTGACATGCTCGAATTGAAATTCAGAATCACATGCCGGGACATTTTCTTTAAGTAAAGCTTCTGCAGCTATGGGTGATGAATTTAGACATTTAGTAGTCGAAACGGGAATATCTGCAAAGAACGTTTCAAAATATAATAGGCGAACTAAACGCCAAAATTATTATTCTCCCACTATTAACCGTTTCACCCATAACTAGTTTTCAGAAACTATAAAAAAGACAAATTTAAAATGTCCCACTAAAATTCCTAGCCTTAAAAAGTTTTAGATCCTCGAGAACGCCAATATTTTATCATTTGATCAAAATCTAAAATAACGTTGCCAAAGTACGCCAGATGTTACCGAGCGAGATTGAACATCCATAAATGAGCCTGCAGAAATAGATATAGGTAGACGAACCCTTATCTAAAGTAGTGTAATAAGGAACAAGAGTTTTTTTTGTATGATTTAACGCGCTAAATTCTGGAAAAAAAAACTTCCTGTTTAAGGTAGCATGATAAATAAATAATCCATATTCATACTAATACTAGCTTTTGCCCGCGACTTCGTCCGCGTGGAATAATAGTTCCCGTTCCTGGAAGATTTCCGAGATGAAAACTATCCTATGTCCTTTCTCAGGTCCCAGACTATATCTGTACCAAATTTCATTCAAATCGGTCAAGCCGTTTTCATGCTATGTCGTGACAACGGAAAACGGGTTTCATTTTTATATATATAGATGTCGTATGTCTGTCTGTCTTTCTGTCTGTCTGTCTGTCTCTTCTTCACGCCTAAACAAGTGAACCGATTTGAATGAAATTAGGTACAGATATAGTCTGGGACCCGAGAAAGGCTATAGGATAGTTTTCATCTCGGAAATCCCCCGGGAACGGGAACTATTATTCCATGTGGACGACGTCGCGAGCAAAAGCTAGTAAATAATAAATATCTTGAGTGAACTGACACAGGGCCATCTTATCTGTGCTTTGGTAACCAGACAACTGATATACGTAGTTATATTCTTACATACATATAAATACATGCATATAGAAAAAATACAAATAGACAAACAACCATGCTCATTAGACAAAATTTGTACTGGGTAAGGAATAGAAACCACGTTGTCTGGCTTAGCAGTCAGGGTCTCTACCTACCAACCGGTCAATCTAGTTCATGCTGTATAACATTACGCTAAGTACTACGGGAGCGCATCAGTATCCAAAAACGTGCTTGAAAGCGGGGAATAGCTATTATTGTCCCACTGCAGGGGAAAGGCCTCTTCTCATACAGAGAAAGTACTCAAGGTGGATTGGCGTTTTCTGTCTTATTTTCACTACAAGTCCAGGTTTCCTTAAGATTTTTTTCCTTCACCGATGTCTATGATGTCCAAGATAATATATAGAATGTTTATTATGAATTGAAAAAGTCACATTGGTACTTGCCCGGATTTGAACCCACATTATTCGGCGGGTGACCTGTAAGCCCATGATTTTACAAGTAGTAATGTGGTATCGGTTTGTGGAGCTCCTTTAGATTAAAGTTGAGCTCACGAGGCTTTTTGAGGCAGGTGTACCCAAACTGTTACTGGCACTTTCCTCAAAAGGCTAGCCTGAATGTTATTCTGCATGGTTTGCTGCACAAAAATATTGAAATTGTCTGGACTTTAAAAGAGACGATGATCCCTGAGTTTGTTTCGGCGTTTCTTCTCAGAGGTAGTCCAGTTAGGAAATGCCGACTCCAACTAGCATAAAAAATATGACATGTAAAAGTGATTTTAAGATCCTACTTGCAGAATAAACGATTTCATTGCATTTCATTTCATTTCATTAGAGGCGGGCGCCTTAACCACTAGGCCATCACGACATAGCTAATAAACATTAAATCTGGAGTAAAGTTATGCCAAACTAAAACCGCATTTCCTTACATTTAGCATTCGCAAATAATGTAACATTAGTACGCTTGATACAATTTGTAACAATATGGAAAATACGGAAAACATTATCCGGGTCCGTATTTCTCAGTAAATTATGTTATATAAACAGAATCAATTTTTCCAATCAAACTGGTGGTTCCAAAGATTAAACAAAAACACAGAAAAAACTCTTCAGCTTTATTACATAAATTATTTATTATTTTATTTTGTAAATTTGTTGATGAATAAATAAATAATAATAATAATAATACATTTGTATAAATAACTATCTTTCTCCCGCGACTTGGTCGGCGTAGTTGTCGGTTCTCCCATCGCCTATTTTACCGCTTTAGGTGTAAATTTTCCATAAATCCTTTTGTTGTGTATGCTATTCACAAAATACTCTCCGAGTTTCATGGCTATACGACCAGTGATGATATATCATTAGTCAATCATCAGTCAATTAGTTAACCATTCTATTTTATATACCGGGCGTCTCACGGACATGCCACATGGAGGGAAAGTACCTTACATATTTTAGATGGAACATTTTACTTAAAGAAAACATTATTTAAATTTCAATAACAATTTAAACTACATTCATAGATATTTGAATAATTATATGGTTGAACCAGAAATCGAACCCGTTACACAAGAAAAATAAATCCACCGGTAGTTTTATCATGCCAATCGAAAGGGTTATCATAAAAAATATTTTTTACCAAATAACATAGTGTCACAAATAAAAGAAAGACATTGCATTTTAACATTTAATACAAAATTATATACAGGGCAAAATTATATCAGTCAGTCAGTTTACCGTTTAATAAATAAATATATAAAAATATTTCTATCATGTTTTACTTAACTATTTACTCTTTTACAGCTGAAGAACTGACCGTAGAAGAATTTGCTATATGTTCCTGGGATCATTTAATTTGCATATATCAAACAATAGGTATGTTTTACTCAATCTGACTTAATGAAAAAGCTCAATATATTTCTATAATAATTATGTTTACACAGATAAACGTAAATGGTAGATTAAATACAAGCTCGCGCAGATAAAATTGTGCTAGCTGTATTAAACTCACTTCTTGGTATCCAATCGATTTTATATTTTGTATGTTGCTTCAATTTTATATTTTGTATGTTGCTTCAATTTTATATTTTGTATGTTCCTTCAACTTTATATTTTGCATGTTGCTTCAATTTTATATTTTGTATGTTGCTTCAATTTTATATTTTGTATGTTGCTTCAATTTTATATTTTGTATGTTGCTTAAATTTTATATTTTGAATGTTGCTTAAATTTTATATTTTGTATGTTGCTTCAATTTTCGATAGTTTTGATACCAATTAACTTTTTTGTAAGCTAATCGTGTAATCAGGGTATATTTTTTGATTGTTGTTATTATTTTTTTCTTTATTAAATGAAGTGGCTTATCAAACAATAAATATTATTATTAAAATATCGTCTTTAAACAATCGCTCTAAGGAGATTATCATTAACTATCGATATTTTATAAAAAAACACATCGACTCTCGAAGGTGAGTCGAGTTGAAGGCTCAACTCAAACTTACTTTGCCCAAATTCACTAAGACATAAAATCTTGCTTATGTTAATTCGTTAATTTTAAGGGGTGAAAACAACGTATTACCCAATAATAAAAATATAATTAGTCCAAAATCACTGAAAGAACTGGAGTTGCTTTTGGCCTTGACAATAATATTTTTTTTTGTTTGTAGGGCGTAATCTGTTGTACTAATAATTAAATTCTATTTCTGTTTTAATAGTTGAACACTACACTATACTTAAACTGCTATATGTACAAAATTGCTTGTTGATAAAGTAGCAGAAAAAGCTAAAAAACAATACAAAATAAAACACCCGTTCCAATTACGATCACTATTAAATTTTAATAAAGACTAACTCGCACCAACGTCGATGAAAATAATAGGGATGTTGACTACATCAAAAGAATGACATTCTGTTTAGTCCGTCTGTTAGGCCCGAGTCACACCGGAATGGCAGCGGCCGGCAGCGGCGCGGCGAGCACAAAAATACTCAAACAATAAAAAAACTGGACAGTCCAAAAATACTGGACACATATTTTTTGCTTGATCAAATTAATAAGAAAATACAAAGATAAAGAGCATCAAAGTTCCGGAGAGGCGGCTTGTGACGTCACTTCTCAGTAAAAATTATACAAAGGCGTGACGTTTCTCGAAACTTCAACGCACTGTATTGTCGTCATTTTCTGTTTACGAGAAAAAAGAAAAAATACGTGTCCCAATTTTTTTGATTATCTAACTGACGGACTAATTACTTTTTTTTTGTCGTCTCGCCTATTATGGCGTCGAGTGTGTGCACAGTCATAGTTTTTCTATAAGTTGGCAAGATACACAAGAATATTATTAAAATAAAACAAAAACAGTTTTACTGAACTCACAAAAGAGTATAAGTTTCAATTTTCTAGTTAAACTCTGTTATCTTTGCTTTCAGAAATGATTGAAGTTGACATAAAAGATATTATTTCTGATAGCGAGTGTTATCAGAGATGCGACTACGTGGAGTACGATACTGAAGTGGAATTTATCAAGAACCAGCGCCATTTGAGGTGAATATTCTATTTTATCTTGTCATTATTTTACCAGATGGTCAAATAGGGATGACGATAGCATTAAAAAATGGCATTCTATTTAGTCCGTCTGATAGATCGGCCGAAAGTATGGGACACGTATTTTTTGCTTGATCAAATTAATAAAAAAATACAAAGATAAAGAGCAACAAAGTTCCGGAGTAGGGGCATTTGACGTCACCGTCCTGCAAAAATTGTATCTAAACGTGACGTCATGCGCAATTTCAACGCACTGTATCGTCGTCATTCTTCGTTTAAGAGAAAAAATAAAAAATACGTGTCCAAAATGTTTTGGTATTCTATCTGACGGACTAACCACTTTTTTTTGTCGTCTCGCCTATTCAAATCCATACTAGTGCTAGTAGTATTATGCTAGTAGTATTATGCTAGTAGTATTGACGGGCCGGTTGGTCTAGTGTTCAGTGACCCTGACTGCTAAGCCAGAGGTCGTGGGTTCGATTCCCACCCAGGACAAACTTTGTGTGATGAGCATAATTGTTTGTTCTGTGTCTGGGTGTTGTTTATCTATAATATGTATGTATTTAAAAAATATATATAAGTATGTATATCAGTTTTCTGATTACCATAACACAAGCTCTGCTTAGCTTGGAATCAGATGGCCGTGTGTAAGATGTCCCAGGATATTTATTTATTATTTATTATTATAAACGCGAAAGTACTTCTGTTCTGCTTTTACATCAAACTACTGATCCAATTTATTTGCTTGGTTCGGATATAGTCCATATCCTGGGAGGGATTGATTCTATTCCAAGAAGACCATGGAAACGGGAACTATGCTGTTAAAACCGTGGGGGACAGCTTGTTTTTCCCATATTTTAATAAGACTTTAGAGAATAGAATGGAAATTCTTCATCCTACATTAAAAAAAGAGGAGCCTCCAACTAGACTAACATCATAATTGTGATCAATGATGTTATAAGTAAAAAAGTGTAGATAGGTTACCCAAACGAAATTCTATCTTCAAAAACGGCACACTAACGCACACATACATTACACGTCAAAGTAGGATTACACGATTGAAGTAGTGCGAGTGAAAAAGAGATAAATGTCAAATGTCAACGCGATACTCAGTATCATGTTTGTCAATTGGCAAACTTTTAATGTGCCACTTTTTGACTGCATAACCTATCTACACTACTTTTACTTATAACATAATTGATTGTGATTCTGTCTATTAGATAATGTCTCGTCAAACTCTGATTGCGCGATGTAAGACGTCAGTTGTTGTTTACAAGTTAGGTGATAGATGTCGCCACAAGACCATTAAAGGCACTAATGAGACTCCTAAGTAATTAAGGTGATAACACTACGTCACAGTTTTACGATCCATACAGTTGTAAAACGAATGTACTTGCATAGAGCAACGGCGGGGATCTCGAGGAGAAGTGGGCGGCGCGGATCGCTGCCCGCGAGTGCGCGTAGTTGGCGGGCCAAACTCTGGGGCTAACAAATCCGTGTAAATCGCGAGCGAATTTTCAAGAATCATTGAATAAACTAATTATAATGGTGCACACTTCTTGTTCTGTGTACGGATGTACCTCGACAACGAGACACAATAAGGATTTAAGATTTCATAGATTTCCCCGTGACGCGAGGTAAGTTTATTCTTATAAATTCGTATTAAACAGGTGGGTATCTACTAATATTTATTTTGTATAAACTCGTCGTGTTATAGTTACGTATATAATAATTATAGTAGGTACGAGTAAAGTTAAGTTATACACGTATTCGTATACGTTATATTATTACAATCGGAAAAACATTTCAATCGGCATTATTTATATTTCGTATTGTAGGTATATACGCTTTGCGAACGGGCTATCTCAGGCACTTGGACACTGTTCACGCAATGTTAGGTTATTTATTTAAATATACAAAAGTTAAAAAAACTAAAACCTGACTACGAAAAACCCGGATAAAACAATAAGCAAAGGTACTTAGGTACCTTCTGTCCTGTGTACCAGTCTGTTTCCAGGTTATGACCGTAGTCGCATGCCGCTGTGACCTGTCTTTTTTTCTTCTAAAGCTTGTATCTCGAAAACGGTGTGTCCTATCGCAAAAATAATGAAAAATTTGCCCCCCTTTATAAAATCCCACAGCCGCGTTATTCTCACATGTAGGTAATATTCAATTATGAAAAAAATAAAGTTTGTCTTTTTTGACAACCCTTGCACATTTGCACGCGGTAGCGTAAATACCTACACGGGCGGCGGCGGCGGTGTCGTCCGACATCAAAGGCGTTTACCAACTGTATGGATCGTTAAAGTGTGACTACGTCTTCTGAGTCTACGTCTTAATTAATTTAATGTGAATATTTGTACGCCTTCGACGGCAAAACATAGTGTTCATTTTATGTTGACATCACATCTGTATTTTTTTATGTTCTACAAATAAAATATCTGATTCTGATTCTAAGTAATGAGTTTCCCAACAAATAAATTTTTATGAAAAATATCTTGGGACACCGTACACACAGTTTTTGAATTTCAAACTAAGCAGTGATTGTACTATGGTAACCAGACAACTATAAATATATTTATATTTTTTTTAAATACATACATATTATAGTTAAATTACACCCAAACACAGAACAAACAATCTTGCTCATCACACAAAGTTTCTCCTGAAAGGGAATCGAACCCACGTCCTCCGGCTTAGCAATCAGAGTCACTGAACACTAGACCAACAGACCTGTCAAAATAACTTTTAAATAATATCATTACTTTTGCTTATATTCTAATGCCCTTACTAATAATCAATGTGTAAAGTTATGCAATGAATAAAGCCTGTGTAACCATATATTTTTTGACGTATAAACCTGTCAAAACTTTATGCAGCGATTATTAGTAAGGCACTAAATCTCTATTCGCTTTAAACTCAATAAGCCTTCAGTATACCCCACAACGTATTAAATCCTAATTTACTAAACTACAACAGGCTGAATTCATTGTGTTTTGGTATCAAACAAGGCACAATAAATTCCTTCTTGTCTCAGAGGACTGATACCGCTAACATTTCTGTCTTATCAGCTTACTGTCTCGTAGGACCAGTAATAATATTGCTTTCATCTGCCTCGACATGAGATACACGAGATATTGAAATACTTTGCTTGATCTTAACGTAAAACAACACGTATGTGTTTTCTCAAGGGACGGATAGAGGTGTGAGTGTATACGTGTCATGTCTGGTCTATAGCAATAGCTCATACACCTGCAAAATCCGTACTTAATATTACAAATGCGAAAGTAACTCTGTCTATCTGTCGCTTCTTCACGCCTAAACGGCTAAACCGATTTGAATGAAATTTGGTACAGATATAGTCTGGGACCCGAGAAAGGACGTAAGATAGTTTTCATCCCGGAAATCCCCCAGGAACGGGAACTATTAATCCACGTGGACGAAGTCGCGGGCAAAAGCTATTTTAAAATAAGGAATGATTAGCACTAACAATCAATTGATTTATTTCAGGCAGCGACCTGAAATTGCATATTGTGTATTTTATATATGTGCTTGAGTGCAAGCACATAGATAAAATACATAATATGCAATTTCAATTCATTCTATTAACAAATAGATATTATTCAAAAAATATTTTTTAGAGCTATTGAGTCGGCAACTTATTTCGTTGTGTCGCTCAGTCTTATTATAAGACACCCTTCGTGAATTACGGTATTTCCGACTTCAACTGCATCATGGCTTAGCTTGATCTCAGGGTTGTGATGTCCCGCAACAACCTGGTGACGTCGACGTGATTGAATGTGATTGGAGGCAGCTGATGCAAATCTTTAGCCGCGAAAGTCGGCATGTCGTCATGTCGTCCTGGTTAGTCTCTTTAAACGCCTTGATGATGTCATGTGGACTTCTCACTCCTATCTCATCTTTTCTGCTGCACTTAGTTTTTTGAGACCTAAGAAAAAATAAAGTCTATTAATTATCTATCACATCTGCCAAGATCAAATGGAACTAGGCTGGTCACATCTGTTACATGCCGGAGGAGCTCTGGGCAAAAGTAACCACAGTGGATCCCACATAGCGGTAAACGGCAATGCGGAAGGCCCAGGCGGAGATGGCGGGACGAACTTGACAGTCATCTCAAGGATTGGCCCGAAACCGCTTTAGATAGGGATAAGTGGAAGGAGGAAGGGGAGGCCTTTGTCCTGCAGTGGGACATAGACGGTTGTTAATAATAATAATTAATTATCAATAAATAAGCAATTATACCCAAAACGCTCAGAATGGTCACTGAAATTGCATAAACGCGGTGGAAATACGAGTAAGAGGTGATTCTATTACTGTGAACTTGTCACAAATCTAGACCCTAAGTTAGCACTGTGGAACTTCTAATTAAAAAACCTAATCAACTCAAGCCTGCTTGTTTTGGACCCATGTTTTATAATCAGGCCAACTCATAAGGGATTAAATTAAATTATGTTTCACAAATAGGTATGTTGAACTAATTTTCAAGCCTAATTAATGAAAGGTGAGAAAACTTTGCCTTTTGTGTCTGGGTGTAATTTATCTGTAGCTAGCTTTTGCCCGCAACTTCATCCGCGTGGAATAATAGTTCCCGTTCCCGGGGGATTTCCGGGATAAAAACTATCCTTTGTCCTTTCTTGGGTTTCTATGGGTGTGAGACGTGGAAGGTCTCAAAAGACATCTCGCACAAACTCCAGGTCGTTATCAACCGCTGTCTTCGTCGTATCCTCGGTATTTACTGGCCCGAGAAGGTCTCAAATTTAGATCTGTGGGGACTCTGCGGTGAAACCTCGATCGACCAACAGATCAAACGTCGCAAATGGAACTGGATCGGCCACACGCTCCAAAGGGATTCTGAACACATACCAAGGCAAGCCCTGGACTGGAATTCCCAAGGAAAGCGAAAACGTGGTCGCCCTAAGCAGACCTGGCGGCGAACGGTCATCGCAGAAGCCAAAGATATAGGGAAGACCTGGAGTGAAATTAAACGCGAAGCTCTAGACCGAACGGGATGGCGACGCACTGTGGACGCTCTCTGCCCCATCTAGGGGACACAGGAACTTAAGTCAAGCTATATTTGTACCAGGTTTCATTAAAATCAGTTCAGTGGTTTAAGCGTGAAGAAGAGACAGACAGACAGAGTTACTTTCGCAATTATAATATTAGTACGGATATGTTTGTATTTCTTATTTACTTGCTTTTGCCCACGGTTCTTATCTCATATTTTACTCCTTTAGAGGTCGGGTTAACCATTCATTTTTCTTGTGGTTACCTACTCTTTACAAACAGCACACCCTCCAAATTTCATATCTTTATGGGCAACTAGCTTTTGCCCGCGGCTTCGTTCGCGTTAGAAAGAGACAAAAAGTTGCCTATGTTACTTTCCATTTCTTCAACTATCTCCTCTTATAAAAAACTTTTTCCAAAAAAAAGATAACCGACTTCAAAACCGAAAAGCTCAAAAATAACTATTTCGGAAGTCGGTGGCTTCTCTTCTGCCGGTCGAATTGTGTTGCCTTGCCACCGACTTCCGAAATAGTTATTTTTGAGCTTTTCGGTTTTGAAGTCCGTTATCTTTTTTTTGGAAAAAGTTTTTTATTTTTTACTTTTTAGTTAGAGTCCCAATTACGTTTTAGAGTAACTTAAAAAAAATATGTACGTTTTTCTTTAATAAAATTGAGGAGTTCCCTCGATTTCGGCATGATACCATCATCAGATCCTGGACCTGATGACAATGGGACCATTTGGGAAGTCTACCCTTTCAAACAAAAAAAGAATTGTTCAAATCGGTTGGCAAACGACGGAGATATGCGCGAACAAACATAAAAAAAAAACATACAAACATTCGAATTGAGATCAACCTCCTCCTTTTTTTAGAAGTCGGTTAAAAAAATCACGTCAATTCGTCGCTCCGTTTTGCCGTGAAAGAAAGACAAACATACAGACAGACAGACACACTTTCCCATTTATAATATTAGTATGGATGAATTGATATATTAACAGTCAGACAATCAGCCAGTTACTTTACCATTTACATATCAAATGTTTTTATTTTAGTTTATCAGTTGTCTGGTTCCCATAACGCAATCATAATGCAATGTGATTATAGTTTACGATCAAACGGCCGTGTGTGAGTAGTCCCAAGATATTTATTTATATTATTTATTTGTTTTCCAGTGCGGCGAATGATACTCTAAGCAGGGTGCAGGTACATTTCGGTCAGAATACTTGTATGAAGTATAGACGCGAGGTACTTTACACTTGGGACCAAATGTTAGGTAAGTTGGAATACAGTACTATTTACTAAATAGGCAGGGATGTATAGAAAACTGTTTCAACATATTCATAGAGAGGGCTAGATGCATTAAATGTATAAACTTTACCTGACTACTTAATGTTAATCCTACGAATTAAAGAGTTAAGTTGTATAAAATACTAGCTGTCCCCTGCGGTTTCACCCACATTTTTCGTTACTGCTCCGCTCCCGTGGGTCGTAGCGTGATGGTATATAGCGGGGTGCATGGACAGAAAACCTCCTCGTGTGCCCGAGGGCTGGAGTTCGCTTATGGATCCGTCCGGGGCGAAGGCCAGTCCGAGGGACGGTGCACCCCGGGAGGTGTGCAACGACTCGCCACGGTACGCTGTGCCTGTGGGGTCTCGTTGCACACTTTCGAATCTTCTGTCGCGGAGGACTCCACCACCTGTCCCTCTGAGTAGCAGAGGGCAGTGTGTGTTGGAGTCGGGGAACGGGCTCTGCGTGCACTCACCCTGCCGCAGAGCAGGCAGCTGGGGGTCGTCACCCCTAGCTGCCCCCGTTGATCTCGTAGCCCCGAAGACTGTTACGGTCATGTCTCTGACTTTCGACGGGGGTCGAGGGCCTTGGCTTAACCGCCCGGGCCGCGAGGTAGACAACCTCTATAAAAAATTACCTCTAATACCAAGTTCTGGTGCGTGGCGAAGGTACGAATGGCTGAGGAGTAGTGTCATCTATTATGGATGGCGCATCAGTCTCTAGCGCACCCCCAGCCAGAGAACGGGTGGACCTTCTGGTTGGGTTACAAATGTACACTTGCCCAGGGACAGGGGGTTACCCTGGGTGTACTTTTTAAATCCCCCACACTCGTGGGATCAAATATGTGTGACCTAAATAAATTCTTAAAAAAAACCGGAAGTAAGGGAGAGGCGCGGTCTAATGGGACCGACGCAGTAATGGGCTCGAGCTCTAGAAGCTCGAGCTCGAACGGCTCGAGCTCGGGCAGCTCGATTCGAGGCAGAAGGAACCGCAGCCGGAAGCGGACGATGACGGAGGGCGCATCGTCGTCCTCCGACAGCGAAGCGGCGGCGCCGGCCCCCAAAATCCCCACCAGCAGGCGGGGTGCGGGCCGTGTTGGAGGAGGGGGGCGCAAGCTCCCCGCGCAGGAGGCAGCTCGGCGAGCTGAAAGGCTCGCCCTGGAGGGGCGTCACCCTGGGGCAGCCTCCACGCAGATTGACAGCGCATCCACCGCCGCGGGGAGCTCCAGGCCGGAGCACGTGGATAGTCTAGTGGAGGTGGTGACATCGGCGTTGGTGTCCGTGGCCCTTAAAAAGAAAAAGGGCTCTAAGAACAGGGCCATCGCCGATGCCACTGCCAAGATTTTGGCAGCGGCGAATGCGGAGGCTTCGGCTCCTACGGCGGTGGATAAGGAGCTGGCCGCTATGCGGGCCGCTCTTGAAGAACTCCGAGGAGAAAACAAGAAGCTGCACGCCGAACTGGCTAGGCTCCGGGGGGACGCGCCCCGCACAGAGGAGCCCAAGGAGTCGGAGCGGGACCTGCTCCAAGCGGTGCTGAAGGGCATGGAGGACTTCCAGCGCCGGTTTTCGGTGCTGGAAGGCATAGTCCTCCGGCCCCCGCTCGCGGCCAGTCGTGCGGTCCCGGTGGCGTCGGCAGCAAGGCCAGCGGCGTCTTTTGCCGCAGTGGCCGCGACTCCTGTGGCGGGCACGTCAAGGCCTGCCGCTGCGCCGGAGCAGGCCCAGGCAAAAGCCAAGGCCACATCGAGAAAAAAGGACAAGGCGGCGAAGCCCAAAGCGGCGGAGGCACCCGCAGCGGGTACAGCTGCACAGCGTGCCCCACCGCCGCCCCCTCTCCCGTCGGCTGCCGAACCTCCGGCCGACGCCGGCCGCTGGCAAGTGGCCGGGGATAAAAAGAAGGCGGCCAAGGCGGCCAGGGCCGCGAGGAAGAGGCAAAGGCAGAGGGAGCGCCGCAAGGCTAATAGCCTTGCGGCCAGGCTCCGCACTCCAAAGACTGCAGCGGTGGTAATCACCCTGCAGCCGGAGGCGGAGAAGAAGGGCGTGACCTACGGGTCCGTCCTTTCGAGGGCGAAAGCGGCGATAGACCTGGCTGAGATCGGCGTAGCCGAAGGCCTGCGGCTCCGGGTCACGGCGACCGGAGCCCGCATGCTGGAGGTCCCCGGAGCCACCAGCGGCCCCATCGCCGACGCCCTGGCGGAAAAGCTCCGGGCGTCGTTGCCGGTGGAGGAGGTCCGAGTGTCCAGGCCTACCATGCGCATAGATGTGCGCATCTCGGGCCTGGACGACTCCACCAAGGCGGAGGAGGTGGCAGCCGCCGTCGCCAAGGCGGGGGGGTGCCCCACTGAAGACGTACGGGTGGGCACCATTCGCCCTGACCGCTCCGGGGTAGGAGCGGTCACCGTGAGTTGCCCCGCACCGGCGGCAAAAGCCATTGCGGAGGAGGGCCGCAGGTTACTGGTGGGTTGGGTTTCGGCGCAGGTCAAGCTGGTGGAGCCCAGGCCTCTGAGGTGCTACAGGTGCCAGGTGGGGCACCATGTTGGTGTCCGATGCACCTCGGAGGTGGACCGCAGCGCCGACTGCTTCCGCTGCGGTCAGCCCGGTCACAAGGCCGGCTCGTGTACCGCCGCGCCGCACTGTTCCATATGTGCGGCGGCTGGCAAGCCGGCTGATCACCGGGCTGGGGGCAAGGCTTGCGCCCCACCCGCCAGGACCAGGGGCAAGGGCAGGAAGCCCTCTGCCGCCGCTCCCGCTGCTGCCCCCGCTGCTGCCGCCGCTCCCACGGCCGCCGCTGCTCCCGTCGTCCCCGCCGCTGCCGCGTCTGTCGCTGCAGCCGCGACTACTGAGGCCGCAATGGAGTGCCAATAATGGCCCCATTGCGCCTCTTACAGGCGAATATCAACCACTGCGTCGCCGCTCAGGATCTGTTGCTCCAGAGCATGGCGCAGTGGTCGATCAATATCGCCGTGGTCTCCGAGCCGTACTTTGTCCCGCCCAGGGATTCTTGGGTGGAGGACCTAAGCGGCTCGGTGACCATCATCTCGTCGGCCGCCGCCGGTACCCGACCCTCGAGGGCGTCAAGAGGGCACAGGGGTGCGTTGCGGCACGGTTCGGGGAGATCGCCGTTGTAGGCGTCTATCTCTCCCCGAGCCGATCCCTCGTCGAACTCCACAACTCCCTTATGGAGCTGAGCGTCGTCGTCGCCGGGTTCCGAACCCTCCCCGTGCTCGTTCTCGGGGACTTCAATGCCAAGAACTTGGCTTGGGGCTCCCGATACACTGATGCACGGGGCAGAATGGTGGAAAACTGGGCCCTAGAGGCGGGCCTAGTCGTGCTGAACCAGGGTTCCGTCCCCACGTGTGTGCGGATGCGGGGTGAGTCGGTGGTGGACATCTCGTTCGCCAGCCCCGCTCTGTCACCGCGTGTCGTTGACTGGCGCGTAATGGAGGAGGTGGAGACGTTCTCCGACCACCGGTACATCCGGTTTGACGTCTCCGCCCAGACCTCCGCTGCGCCGGTCCGACGGACCCCAAGCGGTCCGCGTTGGGCGCTGAAGCAGCTGGACCGGGAGCTTCTCCTGGAAGCCTCGATAGTGCAGGCCTGGGTGTCATCACCGGACAGGCCTGCCGACATCAATGCCGAGGCTGGGTGGTTCCAGGAGGCCATGTCCGAGATTTGTGACATGGCAATGCCCCGGGTTCAGCCTGGAAGGGGTCAGCGCCAGGTGTACTGGTGGTCGCCGCAAATCGCGTCCCTACGTGAGGCGTGCGTGGCTGCGCGACACCCGTACACCAGACACCGCAGGCTCCGTATCCGCCCTGTGGATGCGGATGCCATTGAGGCGGAGCTGTACGAGGGGTACAGAGCGGCGAAGGAAGCCCTCCGACTGGAGATATTGCGGGCCAAAGCTTCGGCCCGCCAAGAGACGCTGGGGACTCTGGACAGAGATCCGTGGGGGCGCCCCTACTTGGCGGTGCGGGGCAAGCTCCGCACCGCGGGCCCCCCGCTGACGCAGAGTCTCCGGCCCCAGATAGTGGAGGGCGTGGTGAACGCTCTGTTCCCTTCGCGGGGGGAGTTTTCTCCCCCGCTCATGGCTCCGCCACCGGCGGTGTCCGATGCGGACCGCGACGGCGACGACGACGACGTTCTAGAGGTGACCGAGGTAGAACTGGGAGTGGCGGTGCTAAGGCTTAGGGCCAAGAACACCGCCCCAGGACCCGACGGCCTACCAGGGAAGGCCTGGGTCCTGGCCTTAGGGGCTCTCGGGCCTCGACTCTTTAGCGCATGCTTGGAGGAGGGCCAGTTCCCACTTCGTTGGAAGACAGGGAAGCTGGTCCTCATACCGAAGCCGGGGCGTCCTGCGGACTCTCCGTCCGCGTACCGGCCCATCGTTTTGCTCGACGAGGCGGCAAAGCTCTTGGAGAGAGTGATTGCGAGCCGCCTCGTCGAGCGGCTGATGCGGGTGGGGCCGGATCTGGCGGACGGTCGGTTCGGCTTCCGCAGGGGACGCTCCACGGTGGACGCCATCATGCGCGTGCGGGCCCTCACGACAGGGGATGCGGTAGCACAGGGCAGGGTCGTCTTGGCGGTGTCTCTCGACATCGCCAACGCCTTCAATACCCTGCCTTGGGGGTGCATAGGGGCGGCACTCCGGTATCACCGGATGCCTGCCTACCTCTGTCGAGTGGTCGAGGCCTATCTGACGGACAGGGCCGTCATCTACCCCGGTCACGAGGGAGTGTGGAGTCGACGAGGGATGTCGTGCGGTGTTCCACAGGGATCGGTCTTGGGGCCGCTTCTGTGGGACATCGGGTACGACTGGGTGCTGCGCGCCGACCTTCCCGAAGGCGTCAGCGTAGTGTGCTACGCTGACGACACGCTAGTCCTAGCGCAGGGAGGGTCGTTCCAGGCGGCGGCCGACTTGATGTCGAGTGGTGTTGCGACAGTCGTGGATAGGATCCGGCAACTGGGACTTGAGGTGGCCCTGCACAAGTCCGAGGCCATGTGTTTTCATGGCCCTCGGCACCGGCCACCTCCGGGGTCTCAGATAACGGTAGGAGGGGTTCACATCGGTGTCGAGTCGACGATAAAGTACCTGGGACTTGTCCTCGACAACCGATGGAACTTTACGGAGCACTTCCGACGTTTGGGCCCCAAACTGGCGAAGGCCGGAGCTGCCCTCAAGCGGCTCCTGCCCAATCTCGGTGGCCCAAACGCCTCCTGCCGGAGGCTCTACACGGGGATCGTGCGGTCCATGGCCCTCTACGGCGCTCCGGTGTGGGCGCCCAATCTAGCCGCGGCTCCGGCCCGACTTCTGAGGGCGTCCCAGAGGGTCATGGCCATTCGCATGGTGCGGGGATACCGCACGGTCTCCTGTGAGGCGGCATGCCTCCTTGCCGGCGTTCCGTCGTGGGATCTGCAGGCAACAGTCCTTGCACACACGTACGAGTGGCGCGTGGAAGTGCAACGCCGGGGTGAAGTCCCGATGCCGCGGGTTATCGCGGCACGGCTCACGGAGCTCCGGCGAGATCTCATGGCGGAATGGAGACAACGACTGTCGCAACCTAGTGCTGGGCACGCCGTTATAGCGGCGGTAAGACCCCTCTTTGAGGAGTGGCTGGAGAGGCGTCATGGCACTCTCACGTTTCGCTTGACGCAGGTCCTCACCGGACATGGTCAGTTCGGGAGGTTCCTGTGTCGGATTCGGGCGGAAGCGACGCCTGGGTGTCACCACTGCAGTAACGGTCGCCTGGAGGACACGGTCGAGCACACGGTGGAGGTGTGCCGCGCATGGGCGGACCATCGACGTGTCCTCGTAGAGACGATCGGCGGCGGTGACCTCTCGCGCCCGGCGCTGGTTCAGGCCATGCTTCGGGGCGAGACGGAATGGGATGCCGTCGCCTCCTTCTGCGAAGCAGTTATGCTAGTGAAGGAAGCGGCGGCGCGCGAGAGGCAACGACGAGCCTCTCGCCCCGGACTAAGACCCAGGCGAAGACGTCGAGAGTCGCAAGACGACTACCGGCCACCGTAGGCGCGGTTCTGCGGATGGCGAGCTATGGGTAGCTCGCCGCCCGGCTAGGACCAGGACCGCGTAGACGGCGCGTTTTGTTCCACGCGCGCCTCAAAGAGAAGGAGTCAGCACAGGAAGGGGCCCAACAGGGCCAACGCCTGCCGGGGTTGCGGAATGTTTATAGTGGTTACCGTGACCCTGGAACATAAAGGGCAATCGAAGGAACATGAGTGGGTTTTAGTCAGTAAGAGTCTGACACGCCCTCCCGTCGCACCCAGGACGGGAGCAGTCATTGGATGATTTCCCACTCACCAAAAAAAAAAAAAAAAAAAAAAATGGTATATAGCCTTTAGCATTCCTCGATAAATGGGTTATCTAACACTGAAAGAATTTTTCAAATAGGACCCTAGAGATTACCCCCTACATACAAACTTACAAACCTACAAACTTACAAACTTACAAATTGTACCTCTTTATAATATTAGTATAGACTAGCTTTTGCCCGCGGCGTCGCTCGCGTGAATTTCGATACTATAATTTCCTATTTCACCCCTTTGAGGTTGAAATAGCCAAATGTCCTTTCTCAGTGGTTACCTACTCTTTATAACGAACACACCCTGTAAGTTTCATGTCTCTAGGACCAGCAATTTGGGTTGTGCGTTAATACATTAATAGTCAGTAAATCTGTCAGTCAGTTTACCATTGTTTTATAATATAAAGATTATTACCTCAAAATGATAGATATATTTACTTATGATAGATATATATAAAGTACTAGCTTCTGCCCGCGGCTTTGCTCGCGTTAGAAAGAGACAAAAAGTTGCGTATGTTACTGGGATGAAGTTGAAGGGATGGAGCATCCCTTCAACTATCTCCACTAAAAAAATCACGTCAATTCGTCGCTCCGTTTTGCCGTGAAAGAAAGACAAACATACAGACAGACAGACACACTTTCCCATTTATAATATTAGTATTTAATTAGTATTTATTTATTTATTTGGTTAGCCAACATTTGTACATACATTAATAATAATTATCTATAAAATATACGTTCACAAGTGCAACAATTATTTAGTATGAATGAATGTGAAATTTCAATTGTTCGACGGTCGATGAAACTAAGCTGCGAGTTAAAACTTACTTTACGTTTATCTTATATCAGCTGTCCGCTGTGGTTTCGCTGACCGATTTTCATATATTATAAAGTTTCAGTCCCTATTTTAACCCTTTAGAAGATAAATCTTTTGTTAATTTTAAAATAAAATTCTTTGCCTTTCTTTTAATATTCTTTTCATCTATTTTGTATTCGACCATGCAAAGAACTCTAGGTTAAATCGCAATTAAAGGCACATTTTAAAAATAAGGTAACAATACTCAAAACCGTTTTCGCCGAAATGTATACTCATTTTAAACATACAAAAAAATGTATTCGCAAAATGTACAAAAGCACAAATTGTTTTCCTCTCGTGTCAAACGGACTACATAATTGCCATACTCTTTGGTCTTTACAATAAAATGTTTATTTGTTTTTAAGCTGAATCCTTCTCAAACAAATTCTCTGAAAAACGTGTTGTTTCATATCGTATTAAATGCGAAGGAAGGTGATGTTATAAATTGTATCGTGACTTCAAAGATAAAATGTGAAGAAAATAAGGGAAACACTACTCAAAACTGACAGCTCCTGTGATCTTATGTTCGGTGATCAATTGAGAATTATGACAATAAGCTTTTTATAGAAATATTTTTGTAAAACTTTGTCTAAACTCTCTTCGTTTACACGTCACGTTGGTAATATTTTTATTTTAAGCGAACGCTGGGGGCGGTGTTCCTAGCCTACTACCACGAAAATATAAACATCGGAAACAAACTCAGTGGTCAGTGTCTGAGACGACAAAAAAAGGAATTAGTCCATCAGATAGATTATCAAAAAATTTTGGACACGTATTTTAACTTTTTTCTCGTAAAAGAAAAATGACGAAGATACCGTGTGTTAAAGTTGCGCATGACGTCACAATCTGATACATATTTTGCAGGACGATGACGTCAAAAGCCCCACTCCGGAACTTTGTTGCTCTTTATCTTTGTATTTTTTTATTAATTTGATCAAGCAAAAAATACGTGTCTCGTATTTTTGGCCGATCTATCAGACGAACTAAACAGAATCCTTTTTTTAATGTTGTAGTCATCCCTGTTGTATTGGTTAATCATGCGAAGACTATTTAAGGTTAATGACCAAGATGCTTTCTTGATGAGAGAAGAACACATATTTGAGTGGGCCTGTCCAGGCAATTAAAGAAAATCAGAAAATCAAATTATCGTAACACATTTTATTAGCAACCTAGCATAAAAATAATATTTATTTATTATCCGACACCGGTACGTAAAGTTGGTCATATTTTTCATCATAAATCTCTCCTTAATATATTTAAAGAAAAAATAAGACTATCGGTTTCCCCTTAGACACATATAAAAGAAACTATAGTTGTTGACATTCAAAGGCACGTTTCAGTTTTATTCTATCCGATATTTATTTACAAAGCGAAAGGTCACTTATTTACTTCCAACTAAACACGCTATCCCAAAAAAACAACTTAACATAGCTGAGATTGGGCAGGTTTATAAATAGAAGACGTTACTTGTGTGTCAGACTTTACGCCAACGGCCACTACGCCGACAGACTGTACGCCGACAAGACTTTATTCCGACAGGACTTTACGCCGACAAGACTTTACTCCGACGGACTTTACGCCGACAGGACACTTCGCCGACGGGAGAAATTCCGATAGGACCAAATCTGTCTTAGGGCCTTTTCATTGTCATTCGGTTGCATTTACTGTCACGCGAGCGAAGTCGTTAGCAGAACCAAGTGGTTATCCCCAAAAGGGGTGGGTTTTAGTCAGTAAAAGTCTGACACGCTCTCCCGCCCCGCAAAGAGCAGGAGAAGTCATTTCATGATGTCCCTCCCACCAAAAAAAAAACCAAGTGGTCATCTCCATTCTGGTATTTCACATTAAAACTAATTTACACGGGTCAATCTTCACTGTGCGGCTATTTGCTTTAAAATGCTATTGCAGCTTTAGTTTAGAGCTAGCCAAATTGCCAGTTAGATGGTCGATATTCGCCGCGCGACTAAAACAACCCTTCGGTTTAGTTACTTGTGCAAACCCCACATTAATATTAATTGTCATTATTTCAGCAAATCTCGGCGGTATCTTCGGCCTCTGCCTCGGCGGGTCCATAATTAGCATTATAGAAATTATCTGGTTCTTCCTGGAAATAGTCTTCACTATCCTCGGCACCTGGTTCGGGAAACCTAACATTCCTACCAAAGAGATTCCGAAGAATAAAGTCTTTGTGGTGTCTCAAAAGAACATGCTTTCAACGAAGAATCCAGGGAAAATTGTTGCAGGAAAATATAAGTTTGTGAACTGAACATGTTTTTATTTTATTGACATTTCCACACTAATTAATTATTTTTATTATTGCGGAGGCACGTAAAGTAGAATTAAGTAGTCACTTTGTATTTAAGTTAGTAAAAAACCTTGAATTGGCACAATAATTCACTGTTAGACTTAATTCCTAATCCAAAAAACGTTTTACACATTGCTTCATTCTACTCGACTGTATTAGCTGTAAGTTTTCCTTAATCAATAAAATAAAATAAAATAAAATAAGTTTACATTTTCTTTGAAAGTTTGTAAAGACGGCTAGATAATCATGTTTTAAAGGTTAGATAGAATGAGCTAGAGTTATCTATATAACAACTTCTTTGCCTGTTAGATTTATATCTACACCTTAATAAAAAATGTGTTTCATCCATAGTAAGGTCTTTAAATAAAAGTCTATAAATACTTTTATTGTTTTATTTATTCCTATCTTTATTTGCTTTATCATAATTATAATAAAAAATATATAGATAATTGAACCTCAAACGTCATAAGGTGGCCATTGACGGTCATTTTGGCGCGTCAGTTGAACTGACTTACGTCCAAAATATGATCGGGTATGTCGAATTGCCATGCCAGAGTTGGTTGCCCGCCTAAACTATTTAGAGTGTCGCCATAGTTTTACGACTAGACCGGACTAGACTGACGCGAAAAATGACCGTTTATGGCCACCTTTACGAACACATGCGTCAGTAATGTTACGAACTAACATAATATGTCCGTAACTACTACACATAAAATATTATTCTATGTGTAGCGTTAAACGGTAGACAACATTAGACTTGCAATGTGTTTCTGTGGTAATACTTGAGGGCCTAGCTTGTGCGCGCGAATTATAACAATGACAACGTGTTATAATAGTTTTTTTTTAATATTCCTAATGCACGTTATATGTTATGATTGATGAAGTAGAATTTTGCTACTGGGCTGCAGGACCAAACATCTGCGTTGTTATTTTTTGGGTAGTTTGTAGTTTTTTTTATAATAGTATGAGAAATTTAATTATTGTAAACGTAACCATGACTATTACGCTAACTGGTGTACGATTCATGTTTCAAGAAAATTTCCTTCTTCCAAGGCATGCTGCAAGGAAAACCGTGGGGTTATTGATGGTAAAAATGCGACATAACCTTCCGAAATCTCCAAAGAGTACTAGTACTGCATCCTAATGGATACCCTCTATTTGAAGATAATAAAGAGGATCGGTAGAGATATTTGCTTATTCTTCTCTATAAAGATCTGCGTATATTTTGAAACAATCATCTAGTATAACTTTTTTGGGTCACCTGTCTGACTCTTTGACATTTCATGGGTCTAAGTGAAATTAATATCTAAAATTTGAACGGAATTGTTGTATAAAATTAAACCAAAATGTTAACCAAAAAGCCGGTCAGTAGTAGTGTAGAATTGGGGTTCCTGGATCAAGGAGGATCCAGGAACCCCAATTCCACACATGAAATGTACCTGACTATCAATCAGTTGGCTCTATTCGTAAACTTATAATTAAATTTTTAATGAACTGGTCATTCAAAATAATTTAAAAACTGGTACAAATTCTGACCTGATCCAATCTGTTATCTGGGTGTGTATTCATAATTCTAGCCTGATCTGATCTGTTATCTATATCTGGGTGTTCATTTTTAAATTTGGAATAATATGCTGACCTGATCTTATCTGTTTCTTGAGCGTAGTATTTAGTAGGTGTTTAATGAAATACGTTTGGCCTTATTATTGCATTTTCTTTATTTAAATTAAATGTAGCGAGAAACATAATCACGAAATCCAGACACTCGAACACTGAACTGGCTGATGGTAACACGTATATGTCTTGTTGGTGTATGGGAATTCTGATTTCATCGTTTTCTTTAAAGCTGTTAGTGTAGGGATTGTATGTGTGGACTTCATAGCTTTCAATCGAACTATCGAAGTGAGGTAATTCAGTAATTTGTAGTATATTCATACTTTAAAACCTAGAGCTTTAAGAAAAGCTTTATTTGCTTCACTCAATTTCTTCACTTTTTTCTTACGTCTATGCACCTTAATGGTTGTAGAAGGAATAAGACGTTTGATTTTCACAGGAGTGTTTTTATAATATACTATCATTTTGTTTTTCTTAAATGAAGGCGTAATTGAATATGTTCTTCACCAAAGTTAATACAGTTACCGAGTTGATCAACAATCTTAACAGATATGGATGATATTATATTTTTGTTTACTGGGAAGTAAATAACGTTCTGTGGTATTTCTGTGTAGCTGTGACTTGAAGCAGTACCGGATATGAATTCATGAATAAAATGAGTCGGTAATCCGTTGTAATATGAACCGTGCACGAGATCGCATTCGATTCTGATTACACCTGTTAAACTGCTGTTATTAACTGACGCATTCGGTCTAGTTTTTAATACCGAAAAGTATAGTAAACCGCACTCGTATTGATCAGATAAATGAAGAGGTGGTTGAAAATAAGAGACCAGTTCTGATTTATTTCCAGAGATGGTAACCGTAGTAGACATGCTTGCATACTGAACTCTTCCAGTTAGAATACTTTAATAAATAGTTTCGCGATTAGAGTTTGTTGTTAATATTATTTATAATATTACATTCGATTTATCAATCCAACTGTTTTCAGCTGAAGACAAACCCAACCATTTTACTAAAACTCTGTTACCTTTTCTTCTAAGAACTTTCTCAACTAGATATACATTGGGATGTTTTGTTTTTTGAAGTTCTTGCGTATAAAATGCGCCTAAAATAGGCTGACCTCTGATGGTATCTTCAATTAAGTAAGTTATAGGAGTTGTTTTTTGTATTTTACGAATTTTAAATATTTCTGTTGACCAATTGGGAGTGTAACCTTTTTCAAATGTTCCTTTGTATTTACTGATACGCACACAATCACCTACTTTGTACTTGCTTTTTAAATTATATTTTTTTAGCAACTTTAAATATCTTTCTAATATAATTTTTTTTATTAATATTGTCGACATTAGCAGGGATTTCATTAATAGTGCGATGGTGAGTGTGATTGTATTTGTAAATAACATCATTTAGAGTATTATTTATCCAATTGTAATTGCCTTTTAAACTAAATTCCTTATAAACTTTAGATTTCAATGTTCTGATAAATCGTTCAACTATTGAAGCCTTTTTCGTTGAGAAGGTTGAATAATGGTTAATATTATATGATTTCATAAGCTTCTGTAAAATTCTGTTCCATTATCCGTTTGCAGATTTTTAGGAACACGCCCATTATCTAACAATGTTTTGAAAGAGTTACACACATCTTCTTTGGTTTTACTTCTCATAGGAAAGGTCCAAGCATATTTCGAAAATGTATCTATAACGGCAAGAATATATCTGTAATTTTTATTTTCTTTTGAAATTGATTGCATGTCAATTAAGTCTGCTTGCCACAGGTCATCTATATCTTTCATGATAACATGTCTTCGTGGATAGTTCACCCTCGCATTTTTGTGAATTTCATTTACAACGTCAGCTTTGCTCATGTTCACAATTCAGTATACTTGTCTTGAACTCAACTATTATACTGAATAAAAAACATGATATTATGACTATTTATTATTTTATTACATCAGCTTCTTTTAATTCTTCGATTATTGATAAAATTTCATTATCATGGTTTGTATTACCAGCATCTCGGGAAGCAATTAATAGTTTCAATCGGTCAACCAGTTCGTTAGGATCATCCCAATATACCAAGTCAGTGTTATTTTTGTATTTCTTTAGCGTTGGTAAGCTTCCTCCAAATTTAGTGATATTATTATTATTGTTTAACAATTCAGAAAACAATGGTCTTATTATTTCACGATATTTTATGCCTTTATCGCCTCTAATTTGTCCATTAGGATTGAAATCTCTCTTATGTGCATTTGTATAATGCAACATATCTTTATAGACAAGTTTATCTTTGCTCGATACTAGTTTCAAATCAGGTCTTTTTCGAAGTAAAAGTTCTTTTAAACCAGGGGTTAAATTATAGCTTTTGTCACCAACTTTAATTAAAATGACATTGTCATCATTCACGCTATCTATTTTAGAAAATGAAACTATTGAATTTCCCATTAGTAATTTTTTGTTTGCACTCCTTATTCCAAATGGTATATTTACACCATCATAAATATCATGGATATCACAGCGCTCTAATGACATTTCTAAATCTTCCAGTAATTCTGTCTTGGGAGACTTATTAACGAACTGCATAGAATTGAGTTCTGGATCGCAGCATTCTTCAAACTTTGTAGATGAGCTAGTATTAATTTCATCCAATTCCATGTCCTCAAAATTAGAGTGTGTATTTTCTAAAGTTTGTATTTTTTGCACTGCTTTGTTCGAATTAACTAGGGTTTTAAGGGGATCCGTGACAGGTTTTAACATTTTGTCCAGTGACAAGTTCATTGAGTGTTCCTGGTTTTTAATTTGTTTAATTTTATTCTTTATGGAGTCTACAGACTTCATTAATTCTATTTTAATATTTTTCTCCATGTTTTACCTATTATAACAACTGTATTAAGCTAAAGAACAAATTATACTGAATTTGATTTTGCATGTCAATTACTTTATATGTAGTTATGTACATATAAAGTAGTAGTCAGTCAAATTTAAAAAACATATCAAAATTCTGTCTGTACCTTCCGTTATTTAATGACGATTCTTTGTTAATAAGTAGAAAATTATAAGGTTTACTCCAAACAGTTTTGCAAAGATTTCTGAACTCTTTCCATTGTAAATCAGAACTGACATGCTCTTCATAAATATGACATCGTCTTGTTTGAATATAATAAGAAAATTAACATTGTCACGTAGCAATTGCTTCGGAATTTTAGAATATGTTTGAGACAAATAGAAACAGTCTATTTGTTTATGTCTACCCATAGAGAAATAATTTCGGATATTTATTTGATTTTCACAAGCAACGTCATCAAATACAAATACAGAATTTGTTAATGCTTCACTCGGAGAAATGACATCTTTATCATCATTGAACTCGTAGAAATTAACCTGTGGTACTCTTTTCAATACTTCTGTCAAGAATCGGTACCTATTTAGGTTGAAAAGAAGTTTTCGAGTAAAGATATAGATTTCTAAATTTGAGTCCATTTTGATGCAGCAGTAAGCTAATCATAACATTTGTTTTGCCACTGTTCGATGGACCACATATTATACAGCGAATGGTATTAGGCAATAAAGCGCTATGTCTGATGTGGTCAACGGAGTCACTTAATTTTATATTATTAATATTGAGAGTTATGGGTTGCTTAATCAACTTCATCTTGCCTATTAATTCAAAAACTGCTTAACATTAATATTTATACTGGATTAACTAAATTATGTGTACAAGAAACATGGTATTCTCATATTTCTAATTTATACTTAATATGTTTGTATGTATCTGAGTTAAGTAGTGCACTTATAAAATAAGCAATCACTTCATTTCACTTCCATCTTTTCCATAAAGAAGTCGCTTCGTATTGCTTTTATTTATTAAGATATTGTTAAGGTAAATATTTTTTTTATTATTATTATTTGATCAAATAATTTGATACAATAAAATAATAATATTGTATACTGTTTAATACAGCATCATGTTGCGCTCACCATCCTACAGTCCTGTTTTAGATACTACAAGTATTAACCCCCACAGTCACGTAAGTATCTAAGCTAGTTTTGCTATTATCAATTAAATTCATCGTTGGTGCTGTTTAATAACAAAAAATATCTTTGTCTTTCAGAATTTGATTACCGATCCTGTTATGAATCCTTTGTACTATGCTCAAGATGGAGAGAGTTGGTATGGTGAAGTAGTGGCAAATGCATGTAAAGAGAGTCATCAACCAAAATTAGAAGAACAAAAACAAAAGAAGAAGAAAACTAAATCAAAACCTTTCAAAAACACATCATTTATCATACGTAAAGAGCCAGGACATATTCGCCAACTGATAAAAATAACTATACATGATTTGAATGATCGTCACATGGATGAAATTGACACTGAGCCTGATAGTGCAAGCGTGAATATACAGTATGTAGTGAAAAGTGATTATGATGATATCTTAAGTGGAACTGAGCTCTTAGTAAGTAAAATAGTTAAAAAGTTAAGTTCGAATTAATGATACGGATGAAAATGTTATTTATTAGGTCTGTGCAAGTTTATGTGCAAATGTATTATATGTATACGTAACATAATAAAAAATAAACATTATAAACTGTGTTTTAATAATAAATAATAAAAATCTTAATTGAAGCAATAAAATAAGTAAAGGGTACATATCAATGATAATAATAATAATAATAAAGATCTCATGTGCAGGCTGGCCCAGTCTTCCAGTAAGCCTTCTAAAGGTCTTCTATTCAAAATTGAAATGAGAAGACATAATAATCAAAAGTCAAATACAAATAAATGTTTTACTTAAAAATTATTAATTAAAATATATTTACTTATATTGCTTCTTATATATGAAATTCACATTTCCACTTCAATTAGAAACAAATAATAATTTGTACGGTATTATGTATCTACTTTTAAGGAAACAAATGAAAAGTCAAGTAATGTTTTGTGAATATATTTATTATTAGCAAATATTCTAGTATAATATACAATTTTATTTATTAATTAATGGGTATAAGTACTTAATTAAATTATCAAAGGATGTATATATAAACCAATTAACATATGTAATTACAATGCCCCCAAGGAACAGTCTCAATTTGATTTGATACAATTTGCCTTTTATCATCTATTCTATTTAAGACTACTTTATTTACTTCTTGCGAGTAAAGCACATGTTTCATTGATTTGATCATATTCATTTTACGTTTAAGTGTAAAGTTTTTAAATAAAACGTTCTTATAGTCATGTGGGTACAGACATCTTGTAATAGGTTTACACACGCCTTTAGCTTTATTAATTTGTGTATTCAATGATTTAATACAATACAGTTTAGCTCTTAAACCTATAAATTCAGTCAATGGATCTCCACCTAATTCATCCTTAAATAAACCAGGAATGCTTTTATTCACCTTAGGGATACTGTAATGATTATAAGTTTCAAAATTACTCGTATCAAATTCCGACAAATTATCACACATATCTTTATAAAAATCTTCTGTATGTATCAAATATAATAAACTATCTGTATCAGTATAACATAATTTAGCTTTACTGGCATATTTTTTCTTAATATAATTATAATGAAAGTTATATACATGTTGCTTAGAGTATTCTAATACCGAAAATCCAATATATATTGGTCTATCTAAAACGAGTTTTTCAGGACTCAGCTGTATAGCTATAAAATTTTCATTAAATATAGAAACACTTTTTAAATTAGGTTTTGTGATTAATTTCTCAGCACCAATTAACTTATTCGTTTTATTTAAAGTGTCAGTCCATTTGGTGACTAATTTTACGTCAACGTGCTTACGTTTATTTTCTATTGTTTTACCAAATATGGAGTTATTTAATAGTTTGAAAAAATCTCTTTCGAATGATGTTAAAGCTGCTTGCCGCAATCTAGTATTCAGATCTATATACTTTTTCAAAAAACTTTCTTGTTTAAAACAAAGAATTCTGTGAATTTTTTTCAACACAAGACCATTTTTAATACATTCCTTTAAATGAACGAAATGAATAATGTAATTATATTTATCATATAAATTTGCAATTAGTTTTTGAGTTTTCCCTCCAATCGGTATAAATTTCTCAGGAGCGAAAGGCAAGTCACTATGTGAATTGTGTAAATGATCTGGATACGCTAAATCTACTTCTAAAATATATCCATACTCCCCATCATTAGGGACATTAAGTATATTAAACTTTTCCATATCATTTTTTCTCATGAATTTAAATCCTGATATTGGTAATTTTTTCGTCATAGCGTATCCGTAAAGGTTATTACAGTCCAAATATATTAAATATGTTGATGGTTTTGAATTATCATAATCAGGTAAATAAATATTATTAGCTTTAGCGTATCGGTGAGAACATTGAGCTAATCCTCCACGTATTCCTTTTTCCAACATTTCATAAATTTCTATATCATTAATCAATTCTAACTGCACGCCTGTATAAAGTAACATAGCATCCCAACTCAATCCAGGTGAAGTTACATAATACGCAGGGTCGAGTTTATAATACCGTAAACAGATATTTCTAAAATTTTCAAATACATCACATAATAACAGTACATCACACTTTAAATACAAGTCTGTATATTCACCGAGAGAACTTATATTAAAATACTTCCACACAGTCTGAGCATGTTCATATTCAGCTTCAGTTATATGTTTCATTTGTAAAGTGTTGTAAAAATTATCCTTAGCAGGCAGTTGTGTTTCATTGTATGTTTGCCATAAACAGATGTATTCATACGGAAATATGCCTTTCCTTCGCAATAAATTGAATTGATTTTTGTCAGGGAAATGTGATGATAAATGAATAAAATCATTTTCAGATAAACTTTCGCATAGTTTGTCAAGGCTTGAACTAAGAAATTGAAAAGAGTCTATGAATTTTAACTGTATTGGTTTACATCCTTTCCCCATATTTATTATTTTTGTTATAGTTATATACTTTTCTTTAGTTTGTGCTATAACTTTTATCTCACCATCGTATTTTGATAATTCTGTTATAAATATATGAGAATCATAGCCAGCCAAGTTGTGAAAAATAATAGGTATAAAGGGGCACACTCTGTAAATTAAATTACAATGCGAATGTGCTGCGCCTCTGTACTCGGATGTAATGTGGTCATGATCACAAACCTTATCATCAAATAACAAATTATTACAAATATGGCATGTAGTTGCTGTACGATAATTATTAATTTGCTCTCTAGTCATAGAACGCATTGGTTTCTTTCTCATCAAAATTGTATGAATCAATTTCGCTTCCTCTATCAATTTTTTAACAAATACTTCCACACAGTTAGGTCCTCTATATGTAACGTATTTATTTAAACTACTATCATGTGAGCAACAGACATAAAATGCAAAACAAGATGGTTGATGTAGTTTCTTCTTTATTGTGTTTTTATCACACTGTTCTATTTCATACTCCATTAATATACTTTCAAAATCAGCATATATAATAAAATTTATTTTTTGCTTTCGTTCATAGTTTTTGAATTGCAATGCACTGTTTTTGTCAGGTAGTATAGTTAAAATTTTGGAGCAACTATGAGAATGATACTTTGTTTCGGAGGTAAAAAACTGCAAACAAGTCTCGCATAAATACATTCGACCTTTATGGTATGAAACTTGTCGTCGCACTAAACGTAAAAGGTTTTTAATTAAACAGTAATGACTTTTCCTGTTTTTTTCAAAATACAGTAAGTTAATATGTTTATCTTTTTTACATTTCGTCATATATAGAGGGCCAGTTACAGTATAGTTTTCATTTAATCCGTAAACATTAATACTTAGCTCACAGTTATTCTTTTCAAATAATTTGATGTCGTTAAGTGAAGGTGGAAATGAAATCCCTTCTAGATTAAATATTGAACTAAAATGCGGATAGGAGTTCGTTCTGCAGACATTATTTTTGGCTGGATATAACCCTGCGACTATACTCCACAAAAAACAATACTCATCATTATTCTGTATATTCAAACAACTTTTTGTATTTTTAATAACATCAGGTAAGTCCAAATAAGTACCACCCCGCAAAGGGCAATATTTATTTATATTTAATTCCAAATGACTTATGGATACAAATGACCACCCAGATTCACAATGCTCAAATTCGGTAAGTTTTCTTTTAAATACTTCTATTATTTCTGTGTATATATTACTGAAATCAGTACTATTGTATATAATCTCATATCTCGTATTAAATGATTTTAACTGCTGCTCATTTGATTGAGGTAACATAAAATAAGCAAACAGATCATCTAAGAACGCCTCTGGTATGAGGTTCTCGTCTTCTATAGATGGATTTAAGCGATAAGTCATAATTCTATTCTTAAAAGCTGTTGCTATAATTTCAACATTTTCAAACCTGGATTTCATTAGACAATTCGATTTATGGATATTAGTTCTCTTATGGTATCTATATTTATGTACTGGAATCTCAAGTTTACATTTGTCACAATAAATAGTCTTTGATAAACATTTGGGTTCATTCGTATTATACTCTTGTTCTGGGTTATCAAATTGAGTTGTATCATTATTTTTAATAACATTAGAACTTTGCGAGATGTGATCGGCAGGATGAACTGGAAACAAAAACAACGAATGTTACACATATAACATTATTTAATGAATATAATTAATCGATTACATGAGGTTATAAAATTAATACTTAGTTTAACATTATAAATGTTACAATAAAATATTTGCACATAATTATGTATTATGTTATTTGGCCGTGAATATGTTAGCCGTGAATATAATTTAAGTAGATAATAAAATTTAATTATTTTATTGATAGGAGCTTATAAATGTGGGCGTTTGATTTTTGAACTCTTTTCTTGTGCTTGCGATAAAAGCGTTCATATGTTTCCAGCCATCAGAATCTTCATTGGTTTTATTTTTAATGGTTATAATAGAATGACGCCATCTATTTACAGGCTGTACACTCTCTATCTCATCAGATCTATAAATTTTAACTTCAATGTAAAACGCACCTTTCTTCTTTTCATCTATTTGACGGGAAAAGCCGTTTGCCAATCTCCTCGTAATGTAGGAGAAAATAGCAGGGGGCTTTTTCTCCGCAGTAATTTCAAGCGCGTCGTCATCGCTGTCGCTCCCAAACAGCTCACGAGCAGTAGTCTTGGTCACGGGAGTGATGGGGTGAATCTTCTGTTTCTTGCTTGTGGACGGATGCGAGCTGCTCATTGACGCTAGCTTACGTTTCGTCTCCCCCTTCGGCTTGGTTTTCACTGGTATGTCACTCAGCGATTCGTCTTCCGATGGGAATAGATGGTCGGCTGTGTTCTTAGACCTGAGAAAGTACAAAATCAAAAGTTAACAATTATGATTAAGTAGTCGAAAAATAGGACGAATGTAATAACTGAATAATTGAATACTAGAAAATAAATAAAATATTAATTTATTAATTGCGTGTTCACTTGATTGAAAGAATACTAAAATCAATGGAATTGTGACATGAACATACTAAGTAATGCAATAACTAGAAATTCTTTTAAAAGAATTCATAATGTGTTGCTAAATATATTTAACTAAAAAAAGTAATGGGAAGTACTTACATTTTAGCAGGTAGATTTTCCTTAGGCGGTTGACGTTAAGATGTGGCTGCTCTTAGCAGAAGAATTTTAATGATCCATGTTCTTCAGGACAGCTCTTAAATAGGAGTAAATCCGCGTGATGCTATTCCATTTAAGGGATAGGGCACGTGTAACTAAAATGCTTTGTCAGACATGCCACCCAAATATGAAATAAGTAATTTAAGTAGCAGAAAAATTACTGAGCAATAGCAGTTCACGTAATTTCAACTTAATGCGCAATAATATAGAATATAAAATAGAATATGATGATAATAGTGAATTATATATCTAAGTAGAATTGTTCCTCAATAAAACTGTTATAGGTATTGTTATACTAGTTTTTAATTTATTTATAAAGTAACGTAAGTAGATAGGTATATCTGTATGCTGGAATTGAATGTTTTACACCCTCAAAAAGTATTTAAATTAATTTTGGGTACGTATCGCGTTTGTATGTTTGTTATTCAATCACGCAAAACTGGCTGAACATATTTTTTTATTACACAAATAGGTTACAATCAGGATATGGACTTATCTTTCTAATAGATATTTAAAAAGAGGAGACAAACCCAGACGTAACAATAGTATGCCGGTTTGCTAGTTTGTTTTGATCTGTTTCCGTATAGAGAATTACAACTTTGCAAAATCACTAACAATGACATACTACTTACATACGATGATGTTGCTTGTCGCATCTGTATAATAAAATGTACGAAAAGATTACAGCGGACAAACGTACTGTAGTATTTATTTTATCGATATATACTTACGGTAGGCAATAAAATGTTTGGCGGCGTGATGTCTGGGGTTTCAATTTCAGCATACCATTTTAGTCTAGGGTATCAACATTCAACAAAAACATACGACTTTGAACTCTATTGATTAACATTAAATTAAATATAAATTGATAAAAAAAGCATAAAATCAAATCACTTTATTTCTGCATGTCCTCCTAAGTACTGACCGGATAGAACATTATTATCGTGAAATGTCGGTAAGTGTGATAAAATTTATTACTTAAAAAATTAATAGTTACTTACCTATTATAACTAAGAATAAAAAAAAATGGATAATAGGTAACCATTATTTAGTACAGGTGTCTAGTACACCACTATCAATATTTGTTTGAATATAATGCTTTGTTCAATCAAAATGTTTGTATAAAGATTTGAGACTTATTTAACAAGAATTCCTTTTTTGTGTTTTCAGGACACGGATGATCTTTTCAATTTTGTACCAATGAATCAACCAGCAATTCAACAATCATCAGGACAAAAAACTCTGGGTCTTACTCGTAAGAGACCAAAAACAGATCAAAAGTTTTTTCAATATATAAAGAAATCAGTCACACGCGGGGCAAAAATAGTCAAAATCGAAATTTATGATATGGACAATTTTCCAAAATCCGAACACCCAATATGTAATTGTGAAGCTGACCTGTGTGTTCAGCATGTTGTAAAATCCATATTATATGATGACATATATTCTAGGACGAGGGAATTAATAAGGAGAATTCAGGATGACATCGATCCAAAAGCGTAAATTTAATAAGTAATAAGTCCGCAAGCAACTATGTTATTATATAATTAAATTGATTTTATTTAAAATAAAAGAATACCAAAATAAAGTTCGTTTTATTTCTACTATGAATTCCTATTTTAATATAAAGTGAATGTAACTGTGCTATATAAGGCCGTGGCGGGCAAGATGAGCGCATTCCATATTCAATGCTCTGCCGTGCTGTGTCGTATAGAGTAGGCACTGTGTATTACTGATACTTAAATATGCACACTTGAATAGTGGAGTGATCACTACTGAGCATGAGGTCTTGGGTTCGATCCTATTTTCCATTTGTATCGAATATTTAGCGCTGACCCTTCTATATGAGACTTAAGCGTAACTGAGGCGAAACGTAGTCCACACTATTATTTATTTTTGATAGTAATTAATGATTGTTGAAATTCAAACAGCTACCCCAAAGTATGAAATTATTGATTGAATGATAACCCATTTTCAAGTAGAATTGCGGGATTTGTATGGAATATTTAGGGCTGACCCTATTATATGAGACTTAAACATAGCTGAAGTGAAACGTAGTCCAAACAATTATTTTATTTTTGATAGTAATCAATGATTGTTGAAATTCAACAGATACCCCAACGTATAAGTTTATTGATTGAATGATAACCCATTTTCAAGTAGAATATTCTTTTGTTTAAGTTTGTTATTACTTATTCATTCACACTCACACTTCATTTATTATGTCAATCGAATATTATACCCACAATTAGGCAGACTGATTGAATGACCAGTTCATTAAAAAATTAATTAAAGTTTACGAATAGAGCCAACTGATTGATAGTCAGGTACATTTCATGTGTGGAATTGGGGTTCCTGGATCCTCCTTGATCCAGGAACCCCAATTCTACACTACTCCGGTCAAGTGCAAGACGAACTCGCGCATCGAGGTTTCCGTACAAATATGTATAAAAGTGGACGCAGTTAGACAAAAAAATGTACACCTACATTCATCTAATGTTTTTTGTGAAGTAACTGTTGTGCTACATGACCTTGCTTCTTGCCAAATTTCATGATTCTTGGTCAATGGAAAGTACTACTTAGTTTTGATTCCCTTGCAAATGTCTAAAAATGCAATATAAATGGCATATAAACTGCTGTATGCTGTAAAAAGTGTAATAGACATTTGTATTTTTTTATGGCGTTGATTTAGATATTTTTTTTTACTGCTTTGAGAGATAGCAGACCTGAGTATGTGATATCAATTTCACTTGACGCGTTTCGGAGAAAAAGGGTCTTGTCAGACGAACGGACGGACAACAAATACAAATACAAATACAAATAATTTATTTGCATAAAACAGGTAGAAAAAGATGTTACAAAATATGATAGAGAGGTACACTGTTTATAACCATGAGGCGTGCAAATATAAAACAAGATAATTATAGTTAATTTCACAATTTAAGTACAATGTCACTGAAAATAATATTATTGTAAATACAGATCAGTCAGCAAAATTAGAAATTAAAAATAATAATGTCATGCAAATGTAATACAGTCAAAATTATATTCGTCAAAATTATTTGTCTAATATTATATTCAATTACAACTACATATATTAAATTACAATTATATTAAGCCCAATATTACAATAAAATTGTTTACTAATAGACTGTGCTGTATTTAAAATTCAATATTTTTGTCACTCAAGTAATCTTTAACATCGTAGTAACATTTATTTATTAGAAATGATTTTAATTTATTTTTGAATTTAAGAATGGGTAATTGTTTTATGTCATCAGGCAATTTATTGTAAATCAAGGATGTCATACATAAAATACTTTTATTTAAGAGTGCCGTTTTACCATAGGGTATTTCTACCTCTAACTTATTTTTATCTCTTAATTTTCGGTAGTAGCTTTTAAATGCAGTATTATAATATTCTGGATTCGATTTTACAAAAATATTAGATTCGTAAATGTATAGAGAGGGCAGTGAGAGAATTTTGAGATTTTTAAAGTGCGGTTGACAGCTTGTTGTACTATCTATTTGGCACATTGCTCTGATGCATTTCTTCTGAGCTTTAAACACAATTTCCTTGTCTACCGAATTTCCCCAGAATATTAAACCATATCGAAGTAATGGTGCAACGAGTCCGTGATAGGCAGTTAGGACAGCTTCTTTATTTACTAATTTACTAAGTTTGAATAGCGCGAATGAGGATTTGTTGATTCTTTTACAGAGGTTGTCTAAATGAGCTGTCCATGACAGTCTGTGATCAATGTGAATTCCTAGAAATCTTGTGCTTGTTACCGGTTCTACTATCTGTCCATTGTAATTTACACTAATACTTTTTTGTTGAGTTCTTTGGTAGAAGTGCATTATATTTGTTTTGCCCATATTTATTTTCAGATGCAAAGTGAGCCTATAAGGGTTGCGTTTTTACCTTTGAAAGTACGGAACCCTAAAAACGAGGTATTTCTAATTAAAACAATATGCACAGAATAGAGATGACGACAGCATTAAAAAAATGACATTCTGTTTAGTCCGTCTGATAGATCGGCCGAAAATACGAGGCACGTATTTTTTGCTTGATCAAAATTAATAAAATGAAATAAAAAAAATACTTTTGACGTCACCGTCTTGCAAAATTGCATCAGATCGTGACGTCATGCGCAACTTTAACGCCCTAAACCGTCGTCATTCTTAGTTTACGAGAAAAAAAAATACGCATACAAAATTTTTTTGATTATCTATCTGATGGACTAATTTTTAGGGTTCCGTAGTCAACTAGGAACCCTTATAGTTTCGCCATGTCTGTCCGTCCGTCCTCGCTTAATCTCTGTGACCGTTAGCACTAGAAAGCTGAAATTTGGTACCAATATGTTTATCAATCACGCCGACAAAGTGGTAAAATAAAAATTGGAAAAAAATGTTTTATTAGGGTAGCCCCCCTACATGTAAAGAGGGAAGTGATTTTTTTTTTAATTTCAGCCCTGTCGTGTGATATATTGTTAGATAGGTATTGAAAAATGAATAGGGGTTTACTAAAATCATTTTTTGATAATGTCAATAATTTCGGAAATAATCGCTCCAAAAGGAAAATTCAAAGCGTCCCCCCCCCTTTAACTTTTGACCCGTAGGTTTAAAAAATATGAAAAAAATCTGGAAAGTAGAACTTTATAAGGACTTTCTAGGAAAATTATTTTGAACTTGATAGAAATAACAGTTTTTGTACAAAAAAGACAAAAAGTTTGTACAAAATAATTTCTGCGTACTTAGTATGTCAACGTAACATAAGCCTTTTTTTTAAACTTATAAGTGGGAACACTTATTGTGACGGACGGGAAACTACGGAACCCTACATTGAGCGTGGCCCGACACGCTCTTGGCCGGTTTTTTTTTTTTTGTCGTCTCGCCTATATTATGTCGAACAGCGCGTTCGTGCGAGGTCTCCAGTATGTTAATCTTACGCCATTTCTCTTCGTGTCTCCGCTAATCCCGAAGCTTAAGGCAAGAGTGATTGTGGCTCAGAAATCAATTCCCAAAAGATTTTGTTTCCCTTCCTTGTCTCTGATTTTTGTTTCTTTGTATTTTCAGTTATTTCAATGATTTCAAAGTTAGGTATCTTGGGAAATGTTTTGTAGGCGGTACTTTACTTTATTTCTTTTTGTTACAGTTTTTTTTCTAAATAGACCTTTGAAGTTGTCAAGAATTTATTATTAAGAGTGAGTAAAAGTTTTCGGGCTTAATTTAGAAGAATGGTTGTAAATGTCAGTTGATACAAAATATTCAATACAATTTTATTAAAAAGGAAAGTAGTTTCTTATCTTAACCATTTTCTTTTTCTTAATTTTAGTTCGTAATTGACTGTGAGTTTAGTCGCCTGTAATTTTTTAAGCCTTAGTTAGTGAGTACCGACCTTTGAAAAGCCATTTGGCAGGTAATAAACAGTGTACGTAAAGACCTGTAAGTTCTTATAATGAACTTAATTTCTGAATGTGATTATACAATATTTACCTACAATATATAATATCATCAAAGTACTCAATCTTTTAATATACTTAATTCCATAAAGTTTACCTTCAAAATATACATTTCTAGAACGTATATAAGCACAAACCTTTTATCCGTGATCGCAAAATAGAGAGATATCTACAGGATATTGCCAACACACGTAAAATCGGATCTTACAATAAATTCAGGGCTACTACTTACAAGCAAACATATTTTCTCATTCATACAAAGCTCTTTCAGATGGAATACTGAACAGAGCATGTATACATGTTACAAGGTGAAAGCTGACATTTCAATTACCTATAAGATTGGTGACCTATACCTCCTACTGCGTTGGCAAATTTGTTTCAAGCTTTCCTAGTTTTCTTGACTATGTATGTAATATGTGTGTTATTATATTATGTGCCGATGTTTCATCAAAAAGAGGTAAGTTTAATTAAGTGAAAGAAAAAAAAACCGGCCAAGGGCGTGTCAGGCCACGCTCAATGTAGGGTTCCGTAGTTTCCCGTCCGTCACAATAAGTGTACCTACTTATAAGTTTAAAAAAAGGCTATTTGTTACATTGACATACTAAGTACGCAGAAATTATTTTGTACAACCTTTTTGTCTTTTTTGTACAAAAACTGTTCTTTCTATCAAGTTCAAAATAATTTTCCTAGAAAGTCCTTATAAAGTTCTACTTTCCAGACTTTTTTCATATTTTTTAAACCTACGGGTCAAAAGTTAGAGGGGGGGGACGCTTTGATTTTTCCTTTTGGAGCGATTATTTCCGAAATTATTGACATTATCAAAAAATGATTTTAGTAAACCCCTATTCATTTTGAAATACCTATCCAACAATATATCACACGTCAAGGTTGAAATTAAAAAAAGAACCACTTTCCTATTTACATATAGGGGGGCTACCCTAACAAAACGTTGTCTTCCTATTTTTATTTTACCACTTGGTCGGCGTGATTGATATACATATTGTAACCAAATTTCAGCTTTCTAGTGCTAACGGTCACAGAGATTAAGCGAGGACGAACGGACAGACAGACAGACATGGCGAAACTATAAGGGTTCCTAGTTGACTATGGAACCCTATAAACGATGAATGCGTGATGGCCAGATCAAACAATTGATCATCATCTCCCTAGCATTTTCTCAACTAATCAATCCGATTAAGCTAGAAGGTGACACAAAAATGTTGGCTACTACTACTAGCCTAACCGGATTTAGCTGGATACCAATGTTTTGTGTTTAAAGAAATATTCTCATAAAAGACAGAACAGTCACTTACATGAGAACATAATAATATAAGAAAGTGCTAAGTATAAAATTTTTCGTCGCTCATTTTTATTTAAATAAGTAGTAGTTTACGTGAAGCGACTGCCTATCAGACCTCCACAACCCAGTGGGCGACACGATACCCCTTGGCTAGGTTAGTCAGAGTTACTTAGACTAGACAGAGGCTTACCCGTAACAACTGTCAAAGTTCTACGAATGACAACCGGACCAACAGATTTACGTGCTTTCCGAGGCACGGGATGTCAGTGTTGTCCAAGACAAACTTTAAAAAGTACATATGAAATGAAAAAGTCACATAGGTACTTGCTCGGATTCTAACCCCCAACCTCTTACACGAGAGGCGGGCGCCTTATCCACTGGGCCATCACAACATTCATGATCAAACAATTGATCAATTGATAAAAATATATTCAACAGGGGTTTACCATTTTATGAAAGAGTGGTGTTCGTTTTATGAAATGACTAGCTTTTGCCCGCGGCTTCGCTCGCGTTAAAAAGAGACAAAAAGTAGCCTATGTTACTCTCCACCCCTTCACCTATCTCCACTTAAAAAATCACGTCAATTCGTCGCTCCGTTTTGCCGTGAAAGAAAGACAAACATACAGACAGACAGACACACTTTCCCATTTATAATATTAGTATGGATAAATTCTATGATCTTTCCATGACATATGCATCAGAGTGATATTATATTGTTTATACTGCATAATCAACGATGCTTAGCCAGTACTTCAGCTCACTGATAAAACTGTCTCTATCGCACAATTGACACGGTAGCCAGAAAGATAATACATAATTATACAAAAACGCTCCAATTTTGTGTCTTCTTCTATCTCATGAAATATTTAGCTCGGACCTTTCACAATTTACACATGTATAAAATTTACTCCCTTTAAAACCCGACAAAAAATCCTAGTCAGTAGTTTTTAGACAACCACTATAGATTCAATATTACATTTAAATTATTTACATCCATTAAACAATTTGGTAATGGTCGTCCTTAAGCGGACCCTTAATTAATATGTTTAATATTAATTTGCGGCACGTGTAGAATTACTAGAAAATATTATTTAACTTTCACTCAACTATAAAGTGTATGTAAATTAAAAATGAGAAAAAAGCGCCAAACATTTTGGAAAAATATTATTCTGCGAGTTTTACGACTGCTCTAGCACAAGGAATAACTTTTCAATGATTACCATAGTTATTCTTTTGTTCACAAATTCGCATTACTTATCTTAATAAATTTTGTTTTATTTTTCCGGAGAATCTTCTTATTTTCCGGCGACAACTCTTAACTTCAGGAAAATATTACTTTCGCCGCTTGAGGAATCCTAAATCTATATTCTCAATCAATTGATAAGGGTTCGGTCGTATTGTTTTAGTCGTTTGATAAATATTTGCGTAACTAAAATAACTCGTTTGATAGCAAATCCGTACTTCCGTACTAATATTATAAATGCGAAAGTAACTCTGTCTGTCTGTCTCTCCTTCACGACTAAACCACTGAAGCGATTTAAATGAAATTTGGTACAAATCTAGGATAGGACCCGAGAAAGGACGTAGGATAGTTTTCATCCCTGAAATTCCCCGGGAACGGGGACTATTCTATGCGCACCGCGAAAGAATGGAATTCCCTGCCGGCGTCTGTGTTTCCAAATTCGTATAACCCGGAAGTATTTAAAAAACAAGTGCATAGGCATCTATTGGGTAAGCTCGCTCCATCGTAGGCCCCGTTTATGTCCTCGGGCTAGTCTGGGACCAAGAGCAAGCCCATAATAACAATAATAAAAAAAACTATTATTCCACGCGTACGAAGTCGCGGGCAAAATCTAGTGATATATAAACCACACCAAACACATATACTTATTGAAAGATCACGCAAACATAACGTAATACATTTAACATGACTTTATTCAATTTCTAAGTTAACGATAAATCATTTATTTCTACTAGACAAGTATACTTTACAAAAGAAAAAAAAATGGTTGCCTGTAAAGTCGGTTTTACGGGCGAAGATTTTACGTGACAACGTCTTTTACCGATCATAGTTGAGTGGGAGAGAGACGCAAGGCATTCGGCGGGCCTCTCTCTCGTTCGGTGACTCATCGTAACGTTACCGAGCGTTACACTTTTTCATAAGTGACTCCCAGCCGCAACCTAATTTAAGACGTTGTCACGTCAAAAACAAAAAAAAATGAATCAAATTACCCATTTCATAATCTTGTTTCGTATGTAAAAGAATTGGTAAGAAACTCGTATGTGGTTCAATTATTTACTTCGTGACTTGGTTAGGTGTAAATTAGAATGAATATAATGTAAAAATAAAAAAATCGTAAAACCATTTCTGTCAAAAAACATGTATGTAACCAAAAGAAAATATAAATAATTATATTAAGTAAGCTATATTATATCGAGTTCACGAGCATTGTGGTGTATATTTTACGGGTCTGTATAACCCTATAGGACTAAATTACTGCAATCTACAATGGTGCCGATTCTCTTATTCACAAACTAACCTAAATATTAGTTAAGTGCATCTTTTTCTATCCTTTTCATTAAGAAAAGGACAGAAGATAAAATAACTAAAATGTATCTTCTGTCCTTCTTTTCAAGAAATGGAAAGAGAAAGATGCATTTAACTTAAATTTAGTTAAGTTTGTGAACAGGAGAATTAGCACGATTATCACGCTATTTTCCAAGCAATATTAAACGTTGTGTTTTCAATATTTTTGTAAACGATCATGTACGTAAAACGGACCAACAAACTTTTACAGGAATACCGAGAATGAAACCATTCTGCCCCAGGATTGTATTTCACGCACAGAATATTTAAATCTATATATTTATAGACACAAAACGAACCACGTACCTTTATTGAAACCGGAGATACGGTAAAAATAACTATAAAAAATTGCTTTCTAAAACTAACAAAAATATCGGAAGTTCATTTCATTCTTGTTATTTTACATTGCCACCAACTTCCGTTGAAGTTATTTTTCTGTTTATAGTTTTTTAAGGAATTTCTTTTCTTTTACATTTTTATTTTTAGTGCGACTTTATCTTAAGAATCTACTCTTTAACGCTTACGCCATTAACAATATCTCAAAAGTAGAGAAATTTCCACAAAATCAATTAATATTAAACGCAAGTAAAAGTTACAAAAAAAATACAAGCCAAAATATAGTATATATAGTATAATAATATATATATACATATATATACAGATTATATATAGTATATATCTGTAAAATGTAAGTAAAAATAGTTATTATATTATAGCTATTATCGAATAATAATTTATACAATTTATATAACGATAATTTTTATCAATATAACTAATACCAGTGTCCTTCCTCCTCTCTCCTACTTGATTTATGCTGTGCCCGTCCGGGTCCATAATTGTGACTTTGTAACTGTTTTCCTACCAATTTATGTATACACTAGCTGTCCCCTGCGGTTTCACCCACTTTTTTCGTTACTGCTCCGCTCCTGTGGGTCGTAGCGTGATGGTATATAGCATATAGCATTCGTCGATAAATAGGCTCTCTAACACTGAAAGAATTTTTCAAATCGGACCAGTAGTTCCAGAGATTACCCCCTACATACAAACTTACAAATTTCACCTCTTTATAATATTAGTATAGATTATGGTACGCAATAAAGAATTGAGAATTGAACGTGCAACCTTACTTGTACCTTCATCAAGTTGAGGGCTTATTTGCATGCCTCAAACAGAGCGAGCGGAGTCAGCGAATAATATGAGAGTTAATGAGACGGTAGTATGCAAATTTATTACAATCTGTTGTGCTTGAAGTTAGCGAGGATGTGGTGCTTGTGGATCTACGTTTATCATTTTGCCTTAGATTAGACAAACTAGAGGGTGACTTGTGCCTTGTTGTCGGTGCTTCCACTTTCCATGTCAGTAAGAAACGAACAGAAAATTAAATATTAGTTAGGTCCTGACAAATTAAGACTCTCCATAGATACAATTCAGACGTGATTAAAAACATGGCGATTAAAAATACGTCGATTTACTTCAGGCGCTGTCTAATTTGACAGAATCAAAGTAACAAGTATCTTTTGTCCTTTTCTTTAAGAAATGGAAAGAGAAAGATGCACTTAACTTAAATTTAGTTAAGTTTGTGTACAAGAGAACTAGCGCCATAGTGTCTTTACATAAAAATCGTAATGTATTTAGTTTTTTTTAGTTTTAGTTTCGCTGGGCTTGTCCGCACTTAGCCTCATAATTGGGCCATTGTGCGTGAGTGACTTGTCGCCTATTCCAACCATCCCACACTTTCCCAGAATCGTAGCAGGCTTTTCAGCCTACCAAAGATTTCTGGAAGTGACCCAGGGTGTTGGAGTAGTTCTGCCCGTTGTTCGGCCACACTGCTACACTCCATGAGGACGTGTTGTGGCGTTTCTTCTGCCTCTAAGCAACCTCTGCATAGAGGGCTGTCTGTTACTCCTATTGTGAATAGGTGCTTGTTTAAGGGACAGTGACCTGTTATGGTTTCTATAACTGTTTTGATTTTATCCCTGTTTAGTTTGATAAGTTTTCGGGCAAACTTCTTGGTCATGGCTGGGATGGCGTTTTTTGTTTGCCTGCAGCTGTTGCTGTTACACCATTCTATAATGTAATGTATTTGATACTGTACGTTAAATGGAATACAAAAAACTTTTCATACTTTTTATCTGTATGTTTGTTTGTGCGTTTGTCCGAGATAAACTTAAACGGCACTGTATACTTAAAAAAAAATTACCTATGGGTAACTTAAAGGTCTATAATCACTTTTGTGGTATGAACAAAACAGTAAAGCGGGCATAGTATTTTACTAGTTCCTAGCGTCACGGGCAACAGCTAGTATTTTTCTTTTTTTAAATTTTACAAACATAGTTACACAATACATAAACATACCAACACAAAGCATCGCGGGTGTAACAGTGGTATGGCCAGACAAGGAAACTCAGTGCTTATGACATCAGAAAAAAACATTTAGCTTAATAATTGTGTTTGTTCTAACAAAATATTTTTTTAACACTGTTGAGCAGTATTAAAATATACTACGATCAATACCACTACTGCGTTACATAATTATATTTATCAACGTTCTTTAATGAATATTATATAAGCTGATAATATATTAAAACTACAATAGGAGTATTGTGTTCATCAAATGTAATCCCTACATCTAGCAGTCTCACTCTACACCAAATTCCCAAAATAATTAATACACTAATACAGTATAATTAAATCTTCTTAAGAGGATTTCATTTAAAGCTTACAGTAATTCAACACGTAGAATTCATTACTCAGAGATAGAAATCATAATCTTTATGTATGTCTGACACAGAAACAAACGGTTTGTATTTTGTTTTTACAATTCTCTAAGTTGTAAAAACTACAGTATGAAAATGTTTGATACTGTTGGGAATCACACCCAACACCTACGCGTCACCATCACGCGCAGCCGACATGACCGGCGTACGCGTCATCGGCATGCGCAGCCGACGTGACCGTCCTGCAAGTCATCCGCACGAGCAGCCGTCGTGATCGACCGACGGGCCAGCAAGCGGAGCCGATGTGCGGGGAACCGCCCGACCGGCGACCACTCGCGACCACAGAGACCACCGCGGCGGACGACTCATACGTTTAGCATTATTTATTATGTTTGTCCGGGACAGTTAATCTTGTAAAGAAATCGGCATTAAAACCAGTAATATTATACAGTTCACTTTTACTTCCACAACCACGAGCAAGTCGAACAGTTACTGAAAAAAAAACAACGTGTTACCAACATTGAAGGTTTATACAAAAACGTGTGAAGCATTTGTTTGTGTAACTTTAACCTTAAAGTTTGAAGACTTTCTGTTATAAATCTAAAAATTGTTGTTAGGTTTGTTATACCTGGTTTTAGCTGTCAATTTGTGTTTAATTACTTACAAAATAAAAAATCCCCAAAGAAAAACTAAAATCCGATACTAAATAACTTCTCATTTAAATTGTTCGTGTAAACATTACTCTTTTCCTCATCGCAGGGAACAAACGACACAACATTGAAATCTGGGCTGGCTGTTAAAAAAATAGTTTGTCTCGAATATTCTTCTGCGTAACAATGTCCCACAGGGTTAGATAATGACGTAGCTACAAATTGCAGCCCTTGTCTTCGTCACAGAGATAGACATTGAGTTATGTTGTGGGTTCTGTATGCGAATAATAATAAATGGAGGTGTTTGAGAGCCCCACCGGGCCTTGAGAAGGGGCCTTGGTTTGAAAGTGCAGATGAAAGATGAATATATGACTTTTAGACGCATAATTTTTGTTTAATTTTGGTAGCCTGACCTGTCCCTCTGCTAAGCAAAGGAGTTAGGCCGACTTTTTACGCCCTTATACTTATTATTATTTTTTTCCCTTCTTTTTATTTATGCATAAGCCGTTCAATTCCTTCAACCATCTCCTTCATCACCTTACGCAGTCCTACTTCTCAGTCTCAGGGCACTGACTTCGTACGACTTATTTTAAAAAGCACCATGCAACTAATATTCATATGAGAAATCGGATTTGGAATCAATCTTCATTATTGTAAGATCTGGCACCCGATACATACAATATTAAGAGCAACAATATTATCTTTTTAAAACTTTAGTAAACGATAATTCAAATATACGACAAAAAAAAACATAAAATACCAAAAAAATATTCATTCTCCACGTAAAACGTTTTATCAGGTCACCTTGTACCCTAATATAAATGAGTAGGTCCACTGTCACGAACAGATACCTGACCCTCGTACAAAAGACAGTTAAGTGGACTGGATGAAGCCACTCTACTTATGTAGCTTCGTCGCGACTCTAGAATGTTCGGTCTGAAGCAAAATGTTCTCAACTTCACATCCAAGTAAGTATAATAATAATAATGATACAGACCCTGTTCTCGATGCCGGTGGGCTACTATTTTTTATATTTTTAAATGTTTATATTTTATATCAATATTTAAAAATGTAATTTATATGTGATATACCTTAATAAATAGAATAATAATACCAGCCTATAACTGTCCCACTGCCCTCTTCTCATACAGAGAAGGCACGAGCATTGATCACCACGCTTGCTCAAGGCGGATTGGCGATTTCGGACTTATATTAACTACAAGTCCAGGTTTCCTCACGATGTTTTCCTTCATCGATGTCTGTGATGTCTAAGATAAACTTTAGAAAGTACATATGAATTGAAAAAGTCACATTGGTACTTGCCCGGATTCGAACCCGCAACCTCTTGCATGAGAGGCGGGCGCCTTAACCACTAGGCCATCACGACATTAAGACAAGCTAGTAGGTATATAAAAAAAAAATTTTGTTCATTCTTTTTGTCAAAAGTCAAATCGTTTATTTCCATTAGACCATGAAGGCCCTTTGGAACGTCAATTACATTTAAAAATAGTTGATTCTAGTCGCCCATTCCAAAAGGTTGTTTATATGAAGAAGAATGGACAAGAAACTCCATATTATTATTATGTACTCTTTTAAAATAAATATGTTACAATTTATTTATACACATGATTACATTATGTAAAGTAAAAATGAATTCAATGTCAAAGTAAAGATTTTGAATTTTCCTATTCTATACATGAAAATCTCGTTGACGGCCTTCATGACACATTCAAAGCTGAAACGTGTCAAAAATTAAGTACTTTTTAAGGTAATCCTGAAAATCGAAAATAAAGCCACCATGACACTTCCTATTAATATTAAAAATATGTGAAACTTTGTGAGTTACTTTGTCATAATATAGCTTACACATCAGAATGACCGACTACATAATGTTACACGTTGAGCCACAGTACACAGTTACAGTAACCAAAAAAAAAAAACCACGTAGGATAGTTTTCATCCCGGAAACCCCCTGGAACGGGAGCTATTAATCCATGCGGACGAAGTTGCGGGCAAAAGCTAGTGTCACATAAATGATGCGTCTCGTATCGGGGGGCACGGTCGTGCCCCCGGCCAAGACAAGCAAGCGAAGCGCAGGGGCACTACCTACCTTTTCTCGAAGTGTTTCGTCGTTTTTTCGAACCCTCATAGAGTTGGTATCCGATGTACCAGACACTTCATATTCACAAGAAATAATGTCAATAACAGACTCAATAAACATACAAAGTTTCAATTGAATAGCTTTTATACTTTAGATTTTATTGATATCTAAAATACACCGATTTCGTCACTGATTCACTGACACACTGACACACTGATGATCATCAAAATGTTTGGCTACTTCCTGAAGTGCTAGAATGCTGAAATTTGGTATGTAGCCTAAGTTTAGTATACAACCAACAGAAAAATTCATAAACTTATAGATTTCGACCTCCATCCCCTAAAATGGGGGTGTGGAAGTTTGTTTGAACAAATCAAGTAAAAATGCAAAGAGAAAGATTAGGCTATGGGCTATGAAAGCCGACACTGCTGATGTGGCTACTTCCTGTAGTGCTAGAAAGCTGACATTTGGTATAAGAAGTTTGGTAAGTTTGGTATCAACCACCTAAGAAAATTATAAACTTGTGTCGTTGACGGTCGTGTTGCGATTGCAATATTTTTCGTATTCGTTTAAATAAGTTTTGCGGCTTATTTCAGTGGGCATAATTTTATGTATTGGTAATTGGTTAATATACATACATACCTAAATTGTTACGGTGTTGAACGGAATCGTAGCGCGATCCTCGATGACAAAAAGTTTAAGTCTTACTTCCCTAGATGGCGTTGGGATCGAAATAGATCGCGCTATGGTTTCGTTACATCGGAAAGTATAAGTACCATTTGAATTTTTAAGTATCTGAGAATAATATTGTTTGCACGTTTGCACGAAAACTCGTTTATATTGTGGAGTCTTATACTACAGTTATTCGGGAGCGCAATACAGCCTTTAATAATTTCTCCTAGATCGAAAGAGCACCGTTGTACGATCAAGTATTTTAAGAATAAAAAGTGTGGGACTTTCAGGTCAATTTAGTCAAAAAAATCTGTGAACGAAAAGAACAAAAAACACTGAAAATACTGCCTAGCAACTTACTAAAAGAACTGAAATCCCACTAAAAACATTTCATATAAATGTAGCCAAGACAACCACATAAGGTATACCCTGTGAAAAATATATCAGATCTCATGTAGAGCCAAGCTTCTGAATCTACACGGCCTAACTCTACAGACCCTAACTTCACAAGCTCTACATATCAGTAAAAATGTATGGCTTGGCTGTTTCGGTACTTACTTCAAAAACTTAATTTTCGCATCACCTCCACGACGGTAGCGAAACGGCGAAGCCATACATTTTTACTGATATGTAGAGCTTGTGAAGTTAAGGTCTGTAGAGTTAGGCCGTGTAGATTCAGAAGCTTGGCTCTACATGAGATCTGATATATTTTTCACAGGGTATACCTTATGTGGTTGTCTTGGCTACATTTATATGAAATGTTTTTAGTGGGATACCTGTATTCTTTAAATAACACCAGTATTGAGTTAAATCTAGCACCCATAGATTCATGTCCTCACCCAAAGTTTTAATAACATGTTCATGACTCATCGTTCGTTCTATGACATTTTTCAGGCTAGGGACTAATTATTACTATTTCCATTTCAATCGGGTTAGTAGTTTTGGCGTGAAAGCGAGACAAACAGATAATCAGACTTACATACAGACAGAGTCACTTTCGTTTTTATAATATTAAACTATGGATTCTTATACTTATTTTCTGACTGAAACCCAACAAAAAACGCCAGAAAGTAACCTTAAAAGTACTCTTTAATCAGAGCACCCTCTTCATTACTGCTGAGTACCGTTTTACGGTCGTGATCGAGGAGTTTTACGGTGTTTTGAGCCTTCAATACAGCGCGATGCTCCTTTATTAGCACCTGCCAAGAAGCGATCCTTTGTGACACGTGTTACTTTTGTTACACTCTTAAGAAACAGATGTAAGAGCAAGTGTTGAATGTCATGATGATATTAGCTTAAACAGTTTTTTTTTTAAATAAGCAAATTGACATTTTGTTTCTTTTAACAAATAAAGTAAAGTATTAAGCAGAGTTCTTTCATAATTTACTTTCACTCATACATTAATATATATTATAGATATATGTATTTATTTACTTAAGTATGTAGTTATTATTTATATAATTATGTATTTTATATTCGTCATATTCCTATCTTTTTAGTTTCAGCATCATAAATGCACCTACCCTTGTATCTCTTCACAATCCTAGGTTGACTGGGAGTAAATGCCTGCGGCATTAAGTCCGTCTGTGTACCGTTGTGTATAAAGTATAAATAAATAAATAAAGGAATGTTTAGTTTAAGTAAAATTAAAACGCTTTAAAGTAGTATTCTTTCAAGGCCCATTGGAACTTTCCACCCTGTATGTTACTGAACTCGTCCTTGCCCGGGATTTCGTTTGAATAAATATTTTTTTTAGAAGTGGGAATTCATCAAATGATTGCTGCCGTCCTGTGTGCGGCGGGAGGGCGTGTAAGACTTTTACTGACAAAAACCCACTCATTTTCCTTCGGTTGCCCTTTATGTTCCGGGGTCACGGTAACTATTATAAACGTTCTGCAACCTTCAAATAAATATAGGTTTCCTGCAGTTTTGTCTTCCTTTATTTCATACAACCTAAACTATAATGTGAATTATAGTGTATGTTATAGTTTAGATTAAATTACCAAAGATCTGTTTTTTTCATACAAAAAGAATATTGTGCTAATTTCATGTTTATAGCTGTGTTGATTACCACCATAAAGTCAACTTCTTTATATATAAAGACTAGCAGTTTCCTGAGGCTATGCTCGCGGAAATCTTTACAAACTTTCATCCTTTATTTTACCTCTTTTAGAGTTTAATTTACATTAATATGTCCTTTTAAAAAAATGTGCAAAATTGTTTGATTTTTGCATTCATTTTTAGACATTATGAATTCCTTCTTTATCTATCTCCATACCACAATTAATAAAAAAAATAACTTTTTTTATATACCTTTTATTCACAAATAAATAAAAATACCAGCTGTTGGGGCTTAGAAGAAAAAAAAGGCTTCCTCTAAAACCTCCACAAACAATAAAGTAGCTAACACCTAAAAGCTATTAAAACTAATGCCTTATGCTAATCTAAAGCTCACTGAGTTGAGACAAACAAACAAACTCATCCACCGTGGGGCTGCGGAACTTTATATAACAGCTTTGTTTTGAAACATGGTGCCAAATATTTTGCTTATATGACTTATAATAAAGGCAAATAATATTCTAGACTGTTTTTAGTTGATGAGAAAGGTTATTTTGAACGAAAATAATCAGAAATAAAAATAACAATAGTCTAGGGCGCACATTGCTGTTATAGTTATTGTAATTTCGTAATAAAACTATTAATCAGACATTTAAAATGTTGTACTTTGAAAAATTGTAAAGAAAATTAGTTTTTGAAATAAGTAATTAATAGTTGATTTCATCAGCAGGTAATTTACTAACTAAAGTTTTAACTAACTAATGTTTCGCAGAGTAAATTCAACCAAAATGACATTGGACGTAACATTCCGTTTAAATTACGTTTCGTACTGATAGCGACATCTATGACCGGGTGGCAGTACTAATTCATCTGAAAGAACCTTACAGTTTTATAGCTGCCATCTATCAATGAAGGCGTAAATCTAAACTTTCAGCTACTAGCTACTCTCTGTTAATAATTTGTACAGGATCAAAGAGTGTTTAGTTTGCTACGATCTCGGTAGATGGTTCTGAAGACCTTTTTGGTACCTTTTGTAAAGAAAAGATGGCGCTGATAGTGTCGTGATCAAAGGGTGTATTTCAAAATGAAACCATTAACCACATTCAAAGTGTATTTAGGAAAACACATAAAATAAATGAAAAACTAGGAGTCATAATTGTTACTGCGAACGGTGTTTTCTGTTAGGTATTAAAATGTTCATTGTGAACACTGTACATCAATCGACTACTGTGGCATGTAGACAGATCTAGGTGAAAGGTTCAGGTGACCGAATCATCGATGGCTGTATTTTCCGTAGAAATAAAGATAAGGATTCAAGCTGTGGCAGTAGCGCACAGGTAGACGCAGATAAAAGCATCTGTTAGGTCCATATCTCATTAGGACATCAAGTTCTGCAAACTCGGGCCGCGCCACCAACAAAACGTATAGAGTTGTATGGAGGACACACTGGATTGCTTGGCCTGCTGATGGCGCAACCAGAAATGTGTATCAAGACCTATTCGATTTTTCATTGGGACGCCAATTGCGCTACCAGATGTTCCTCCCTTTCTTTTACAATGTACGTGTAGCAAAGAAAATGTTGATTTTTGACGTCCATTTTTAAACTGACAACCTTAGCGCCTGTTTCACCTCAATCCATTCCCAAATTTCTATTCTAAACATTGTGAGCTCTATCCCGCGATGACCCCATTTACCGTCTTTAACACAAGATTTCTGCTCCCGTACACCGTTCTACAGCCACGATATTAGCATAAAATCTAAGCTGAACTCTCCAGTAACTAGATAGGTAAGATCTGGTAACGTATCTACAAAGTGTATAACAAGGGCTCAAGAAAGAAGCCGAGCAAGTTATAGTCTGCACACGGTGCAGGTTACGTTAAATTCGACCTATCGGGAAAACTCGTGCGGCGAAGATATAGAGAGATTCTGGAAAGGAATGTATTTTAAACTAGCTTTTGCCCGCGGCTTCGCTCGCGTTAAAAAGAGACATAAAGTAGCCTATGTTACTCTCCATCCCTTCAACTATCTCCACTTAAAAAATCACGTCAATTCGTCGCTCCGTTTTGCCGTGAAAGAAAGACAAACAGACAGACAGACAGACACACTTTACCATTTATAATATTAGTATGGATGGATATTATTTAAGTTCATAAACATATATTTTCTTAAAATTTCGCTCACATTTTCTATTAACCACTTCACACAACTGCGCGCCTAGTACTTTTGATTGATTTAAGTACCTACTAAGTATCTCAGTATTTTAAATTTTCTCACATTATCACTTCACATTACTGCGCTCCTAGTACTATTGTTCTCTTAAGTTTTCAATCTTTAATTGAATTTAGGATTAATATAGGGGAAAATGATTCATCTTTTATAATTATGTTCTCGTCGATTTTTCATTATTTTTAAGATGTATTCTGCTATTCGGGGCGGGGACAAATCCAACGAACCAAAAACCATGAAATTTGGTCTAGCCGATCTCGAGTTATAAGTGTTGTAACAAACCCGACTTTGTTTTATATATATAAGATTAATTTTTGGCTGGAGTAATGAGCAATTCGGTGAGTGTGAAATGGTTTATTTTTGGTTTTTATATTCCTGAATTGCGTGTAGTGAGGAGTTTTATTTAAAGCATTTCCTTTTATCAAAGGGACAGACCAGGTACTGGATGTATTGTGTAAAGTATGACAAGCTGTCACATATATTTATTATGTTGCTTGCGTATACCCAAAATGGCGCTAAACAAACTGGATTTTTTCCCATTTGTGATAGTCTTTTTGTGCTTATTGGCATAGTTCTGTCCTGAAGTGTGAAATAATTTGTTTTTTATTTGTACTCCTTTGCTGGTTTTTTTTTTATTCATTTTGTTGAGGTTTCGTTTAGTCACGATAAACCAGCGACTAAATTCAATGAAGAAAATTTTATGTAAAATGTTCATTTTATTCGTTAAAAATGTTGGTTTTGTATATTACGTTATGGGGTACGTATCAAAATCCCGAAAGTTCATAATACCTATAATTGAAATACCGACGTCCAAAACACCGAAATTCAAAATACCGAAAGTTTTAAATGCCGATAGTCGTTATATCGAAACACAAAGTACCGATGTTCAAATGCCCGAAAGGACGAAATCCCGAATGGACGAAATACCGATGGATGAAATCTCAAATTCTGTCCCAATCAAATAATATTGTTAGTTAAAAAATTAATATGCTGTGCAACAAAAGTTAGTGGCAGAACCGAATTGCTACAAAACCGACTCCACGTAGTCTTGTTTGTCCTACCCCTAGAGTGTTATTTAAAATCGTGCAGGCGCGTAGGGGTGAGGCGGCCCGCGGGCTGAGGAGCAGGCGGTTGCGAGCGAGCCGCCGTGGCTGAGGCTGGCCGGCGAAGCCGGCCAACAAGCCGAAGCTGCGGTGGTGAGCGAAAGCCGTCTGCGACGATTAGGACGCGTGGGGCCGCCGGAGGCCCGCAGTGCCGGAGCCGTCACAGAAACCCTGCCTGCTGCATGTTGCATGCTTGCTTGAATGAGAGACCGGCAGATAAATCATCTTATAAATAAAATTCTCGTGTCACAATATTAGTTACCTTACTCCTCCCAAACGGCTGTACCGATTTTTACCAAATTTTGTATGCATATTCAGTAGGTCGGCTACTATGTATTTTTTTTTTTTTCACCAATTCAATTTTGGGATTTTGTACTTCGGGATTTTAAACTTCGGGATTTTAAACTTTCGGGCAAATGAACTTTCGGGATTTAAAACTTTCGACCAAACAACCATTCGGCGTTTTAACTATCGGGATTTCGTCCATCGGCATTTTAAAATTCGGTCTTTTAAAATTCGGGATTTTGATACGTACCCACGTTATGTTACTATTACATCAGTTATGTTATGCCTCCAAACCTGTTAGGTAAAATCTATATTGCGCTAGCACAATCGGTTTTAACATACTGCATCCCGGTATGGGGAGGAGCGTCCAAAACTAAATTGCTTGAGCTCGAAAGATCCCAGAGGTCACTTTTAAAAGTGATGTATTTTAAACCCTACAGATTTCCGACTAGCAGTCTATATAGCTTGTGTGGGTTACTAACAGTCAGGCAGCTATATTTATTAAACATGACGTTATACCTACATAAATCTACCCCATATACCCCAGCAGACAAGGATAAAAGACGCAATCATAATATATTTTGGCTCACTCCTCGCGTGTTCGTACGGCTTTTGCAGAGCGTCAGTATAGCGCTCAATCTGCCTATGTCTACAATAAAATAAACGCTAAATTAAAATTCAATCCAGAGTCTAAACATAAATGCAAGAAGATTATTACTGATTGGTTAAAAACGTTAACATACGAGGAAATCGAACAAATTTTAATCAGACCTTGTTGAAATGGAATCCATAACATAAACACACACACGCTCACATAATATCATATACAAAAATATGCACGCACACACACTCACACATACACATAATATGTACACACACACACTCACACACAAACACACACACACACACACACACACGCATACATACACATACACAATCGAGCTGCTCTTGTTGTTAGATTTTTAGTTTTTAATTTGTATCCTTTTTATTATTTTTAGTTTTTATTTTTAGTTTATTAGTCTCCATGATGAAAATGTACTACAGGGGAAGTAGCGAGTCGGCTCCAACACAAGTATTGTTAATAACTTAACGGGGCTGCCTCATGCTATACGTATTGTAACTATTTTGGAACAATAAACAATTTTTAATTTTTTTTAAATCAGTATATGGTGTAGAAAATAAAATAAATACAATTCGTGTGACTCCACTCTTTTACAAGAAAATGTACTTTAAAAATAGTAGTTCTTAATGTTTCATTATTTAAACATTTGTTTTAATCTTTGTTTCAAAAGAAACTTGGTCAAATTTGACAGGTGTCATTGGCCTTAATCAATCATTTAATTAAAGCGGAAACAAATGTTTCATTTAGACCGTTGATCTCTAAGAAGAACGACAAGCAAGACACTATTTTCAATTATAAGGTTTTACTAAATCTTTGTAACATTAATGGTGTCACTTCTGTAAAATAATATGAAAATATTAGCCGTTTCCCAACTGTGTTAGGATCAGCTTTCAGTCTGTCTGGATTTACCGACTGCCCATCAGACCTCCACTACTCACTTACGCTTCAACACGATACTCACTGATTGTCATTAATTCTGTCTTTCAACTACTCTTACTGACTAAAACCCACTCATGTTCCTTCGATTGCCCTTTATGTTCCAGGGTCACAGTAACTATTATAAACATTTCGCAACACTCGCTACGACCCTCAAAGATGTGTCAGTAACAATAATAATAACGGCTTTTTTAGGAACTTGGCAAAAATATTTATTAAAAAAAAATCTGATGAAAATGGCCTCAAATATAGTTCTTGTGAACAATTTGTTTGGCTCATCTAGGAGTTATATGTTCTCGTTTCATATACTTACTAAGATATTGTTTATTGTAAGTTAAACATGTGGGCGGTGTAATCAGCGCCGTCGGATATTGTTTAAAGTTAAAATGTGATAATATCTTAGTTAATAACATCGTTATAATTTGCTGTAAACTTATTAAGATTAGAAAAACATTGGTGCCGATTCTGTTGTCACAAAAATCGCTAAACTAAATTAAAAATCGCTAAAATTTAGTTTAGTCCTGTCAAACGACCAAACTCATTCTGAAATTGACTAAAGTGACATTTCTAAACTTATTATAGTTTGACAGCTCTAATATCGTTTAGTTTTATTCAATTTAGTGAAAATGCCAATAAAGCTATTCTGATTTAGACGTTTTCACCTAAAATTAAGGTTGTGAATCTAATTTTAATCGCGATTTAAAAGGTGTAGAATAAAATTAGTTGTCATGAATTAAAATTTGAAACGCATTTTTCTCAAAGTTCTTTAAGTGTTTTTATGCAACTACGAATTGAAGAATCATTTATTATGGAAACTTATGCGATTGCAGCAGTTGTGGATACTCAAAAAAGGTAAATAAGAAAGTTATTGTTATTAGAAAAGAGACGATGAACCCGTTGTTTGTTTCGGCATTTCTTCTCCAAAGTAGTCAATTGAGACATACCGAGTCCATCTATTTACAAAAACCGACCTGTAAAAGTAATATGAATCATAGGATTTATATCACTTTTACATGTCTGTAATGAAATTAGAACTGAATTTGTTTAGTATGCAAGTTGTTGAATACCAAACGAGTTCATTTCATTTTAATTGATTTTAATACAATACGAAATGCATGCAATACAATAAGAATAAACATAAGGGAGCAAAACATCTCCTATTTTCAGTTACTTACATAAACAAGGCAGCCCGACAGTCAAAAAAACAATGCAAATGCTACGTCGTAGCGCATTGCGTCGTCGCCCCACCTCCACTTGTACCGTATAAAAGAGGCCGCACAGCGGTAAAATGGCATTCTGACTTCGAGCGTTGCCCGGTGCACAGGTTGTATCTCTTTAATTAATATTACTTTGCCTCTCTGTACATTGTGTTACACTATTTTTTTATTACTGTATTACTGGGTGTCATGATTATTGTTGTAAGGTGTTAAGTTAATTATCTTGATTAAAGCTAGCTTCTTGTAATTAATTAAATAAGTGATTAAAAGTAATTAATTAAATAAGTTGCAATAAAATTGATTTATTACCGTTGAAAAACTGGTTTAATTTAACAACATGACTGATCCTGTGCCACATCAGAAGTGCGATCAGACCAACTCCCACCTATATCTGGGACTGCCGGCAATTTAATACAGGAGCAAATGTCATTTTTTTCGGCTAGTATGGAAACTATTTTTCAAAAAATAGCAGATAGTATGACACCTCGCCATATGACACCCAGTATGCAGTCGATGCTGGTTCCTTTCGATCCTGATACACCAGAATCCGATATTATCAACTGGTGTGCTTTGAGTGAGATCGTAATTGAGAGTAAGAGGATAGAAGGTGTAGACCTTATTTTAGCCCTTACGCACTCCTTAAAGGGCCGCGCCGCCATGTGTCTTACAAAAATCAAGCCAGACAATATTTCATGGGTTGCTATTAAAGAAATGCTAATTTCTAGCTTTTCTAAACCCATGACAATGCAGGATCATTTTGATTTAATTATCAAATTTCAAATTGACAACAAAGAAACCCCAGCAGAGGCAGGGATGCGATTGTGGCAACTTATTGAAAAGCTTCCCGGCGCGAATTAACCTGAAAATGTAGTGACCGGTTTTGCTATATCTGTCCTATCACAGTGCGATGACAAAGTTCGCCGTGAGCTCAATTCGGTCGTTATAAGCGATAAGAATCAACTCTTCCGCACGCTGAGTAGCTTCTCTTTGAAGAGGAGAAATGAAGAGACAGGCACAACCGAACCAGACGCGAAAAGACCCCGTCCTTCAACACCATTTCGGGGAATCTGTCATTTCTGTGGGAAAATTGGTCATCGAGGGCAGGAATGTCGTCTCAAACAGCACATTGCCTCAAAAGGTGCACCTGTTTCAGCGAAAACTCCACAGTCGAACCCCGGAGTGACTTGCTTCGTTTGTGGTGAAGCTGGCCACATAGTCACCAATTGCCCTAAACGCTGGAAGAAAAAAGAAGACCCCACGCCGAGCAACACCAGCAAGCAAGTAAACCTGTGTTCCAGAGCGGCGCGTGGTGATCTAGAAATAAGTGGTATGCAATTTCCTTTCATATTTGATTCTGGATCTGAGTGTAGCCTTATGAAACAAAGTATTTGTGATCTTGTTGCGGGTGAAAAGTTTCATGAACAAGTACTATTAAGGGGGGTCGGTTCTAATAATATTAGTTGCTCGCTCCAAATAAAATGCTCAACTGTGGTACAAAATTGTATTCTCGATGTTATGTATCATGTATTACCGGACGAATGTCTCAACGAAAACATATTATTAGGCCGTGACATTTTAGAGCAAGGAATATCCGTTGTAATTAGTAACGATACCTTAACTTTTTCAAAAAATAAAGTTTCAAATCTGAGCTCCAAATTTGAATTGCCTCTTGATATTAATTTAATTGATACGGACCTTACAGGCAAAGAAAAAGAACAATTGGTTGAAATACTAGCTAAATATTCTTCATATTTTATACAAAAACTCCCTACTACGCGTATTAAAACCGGTGAGCTAAAAATCGATCTCATAGATCCGAATAAAACTGTACATAGGCGACCTTACAGGTTATCTCCCAATGAATTAGGTATAGTTAATGAAAAGGTTCAAGAACTATTAGATGCTAACATAATTCGAGAAAGTTCTTCACCTTTCGCGAGTCCTATATTATTAATAAAAAAAAAGGACGGTAGCGATCGTATGTGTGTTGATTACAGGGAACTCAATAGCAATACTCGACCAGACAGCTATCCTTTGCCACTAATTAGTGATCAAATCGATAAGTTACATGGGGCCTGTTTCTTCTCTAGCTTAGATATGGCCTCAGGATTCCACCAAATTAGCGTTCATAAGGAATCTATAGAGAAAACCGCGTTCGTAACACCCTCGGGTCAGTTTGAGTACTTAACTATGCCATTTGGTTTACGAAATGCTCCACAGGTTTTTCAAAGGGCCATTAATACTGCACTTAAACCTCTAAAAGACGATAAAATTCTAGTCTACATGGATGACGTACTTTCTGCATCAGAGACTGTACAAGAAGGGTTGGTTCGTTTAAACAAATTACTGGATATATTATCTAAAGCTGGATTTTCTTTTAACTTTAAAAAATGTTCATTTATGAAGACCAAAATTGAATATTTGGGTTTCGTAATATCCTCTGGAGAAATTAGACCAAATCCACATAAGATTGAAGCCCTAAAAAATATCTCTCCTCCAAGCACGGCTACTCAGGTTCGACAATTTATAGGTCTAGCCACATATTTTAGACAATTTATTCCAAATTTTTCAAAGTTAATGAAACCTTTATATCCTTTAACTGCGGTCAAAAAGGGTAAAATTAATTGGACCTCTGAACATAATGACGTACACAAGAAAATTGTAAATTATCTCATTTCTGAGCCAGTTTTGAAAATTTTTGACCCTTCTTTACCCATTGAACTCCACACTGACGCAAGCAGTGAAGGATATGGAGCTATACTCATACAAAAAAATAATAATTTACCTCACGTTGTCGCGTATTTCAGTCACAAAACCACAAGTGCAGAAAGTCGCTATCATTCATATGAATTGGAAACATTAGCCGTAGTTAAATCTGTGGAACATTTTCGACATTACCTATATGGGCGTAAATTTACGGTTTTTACAGACTGTAACGCATTAAAGGCTTCGCATTCCAAAAAAGACCTTACACCTAGAGTACATAGGTGGTGGGCAATTTTGCAGTCGTATGATTTTAATATCATCTATAAAGAGGGAAAAAATATGGCACACGCAGACTTCCTTTCACGTAATCATGCTGACACATCTTTGACTGCTAAACCAGCTAGAATTGTAAATTTTTCTGAACTGGAGAGGAATTGGCTGTCTGTAGAACAGCAACGAGATTCTGAAATATCTGATATTATTTCCAAATTCCGTTCAAATTGCTTTCCGTCTGAAATATCACACACATACGATATTAGGCAGGGCATCCTTTACCGTAAAATAGAACTGAATAAAATCACTAAATGGTTACCAATATTACCACACTCTTTAACCTGGTCAATGATTAATCATGTTCACAGCGAAATTAAACACCTTGGTTATGAGAAAACGCTCGATAAATTATACGACCTTTATTGGTTCCAAAATATGTCCAAACTTGTGAAGAAATTTGTAGATTCTTGTATAATTTGTAAAGCTTCCAAAGGTCCGTCGGGTGCCCAGCAGGTCCGTTTACATTCAATCCCTAAATTGGCCGTTCCATGGCATACAATTCATTTAGATTTGACTGGTAAACTCAGCGGAAAAAGCGAGCGCAAGGAATATTGTTCCGTCATTATAGATGGTTTTACAAAATTTGTCTTATTAGAGCATACCTCAACCCTAAATGCATCCGATACTATTCAATGCCTTAAAAATGCAGTTAACTTATTTGGCGCTCCAAAAAAAATAATTGCAGACCGTGGTAGGTCCTACGACAATACTGAATTTAAAAAATTTTGTAAAAATAATCAGATTGATTTACATTTAATAGCCACTGGTTCCAGTAGGGCAAATGGTCAGGTTGAGCGTGTTATGAGAACCTTGAAAAGTATGCTCACTATAGCTGAAGCAGATTCGGATAGCTTATGGCAAGATCATTTAGGCGATATTCAATTAGCTCTCAATAGTACTCGTTGTAGAGTAACAGGGTTCGCGCCCTTAGAATTAATGTTTGGCATTAAGGGTAGCTCATTAGGAATTTCAAGAATATCTAATAACCATCCTGATGAAGAAAGGTTAAACCTTGAAACCATACGACCCGATGCTTCTGCTAATATTAAAAGGCTAGCCCAATACGACACAGGTCGATTTAACAGGGGTAAAGCTGTGGTAAAACCTTTCTCAGTAGGCGACTTTGTCTTTGTGAAGTGCGAGGAAAGACACCAAACAAAACTAGATCCTAAATACAAAGGCCCCTTTAAAGTAACCGCTATTTTAGAAAACGATAGGTATGAATTAAAACATATTAATGGAAACAATAGAGTCTACAAATTCTCTCACGAAAACTTACGACTAGTACCCCGTGGTCAGTCATCCTTTTTAGAAATCGCACAAAATTACGATGAGGATGACGTGCCGGCGAATAATGACACAGAGGTTCTTGTTCATGAAGCTAGGCAACCGATTAACAATGATGTTATTTTATCTACAAATAGTGATACCATGTCTGCCAATAGTGATACTATATCTGTCAATAGTGATACTATATCTGTCAATAGTGATACCATGTCTGCTGTGAGTGATACTGTTTGTACCAGCTCTCATAATCATTCAAATTGTAGAAGAACTAATTTGCGTACTGTTTCAGTAGAATCTATTGGCCCTGGATCAGTTAACATTGAAACAGAAGCACTTGTACACCAACCAAGTCAGGGAGGTATTAAAGAGAGCTAAAGGAACAATACTTGTTCGGTCTAGCTCGGTCCGGTCCAGTTCAACTGTAGGGACATACCTGAAGGGCAAAACAATTGCCGGACCAGGGGTCTAAACTTGTAGGGTCAAAAGTTAACCGGACCAAGAAGTAAGCCTTGTAGAGTCATAGCTGACTGGACCAAGTGCTTAAATTCTGCAGGGTCTAAGTAGACCGGACCAGAAATAGTAACAGGATGACCAAACGGTACTCAATCAGTTTTTCATGTTTTAGATGTAACATTGTAAGCCGAGCGTACGAGGACGTCCGCACGTCAGCATGGCCGTGTCGGCGTCTAACTTTGTAAACAACACGTGCATCGGGCTGCGCGGCGGAGCGCGCTACGTCACTTCCCCACCACTAGCACGGAGTCGAGGCGCACTGCTCCGTAGTGTGCTACGTCGTAGCGCGCTACGTCGTAGCGCATTGCGTCGTCGCCCCACCTCCACTTGTACCGTATAAAAGAGGCCGCACAGCGGTAAAATGGCATTCTGACTTCGAGCGTTGCCCGGTGCACAGGTTGTATCTCTTTAATTAATATTACTTTGCCTCTCTGTACATTGTGTTACACTATTTTTTTATTACTGTATTACTGGGTGTCATGATTATTGTTGTAAGGTGTTAAGTTAATTATCTTGATTAAAGCTAGCTTCTTGTAATTAATTAAATAAGTGATTAAAAGTAATTAATTAAATAAGTTGCAATAAAATTGATTTATTACCGTTGAAAAACTGGTTTAATTTAACAACATGACTGATCCTGTGCCGACATATTTATTATTGTGTTATCCAAGTATACCAGTGTATAAGTACACGTGTGTTCATTGTGACAATAAAATATTATTAGACAAGTCAATTAGAGTTTGTTGCAGAAAGACAAAAAAGAACAGTCAGAATTAGTTATCCATATTCTATCTATACTACTTATTATTACTTTAATATTGTTTTTGTTTTAGATACTCAACAATACAACAAAGAATTCTAGATGTCGATATTAATGTTGTGAATGTGTCAACAGTCTCCGGCCCAAAACACACAGCCACTCATAACCTAAAGAACCAGAACAGAGCTTGAAAATTGCACCTTCATATCTAAGAGAGGTAACATTGATAACATGTCTAATATTTACCTACTTTTAAAATAAAATAATTATGCAAATACCTAATACATATTGTATTCTCTTGTTTTATTCAGATTCTGCTAAGAGGACTGATTGAAATGTTTGTTGGGTTCATCACATAGAAGTGTGAAGCATGCTATAAGGATTGTGGATAAATAGCAAACTGCAGCACCGTCTTACCTTCACAATGATTGTGTGGCCATGAAATATTACTATAGTTGTACATCAGGAAACCATAGTGAGATGCAGTTATCACAACATGCCACTGTGTTTTATTTGGAATGAACTCGGTTTCAAGAAAGTATAGAAGGAATACTGTTGTCCCTGGAGTAAATATAAATAAGAGGCGAGGTTGTGGAAAGTAAATAAATTCAAAGTTTTCACATGTTGTTTTATTTATTTGTGTACTTCTCACATCTGATTTCACACATTCACATTCTTATACTAATAGCTGAACATTATAGAACTTGCTTGAAATAATGTTACATACTGCATAATTGGGTAGTAGTTGTTTGGTTATCTGTTGCTGAGTAGTCAACTTCACTAATAACAACTTGTTTCCTATGAATTATCGAAGTCCAGGTATATTGATAGGCATCAAAGAATAAAACACCACAACGTTTGAAAATAATATTGAAGTCTTCGTTTTCTGCTCCTTAATCCAGTTGTTTTAATAGGATATGATCTAGGTACGGCCGTACCTAATCAAAGAGAATACCTACTTGTAGTCCTATTTTATTTATAAAACTAGCAAAGGCCCAATATTTAAAAAAATCGTCTTTGTTTATTTTGTAGATACATAAATATATACCTATATGTCATAAACAATAATAAACATCAATCAAATGTCATTACACTGACATCTGTGAAATAGTGACATTACGCTACTCCCCATATTTAATATTTGTTGCTATCCTTTACCGAGTTAATTTTAATGTTTGAAAAAAACGGAGAACAGTTATAGAAAATTACATAGTGTGCATTGTACTGGCTTTAATTCATCACATTTCTTGAACATCTTATCTACGGTATTGTTGTTTTTAATTGTCCAAGAGCTATACTTTTACCCGGCATTGCGAGAAAATATTTAATCTAGCAAGCCTGAAAGTAATATGACACTCACAGATTATTGAAATAATTTTTGTTATATCTTAGATTAGTAAAATGTTAACAACAATTTAGTATTATGCCGTCATTATGCTCCCTGTATTTTATTATTGGTAAACGATCAAAGATCGGTATGTAATTGTACTCAGGATTTTTGCATTTCAGATCATATTGCTCACTTTCATTCACTCTTTACTTTAATTTCCTACAAATCGTAATCTATGGTTTACTCAATTAAGTGATGTCAAAGTCGATTTTTAGTTACGTCAAAACTGTTTCTAAGTTTAAAGAGTCTGGTTTACAGAATAACTTTAAACGTTCTCTAAACTAAAATTAGAAAATTTTAGAGATAGTTAAGTTTAGTTTGGTGTACAACAGAATCGGCACCATTGCCTAAATACAAATAATAATGCTGGATTATGTTCGTCGTTCGTTTATTTAAACTTTTTAGTTGATGGAAATTGTTAAAAATATTTACCAAACTTTCATCAAGGTTGTATTGTGTTACTTATTTTTTTTAATAACTGAGATGTGTGTTGATTTAATTTGGAATTTAATGTCATTTTCAGACCTTGACTATATAGACTTATATCTAGTTTGTTCGTCATATTATGAAAGACTAGCTTTTGCCCGCGACTTCGTCCGCGTGGATAAATAGTTCCCGTTCCCGGAAGATTTTCGGAATAAAAACTACCCTATGTCCTTTCTCGAGTACCAGACTATATCTGTACCAAATTTCATTCAAATCGGTTCAGTGGTTTAGACGTGAAGAAGAGACAGACAGACCGATAGACAGGGTTACTTTCGAATTTAAATATTAGTACGGATTTCTAATAAAAAAAAAACAAAAGTGTATTTCTGTTTTATCTGCAACTCTCTCTGCTGGTTAGTAAAGAATGTTTAAGGCATTAAGTCTGCTTTAATTAGTACTTTTGTACATTAAAGTTTAAAATAAATGCTAACCACCCCATAAGCCTAATCAAACATGTACTATGGTACAGTTGCCGCACAAATCACGTAGCAACGGATCACGTTTCACGCTGCGGCGTATTTGCGGGCATTTGAATTAAATTTTCACGTCGCGAGAAACATGTATGCGTGACGGGTCAGATAGCGTGACAACTCTCGTACCTCTAGCAACCGTACATCTTAATTTCTTCGGTCACTTTCTACGTTCACTTGAAATTTATAGACGCCATTTTGTAAGCACGTTTGAATGAATAAGTGAAATATGTCAAAGACTAAGTGTGCAATGTTTTTAGGTTTTTTTGTAGGTTTTTAATTTGCCGTTAATTTAAATTAGGTGCAAGTTGTTTTGACTGTTGTCGTAAACTATGATGACTATAAGTCTTACAGGTTTAGGAAATATATATATTGTTGTGTTTTTGTTGGGTTATTGTATAAGCCCTCTTCATTGCTATATTTGTAATTAAGTTTACTCTTTTAATTGAGATTTCAGTTTTCATTTTAATAATGAGAACAAAATCTGCACTCAACATTAAATACGAGTAGAAAACAAAAAATATAAATATGATGTTAATATAAAACGAGCGTCCCAAACCAGTGTTTTTATCGTGAAGAGAATGTAGCCACTTAGAAAAAATTTCTAAGAATTAAAAATTAAATTAAAATTTGTTTATTTCGAAAGCCAGTCCATATACAGAGATAAACAATACCCAAAATAAAATAACAATCCTCACAAAGTTTCACATGTCATTAATAATAAAAATAGATAAAAACACGATATAATAATACGTAGTCAATTATAAAATTAAATTTAAAATTATAAAACATTATAAAATAATAATATTACGTATCCAATAAATAATAAATAAAAACACATTACATTACAATCAGTCAAATAAATTAAAATACACGAAAATATTAAATAAAACCCAAAAGGAAAAAATTGTGCATGGAAAATCAACATCTACTCAGGCAAAATTTACTATTTATGCAGTTAGTAAGCAATATTAAAAATAATATAAAATACTAGCTTTTGCCCACGACTTCGTCCGCGTGGAATAATAGTTCCCGGGGAATTTCCGGAATGAAAACTATCCTATGTCCTTTATCGGGTCCCAGACTATATCTGTACCAAATTTAAATCGGTTCAGTGATTTAGGCGCAAAGAAGAGACAGTCAGACAGAGTTACTTTCACATTTACAATATTAGTACGGATTCAAATTGCATAAAGTTTTCTAAGGATACTTATGTGATTTAACAATACAATACATTTCTTAAATAATTTATTGCATTTAATGTAAGCATACCTTATACAGTATAATAAACACGATAAAATTAGGAACATATTTTAGAGCTATTTTGCAACATTTTCATACTTCAAATTAACAACATTACTGTGTACATTAAGCTGCAGCTGCGTGGCTATTACGCCGTCAATCGGTAACACAATTACTGGGTAAGTGCTTTCAATCAGCCGTCAATCATCTGTGTGAACTTGACTTTCAATATTACCATGTTTCGATTAAGCGTTTAACGGAATATCGTCTACCTATATTGTTATAGGACCTTAATATTTATACAAGTACTTATAGAATGTTGCCTCACATCATTTCTTTTAAACTACTCATAAGCAGCAGCTGCGTTTATTATTATATGATTCGTATTTATTCACTTGACAGACAACCAGATTTAGAATAATCACGCAACAACAACCAAATTTTTAAAAGCCATACCTATATTAGTTTTGTAAGGAAAACAAACCCGCTATGCACAGCTCAGTAACGAATAATTTCACTTAAAAATTAATGATATTAATGTGCAATATTAGAACGTCATTGATCTACTGACGCAAACTAAATAAATATCCTAACACTTATTTAGAAAACACAAAGAAAGCTTTTGGATAAAAATAAAAGCCAACTAACTATAATACTCAGCAAGCCGTCATACAACAGTACGTTCTAACGTTTCCTTCAAACACACTCCTGTCTACCTTTTATGATAAAAGAAGCTCCCAACAATATTTCCGAGTTACATTTGAAACCTAATAAATCTTACGACAACACACATTTACTATTAATGTCAACATTTTAAGTACCGCACGTCGCAGCCATCAAGCCGACTGCCTCTGAATAATTAAATCTGGTCTGTTCTCGAGAAAAATTGATAGCGATCCGGAGCCAATCGGAATATTGAACGCGTGACTAGCGTTCAGAAAACATGTTTTATTTTTTTACCAGTTGTAGGCAATGCCGACTGTACTTGTGCGTGTAAATATTTTTTATGCTCCGATGTTTATTTGATACGAGTTAGGACTTTTTTGTGAAAGATGGTGATCATTTTTATTGCATATTCGTATGTTGCATTGGTTCGTGGAGTTTGTGGTTTATTTAAATCAGGCGAAGCTGATATTTTTGATAAGTTTTTAAATTACAACTTACATTTTATTTTGAAACAAAATTTTAAAACAAAGGTTTTAAGTTACATTAGGTTCAGATAAAAGTTCATTAAAACATACTGTACATTAAAATACCTACCGTTTTAAACGATAGATGAATGATTGTACGATTTGAATTCATGCCAGGCAGTTTTAAATAATATTATTATCTGTCCTTTAATATAGTCACTATGAGACACCAACTATACAATAAGTATTACTGAATCAAGCAAATGACAACCTGAAAACCGCCAATAACCAATTTAAAAAACAGAAAACCTCATATTTAATACACGTTACCACTGAAAATAAACGAAGAAAAGGGATCACACGTTGAGCCAATAAATCTATGCTCCCACATAAAACAAAGCAACGCTTTAATTCAAGCGCAGATCAAAACACGACGACACCGCGCGTGCGTAATTCAGGCAAAAAACCGCTTCCGGAAAAGGGGCACTCAAAAACAGATAAAATAACAGTCGCTATCAGTAAACATGGAATATTATTAGGGCACATAAACGCTCCGTAATAAACGTGCACTAGATTTTTATGTGTTTGTAATAAAAGCTCTGGTTCTCTTCATGAGACAGTGTTGGGAGGTATTCTGGATGTTTATAGGCGATGTTGCTATTTGGCTATTGGTTGGGTAGTGTTTTTATTGTTGACTTCTCTTTCTCTTTCTTATTTTCCAATGTCATACTTTTTGTTCCCTGATACAAAAAGTGGGGTGTTATAAGTTTGACTGCTATGTGTGTGTGTCTGACTGTCTGTTTGTCTGTCTATGACACCGTAGGCAAGCGGGTTACCCGATTAAGACGCGGTTTTTTTTGGATGGTTTTTCATGTTTCGAGATCAGTTCCGTCCGCCGTTTTGAAGTTATCATTTTTTTTATTAACTCAAAAAACCCTCTCAATATACCTACCAAAATTTTTTTTAACTCTTGTTTGTTATATTCTTAGCTATAAGTGTAGTTTTTTCTGGCTGTAGCTAGTGGTTGGAAATTATTTATAGTTTTCATTCTTATTCTCTTTCTTGTTAGTTTTTCGTACTTTTTCATTATTTTATTTATTATGATTATTTTGGGTATCAGGACACATGCGCGAAAGACATTTGCGCGAAAGACACTTGCGCGCGGCCATTTGGGCGAATGGACACATGCGCGAATGGACGTTTGCGCCCATAGACATTTTCGCGAATGGACACTTGCGCGACTAGACGTTTCCGCGCCAAACCACTTGCGCGAAGCCCTTTGCGCGACGGACACTTGCGCGCCAGACAGTTCCGCGACAGACGTTTGCGCCCAAACACTTCCGCGACTAGACACTTGCGCGAACTTTTCATTCAAAGGACATTGGGCAAATTTAAAAATATTATGTAAGGGGTACCAATATTTTTTTATTTACTTTTGGTTTACATGGCGTCCACATATCTACCGAGGGTGGCAGGTCGTTTTCAAAAGCAAGATGGCGGCCATAATATTTTTCACAAAATACGTCATGGGTGTCGATTTCATGGTTTTTTGGGGTGCCAAGGTCAATAATGAGGTCGATTTGAGAATCCAAGATGGCGGCCATGACCTTTCTCATAATATGCGTCATGGGTGTCGTTTTCATGTTTTTTTGGGTTGGTAAGGTCAAAAATGAGGTCGATTTGAGAATCCAAGATGGCGGTGGTGACCTTTCTCACAATATGCGTCATGGGTGTCGTTTTCATGGTTTTTTGGGGTGCTAAGGTCAAAAATGAGGTCAATTTGAGAATCCAAGATGGCGGCCGTGACCTTTCTCATAATATGCGTCATGGGTGTCGTTTTCATGGTTTTTTGGGGTGCTAAGGTCAAAAATGGGGTCGATTTGACAATCCAAGATGGCGGTGGTGACCTTTCTCACAATATGCGTCATGGGTATCGTTTTCATGGTTTTTTGGGGTGCTAACGTCAAAAATGAGGTCTATTTGAGAATCCAAGATGGCGGTCGTGACCTTTCTCATAATATGCGTCATGGGTGTCGTTTTCATGGTTTTTTGGGGTGCTAAGGTCAAAAATGGGGTCGATTTGACAATCCAAGATGGTGGTGGTGACCTTTCTCACAATATGCGTCATGGGTGTCGTTTTCATGGTTTTTTGGGGTGCTAAGGTCAAAAATTAGGTCAATTTGAGAATCCAAGATGGCGGCCGTGACCTTTCTCATAATATGCGTCATGGGTGTCGTTTTAATGGTTTTTTGGGGTGCTAAGGTCAAAAATGGGGTCGATTTGACAATCCAAGATGGCGGTCGTGACCTTTCTCATAATTTGCGTCATGGGTGTCATTTTCGTGGTTTTTTGGGGTGCTAAGGTCAATAATGGGGCCGATTTGAGAATCCAAGATGGCGGTCGTGACCTTTCTCACAATATGCGTCATGGGTGTCGTTTTCATGGTTTTTTGGGATGCTAAGGTCAAAAATGGGGTCTATTTGAGAATCCAAGATGGCGGTCGTGACCTTTGTCACAAAATGCATCATGGGTGTCGTTTTCATGGTTTTTCGGGGTGCTAAAGTCAATAATGAGGTCGGTTAAAAATCCAAGATTTTATAGCACCCCAAAAACCATGAAAACGACACCCATGACGCATATTATGATGAAGGTTAAGGCTGCCATCTTGGATGGTCAAAATGACCTCATTATTGACCTTATCACACCAAAAAGCCATGAAAACGACACCCATGTCGCATATTGTGAGAAAGGTCACGACCGCCATCTTGGATTTTCAAATTGACCCCTTTTATTACCTTAACACCCCAAAAAACCATGAAAGCGACACCCATGACGCATATTGTGAGAAAGGACACGACCGCCATCTTGGATTGTCAAATCTTCCCCATTTTTTACCTTAGCACCCCAAAAAACCATGAAAAAGACACCCATGACGCATATTATGAGAAAGGTCACGACCGCCATCTTGGATTCTCAAGTCAACCTCATTTTTGACGTTAGCACCCCAAATAACCATGAAAACGACACCCATGACGCATATTGTGAGAAAGGTTACCACCGCCATCTTGGATTCTCAAATTGACCTCATTTTTGACCTTAGCACCCCAAAAAACCATGAAAACGATACCCATGACGCATATTGTGAGAAAGGTCACCACCGCCATCTTGGATTCTCAAATCGACCTCATTTTTGACGTTAGCACCCCAAAAAACCATGAAAACGACACCCATGACGCATATTGTGAGAAAGGTTACCACCGCCATCTTGGATTGTCAAATCGACCCCATTTTTGACCTTAGCACCCCAAAAAACCATGAAAACGACACCCATGACGCATATTATGAGAAAGGTCACGGCCGCCATCTTGGATTCTCAAATTGACCTCATTTTTGACCTTAGCACCCCAAAAAACCATGAAAACGATACCCATGACGCATATTGTGAGAAAGGTCACCACCGCCATCTTGGATTCTCAAATCGACCTCATTTTTGACCTTAGCATCCCAAAAACCACGAAAACGACACCCATGACGCATATTATGAGAAAGGTCACGACAGCCATCTTGGATTCTCAAATCGACCTCATTTTTGACGTTAGCACCCCAAAAAACCATGAAAACGACACCCATGACGCATATTGTGAGAAAGGTCACCACCGTCATCTTGGTTTGTCAAATCGACCCCATTTTTGACCTTAGCACCCCAAAAAACCATGAAAACGACACCCATGACGCATATTATGAGAAAGGTCACGGCCGCCATCTTGGATTCTCAAATCGACCTCATTATAGACCTTGGCACCCCAAAAAACCATGAAATCGACACCCATGACGTATTTTGTGAAAAATATTATGGCCGCCATCTTGCTTTTGAAAACGACTTACCACCCTCGGTAGATATGTGGACGCCATGTAAACCAAAAGTAAATAAAAAAATATTGGTACCCCTTACATAATATTTTTAAATTTGCCCAATGTCCTTTGAATAAAAAGTTCGCGCAAGTGTCTAGTCGCGGAAGTGTTTGGGCGCAAACGTCTGTCGCGGAACTGTCTGGCGCGCAAGTGTCCGTCGCGCAAAGGGCTTCGCGCAAGTGGTTTGGCGCGGAAACGTCTAGTCGCGCAAGTGTCCATTCGCGGAAATGTCTATGGGCGCAAACGTCCATTCGCGCATGTGTCCATTCGCCCAAACGGCCGCGCGCAAGTGTCTTTCGCGCAAATGTCTTTCGCGCAAGTGTACCAGATCCATTATTTTGTTATTCTGTCTGTTGCTACTGGCTATAATGGTTGAACAACATTTTAACATTATTCTTTCTTGTTTATTTTAGTCTCTAGAACTTTTTTTTTTATGTTCTTCACTTTATTGGGTTTTTTCTTGTATTAATTCAAACTATGTCTAAAGAATATTATTTAGAAGAATTTATAACATGTCTGTGATGTTCACATACACAAAATTTTACAAAAGAATTACTAAATCTGTTTAGATATAATTAATATAAAATTATACATATTCTGTTCTGTGATGATATTTTGTGGAAATAATATCAGACATCAAATGCAAACAAAATCAAGCTGATATTATTTTAAATCAAACAAATTGTATGTTTTATCACAGTATCAGTTCGTGATTGTCACATTCGATCCAGCTTCACCAGAATACCGCCAAGGTATCGCGAAAAACTGGCGTAACGGAAGCAAAGGCTGTATTCATTCGGAATTTCAATGTCCTTTATCTGAGAGGAAGAGAGCCATAAACATAGTCGTAAATTTGATGTTATTTGTGAAAAATTTTGTGCGTCTCGCTTTATTTGTACGCACTTATTGTGTTTAGTGGCCGTGGATTGTCTATGTAACACTTTAATTCTTGAACGGTTTTATGGGTTTGAGTTCTTGTAGGTCTGTACTCGAACTGGGTGGAACCGTCCCACGGCTATGCCACATGGAGGGAAAGTACCTTAAATATTGTAAATAGAGCATTTTACTGAGAGGAGACATTATTTGAATTTTAAAAACAATTTAAACTATATTCATAGATATTTAAAAAATTAAATGGTTGAGCCGGGAATCGAACCTGTTAATCGAGAAAATTAATTATAAGTATGTATTTAGACAATAATTTGTCTATATTATGTATGTATTTATAAATAAGTACGTATTTCAGTTGTCTGCTCACCGTAGTACAAGATCTGCTTAATTTGGAATCAGATGGCCGCGTGTGAGTTGTCCCAAAATATTTATTCGTATACTCGTGTTGGTTGTCCGAAAGTCTCTTAATTTTGTAACTACTAAGTAAAAAAAAAAGATAAGTAGTTCTTTGCCTATGATAATTTTCAGAAAAATCTACGAGAACGGAAACCTTTGTGTGCAACTCAATGGTATCTTTATAGTCTTTTTCCAATTATGTTACGGTCTATTAGACGGTATAGACCGTAACATAATTGGAAAAAGACTATTAGACGTGTTTCACACCCAATTTTTTTTTTCACCAGATGCCTATAAGCCCTTAACAATACAGTTACTAGCCAGCACAGATTGCCAGCCTTTCTAGTTTTAACTACCCATAAGCCTTTCAATGGTGTGATTGAAATAAATACCTAAATATTGTGATCTTGACTTGAATAGTCAGAGGTCAGTTGCATTATTTCATTATTTATTTACATATTCTACTTACACTTTTTTACAGTTGTATTATCCTTTAAAATATCCGCTAAGCAAAGCAATTATCCCCAGCTGTAGTCGCTTGGCCTTTAATATTTAGTTAACCTAGTTTCTTCAGATCCGAGTACATCTACATAGTCTCACGTATATTTTTACACAACTCGAGATCTTCAATGATTACCAAAGATAAACTTAATTTGCCTTGGAAATTTGGCTTATATTGCGACCCTGTCTTATTTTGTATAGGTACCTTACATATTACTAATCCTACTAATATTGTAAACTAGCTTTTGCCCGCGACTTCGACCGCGTGTAATAATAGTTTCCTTTTCCGGGGGATTTCTGGGATGAAAAATATCCTATGTTCTTTCTCGGGTTCCATACTATATCTGTACCAAATTTCATTCAAGTAGGCTCAGTAGTTTAAGCGTGAAGAAGAGACAGATAGACAGACAGAGCTACTTTCGCATTTTATAATATAAGAATGGATGTATGCATGTGTGTACTCTTCCACGCAAAGACTGCTTAATAGGTTTTGATAAAACTTTTCAGTAATATATTTTATAGACCCGACAAATATTATACATACCCAAGACAACGTCACGCTATGAACTTCCAGAGCAGAGCAGTATTTAAAAACTTAAAATGCGAGAAGCAGCCAGTTAATCGTAAAATTTTGCCTCTTCTAATACGATACGTGGTTATTACCCAAATTTCAAATAATATTATTCAAATGAAAATTCAAACAAGCGCTTTATAAGAGTTAGTCAGAAAGTTGACACTACCACCTCCAAGCGGTAAGTTCCTATGGAAAAGAATAGGAAAATAGCCATAAACACTGATATTACTCAGATCGAAACTATAGTTTGTACCTACTACTTATTTATCAAGGAACAGAAAAGAGACCTAAGACCGACACAATAGAGAATCTCCTCCTTAAGAAGACACTTTTCAATTCCAGTCAGTAAGTATTAAGATCGAATATAATGACAGATGCCGTCACCTCCTTCTGCGAAGCAGTTATGCTAGTGAAGGAAGCAGCGGCGCGCGAGAGGCAACGACGAGCCTCTCTCCCCGGACTAAGACCCAGGCGAAGACGTCGAGAGTCGCAAGACCACCGTAGGCGCGGTTCTGCGGATGGCGAGCGATGGGTAGCTCGCCTCCCGGCTAGGACAAGGCCCGCGTCGACGGCGTTAGCGTTTCACGCGTGCCTCAAAGAGAAGTCAGCACAGGAAGGGGCCAAACAGGGCCAACGCCTGCCGGCGTTGCGGAATGTTTATAATAGTTACCGTGGCCCCGGAATAAGTCATAAGTATTTATTGCATTCCATAATGTTACATACAGGTGGTGAGTTGAAAATAGAATCAATCATGGACCCTGTCGGGCACAGCAACACAGTAATTAGGTAGAGGGGAGGAAGAGCGCTTTATATTTTTTAAATACAGTTTTACTAATATCGTATATTTTATGTACGAATGAAATAGTGTTCATATGAGAGAATAGCGAGTTATTTAATATAAATATAAATGGCAACCGAAGAAACATGAGTGGGTTTTAGTCAGTAAAAGTCTAACACGCCCTCCCGCCGCACCCAGGACGGGAACAGTCATTTGATGATTTCCCACTCCCCAAAAAAAAACATTTAATGACAAAACTATGGTTTGTACCTACTACTTATTTATCGACAAACAGAAGAGAGAACGAATACCGACACAATAGAGAATCTCCTCCACAAGAATTCTTCAATCCCAGTAAGTACAACCTTATTATCACCCCCCCAACCCCTCCATCAAACTTCGACTGCAACCACTTGGAGCTATTCAACGCCATTTTAATATTCACCAGGAAACTGATACTCGCCTCTTTGAGGGTACTTGTTAACTATTTTTACGTGAGTTGACTTGAGTTACCGAAACTTTATAGTTTGGTACAAAGTTCGGTGACAATACCTACCTACTCTAATAATTTTTTGAAGCGGTTTTTCAGTGAATCTATAGAGTTTGGGCCTCTGTAATGAAAGTCTTTTTTTGTTTTGTAAAGTATAATATTGTGTGATTAAATAAATTAATAATTCGGTAAATAATAAATAACCAGGGACAACTCACACACAGTCATCTGATCCCAAACTAAGCAGAGCTTGTACTATGGTAACTAGACGACTGATAAACATACTTATATAATTTATAAATACATACATATATAAAAAAATTACACCCAGATACAGAACAAACAATCATGCTCATCAGATAAAGTTTGTCCTGGGTGGGAATCGAACCCACGACCACATAACGTTAAATGTTATATACAAGCTACTTTCGCATTTTATAATATAAGAATGGATGTATGCATGTGTGTACTCTTCCACGCAAAGACCACATAACGTTAAATGTTATATACAATCACACTGTTATTATTAAACACTGGAAAACTTTGTACGGTGGTTCCACAAAAATAAAGAATAAACAATGCTGATCTGCTGGAAGGAGATTATAGCGGGACAAAGGAAATAAAAATAAAATACAATGAACAAAACTAAAATAAATAAAAAAATATGATATAACGGTTGCTATTTCCAGTCACATTACCTCACAGTTAAAAGTTTTTCTGGCTCGTAATAATCTGATCTTTTACAAATAAACCTGTAGGGTTTTATACCATAACAATATTTATTTAGAATCGAACCCACAACACGCAACGTTTAATCACTCAACCTCAGCGCCAAATTGGTGTCATCGAATTCGAACAGATCTTTGTTTTTTCATTTTTTTTTAATAAAAAGATTGTAGAGGTATAGTGAATTGGCGATATTATAAACGTTACAGCTGATAATTAAAATGTACAAACTTTAAGGGTTTCTAGTTTGCTTTATTTTTTAAATAAAACCATTAGTGTGGGGTCTAAACCCAATGCCCTCTGAATGGCAACCATTGCTGTATTTTGGTTGACGTTTTCAGCAGCCCCACGAATACGCTGAAGCAGCTCTACTCTGGCACTCTACATTTCATATAATTTCAAATCACTAGATTACAGAAATATTTAACACTAGCTGTTCCACGCAGTTTCACACGCGATATGATAGGTTTTTGGTTAACTGCTCCCCTCCTCTGGTTCATAACGGGATATTCCCAAATTTTTTTTTTCGTTTTTGTAAAAAAGATACTCACTCTTCTCTCTCTCTTTATTGTCTTAGCGAAATATTTTTTTCAAATCAGTTCAGTAGTTACAATGCCTATTCAATGCCAACAAACAAACAAATCTTCCCTCTTTATAATAATAGTATTAACGTATAGATGAAATAACGCATATTAAATAATAACGTGTAACTCCAAAAGTAAAATACAATTCAAACAAGAATGAAAATACAATTGTTTTTATTTTAAACAGAACTACTCGTATAATCCCTTTTCAGTTAAACATCATTTAATATAAAGCTTAATTATTTCGATATTAAAATATAATACGTACTATTTTTTATAATATAATGTATAGTATTTTTAATCAACCGCCTGATATACTGTTTTACTGTGACATGCGAACGGCCGAGTTTCAGATGAATTAAAATGATGTTTTCATCTTTTAATTTATTCAAATATTAATTTCCTGGGGTTCGGAGTAAGGTGTGTCGGGTGTTTTTATTTAAAACCTTGTAGGCGTGGTTTGAGGAGCTTGATAACCATTTTTTTGAAGGTTTATCAAATAATTTCTCTTTTATTCAAAATCTATTTATAAAAATGGTAATCAGACGATTGACTGACTGTGGAAATGCATATCAAATTATTAGTCCTAAGAGACATGAAACTTTAAAGTTATGATCTTTGTGAAGAATAAGTATCCACTAAGTAAGGATATTTGGAAATTCGATCGTTATTCAATCAAAAAATCTAAGTAATCATATAACGTAATCATATAACAAAGTTTCGTTAGTTGCGCAATTATATTGCGAAGGGGTTTTGACGACGCAAGATTTTACGTTTGCAAGCCGTAGTATATAGCAGAACCACATGTCAGGAAAAAATATATATTTTTCAATAATTTTAAGCACCTAAATGTAACAGAACAAACAAAACGCAACACAACCGCCAAAGATCAAATTAACGTGAAAAGAAGTCCTAATTAAAACCGCCATTGCCACTCAAACTAACTCATTGCTCAAAAAAAGAACGCGATATATTTTTTAAAAAAGCGACGCGAGCGCTTCGCTCGCTCAGTTGCCCTGTGACCTCGTTCCGCTCGAGTCGGAGTCAAGAGCGCTCCAACCGCTTCACAGCTTCGCGGCAACGCTTAGCATGCATGTCGCTCAAATATTCCCGTTGTAATTATTTTTGTTATTCAATTGTACGAGGATTAAACTTAATTTTTGTATTTGTTACGGTTCGCTTATTTTCAACAGTATTGTTTGGCTGGTGTTTAATTTAGTTTCAATTCGATTTTATTATTTTAAATTACTTAAATTTAAACGAGCCCATCTTGTGGTGAAACGTAAAGGAAATATTTGTTAAAATATGGTGTGCTTGATATACTGCATGCTGGGTGACAATGATATACAAAGGAGTTCGAACATGTTCAGCCACGCGGCATGGCGTAAATATTGACGGGCCTTTGGTCTAGCGGTTAGTGATCCTAACTTCTAAGCCGGAGGGTTCGATTCCCACCGATGACAAACTTTAATCACAAATTCTCATCTTTTTAATGGTAGAAGGAGAACACCTTTTATTCCTTCTGAAATGGTGTGGTTGGTTACCCAGGTTCTGTTGAAAGTTGTTTGAATACTAACCACACCAAATGTGTAGTATATGACATCCCAAAGCATTAGGTAATAAATTAATTACCGCAGTTTGACCAGTAAAGTTAGCGTAGTTAGCGAAACGTAAACTTGCTCTCTACTCTGCATTTGCTGGTCGCTCCATTGGTGAAACTGCAATTATTATTTTGGTAATATTTGAGTAATATCTTGATAGTAATCAAATATCCGTAATAATATTATAAACTAGCTTTTGCCCGCGGCTCCGCTCGCGTTAGAAATGGACAAAAAGTAGCCTATGTTACTCTCCATCCCTTCAACTATCTTCACTTAAAAAATATCGTCAATTCGTCGCTCCGTTTTGCCGTGAAAGAAAGACAAACATACAGACAGACACACTTTCCCATTTATAATATTAGTATGGATGCGAAAGTTCACGCTTAATTCTTCACGCCTAAACCACTAAACCGATTTGAATGAAATTTAGTACAAATACGTATAGTTTGGGACACGAGAAAGGACATAGGATAGTTTTCATCCCGGAAATCCCCCGGAAACGGGAACTATTAATCCACGCGGACGAAGACGCGGGCAAAGCTAGTTAAATATAAGTAATAATAATGTGTGTTAATAGTCGTCACTGGTAGTCTGATGCAAGAAAGCTTGACAAGTCTAAGCAAGGGGTATCGTGTCGCCCAGTACCTGGGTTGTAGACATCTAGCTGGATCCAATTAGACTGTTAGCCGATTCCAAGATAATTGGGAAAAGAGGGTAGGAAAATGATGATGATGACCCCCGTGATTAAAACACCAACCACTTATACACGATGACAATGGGTTAGGTTCGAACCCTGCAGAGGTAATAATAAACGTGTAGGTATGTTACTTTCTTTCATCTTGACTAGTTAGACCGTTAAGGGAAAATCGTGAATGAATCTGAACTTATATACCTATAATAGCACAATAAATAAATAAAAATGTTGTTAAGGTTTCATACGCCAGAATGAAAAACAGAACGATTAGAGGGAGCCCCATGTCTACTGTTTATAAAATAAATATAAGTGTGAAGTCACTCTGTTTCAAGAAAAGGAGACTGATATTATATTATTACAATAACACCGTCAACAATAAAAGAAAAAGAAACTCCATAAACAAGAATTCATTAAAATGAGCACCTTTCAAAATTCCTGCCAACATGTAACAAACAAACACAGACAGACATACACAATTCAAGTTAAACATAAAGCACGGGAAAATAAAAAGGCACAATTTACAAAACAGCCCACCGTTGTAATGAAAAGTAAAATTTTAACCATCTGGGCTACGATGGCCCCGGGATAAATTCCGGGGGTCATAACAATAAAAACTTTTGAACTTCTCACCTCCTTAATTTAGCCACGGCAACTTTACACCAGTAACTTGGACCACTGTTTCACGCGATATTATTTTGTTAAATATTTGAAAGGGAGCCGGTATTCTCCAATTAAATTTCAATATAACACCTTGAGTTTTGTTTAGACTTCGAAATATTCGTTGGAGAGAAACAGCTGGAACTTTGCGGTTTGCTCTATGAATAGATTATTTCAATTTGTTCTGTAGTTGTCAGGGTATATCTTTCAGACAACAACTGACAGATTTTACAAAGGAGAGAGAAATAGCCTTGAAATTGTTTAATGTTTTAAGTCATTTAAAACTGACTGCTTTGAACGGGATTCGAGCTGCGTAAATAGCATTGCACTCGCGTCTAAGGCCATACGTTTACTATTGGCTGCCCCAATACGTCTTGAAGCTAAAGTTTATGAGACTAATAAAAGCTACATCTTTCTCAAAGCCAAGATACTGACCGAATGTTGCAGAATTTCGCGGCACGTATATTTTAAAATTAATCGTTCGTAGTGATTTAATTTAGTAAAGTGGTCTACTTTAACTTGAAAAACATTTTACAGGGCGACGTGTCCTCAATATTTTTTAAAACCTATTTACATTAAAGAGGGCAAAGAATAACGTATAGCATTTACTTAAACCTCTAAAACCAGTCCGCGAACATTACTGGAGGTCCAAAAAAGCGTGTGTCGCGGACTTACCCGAACGGCTCTGAGATAACTTTTGCCCTGTTAAATAAAGACGACAGTTTTATTGAAAGTAGGGCCGTTTGCCTTCTGTAATTTTCTCGGGATACCCTTGTTTTGTGGTGTGAGTGATGAGCGGTGACGGGGATGGTCATTGTTTTTATTTTCTTTTCAAATTTTTTATTGTGCATGTTCGGAGTGAATTTACGGTTGGTCTCGTGTCTCCCCTGACGGCTCCCCTAGGGGAGACATCAGGATTTTTTAAATCCTATTGTCTCCCCTAGGCGGGGGAGACATCAGAACTTGCTAATAATTTATATTTTGAGTATTCGTATATCCCCTGTCAAACATTACATACATATGCTATGTCTACCTATTCACTTTTGTCTCCTCAAACGAAGCTACCAAAGTGAGATAGCTTTTCTTAGCAGTAGGTACATTCCAGTAAAAGGAGGAAAGTTCAGATCGAAAGAGACAAGTTTATATTAAACGCACAATTACAATTATTTCACGAAGAAATCAGTGTTAGACATTTTTTGGAAAAGCTACGTAAAAGATTAATTGATGAAATGAGCTTTTACGAATATGGGTACCTACTTACGTTATTATGTAATGCTTGACAGGGGATATACGAGTACTCCAATTATAATTTATTAGCAAGTTCTGATGTCTCCCCCGCCCAGGGGAGACAATAGGATTTAAAAAATCCTGATGTCTCCCCTAGGGGAGCCGTCAGGGGAGACACGAGACCGTAACCGAATTTACTACTTATTTATTTAAACTTAATGCTCCAAGGAACAAAGGCGAATTGAATGCTTTAGGCATTTTCTAGTAGTCAACTCTAGGTGATTCGGAGAAGCATACTACCTCACCTATATTTTATCTAGCATGGTGTGCAATAATAATATCAACTGCAAAAACCAAAATGGAGAAAAAGTATATAGGAGGAATTTATCAAGTACCTTAAATACTTTTTTTTAACGACACTAATACCATTATCTGTGCTTATAGATCAACGCTGAATTATTGTAATCACTTCTATCGACATACACCTTCCATCAAATCAACACGAATAGAACGATGCACAGGACCCTTGCAAAATATCGTCACAACACTAACACGACTTTCTTTACCAACGTTGCTCCAATGCATCATATTTATATTATTTCCCAAATATTGACACGCCTCACCCGCTTTCGCCCCCATCTTTAACCGCCCCAAGAGGAGATAGAGACATTTTTCGCTTTTCCACAAAGTTAAAAACTCGTTATTCGCGGGCGAAAAGTTAAGGGGAGCGAGCATTGTGTCTGGCGGCGAATTTATCGCTCCAGCCGTGATGACGGCACGATTATGACAACAACTGGCAAACGTTAATTGGGACATTTGCTGTTTGCTGAATATTCTGGGAGGAGCTTGTGCGATGTGTCGTCCTGAGGACGGGAGACTCCAGATTGAAGAACGGGGAACTGAGGCGTCTGTGGAATTGGTGTGAAATGTGATTGATAATTTCTGTAAGCTTGTGTCTTGTTATTGTTTTTTGTAATTGCACCTGCTATTTTATATCTATTTCGCTATTGGTTGACAGGTAGGGAATGTCTAAGGCATTTTTTTTTATGGGTGTGAAATCATCAATTGACTTCTCCCGTCATGAGTAGGGTGGAAGGAAGTGTCAGACTTTTACTGACTAAAACCCATCCACGTTTCTTCGGTTACCCTTTATGTTCCGGGGCCGCGGTTACTATGACATTATGTTCACCCATGTACATTTTTGTGCATGATGTTTAAATTAATAAATTTGAAATTCTAACTAGAAATGAACTAGATATAACGGAATGAAGGCTTCATGAGCCAATGCTTTAATATTGAAAACAGTGAAGGGACGGTTTTCCGGTACAGGTTTGATAAAAACACGATTTTAATTTAGTTGATTTACAGGATTGTAAAAATTGCAAACTGTTACGACTAAAATTGATTTTACTCTCTTAGAATGAAAAGCTACTCTAGTCCCTACCAAGAACCAACGAGATCTTTTGTAATAGATGGTATAAATATATCTTGAAAAAGATAAAGTAATAAGAGATAATATAAGAGATTATCGGATTGCACTGGACGGTCGATAAACATGGACATTAAAATTTCTAGGAAAGCAACCACAATTCGTAGTAGTACAATAAAGATCTACGCCAAGAATAGATATTCATTCTTCATAGTTTTCTGCGTAACCTGATTGCTTTCTTAGAAATTGGAATATCCGCAGCCACCCGTTTTCTTTACCTAATCTTTCCAATCTTACTTTTATTCGATCACTACTATTATTTGCAAAGCAACAATAGCGTTTGAAAATCGTCTAATTAAAAAGTTTCAAGATGATAGCATAAAAGCCGGATTACTTCCTGTGAAAGTCACACCATTACTTTGACAATGTTTACCAGCCGACAAAGGATATTTTTCTTAACAAAAAAAGAAACGTTACTTGAACGACGGGTACAATGTTATATTTCCTCCCCGACCTCAATAAATAAAACAACAATATGTCTCCTCAACACCGGTTGAACATAAGTATTATTTACCTCATAAATACCTGCACGTACGAACGTTTTGCCCGAATTATTTATCAGATAATAATAACACGAGAAAAAAAGGGAAAAAATAACGAAAAAAAAACCTCTCGTTGGAGACGCACTTTATTCTCACGAATAAAACACCCAGAAACATATGCCAGCAACTGGCTACAATATATATAAATATGTAACGCTACACCCGCCTACTGGCCTCCTTCAATCGACTTCAAAACTCAACTTGACATGCGCGTCTCTTTCTCTTTTCTCGGAGGAGACAAGGATGGAAGTTTACATTCGAGTCGAAATTTGTCGGTGTCCTAAAATACCCGTTCACTCGCTCCCCCCACAATATATTTTATGGAGAGCGCAACGTTCTTTTTGCAATAGCTACCAGAAGGTGCTCTCGAACCCTTCATATTTACGATTAAGTCGTGATCAGAAATATAAAATACTAGTGTTTTTTGTCGATAGGCTTCGATACACGGTGCTAGTCAAAATGCGATTTTTTGTACATTTTGCTTGTACTGACGGTATACATAATGTAAGAGGTGTCGCCGTTTCGTGTTAAGATTTGAAGAATATTCGCTCGTGTGCCCGAAAGCTTGCATTTAAAATATGCTGACACACGGGAGCCGGGCTTGTCTAAGTTTTGGTTAAAATAAGAAGATTTACAATGTGCTTTTGGCATAAGGAATTGGCTTTTTCCTATTTATTTTTTTTGGAGGGGGAAATCATCAAATGGCTTCTCCCGTCTTGGGCGGGGCGGGAGGGCGTGTCAGACTTTTACTGACTAAAACCCACTCATGTTCCTTCGGTTGCTTTTTATGTTCCGGGGTTACGGGAACTATTATAATCATTCCGCAACCCCGGAGCCTTTTTCCTATTAGAATAGTATTTTGTCCTTTTGATAGTTGATAGGTATGTTGCAGTTGAATACTAGTGTTTTAATACTGTCGTAGTGACTGGCAGTTACTGGGTAATACGATACTCATGAGTAAGATAAATTGTAATAATACTTAATAGTTGATTAACGACTGTCAAGTATTCTACAAATAAAAGCCTTGGCCAAAAGCTTTACGTGCTTTCCGTCGCACCTTTAACTTCATTGCAATCTAAAAAATTGAAAAATTCATAGTGAAAAAAACCGATGAATATTTGACCCCCATCTTTGACTCTCATGCAAGAGGTTGCGGGTTCGAATCCGGGTAAGTACCAATGTGACTTTTTCAATTCATATGTACTTTCTAAAGTTTATCTTAGACATCACAGACATCGGTAAAGGAAAACATCGTGAGGAAACCTGGACTTGTGTAGTTAATATAAGTCCGAAATCGCCAACCCGTCTTGAGCAAGCGTGGTGATCAATGCTCGTGCCTTCTCTGTATGAGAAGAGGCCTTTGCCCAGCAGTGGGACAGTTATAGGCTCGTATTATTATTATTATTATTTGACCCAACAGAGGAATCGAAAGAAGGACTCAACACTTAACAATCGAACTTACAACCACAAAATTAGACAATTATTAGAGGAGAGCCTATGTAAATATACACTACTAAAATAAAATGAAATTAATCACAAAAATACACGATGTCTTTTATTCTTATACATAAATTTTGACCAATACAATATTGTATGGACTTTAAAAGAGACTTTGACCTCTGAGTTTGTTTCGGTTGTTTCTTCTTAGAGTAGTCCAGCTGGGAAACACCGGCCCCATCGTTCGATTAAAAAAAAAGAAAAAAAATTACGTGTAAAAGTGTAATTTATTACCTATTTACAAAAATAAATCATTTATTCATTTATTTATTCATTTATTCAATACTCCAATCACTTCAAATCCAGACACAAACACCACACATGGCAAAATAAAAGAACATTATACACTTTTATCGTAAAAATATCTACAATAATCCCTCTATTGTACAACATAAGAGCGCCTAATCTCTCTTTATCGTCCAATACGTTACACCTATTTGTTGAGTGGTCTCGGGAATAAGAGATTACTCTCTCACTCTTTATCCTAAAAGACTTGAGGGAAAAAGATAGCGGGTAGTTGTGGATATTTATACGATAAACTGAGAAAAGTTCACTCCTTCGGAACTGTTTTTGTATTTATTATTATTGCTAACGGTTTTTGCTTGTTAGATTTAGAAATTGTTTTTGTAATTTAGGCAATAAAGTTAAGTTTAATTAAAGGACATCATCAATCAGTGTTCTTAATAAAAACTAGAATGAACAGTAGCATCCACCAGATAATCGTCGAGACAATGAAGTTTGACGAATCTTGAAGAAGCGATTCAACTGTATTAGATCACATATAAAAATTACCTTAGAACAGATTTGTGACATATACATGTAAGTATACATATAATAAAATCGTAGGAAAGTCAAAACTGTACATTGAATATTTTTTTAAAAGAATACTTGGGGCGTGATCTACAACCGATACCGAAGCCAAAAATATAGTTTTTAGAATTTTTGTCTGTTTGTTTGTCTGTATGTCTGTCCGGGATAAACTCAAAAAATACTGCATGGATTTAGTTCAAATTTTGCAGGAATATTACTAAGAGGTCGGGTCAAAACATAGGCTACATATTATCACGCTATCACCTACGGGGGCGGAGTTAAAGCCTTCACGCAGACGACGTCGCGGGCAGCAGCTAGTAATTAAATAAAACAAAAATATCCTACATCTCATTTCGTCATCATGACTCTTTAAGATTCTATACTCGATAAAGGCGAATTCAACGTTAACTCAGTCGTTACAGGTATCCAGATACACTGACAAACAGTCTAACCATAACTTATCGTTTTAACCAGTGCATTCACTCCATATCTGCCGTCCGATTACTAAAAGGCCGTTAAGTGACATTTGGTCAAATTTGAGTTATATATACCACGTGATAGAGAAAAATTTTCTCTATCTTTCAGTCTGGGTCATATTTTTCTATCTCCATTTAGCCCAGAGATATGGAGATCACCCCCACGGCTAACTGCACTATTTTCGCGATCGGTCAACACTTAAACGCGGTTATGTCACTTTATAACACTATAATACGGCTACACGCTCGTAACCGTTTATTTAAAACTTATATTAATACAAATTGCAATCTTAGAAAACGGTTAAATGAAAGTACAACTGTATAAAACCGTTAAATTACTTTAAAGGTTTTTTAATGATTTATTGTCATACAAGGCGCATTGACATTTCCGTCATCTAAAAGACAGTTTTCTTCAATTACAACTCTACAAAACCGTTACTCACACTTAGCTGGGTAGGCGTTGGTAAGCCAAAGTGATTCTGGACATTATACAATTCTAAAAGACAGTGACCGTTTTTTAGTTGTGATTGTATCAAATAATTATGACAACAAATACAATACAAAAAACGGCTAAGTGACGTTCCAACGCTAAAAGACGTCTATCTTCCTTCACGAACGAATACCCCCGCACCTCGCACACTCCAGTTGTTCGCAACTCAGTGGACGGGTAAGACGTGTCTGTGAGCGATTGTGCTCATTCCCGCCAAAAATGACCACAAACAAACATTGAAACACCTAATTTAATACAAAATAGTTTTCATTCTATAACTGGCAATTTGGCCATTACAATGGTAAGCGAAAATTTAAAATTCGAAATTAGAATTTCATTTGTTTAAAAAAATTGCGTTTATCTTTAACGTTTTTGTTTTTAATTTTTTTACTGTGACTTTAAGAAGTGTGAAAAAAGTATTATTCTTTTAAAAATATGGATACTTCGCCCACAGAAGCCGCTTAAGTGGCATTGCTGGATTCTAAACTTAGTCAACGTGTTGTGGCTCGAACATTGAACATTGCATCTAAGCCAGTCATCTGTTCATAGAGTCTACAACCGCTATCGAGAGACTGGTGTGTTACGCGCCGTTCTGAATCTGGCAGGAATCTGGTCAACATCTTTGCGAAACCGGCGCCTTAATGCATTTCAACTGCAGCAGCAGCTTCAAGTTTTTTTTATTTTTTTATTTATTAATAAGGTTTACCAACAATTGTATGCACTTAGTAACACAAATACAAATAAAGAGATAACAATGTAACAATTACTTATAGGTAAACTCCACGTGTACATCTAGACAGTAACATTCTTATAAAACTAAATTAACTTTAAAAATGAGAGAAATATATATATATAAAAAAGTATTAACAATAAAACAAATTATTCCTTTTTTAAACACAATATGAGGGTATTTTTCATTTTGCCGAGAGTGTCGTAAGTTGTACGAAGGGTCGCTGTGAGTGACTCAACAATTAGAAGAAGGTTGAAGGAACGTGGACTGCACACAAGCAAGCAAATGGACCGAAATTAACTGCAGACCATCGAAGAGCGCGCCTTGATTTTGCACGCGAGCAGCTAAATTGGTCATACCTCCAATGGAGCAAAGTTCTTTTCTCTGATGAATGTAAAATCATGCTCTATGGTAACGACGGAAGGAACAAGGTCTACAGAAGAGATGGAGAACGCGTTGCACAATGCTGCATTGAAGAAAGGGCCAGTTATGGTGGTGGTTCGTGGACGGTATGGGGAGGAATCAGCGCCGACGGTAAGACAGAGCTTGCCTTCGTGTCTGGGCCAAGTCTACCTGCTTTGAACTGCCATCAGCCTCACGTGATGCCCTATGCACACTTTATCGGCAACGGGTTCACATTTATGCACGACAACGCCAGAGTCCACACCACGAGCGTCTAAAGGTATTGACAAGGCGAGAAAAGCATCAATAATAAACGTTTTAAAAGATATTAGCGCACCGCACAAAATAAAATTCTGGCACGATATGCCTGAATGTGTGTGTGAATAAAACAGCACGGCTAAAGAAAACCGATCCAATTTCTAATTTTGGATGTACAATGGTGCCGATTCTCTTATTCACAAACTAACGTAAATTTAAGTTAAATGCATCTTTCTCTTTCCATTTCTTAAAGAAAAGGACAGAAGATACGTTTTAGTTTAATCCTGTCAAATTAGACAGCGCCTGATGTAAATTGACGTATATTTAGACGCCATGTTTTTAAATTGCGTCTAAATTATCTATGGAGTGTCTAAATTTGACAGGACTTAACTAATATTTTATCTTCTGTCCTTTTCTTAATTAAACGGAAAGAGAAAGAAAGTTTGTGCATAAGAGAATCGGCACCAATATCTACTTTTTTTTATTCGAACCCTTTTTTATATTAATTATTTTTATAATGTTGATTTGGTTCCTAAGCGTAGCTTAATAAATAATATTACTTACATTGCTTACAAGCTTAGAGAATAAGTTAATCCAATTCTAACAAGAATATAAAATAAGTACTAAATACCATATTATGTAACAAACTTTGTGATATTTTGAATGCGATTTTAATTGGTTTATATTGGTTTGTGATTGACGCCTTCAACTTAAAACTCTTATACCTTAACCCCTTTACATGTTATTTCTTTTATAAGCTACATACAATGCCGCTAGTCCTTAATTTTATAATTATGTTGGTTGCTCTTTCATGGTTAATTTCTGTTTTTATCCCCCACAAATGTTTGTTCTTTTAAAATTTAATAATTGTTTTAATTTCTTTATTTGATTAAATATACTTTAAGTAGAAATATGTGTGTTTTGTTTTAATTACCTAACTGTTACACTTTACACGCACACACATTTAAAAGCACAAATAACTAGCCCAAATTTTAACACATAGTCGTCCATTTGTCTTTAAAGCAATATCAATTTGCTAGTAATTCCAAAACTAAAAGGCAGTTATTGTGCACGTATTATTCAGAAACTGTATTTTAGATCAGAAATATGTATAATATTAGCATCTCTAAACAACAACATAGACAGTTAAAGTCTAATAACGATTTTTCTCAAGTACAGCCAATTGAGTTTCAATCAATTTACTATTCTAAAAAACGGTTAAGTGATTTAACTGTTATTTAGCTTTGAAAATGCATTAAACTGTGACCCAAAAGTAAATGAATGGCGGTTACAATTGCGTTACAACGCTATAAGACGGCTGTACTTCAGCCAGCCGTTTTTTAGTATTGTAAGAGGCCCCATCATACAATAGATAAACAACACTAAAACACAAAACCTTTAATTAAAACAATATAATTTAACTTAGCACTCATTAAAACCCATAGAAAGAAAGCTTATCAGAAATCAAATATTTTAGTGTAACAAACATGGCTGTATGTCCAACCAATGTCTAGAAACATTAATTCCCACGTTTTAGTCAATATCTCAAAATGTGGTTTATTCACTTAACGGCCTTTTAGTAATCGGACGGCAGATATACAACACTGGTATTTAGCTAAATCCGGCCAGACTGGATGCCGACCCTAATTTATAAAAAATCTAGGGAGATGATGAATGGCGACATCAATACAGTTCACTCAAAATCAAAGTTTTGTTTATAGATCGCTAAAAAGCATCATGGAACGTCTATCACTGGAAAAAATTAGCTAAAGTCTAACTACTTATTTCAAAATGTTGTTTCTTTCGGAGCAAAATGGAGAAGAAGCTTCGTACTTACTTCTTTGAAATAAAGTTGTTCCAATAACTTAAAAACCTACATGATAGAGGTGAATTATATATACACGTATTCACATTACTGAAGAAGGAATACATACTCATTATAAATGGGAAAGTGTGTCTGTCTGTCTGTCTGTCTGTCTGTATGTTTGTCTTTCTATCACGGCAAAACGGAGCGAATTGACGTGATTTTTTAAGTGGAGATAGTTGAAGGGATGGAGAGTAACATAGGCTACTTTTTATCTCTTTCTAACGCGAGCGAAGGCACGGGCAGAAGCTTGTTCCCAATAAATGTCAAATACCCATCCGATTAGAAAACATCACATAAGTACATCCATCTGCAGAAAAAACTAACTTTCCTGTCTATTAAAAATGTAGAAAAGTCGATGAGTTTTCGAATCACGATCTGATCATAAAATGTGGATCGGGCAGCGCGATATTTGATTTGAACTCCACTATATAATACGTGGGACACTCAGAAAGTTTTGAGAAACTAAAAAACTATCTTCTATAGATAAAAATATTTTTGCTGAATCTTTTCAAAGAACTCTTCAGTAGCTTCTATACAAAGTTTCATGCGTCTAAACCAATTTTTATCACATTTTTACCAGTTCGATGCAGACACCTCTTTCACGGCCTTCACGAAGGCTGCTCGCGCGTTTTTCAGCGATGAAAACTGTATCCCTTTCAGAAGATTTTTTATTTTAGGGAATAATAAGAAGTCACACGGTGCCAGATCAGGATTGTAAGAAGGGTGCTCGAAGACTCCAACCTCTGTGGTGTCCAAGAAGTTCCTCGTTTTGAGCGCTGGGTGCGCGGGCGTGTTTTAATGGTGAAACAGAATCCAGCGGAGCCCGGTGTTCGGTCGCTTGTTGCTCATTGCAAATAAAACTTCTGGCAAGCATTTTGTGGTGTACCATTCGTCTTTGATGCTGCTTTGGTCTTGTCATGAAATCGCATTCAGATACCCCGTGAAAGTGAAGAAACTAGCGATCAAAAGTTTGCCTGTGCTTCTCGATCGCTTCACTTTCCTAGGCGTTGGTTCGTTTTGAAACAGCCTAACTGCCGTCTGACACTTTTTTTCTGGATCGTATTGATAAATCCAGGATTTGTCATCTGTCACAATGTCGTAAACGCGCCAAGACGAACCTGCTTCAAATTTTTTAATCATATCACGGCACCAATCTACACTGGCTTGCTTCTGAGTTTTGGTGAAGTTTTGCGGCACCCAGTGGCACACTATCCCCTCATCGGAAGATGCTCGTGTAAAATCTGGTAAAAGCTTCCCGATTTAATCTGCAGGGTCTGCTGAATATTTTAGTATGCAATTCGCTTGTTTTCTTGAATATTTTTTTTAATGCCAGCCCACTTTCTTCCGTGACTGCCGTGTTAGGACGACCACTCCTTTGTTTATCTCCCAAAGTAAAGCGACCGCACTTATACTCGCTGTTCTTGTGGTAGACGGTAGCTTTTGAAAGTCTTACACCCATAAAACCAAATTGAAGTCCATCAAATGACTCATCAGATTTTAAGCCACATTTAAAGTCGTAGAAAATCATCGCACGAAAATGTTCGCAGTGCAGATCCTTTTTTAGAAGAGACACGATAATTTAATTTGGCTCTCAAAAAAATGTGGAGGAAAATTCAAAATTCGAACAATGGTATTTTTACATATAAATAACCAAATTATTCAAAATAATTACAAATGGCCAGTGTCTTATACATAAAAACGTTTTTTCTCAAAACTTTCTGAGTGACCTGGTATGTATGTACGCGGGGCGCAGATATCGTAATGTAAGCGAGGTTTATATGCAAAGAAGACTGGATTATCATCGTTTTTACTGCAAATTTGATTTAGAGAGACGAAAATGCATCAAATTGGTTGTAAGATATAAATTGCTAGAAGGTCCTGACCCGTGGTTGGGCAAAACTCTCTCTCGATTCTTTATATTTTTCAAAGTTTTACTTTACTCTATTCCAATTTTAAATAAAGAAATCATCTAAAACATTTTTGACATCAAACTTTAGGAATTATTTACCCAGACCCTTCACGTTTCTGAAACAAGTTACTAGACGTCAATCAATATTCTTGTAAAATCTTATAAAGAACGAGTTTTCAAATTCTTTCGGACTCCCTTATACCGATTGACAATCAAGTTACCAAGAAGCCATGTGCACGTAAATATTATATTATCACGTATTTATTTGATTACTACCTGTGTCCCACGGCTTCGCTTATTAAGGAGTCTTTGTTACTGCTTCGGTTACAACTTTTCTCCCAGTTGTCATCGTACGGCCTATTATTTCATTATAAATTAGACTATTGACCAAAAAATCCCTAGATTTATTACTTTCAGAGAATATCGCATGTATACAAACAAAGAAAACCTCATTACCTCTATTATATTTTAACACATTTGATACACACAAACTCTACATCTTCACGCTACACCAAAACCACACCACACCGCCCACAAACACAAAAATCACCACATCATCTCAAAACAATATTGTTTCCTCACACGGGAACGAGTGTCGTCTATAATGAAAGCGAACAAACGGACGAGCAATTAGGCGCTTTATTTCGCTCAATTAAGTAGCTGTAACAAATTAAGAAACGCGAACGAAAAGCTCGCTCGCAGTTAACAGATTATGTAAACACGGTAACGAAGTGAATGGGGCTAAAGTGGGGAGAAATGGATGTGGTAGTTTATTGATGAATCAACTTTTTTCAATTTCTTTTTTGGTGTTAATGCAGTAATGTGTGGTTGAGCTTTCATTGACTATATTTTTAATGTAATGTTAGAAATCATCTAATATAAAAAATAGTTTTAATTGTTGTTAAAAAAGTTTAATTATTTCAAGTTGTTATGTTTTTCTGGTTTTTAACTTAGAGACAAATCGACGGTTCCTACGCACATAAGGTCAAGTGAAAAACCTAGGTTTACAGGAGAGCGTAATTTATGTTCAAAACGCTCTAGAAATAATTCTATGACCAATAATAAATATTTTCTTTCTATAATATTTTAACAGTTTTAAGAGCTTTATAATGGTACTAGCTTTTGCAGCGGCTTCGCTCGCGTTAAAAAGAGACAAAAAGTAGCCTATGTTACTCTCCATCCCTTCAACTATCTCCACTTAAAAAATCACGTCAATTCGTCGCTCCGTTTTGCCGTGAAAGAAAGACAAACAGACAGACACACTTTCCCATTTATAATATTAGTATGGATGGATATTATTTAAGTTCATAAACATATATTTTCTTAAAATTGCGCTCACATTTTCTATTAACCACTTCACACAACTGCGCGCCTAGTACTTTTGATTGATTTAAGTACTAAGTATCTCAGTATTTTAAATTTTCTCACATTATCACTTCACATTACACATTACTGCGCTCCTAGTACTATTGTTCTCTTAAGTTTTCAATCTTTAATTGAATTTAGAATTAACTATAGGGGAAAATGATTCATCTTTTATAATTATGTTCTCGTCGATTTTTCATTATTTTTAAGATGTATTCTGCTATTCGGGGCGGGGACAAATCCAACGAACCAAAAACCATGAAAATTGGTCAAGCCGATCTCGAGTTATAAGTGTTGTAACAAACCCGACTTTGTTTTATATATATAGATTTACACATATATTATTTTTTTACGTTTTCTAGGAGAAACTGATAGATGACCGTTTCTACGCCGATAATAAAATAGAAGTATGTCAGTCATGTCTATGATACCTTTTTATACGTAGGAAACAAAAAAATAGTATCTGATATAGGATTTAAATATAATGTATTATGAAAATGTAGGATTATGTTACTATTTTTAAATCTATACGTTAAACGACCTGAAATCGTCAGCCATGGATATAAAAAGTACTTCAATGAAGACATATCACTTTCTACGTGGTTATAGTCATTCGGGGTACGACTATAGTTCTTGTAATGTAAACAAAGACAAGTCTTTATATAAAAATGATCTGGTTTGTGTTTTATTCATTAAACAAGGTTTATAAATTTATTATTTAAAAAATAATCTTCTTAGCATCTAAATAATAGGTACTTAAGTCTCACTGAAGTATGAACTAAACATAATAAATCACTGTTGTCTCATATTAATACCTACTAATTAAAATTTTAATTTTAAGTTTGTGCCAGCATAATCATCTCTCTAGCAATGCGATTGGTACGTAGTGTTTATTAATCATCACAGTTTTATTAAGTAGGTGTTTTAGCTTAATTAACTACCTATCGACTTAATTAGCGAAATTTAATCTTCTTCGTTATTGCCCTGTTCACTATGGTTACGGTTTCTATAGAAGTCATGATACTTTTTTCGCCGCGGTGCTCTGTGAACAGATCGCACTTAGCTACAGGAGTGTGCCACATTTTTTCTATAAAACAGAGCATAAAAACAAAAAAAAATCTAGCTATCCCCCCCCCCCGAGCGTCGAAGTTGACCGGACGTATTCATGTGTGCTCCGTGTTTAATAATTTTTATAATTATAATACTAAGCTTTCGTCAAATATTTTGACTACATATCATCGATAAGTGGTAATACTATAATAAACAGTGCATTGGACAGGATAACAGTGATTAAAACATTGGAAATAGTGACTTACAAAAATTAAAATAGTGTTATTTAACAAATTGAACTGTGTGGGTACTTGAACGGATTTTGTTAAATTCTTCTGCAGACTAAGAACGGCTTTGAATGTTCCTACCGCTTACCTCAATAGGAACAAATATTTCAACAAAGATTCTATCGTTCATCTGGTCAAGCGGTCAACGGCGGCCGCACTAGTTTTGCGCTCGAAGTCGAGAGTTCAAATCCCAACTACTGCATCGCTTCTTAGGAGTAGCGCGATAAGACTAAATCACTTTTTGGCTTTTTTACATTATTATATTTCTATTTTACAACAATTTGGAACTCATTCCGCAGTCCAATACTTGCAAAGCGCCTACCATTTAAAAATAGCAATACTTGCAGTCTTAGTATGTTATAACTAATTACGTAGGCGCTCATATAAAAGTCCTATTTTTACTAATATACTTTGCCTGCTTTTTGGTTTATTAGTACAATCCCTTTTAAACATTTCTTTTTTGTCACTGAACGTACATTTGGTAAATTTGCGCATTATTTACCAAGAATAATTAACCCGGCGGGAGTGTGGTGCGGAAAAATTACATAGAGTATGTGGTGGGGTGTAACATACCCCACGGAACAAAACGTCGTCTATCTAAGTATTTCTCCAAAATAGTACAAAATTATTTCTAAATATTATGAATGAGAATCCCTATAATAAAAAAAGACGGGTTGCACTCCGGGAGTGCCGGCAGAAGTGAAAACTTGATTATAGCTGTCTACTATCCATCCGTCCTACGCTTTTTCGATCAGGTCACGTGTCCTGACGCGAGTTTAAGATTTTATATGTCCGTTTCATCCGCTCGGCCAACTCATAGAATTTGATGAAAAAACGACTACGACTACGACTACGACTACGTAGACACGATAAAAATCTCACACACACTGATACAAGGTACAATTTTCCCGAAAATTGTACCTTGTATCAGTGTGTGTGAGATTTTTATCGCGCGTTCAATTGTTATCCGTCCTACGCTTTTTCGATCAGGGTCACGTGTCCTGACGCGAGTTTAAGATTTTATACCCATTACAGAAAAAGTGCTCAACGCCGCTAAAGAAGTTTTCACTTCAAAAATTCAACATATAAATACATATTTTAATACTTTTATTACTTACTTAGTAGTTGAACAATTTGAGAACTTTTTGGTGACAAAAATTTACTTGCGCTATTAAAATATTCATAAAATCAACCATAATAATTAAAACAAAATAAAATCTTCTAAATTAACCAAAAATGAGATCTTCTTTCAATTAAAATTAAAAAACACTTAGCGAATCAAATCGAATATCTTAGTAAGAGGCCTCGCCGTCAGCACAATTTTTGCAAGAAAATATTGCATGTTCTAGGCACAGTGATTTTCTGCAGCTTGCACAGACATGTTTATAAATTGAATATTATTGTCATCCGAATCCCACTCGCTGCTGATCGCTTCAAAGTCATCACACACTGCTTGCGTGTCAGATTCAAGCTCATGCTCACTGCAATGATCAAATTCTTCGGTAGAACTTGATTCATCTGAAGATTCGGCTAAAACTTCATCAATAATGCTTCTTACACGTATTTCATCTGCCTCCAGTGCCATTTTTATTCAAAAACTTTAAAAAATAAAAGTATACATAAATATAAAAAAATATATAAAAAATACGAAAACAATACGCGAACTATGTGGCGGGGTGTGACTTACCCCACGGACGTTTACGCACGTGCACTCCAATCACCAGCCAAGGTAACACTAAGATCACGCCACTATCCCCTTCCGCAACCTTTTACCTCCAGCTACACGAAGCCACGAAATCTAGTTGTTCCTAGTTAAAAAAATATACCTAGGTAAACTAGTGCTGGGGTATGCTACACCCCACCACACTCCCGCCGGGTTAAACATGGCTGATGACACTTCTCCTACAAATAAACACGAAAAAGCTCTGCGTAATGTATCGACTACCAGAGGAAACAAAAGGCAAGCTCTTGGATCTCCACCTCAGGCGACCTCCGAATATGTATTATCGCGAGATGATGTTCGTGAGATTATCCAGGAAGTAATGAAAACCGAACTATCGTTAATGTTGTCCAAATTAAATGAAACTTTGAACGCTATGCTGAACAGAGAGTTGCAGCCCATTAAAGAGAAAATTGCTGACATGGACGACTCCATGAAATTTATGAATAGTCAGTATGAAGACCTACTAAAAGAACAAGCTTCATCTAACGAGACCATTAAAACACTGCAGAAGGAAAAACTTGAATTGAGCAAAACTATCAATTCGCTATATGTTCGTGTAGACCAGTTGGAACAACAAACTCGATCTAACAATATTGAAATTCAATGCTTACCTGAAAATAAACGTGAAAACCTGTTCAATATTGTATCGGAAATCTCTAAGGTGACTGGATGCGTCATAGAAAACAGAGATATTTTGCATTGTACCAGGGTAGCCAAACTCAACTCCAATAACACAAGACCACGTTCAATTGTAGCACAGCTGGCCTCCTCTCGCCTTCGTGATGAATTCCTGGCGTCAGTTACTAATTTCAATAAAAACAATAAGGACAACAAACTGAACAGCGTACATCTTGGCTACTCCGGGCCAAAAACACCAATCTTCGTCACTGAACATCTGTCCCCAACATATAGGTCTCTGCACGCCGCTGCGAGGATCAAAGCCAGAGAACTTGGTTATAAGTTTGTGTGGATCCGAGGTGGTAGAATATTTATGCGTAGAGTACAAGAATCGGAGCACATCTTGGTTAGAAACGTGGACACTCTAAATAAGTTAACTTAACCTTTTTCTCACTGTCGAAAATTATCGTATATTATTGTATAATCTCAATGGCATTCAATTATAGTTAAAATTCTCGGATCTTAATATTTATTACCAAAATACTAGAGGTCTACGCACAAAGACTCATACTTTTTGTCGTCAATTATTTTTAGAGAACTATGACATTGTTGTATTGACAGAAACATGGCTTAATAGCAGTGTATTAAGCGCGGAGCTGTTCGACGATCGATATATTGTATACAGAAGAGATAGAGATGGTAGGAAAAAAGATGGAGGAGGCGTACTAATTGCAGTATTAAAGAAATTCAATTCAAAACGTATAGCTCACTGGGAAAGCCAATGTGAGGATCTTTGGATAACTATCGAGGTGCCGTTTACAACATCTCTTCGTCGAATGGCTCTGTGTGCTGTATATCTGCCACCGCCTGTGTTACGTAGTACGTTGAATACTTTTCTGGACAGTTGTAATGCAATATTCGAACAGACGGGCTTTTACACCTGTATTGTCGGCGATTTTAATTTAGGTAACATAAAATGGAACTTGGTTAATGACTCGAAGAAAAATTATACTCCTGCGGGATTTAGTAATGTACTAATAGACTTCACTCACGAACATAAACTGACACAATTTAATAACATTATGAATGCATCTGGACGAATACTAGACCTGGTATTAACTGATTCACCAAACGTTAGCGTTACTACGGCCTTAAACTCCCTAAGCAATATTGACGTCCACCACCCTCCTATTGAAATCCAGTTCAAAGTCAACTTCCATACAACCCTCAGACTATAAGAACTAATTTTTATAAACTCGACTACGATAAAATCTGCGAGGATCTAAGTGACTTAAACTGGGATAAAATGTTCTTGGACGTGACGAATGTTAATGAAATGATTCGTTTGTTTTATGACACGCTTCAAAATATTATTCACATGCACGAGCATCCCAAGCACACCTCTAAATTTAAAAAATATCCGCCTTGGTTCAATAAAAACTTAATAAAAGCTTTAAAAGAAAAGGAAAAAATAAGATCTTGATACAAAATCTATAAGAACCCTAGGGATGAACTTGAACTGAAATTATTGGGCAAACGGTGTTCTAAAATAGCCATTGACAGTTATAATAATTACATAAAGGTCACTGAAGATGAAATCCTCAAAAATCCAAATCGGTTCTGGACGTACATTAAGGCTAAAAAAGGTGGTTCTAGCTCTTTCCCTGCTACAATGACCAACGGAACCGTATTTACATCCGATGGTTCACAAATATGCGAAATATTTGCATCTAGCTTTTCCTCCGCGTTTATTGATGCGAGAACGCCACATAGTGAACCGGAGTCCGAATTTCTTCAAAATATGAAGAATAACAGCCTACCTTTAACTGCACCTGTTATTGACCGCGAGAGCATAGTAAAAAAGCTTAAGTCATTGGATCTTCGTAAAGGCGTTGGCCCTGATGGTATCCCGCCAATATTTATTCATATGTGTGCCTCAGGTCTGGTATCCCCCTTATGTCTGATTTTCAACAAATCTCTTACTTCAGGTATTTTTCCCGACTTATGGAAAAAAGCCAAGGTTATCCCTATTTATAAAAGTGATGAAAAAGACAACGTCAAAAATTACAGACCTATCTCTATCTTATCAACTTTAGCCAAGGTTTTCGAATCGTTAGTTTGCCCATACATTCAGGCACACCTCAAACTCTATTTGAGCTACTCACAGCATGGTTTTGTGGGCTCTAGGTCTACTTGCACAAATTTAGCGACTTTCACAGAAATGGTATCGGATGCTATCGACTGTGGCAAGGAGATTGACGTGATCTACACAGACTTTAGCAAAGCCTTCGACCGCGTGCCCCACCACGTACTGCTTTCGAAGTTATCTGCGTATGGAATCACCGGTACACTCCATAATTGGCTAAAGTCTTATCTTGAAAATCGTTCCTTCTTTGTTGCGGTCAATGGCTTCCGATCTGAAACCCACAAGGTGACCTCAGGAGTTCCACAGGGCTCACATGTTGGACCGGTTCTATTTAACATCTTCGTTAACGACATCCCGCACTGTCTACGATTTTCAGAATGTTTCATGTATGCAGACGATCTTAAATTCTCCAGGATAATCGAATCAGAAAATGACATAGCTTTACTTCAGAGGGACGTAGACTCGTTAGTTCAATGGTGTGAAGCTAATGAAATGAGTTTGAACGTGAAAAAATGCTTCCACGTGAAGTACACTCGGAAAAAAAAAATGACGGCTAGTGTGTATCAAGTGGGCCCAAACGTTATCCAAGAGGTGGATCAAATAAAGGACTTGGGAGTGGTTTTTGACAGTGCTTTGACATTTGTGCCTCATGTTGAAGGCGTAGTCAAAAATGCGTCTAGAATGCTTGGATTTGTGGTTAGGAACGTTGTTGGTTTTAAGAGTAGTCGTACAAAGGTCATATTGTACAACTGTATCGTTCGTAGCATAATGGAATACTGCAGTACAATTTGGAGACCTCATTACTCCACGCACATTCTTCGACTGGAGCGAATACAAAAGAGATTTCTCTGGCATCTGGCCTACGCAAGCGGAAATGCAAAAAGAATAAAATCATATGAAGCCCGACTCTCTTACTTTAAGATGGTTTCATTAGAGAAACGTAGGGCAATCATTGACTCCATGTTTGCATACAAGCTGCTCCGTTGCAAAATTGACTGTCCCCTGCTACTGTCAAAGCTTCAGTTTCGGGCTCCTGCAAGAATCCCTCGCGCTCCCATTACTCCTTTACACCCTCCACTCCGCAGAACTATACTAGGTGCAAACTCTATAGTCCCTCGTCTTTGCAAATCGTTAAATAGCACCAGCGATCTTGCTGATGTGTATTTTGACTCATATGCCAAGTTCCATAAAATAATCAGTAGTAATGCTTAGTTCTAATAGTTTTTTTTTTTGTAATAATCTTGATTTTTATTTTGTTGTGTCTTCGAATCTGTCTTGTACTTTTTTATTGCTAAATTGTCAATTGAAACTTATAATTTAACACCATAATTTAACATCTTTTTGTTTATATAGTTTAGTGTTTGTGTCACACATTAATGTTTATGGGGCATGCGGTGCTAACCTGTAAGAAATTGTTACACTAACCTTGATTATGGTATTATTTAACTTAATTACAATTAGTGTAAACAATTGTTGGTTGGCCAATAAAGGAAAAATAAAAAAAATAAATACTTATTTGGAATAATCGACGTATCGCATAAACTATATTCTTTGCGCTGTAGCATGGTGCGGGTGCAGTTTTAGTAACATTTCATTTCACTTAAGAAAGTTGCAGTGTTTTATAAATTATGACTTTAGTAGTTCAGCTGTACCACATTCCTAATATACTAAATCATTAATAACTGTAGTAAATTAACTTCAACCCAACTAGAATGTGCTAGTCCACAATTAAAAATAATTTGGAATAAAAATTAAGCAAAGTGTTATTCGTATAACGTAACGCCTTAGACGTAATTAGTGATGGGATGTACTGTTACGATGGAATGTCGATATTTATTAGAATACTAGCCGACCCGTGCCCACTTTGTTGGGCGGTAAACATTTTAACTTGTGATGAAATTATGAGTGTGGTTCGGCTAGTACCGAGTGCTATGAATTATCTCTTGACTGCCAAAAGGAGGGTTTTGTTTTTATTGCACATCAGAAAGATGCTGCGCACGTTCAGCGCTAAATTCACGGCACGGGTCTGCGATGTTCATAAAGTTTGGCTAGCGAGAGCCGCTGAGAGCGCTCAGCTCTAGACTCCCTATCCCTTGTTGCAGAGACATGCTGCCTTAAAAAAAGAACAAAAATGTTGTCACGAAAAAAACATAAACCCGATGGTCCCATATAAATTTTATGGCGATCGGTTCAGTGGTTCTCGAAAAATTAATCAAAAACAAAAAATATCGACGAAATATACATTGACGATATATGCGTTACTTCAAGTTTTGATTTTCGTTTTATATGTATTACTTTGAGAGATACTGTAAAACACAGTCAGACATTGGGTCTCGACACTATAAAGTAAAAATAAAAATCTTTTTCCAAAAAAATACTAACCGCCTTCAAAAACTAAAAACACAAAAATAACTAAAATTTTCGGAAGTCTGTGGCAACACAAATTCATTGGCAGAAGAGAAGCCAACGACTTCCGGAATTTTAGTAATTTTTTATTAAAGATTTTTTATTAGTGCAAAGATACTTAATTATGTATAGCCATAGAACATTTAAATTTACAAGTTTGTACACGTAGTAGCACAAAATTGAATAACACGCTAATATTCGTAGTATCGATAGCGGTAAAGTAAATTGCATATCGACCCTAGTCTTGTGGTACTGACTGATGTCAACGTCAATCAGGCAGCTGTCACCCGCACCATGCTGCAACGCAAAGAATATAGCACTTCATTGGCGCCACGTTTAGCTACTGTTTCATCTCACATGTAACACGTAGCTTCCTTTAATCCTGCGTCAAAAACATTGAAATTATATACAGACAATTTCGACCAACTTCGACCAAGAATCGACCTGTCTCGTTCGAGGAACTCCCGTAAATGGCGACAAGTCTGACAAGACCGTGTTCGCGTCAAGTGGCGCGCATTTTAAAACACCGTACAAAAGGATACGTATAGATGTCCGCATCTACGACACTTATTCGATGTATTTATTATACTTGTTCTCTTATACAATTTAGAAAACAAGGTAAATAAATAAAATAAAATAATAAATCTTATATCAGTATGTGCGCACAGATAATCTTAAGTCAATTATACTTAAAAAAAAAACCATTTTCGACATGTCTTTATCAGTGGCGTGCACCGGGTTTTATGACAAGGTAGGCAGCTTTTTTTCGAAAAAATAAAAAAGTTTTTCGCTATTGCCGAGATAGTAAAAAAACTCACTAGATGACCAGATGATTTAAAAGTATAGTTATAAACTAAATACCTACCTACCTACTGGTTTGGTTTTGTAACAAAAGAAATAATTAAGTAAACCAACTCATTTAGAAATTAAATCTACACGCCTAACTTTTTTTAATACGATTTTTTGATGTTATTAACTATTCAACCTTAGAACACACGTGATTCAAGTCAAGACACAATAGAAAGACGCAACGCAACAGCCGGCTATCGCTTGGTCGTCGAAAGGTAAAATAACAGACACGAAAATCAAAATAAGTAATTTCATTGTGTGTACACAAACACGCAGCGAGTAAATACTTAATTTATTTCGTAATTCTGACATTCACATAATAATTTACGGGTTATGGCTTTTACCTTTTCCCTGGGTTAATTCTCGTAATTCAGGTTCAACCAACTTGTTATTTGAAGTTTTCAATAATTTCGTCATTCGTAAACCTAAGGCGATTTTCACACTGCCCCGCATGATGCAGCGTAGCGCGTGGATGCGTGTTCTTCCGTTGCTTGTAAGTATCTCCGTTTGTATGGAAAACACGCACAGTCTAACACACTGAAAATGCATCCACGCGCGTTCATGCGGATCACGCGCATACACGCGGAGAAACATGCACCCCCGCGCGTAGGTGCGGGGCGAGACGCAAGGTATGGCACACCGAATCCCGCAGTGCCGCGCGTGATTTTGAATGGGCGTGACGTGTGAATAAATGAGAACGAGAGAACGGCGAATAAATGAGAGCCGCCGTGCGTGAATCTACAAAACGCACCTACGCGCGTGAGTGCGCAAAAAACCCGCACGATGATGCAGATCTGCACTCCCGCAGAAACGCGCGTAGGTGCGTTGACACGCAACATGCAGCGGGGTCCGGGGCAGTGTGATAATCGCCTAACATCGTAACTTGTAACAAACTCACATTGTCAACACAAACCTCACAATCGAACAACATTTCACAATATTTTATAAACAAAACAAACAAAAATCGTTAAAACGTTTAAATAAACTAGTAATCGAATTTAGCAACAAATCGACCTAAGTATTTGCGTTTCAAAACAAATAAAAACAACATGGACTCTTTTACATTAGATGCAATATTCTAAATTTTGACGGATAAAATGTTAACAAATTAAGTTGCATCAATTTCAACCGGAATTTTACTTAGCAAATGACTTTTTCAACTTGTCGTATAATCTCTCGGTGACAGCCAACAGGCGATATATTTGAAATGTGTCAACCAATAGAGTACTATCCGTGCGAGCTAACATGGCACCTGGGTTGAATGAGTGACATTTAAAGTACTAAGTGCAAAAAAGGAGATGTTTGATTTTGGGCTAACACTATGACAGATGAGAGGTATACGCTAACACCGTTTAAAAAATAAAAAATATATAATTTTATTTGGTGTACATTGTGCTGCAACCTTTCTGAATTTTATTTTAGTATTTTAAATAATAACATTTATTTTGTGCTTAGTTGTTTCTCATAACATACTACGACGCTTTAAATGTGACAAAACAACATACTTAGAAACAAAGTTGTAAAAAAAAATTACGTGCACGCCTGAAAATCTATTTCTGCACATCCGCCATTTCAGTTAAACTTGTGCCGTATAATGTAATAGTGATGCTAACGCTACTGTTAAGACGAGAGCGGGGCGCCGCGCGGGGTCGCGGGGAGAGGTTTGTTTTCGAGCCAGGTGCCATGTTATCTCGCACGGGTAGTAGTTGTTGTTGTAGTCCACGTCACAAAAGGCACTGCCTCGCTGGGGAACTACTTGTAATGTACGCGCGTTGATGTGTGCATTTCACAGACACGAAATGTACCACTACATGTGCACATTTATGAATGAGATTTAGGCAGAATCTAACTCTGCCTACAGCCGTTCTACGAGACGCCGCGCTGGCGCGCGCGCGCCTGTTACGATTCGAATGCGGCGCGAAATTTGATTGTACACTATGATTTATTGTTATTCCTTTATATGTTAGGGACTTTTAAATTTTTTTATTTGTTTCATATTTTTTAGTTTTAAAATATTAGGATTTACATCTACTGGGTCTGGGTGAATTGGTCTAGGGTCGGCAGTGCCTTTCTGCCTATAAGGACCGCACGTCCCTGGTCTTTATATACGTAGGGACCGTCGAAATAAACCTATGAACAGCTGATTAAACGTTAATAAAAATAAAACAAATTTTTCAGGACTCGCTTTATATTTTATTTTTCATAAGATTTTCTTCACAGAAAAGTTTAACTACATTCAACAACGTGTATTAGTTTAAGTTTTAGTTTCGCCGGGCTTGTAGCCTAGATGGGGCCATTGATTGTGCGTAATAAAAACAACGTTCATTATAAAATACCGCATCCACGTCTCCCTCGCTCTTAGCACGTTGTCGCGCCGGGTCCCTGATTACGGCGACACCTGACGAACTGCATCCGCTGCGAGTTAATTGTTTGAAAAATTGCATTCAATTCAAGTAAGAGACGCTGCGTTGATTTTATGTGATGTGTGGTGTTTGTACGAGTTTCTTTTTGTGAGTAAACGAGTTTGTATTAATGTAAACTTTAATGCGGCTTTGAGGCATTATTATCATAGTTGTTAATTTTTAAATATTGTTATTATAATAAACAATTCACTGAACCGATTTTGATGAAATATGCACTGTTCGTTAAGTTAAAAAAAAACTGAATTAAATTAGACAATTAAACGTACGGATATACTCTAAATTAATTTCACACGCGGTTCTAACAATATCACCCACGTATGTGTGTCTGTTTTCGCTTTCACAACTAAACTACTCCAGCGATTTCGATAATATTAAGTACTAGCTTTTGCCCGCGACTTTTTCAGATTTCCAGGATAAAAATTATCCTATGTCCTTTCTCGGGTCCCAGACTATATCTGTACCAAATATCATTCAAATCGGTTCAGTGGTTTAGGCGTGAAGAAGAGACAGACAAACAAACAGACCGACAGACAGACGGACAGAGTTACTTTCACATTTATAATATTAGTATGGATATAGTACGGATTACGTAAGATTGAAGGCCACGGTGTGACCCTTTCGTGGCCATTAAACTCCTAAATCGCTGAACTGATTTCACATACACAACACAAGTCAACCAATACAGTTATTAAACAAATTAACCCAGCAGACGTCGCCAGTTCGGTCTGGTCCGGTGACCCTGTAACACTAAGGGCCTTATCACACTAGCGGTTTGCGAACGGTTGCGGGACGAATGCGTCGCGAGCATTCTGCGGCTACACTGCAAAGACGTCGCGGACGCATGGCAAATACGCAACGTTTTCGTCGCGTGTTTGTATAGAATAGAATATCATTTATTTGCATAAAATATGGTAGACATAAGGTAGGCAAAGACAATATTTAAAATTTACATAATGGTTGTATTTAACCTATTACAATCACATATCTTAACAATGATTATTTAAGTAACATTTAAGTATCAAGTTAACGATGAAATTACACTGTTATTTACAACGATCTCGTTGCGAGTCCGCGACGAAACGCGCTGCGAGTTTGTTGCGCATCGGTAACGTATTTTTTGCGTTTTATGCTTTAATTTCTTTCTTTCTTTCTTTCTTTCTTTCTTTCTTTCTTTCTTTCTTTCTTTCTCTCTTTCTTTCTTTTTTTTTCTTTCTTTCTTTCTTTCTTCCTTCCTTTCTTTCTTTCTTTCCTCTGTCCTTTCTTTCTGTCTTTCTTTCTTTCTTTCTTTCCTCTGTCCTTTCTTTCTGTCTTTCTTTCTTTCTTTCTTTCCTCTGTCCTTTCTTTCTGTCTTTCTTTCTTTCTTTCTTCCCTCTTTCCTTTGTTTCTTTATTTCTTTTTTTTTCCTTCCCTTTTTCTCTTTCTTAATTTCTTTCTTTCTTCCTCTTTTTTTCTTTCTTTCTTAGCTCGCAATGTCACTAGTATGATAAGGCCCTAACTACCCGAATAAGCGGTCATAGCAGTAACTAAGCCGGGTCAAATGTACCGCCATAACTTGCGGAGAGTGACCGCACCTAGAATATTTACACTGGCTCACTCAAACACCTCACTTTGATCAAAAGTTACCTCCAACTGTGATCCGGAGATTAAGGAACTAGCGCACTAACTTGTGTTTGCAATCCTACTAATATAATACATGTTAACGTTTATATGTGTGTGTCTTCTTAAGTTCCTGTGTCCCCTAGATGGGGCAGAGGGCGTCCACAGTGCGTCGCCATCCTGTGTGTCACCATGGGTGTGTGTGGATGTTTGTTACTCTTTCACGCAATAAACTACTGAACGGATTTTGATGAAACGTGTAATATAACTTTTACATCAGAATAAGACATAGACTACATAACATCATGCTTTGATCTACAGGAACGGAGCAGTAACCAAAAACTTAACTAACGCGGGTGAAACCGCGGGGAATAGCTAGTATCATAAATGGGAAAGTGTGTGTGTGTGTGTGTTTGTTTGTCCGTCTTTCATGGCAAAACTACTAAACTGATTTCAATTAAATTTGGTACAGGGATAGTCTAAAGGGATAGTCTGCAGTCTCGTTCTGTCAGCGACCGGTGACGTACGCGCGCGCTTACATCGATCCAAAAATTGTTAGCCTACCTTTACACAGTGACTTCTCAGTCTACGTCGAAAAATAAAAATGTAAATCGAATCGTTAAAAATGTCGTGTGAGTGTAATATTATAATTAACGAACTATTATGCTTCATTCAAAACAAGTGCCATGTAATGGATGAACTAAGTATAGTGCAAATCTGTAGTTCATGGTATAACGAAGAAGAAATTGAAAACGCAAAAACATATCTGTGTGAAATTACCGGAATCCGCAAAACTATACGAAAAGGAGACAAGAAAGCTGCCAGTAATATATCGGATATATTAAAAATAATAAAAGAAACGGATAATACACCGAAATTCGTTGCAAGAGATTTGAACCGTCTACCCCCAGTGACGTTCGATCACCTTGATATAAGTAGCTTATTAAAGACGCTCGCAACCATAAGAAATGAAATGCAGACTTTCAAGGATGAAACGAAACATGTTATTAACAAGCTGGAAGGTGAAATAACCGAATTAAAACAGAAAAATACATCAGCTAGTGCTACCGGTCGCGCCCGCTATGCCAATCTACCCCAACATCATGGCCATCGACGGAGCGTCCGTTACAAGTACAAACTCCCGGTATACAAGTACAAAGTCCCGACATACAAGTACAAAATGCCGACATACAAGGACTAAATGCCGATATAATCGAGCGTGCGGGTACGCCGCTCAAGCAAACAACAGCTTTGAACTTCAAACAAGCAGTGCAGAGCTCGTCAACCAATATAAACAGTAGTGAAAACGCTGATAACGACGGTTTTATTCAGGTGTCAAGGGGAAGGAAACGACAACGCATCGAAAACTATACAGAGCCTAGGCAAATGCCAACATACCAATCTAAAAACAAACGCGGCACAAACACAACATCAACGTTAAAAGCGGCAGAACAAAAGATACCAATTTATATATCTAGATTCGCAACAGAATGCACAGAAGCGGACATAAAAAACTATTTTTCTGAGAACGGGCGTAACATCTATGGAGTTGAAACGTTAAATCAAAGAAAGAACACGGATTTTAAGTCATTCAAAGTGTTGGTGGCAAAAAAGGATCTAGATATTGTGCTGAAGGAGGAATTCTGGCCAGAATCAATAGTGTTTAGAATCTTTAAACAAAGTAAAAATGAACAAGCAACTGTTTAAATTAATAAATAGCACAACTTACCCACTTTTATAAACAAATTTTCTACATATTATCTACGTACCAAAAACAAAACAGTAAAACCATAACAATGGATAGGATTAAGACTGTAAAAATGGTCAGTTTTAACTGCAAATCGATAAAAAGGTCAATACCGTATGTTACCCTACTGTGCGAAGACTACGATATAATAGCCCTGCAGGAACTGTGGCTACTACCTGATGACCTTGGATTCCTCGGGAAAATACATCAAGATTTCGAATACCATGCAGTGTCTCCGATTGACACATCAGCTGGTACCTTAAAAGGAAGACCGTATGGAGGTGTAGCACTGCTTTGGAGGAAATCGTTGTTTACAAATGTCGTGCCAATAATAACAAACTCGAAACGTGTTGTCGCGATCAAAATAAGCCTTCTGGACCGTTGTTTACTTGTGTTCTCTGTGTATATGCCAACAGAATGTGCGGATAACCTACCTGAATTTACGGAGTGTCTTGGTGTGATGAGCTCAATTATTGAGGACAATGGGACTGAGTATGCGGTGTTACTGGGTGATTTTAATGCCGATGTGGGCAGCATGTTTGGTAAAGAGTTGTTTTGTTATTGTAAAGATCAAGATTGGGTTTGTGCCGATGTCAACATTCTTGGTGAGTTTTCCAATACATTCACATTCCTGAGTGAAGCTCATGGCACTTGTAGCTGGCTTGACCACTGTGTGGTGACGTCTGCAGCCTATAACATTATAAATAATGTGCGTGTTATCACGGATGTTTCGTGGTCGGACCATTATCCATTAGAAATAGATTGTGACATATCGGTTATTGTACCAAAAACGGTTTTGGAAAATAAATTTGTAAACAATAAAGTTGTTTGGGGGCAAAGAAACACTGTACAAATCGCGTCATACACAGCCTTTTGTAATGATTACTTTTCGAAGATAAATAGTGACTTCTTTAACATAAACTGTAATGGTATACCGTGTTGTAACCAAGAACATCTGAACTCGATACATCAATTATACTCGGAAATTACGAACGGTCTGTGTAAAGCAGCAAGTTTGTCCTACTCTGGTATTGATAGAAAAACCAATAAAAATAGACGCATTATAGGTTGGAATTACCATATCAAAGATAAACATACACAAGCGCGTGACGCATTCCAATTATGGTTGCAACACGGTAAGCCAAAGCAGGGTGCAGTTTACGATAATATGTGTCTTACAAGGAAAATATTCAAAAACAAAATAAAATGGTGTCAAAACAACGAAACCCAGATCCAAATGGATATTATTGCAGAGCATAGATCAAAACATGACTTTGGAAAATTTTGGAAAGCCACAAATAAACTCTCTTTTAAACCTACCATACCTGTCACTGTTAACAATAGCCAGGACACTCGTGAAATAGCCGAGATGTTTGCACAACAATTTCAAACGGCGGCGACGGGTGGCAGCCCACAAGCGCCCGCGTCGTCCACACAGCTGTTGTGTGACTCATCGCGCTCGGACAGTCGGGCCCGTGAGTCACTGCCTAGCACAAGTGTTTCTATAACTCCTTATAGCGTGTTTGAGTGTGTAAAAAATATGAAGAGAGGTAAATCACCTGGGCACGACGGTCTGAGCGAGGAGCACGTACTTTACGGCGGTAAACTGTTGCATGAAATACTCGCTAACTTTTATAACTTATGTTTATCACACTGTTATTTACCAAATAATTTTATGAAAACTGTAGTGGTCCCGCTGTTTAAAACCGGGTCTGCCAATGCTTCGGACTTAAAAAACTATCGGCCTATATCTCTTGCAACAGTCTTATCGAAAATTTTCGAGAGGTTGCTGCACCCCGAACTTCTTAAGTACATAAACCTAAGTAACGCACAGTTCGGATTCCGTGCCGGTCTTTCAACGGATATGGCCATATTTGCATTAAAAAATACGGTTAAATATTATAACGCAAGAAACACTACCGTATATGCCTGCTTTCTCGATTTAAGTCGTGCTTTTGATACTATAAATTATGATCTATTATGGACAAAGATGGAGAAAGCAGGCATACCGCTTGATGTACTGGGTGTGTTGAAGTACTGGTACGGATCTCAGACGAATGTGGTGAAATGGGGAAGTAACGGCTATTCTAAAGATTACACACTAAAATGTGGCGTGAGACAAGGCGGCTTAACATCACCGACACTGTTTAATCTGTACGTCAATGGATTGATCGAGGAGCTCAGCAGGTCTGGTGTCGGCTGTCACATGGGCAACGAACCAGCCAACAACTTGAGCTACGCCGACGACATGGTCCTGCTGAGCCCCTCGGTCGATGGGTTGAGAACATTGCTGTCGATTTGTGAAAAATATGCAGAAAGCCATGGGCTAACCTACAATGTAAAAAAGACAGAAGTTATGATTTTTAGGCACGACAGAACAAGTTGCTTTAACCCAGTAATAACTCTCGCCGGCTCGCAGTTAAACATTGTCTCGAACTTTAAATACCTAGGCCACATAATAAATGATAATCTTACAGATGACAGCGACATGGAAAGGCAAAAGAGATCCATTGCTGCAATAAGCAACATGTTGGCACGTCGATTCTCTCGGTGCAGTAAAGCTGTAAAGGTCACCCTGTTCGTGGCGTACTGTCAGTCGTTCTACACCTGCTACCTATGGAACAACTACAAAAAGAGAACGTACCACGCGCTACGCGTGCAGTACAATAATGCGTTTCGAGCCATGCTTAACCTGCCGTGGAGGTGTAGTGCGTCTGGCATGTTCGCCGAAAATAGGGTTGACGACTTCTTTGCGGTCATGAGGAAAAGGGCTGCCTCGTTTATGGATCGAGTAAGAAACACAAAAAATGAAATTGTTAAGGCTGTGTATGACTGCTGTAAATTTAATATATTATGTAATTTATAAATATTAAAAAATCGACTAATGTAATTTAATTCGATAACTTAATTTAATAATTTAATTTAATTTAAACTTAATCTTAATGTATATGGGTAATTACCTGAAATAAATGAATTTTATTTATTTATTTATTTTTTATTAAAGCCTTAGAAAGGACATAAGATTGTTTTTTATCTCAAAATCCTACGGGAACTACGCGGGTAAAACCAAAGGAATAGCTAGTTTTACAGTAGTTAAAGTTATGTCTAGTTATGGTGGAGGTGGACGGTTAAATTAGTTAGTTGTTTATGTGAATAGTTCGAAGTTATGTGTGTTTGCTTTCGGTGTTTGAAATTGAGCTGGATAGCTTAATATAGATATGAGTGTTGCTGGTATGAATAATTGGTTAAGGGATTGGTTAAGGACGCATTTACCAATATGTGATTCTTAAATGTTATTCACGACTTTCTCAGCGCGTACCATACCTACAATATCAACTACAATGCTACGCCTAACATTAATCCATACTAATATTATAAATGGGAAAGTGTGTCTGTCTGTCTATCTGTCTGTCTGTATGTTTGTCTTTCTTTCACGGCAAAATGGAGCGACGAATTGACGTGATTTTTTAAGTGGAGATAGTTGAAGGGATGGAGAGTAACATAGGCAACTTTTTGTCTATTTCTAACGCGAGCGAAGCCGCGGACAAAAACTAGTGTTAGTTAAAGAGAATGACGAAGCCATGACAGACAAGCCCACAGATTAAAAATAGCAGTTTTGGTGTGACTACGACTACTACTATATTAAGAACAGATTCAACATTTTGATCGAGCAACGTTATCGTAAAATATGTACATTGACCGTGGTATGAAAGCTACTTCAAAACGACGGCTGTATAAACTAACGCATAATAAGTAATACTAATATCTTATATAGTTACAAAGTGTAACTATATATGATATTTCTACCTTTAATTCAAAACTAAAAACACTACATTATAAATCATCACCTCCTCAAAACCACGCGGAAGCACTTTACAGACGAAAATTAAAAATTCCCGAAAACCCTTATGGTTTGTCCTTATTCAGATATTCACATAAAACCATCTCTATTCGGGGTAGGTTGTAAATAGTGTCGACTCACCAGACGGCAGCACGTAGTGGCTTGTAAAATATTCAGCATGAGGGGGTGAAATAAAACCCAGTGCTGTCTGCCAGACGGAATGCTGGCTCCCGCATTAACTTTTCCTAGAGGTGACCAGGAAATGTGGTGTGGAAATTGACGGTGTGCCTGTTTTTACATACTTTACGTTTTTACATTGACTTGGTTGCGGATTTTTGTGATTATTGTCTATGGCTTTTATATTGGGTAACATAAAAATAATTGTTTCTATCCTGCCTGTGTAAGCTTAGAATGTTTTAAACCACCAACTAGTTTGCTATAATGTTGTGTTCATAAAAAGAAGAGTTTTATTCAAAAAAGAAGGTTGATAATATTATAAAAAAACCGGCCAAAAGCGTGTCGGGCCACGCTCAATGTAGGGTTCCGTAGTTTCCCGTCCGTCACAATAAGTGTTCCCACTTATAAGTTAAAAAAGGCTATTTGTTACGTTGACATACTAAGTACGCAGAAATTATTTTGTACAACTTTTTGTCTTTTTTGTACGAAAACTGTTCTTTCTATCAAGTTGAAAATAATTTTCCTAGAAAGTACTTATAAAGTTCTACTTTCCAGATTTTTTTCATATTTTTTAAACCTACGGGTCAAACGTTAGAGGGGGGGGGGGACGCTTTAATTTTTCCTTTTGGAGCGATTATTTCCGATATTATTGACATTATTGTAGTGTATTCACTTTCAACCTCTTTAGTTTTTATATTGTCTTTTTATTATTACTACTCTATGCTCTTGTGTCATGTCGTTTGTTCGGAATATACGTTGCTACGAATATATACACGCTTATTATTTCTGTCCATAATCCGCAGATATTATATTGGCGACGAGGCCAAATCAACGTTATTTGCGTGCGCAGTACTTGACTAATGTAAATAAAAATGTCGGTCGGTAAAATACAAGACTTTGATGTGAGATCCGGAAGTTGGACTTTGTACGAGGAGCGGTTACAAATGTACTTCATGGTGAATAAGGTCGATAAGGCTATGTGGTTGCCGATGCTGATCACATGCGCGGGTGATGAAACTTACGAGTTATTGAGTACCTTGTGTAGTCCAAAGAAACCGGCGGATTTAACTTACGAAGAAGCCGTTACAATTTTGAAAAATCATCTGCAACCAAAACCTGCTGTCATGGCGGAGCGGTACCGGTTTCGTCAAAGAAGACAAGAAGACGGCGAAGACATAACAAGATACTTGACGGAGATCAAGAAACTGTCAAAGAACTGTGAGTTTGGCGGAAATTTAGAGGAAAATCTGCGGGACCAATTCGTTTGTGGAGTGAAAAGTGATCTCATCAGACAAAGATTATTTGCTGAAGATAATTTAACGTACTCGAGGGCAGTAAAGTTAGCGTGTGGGTTGGAAGCAGCAGAACGAGATGCGGCGCTGGTGGAACAGAAAGCAGCCGCGGAAGGAACAACGGCGGTAAACACGTTACGTACTAAACGTGGGCGTGGCGAGCGCGCGGACTTTGAGCGAGCGCCGCCGCCGGCGGCGGCGCCGCACACGGCCGGAGGCGCCGGGAGCTGCACAGCGTGCGGATGGCGCGGCCATACAAGCGACGAGTGTCGCTATAAACACTTTGTATGCAGCCGGTGCAAACAAAGTGGGCATCTGAGGCGCGTTTGTCCACAGCCGAGAGCGAACAGGGTAAGAGGAAGGAATCACCCTGTACACCACGCTAAAGCTTCCACGAGGGAGCATTCGACGGTAGGAGCGGAAAGCTCCAGCTACGAGGAGTTGGAAGAGGAATTGCACCAGCTGTGCTTGAACGGCTATTCTCCGGTGAGTTTATCATTGCTTGTCGATGATCAAAACTTGAGAATGGAAGTTGATACAGGGTCTGCCGTTTCGTGTATAAGCAAAAAAACTTATGATAAATATTTTCGTAGTCGATTAATCGAACCATTTAACTTAGTGTTAAAATTTTATGATGGCAGTAATATTAGACCCTTAGGTGTTATAAGGCCAAAAGTTCAGTACATGGATAGAATTAGATACTTGGAATTGTTTGTAATCGATGGAGGTACGACTTCTTTATTAGGCAGGCAATGGTTAGCAGAATTAGATATTAAATTGCCTTCATTTCAACAAAATAATTATGTATACAATGTTAAAGATAAAACAGCTGATACTGTAAATTGTTTGTTAACTAGGTATAAAGGCCTTTTCAGCAGCGGTTTGGGACGGTACACGGGCGGCAAGGCGACACTCCGGCTGCGAGAGGGAGCGACCCCGGTGTTCTGTCGCGCGCGGCCGCTGCCGTACGCTCTGAGGGGCCCGGTCGACGCGGAGCTGGACGCGATGCTGCGCGAGGGTATCATCGAGCCGGTGGAGTGCTCGGACTGGGCGACGCCTTTGGTACCGGTGCGTAAAGCTGACGGAGGACTCCGCATCTGTGCTGATTATAAAGTTACGTTAAACCCTGTCTTACTGGTCGATAGGTATCCGCTACCGAGGATTGACGATCTGTTAGTTAGCTTAAACGGTGCGACATTATTTTCAAAAATTGATTTATCCCTTGCGTATAACCAGATTGAATTGGACAATTCTAAAGATTTGACCGTAGTAAACACTCATCGAGGTTTATTTAAGTATAATAGGCTTGTGTTTGGCTTGTCTTCTAGTCCGGGTATTTTCCAGCGAATAATGATCAATCTGCTTAGTGATATTCCAGGGGTAGCGATATTTCTTGATGACGTCATAATTGGGACGTCAGGAACACAGGATAAGCACATAGAAACGCTAGGAAGGGTTTTTCAGAGGTTACAGGATAACGGTATGAAACTTAAGAGAAGTAAATGCCAATTCATGGTCAATGAAGTGAAATACTTAGGGTATGTTATATCCAAAGACGGCATCAAGGTAGATTCGGATAAAGTTGAAGCAATTATACAAATTCCTAGACCAAAGGATGTAACTGATTTACGGTCTTTCTTAGGCTTAGTTAACTTCTACGCAAAATTCGTTAAGAATTTAAGTTGTGTATTGTCACCTCTTTATGAACTTTTAAAGAAAAATGTTAGTTGGCATTGGAGTAAACAGTGTGAAGAGGCGTTCGTAAAGGTAAAAAAAATATTAACAAGTGCGGAGGTGCTGGCTCATTATGACCCAGATAAGTCATTAACTTTAACTTGTGACGCGAGCGCGCGCGGCATAGGAGGCGTACTCACACAGCCAGGCGCTGACGGACGCGAGCGCCCGATAGTTTATGTGTCGCGTTCATTAAACAACGCCGAAAAACATTATTCGCAGATAGATCGGGAAGCATTAGCTATCGTATATTGTTTAAAAAAATTACACCAATTTGTTTATGGGCGAAGTTTTGTCTTACGAACCGACCATAAACCGTTAGTTAGCATTTTTGGACCTAAACACGGCGTCCCGGCTATGGCAGCAAGTAGATTGCAGCGATGGGCGATAATTTTATCTGCGTATACATATGAAATAGAATACGTCAATACTAAACAAAACGGTGCAGACGGCTTGTCAAGGTTACCGATTCAATGCAGTAGCGATGAGTTTTCGCGGGTGCCCGAGCAAACGTACTTGCATTTTGCACATAATGCATTGTTATTAGATCATAGGGTGATTAAACAACAAACTATGAAAGATCCGATATTAAGTAGGGTTTTATCTTACATGCGGGATGCTTGGCCCACAGATAATGAGATTAGGGAATTACAGCCATATTTTAATAGACGTAAGGAGTTGTACGAGGAGTTAGGCTGTGTTATGTGGGGACACAGAGTAGTTATTCCGGGCAGCTGTCGAATGAGAGTATTACAGGAGTTACATGAGCCCCACATGGGTATTGTCAAAACAAAAGCGTCAGCTCGTAGTTATGTATGGTGGCCAGGCATCGATGAGGCTATCGAGGCGACGTGTCGGGAGTGCGCGGTGTGCGCGGGGGAGGCGGACGCGCCGCAGCGCCATGCAATCACCCCGTGGCCTTGGCCATCTAAACCATGGACGAGAGTACATCTTGATTTTTTAGGTCCTATATTTGGCAAAACGTATTTAGTTATGGTTGATGCCAGGACTAAATGGCTAGAAGTATTTCCTGTGCCTAGCACGGCGGCTAGTTTTACCATTGAGAAGCTAACAGAAGTTTTTTCTAGATGGGGTTTGCCAAGACAAATAGTTTCAGACAATGGGCCCCCGTTTTCAAGTAAAGAAATGTTTAACTTTTTAGCTAGCAATAATATAGAACATATTTTTTCGGCACCGTATCACCCGGCATCAAATGGGGCCGCCGAGAATGCAGTACGTACAGTGAAAAGAATTATAAGGAAAGCTGTTAAACAAAAAGAAAATATTAATTCGTTTTTAAATACTTTTCTTCTGCATTACCGTAATACGGAGCACTGTTCGACTGGAGTAAGTCCAGCAGCGCTAATGTTAGGAAGGAATTTACGGACGAAATTGGATGCGTTAAGGCCAAGCGTAGACCAAAAGGTTTTAAGGGCTCAGGAACGACAGAAAGAAATAGGAACCCAGGTCAAACGAGACTTACGATTAGGAGAGGAAGTATGGTTGAGGCAGTACAGGGGAGAAGAAAAGTGGAGTCCAGGGCAAATAGTAAAAAAAATGGGTACCACTGATTATAGGGTTGTAGACGGATCAGGTAGGGAAATGCACAGGCATATCGACCAGTTAAGACAGCGTCCGCGAAGTTCCTTAATTTGTCCAACTAGTAGTGAATCAGAACAGAGTCCTATCGAAGCAGAGCGACCCGTAAGTCCCGAGGTGCCGCCTGCGCCGGTCACCGTTGAGCCGCGGAGCCCTCAGAGCGTGAGCGAGCCAAGTCCGGTGTTACAATCAACATCGCCTGGGTCAAAAGAGTGTACTTCCGATGGCTCATGTCCTCCTGATGACTCGGTACCCGAGGTAACCCGGACCCGTCCCATCCGTACATGTCGTTTAAAGAAAAATCCAAATTATTGTTCCTTCTTGTGTACTTCCTAATTGTTTAAGTGTTAGTAATTAAGTAGTGTATGTAATAAATAAGGATAGGTAATAATTAGGGTGGAAGATTGTAGTGTATTCACTTTCAACCTCTTTAGTTTTTATATTGTCTTTTTATTATTACTACTCTATGCTCTTGTGTCATGTCGTTTGTTCGGAATATACGTTGCTACGAATATATACACGCTTATTATTTCTGTCCATAATCCGCAGATATTATAAAAACTGATTTTAGTAAACCCTTTTTTATTTTTAAATACCTATCCAACAATATATCACACGTCAGGGTTTAATAAAAAAAAAACACTTCCCTCTTTACATATAGGGGAGCCACCCTAATAAATCATTTTTTTCCAATTTTTATTTTACCACTTTGTCGGCGTGGTTGATATACATATTGGTACCAAATTTTAGCTTTCTAGTGCTAACGGTCACAGAGATTAAGCGAGGACGGACGGACAGACACACAGACATGGCGAAACTATAAGGGTTCCCAGTTGACTACGGAACCCTAAAAAACAAGAAATAAAAAAAAGGTAAGACCAGGTCTGTAACTCTGGTTTTTTTTCCGCAACCGCAAAGAAGGATTTAGCCAATTTTTTATCTAACTCCAAACTTTGTATGCATCCGCGCTAATCGACATTAAGTGGACAAATTCGGGTGCAAAAGTTAGTAATCCAAATTTAACCACGTGTGAAATGATCTAACATATTCTATTCATAAAAACAATTGGGCTGGTATTTTTGGTAATTTGCTATTGTGTAAATTAAGCGTAAGGCCGATGTCCTCAACCAAATTTAATTTAAAAGCAACTTTAATAATATCAGTTAGTATTTTACTCTTAACACGAAGTATTTCTACTAGAGTTCTGAACCTTGACTTACCTTGAATGTTAACGTAACCTATCCTTTTAACCGAGTCAAGTATGTTATAACAAAATATAGCCCTGTTGGGTAGTGATTCAAGTAAATTGATGGCGTCGATTACTTCGATTGAGCCTATACCATGAATGTTTAAGTCAGGACGGTCATCACCATCCATCGCGAGATTGAACGCCGGACGGTACAAGATGTAAGTCTCCATTACTCCTATATGCGCGAAGGGAGAAGATATTCAAAATAATTGAGTCAATATCGTGTTAGGTACAAGGGGCATAATTAAGGACGTGATTATAATTATATGCTAACATAAATAAGTAATAAAGCTATAAATACCAAACAATAATATAAAATCGCAAAGGCTCTCAATGTTTTAAAAAAGGACACTGTCGCACATAGGTATAATTGGTTCTTCATTTGTACGCGGCGTGTCAACAATTTATTTATTTTATGAGGCATTTAATAATAAAATAATTGTTTACCCTTGTTTACCGAATATTGAATAGCCTCCTCCAATATGTTCCTCGACTTTAACAACACGGTGTATGTATTGTATTAATGATGTTTGTGCAATAGTGGCTAGGACCCTAGGCTCGGCTTAATAATTAGTGCATTTATCAATTGATAGAAATACAGAAAACATGGGAAAAAAATCTTGCCTGCGTAGCCAAATATTTTGATTACCAACTCACATTAAACAGCGACAAGGAAGAATGAATTTAATTCAAACAAATTTATTTATACCCAAGGAAAAAATGCAAGAATACCCCCAACCAATTACTTCGTTATCTTGGGCTCTAACTGAATAAAACTCTGAAGCGTTTCATCATTTTCGCGTGGCAAAACTTTTAGTTAGTTTTTGTGCTAACTTCTGATTTATGACCTCACCGGCCATCCCTCACGGCATACTCTCTAATAAAGGAATTTACTCGAAAAAAGGTCAAGGAATTATTATTTTTTTCGCTCCCACTTGATGAAATTTAAGCTGGTTTTGACGGGAGACTGTGTGTAATATTTTATAGGGACGAGGGTTTTTTGTCAAAAATTTTCTTAGAGTGTGCGGTTTAGAGTGAGGTGGGATAAAGAGTGAACACGTGAACGGAATAGAAGAGTTAGCGGTAGATGAGCACTTGGCGATAGATAATGTTACTAGATTTCTGCAGGTTTAAACAAACTCTTTTCAAAAGTATGGAAGCTGATGCATTTTGTGCAAGTTACAGTAATAATAAGCACTTACGTCTGGAAATTACATAAATAGAATGTAAAAAATAAGAATATCAATAATAATATGTTCTACTCTTCCAACTTCTTATTGGGAGCCCTGAGAATAATGATAACGAAACCAATACCACCAAAACCGCCCCACCAATATTATCTAGCAAAATTTCAAAATACACGAGCTGATGAAAAACCCGATTCCACGTGTTACGACCTTAACGTTTTGTTAGCCACGCGAAATCCTCAAAATTGGCTTCTTTAATGTATGGCACGCGCAAATGTATGAAAAAATCGTGTGCAGATGTACTGCTTACAGAGCAAAAGTTTGGCATCAGCCAAACGCGGGCACGGGAGAAATATATGAAGGAATATTTCAATTTTACAAACGGTGATTTGGAAACATCGCTGCGACTGACTTACGTTTCTTTTTTCGTTCCAACCTTTTTTTTTACGAAGTCTGAGTCTTTTCTCCTCATTAGCACACATGCTGGACTTTCAGAATATTCGCGTAAGTTTCGTTTTAACGTGCAATTTCCGATCCAATTTAAACCATGTTTATCACTTTTCAACATCAATTTCATCGTCACCAATCAGTTCGTCAATTATTATTAATGTAATTTCCCTCGTAGTCCAGTCCTTATAAATTGTAATGGCGTAGGTATGTGGCTTTTATTTTTCCAATTAACTTGGGTTGGGACATTTGGAATTTTCCTGGTAAGCTCTAATTGGAATAAAACGTTATAGAGTGGGTTGTATCTATCTAAAACACTCTTGTGGCAATTTTCGTAAAGTATAAAGTGTAGGTTGGAGAAAAAATCTCATGTACTTAAAACCTGACCTTTTTTCCTCAGGGATTTAGATGAGACTAAAGATTTTTCTAGAAACATTCTGCCTATTTTTACGGTACAATCTGGTACATTTAGTCGCCTCCAGGTACTAATTTTTCATTAGTATAGTTTTACAAAATTACTTGTGAAATCAATTTTTTACAAGTAGGTAGTTTAGCAGAAGAAAGAAAAGAAAAGCAGATCGTAGCGAATTGTCAGTCGGGGCGAGCATGCTAACCCATCAATGCTCAGCTTTCTCATAATGTTCTGCGCTTGAGGGCCTCCGGGGTGATGCTATGTCGCATACGATCCTGGTTTCACTATGTTTACTGAATGGCGCGGATGGCTTTGATGCTGGGCTCGATAATTTTGCTAATAAGCATACTACCTGGCAGGACTAACAGCATTCTGAAAATCTAGACAAGTACCTGACAGTTTGACCCCGTCCTTTAGAAGGATTGAAGAGGGATTTTTTTTAGCTTTAGGTATTTTTAATAATTATTGAAAATCATAGTTTTAGGATCATGTCATCATAATCTGGTTAAACTTTTATTTTTGTACAACTTCCTTATGCATGCGGAGTTGGTCTATAAGTGATTGTTCCACTTTTGCTTTCATATTTTTGCATATTGCCTTTACCATAAAACCTGTGTAAAAATTGCTGGTAAACCATTAAAAAATGGGCTTAGTTATTTAAAAAAAAAAAACGTTACGATACGTTATTTAAATTACATTTTCACACCAATTTTTCAGATTATTCTCCTCATGTTCATCCAAAAATTAGCCACCGCCTCACGAAAAGCCGGTAGCAAAATAATGTATCATAAAGGCGGGTGCATAATGTCGGCGTTGCACGCGCCACCTGCGACGCTAGCGACACATTTTATGACCCGCCCGTGGCGCGAATTGCAACTAACTGTCGATACGCTTGGGAATGTACGGGCCGATACTTTGGACGGCAACGTCTGGCGTTTGTTTTTGTAAAGTTTTGATGGTTTTTGTTTTCTGGTTGTGTGAAAATATTTATATCGAATAGGAGTTAAGTATTTTTGCGTTGCTGATGATAAGTTTTAACAAACTTTCAAAAGCTACAGGTAACAAGCAGAAGATATTATTTACATTCTCAACTTGTTCCTAATAAACTTTTTTTTTATTCTTGCAGAAAACATAAATGGCTTAAAATTTAGACGATGTACGCAAAATGTCAAAATAAAATAAAAAGATTACATTTTATAATTAAAACTAATTAATTATGGGCCACCTACTGAGCGTTAAAAGCTTAAAATTACTCAAACTGTATAATTTCCACGTTAAAAATAAATCAAAGCGATCACGTCTTCAATCCCCTTCCTTATGCTTCCCCAATCGGCTGCCAATAACTAGTGTGTTGCGAACAAACCTCGTGTTGTAAGCTATTTATTGCCTATTTACAATCATACCGAGTCGCGCTACTCGACTGTGCGATTTACAACATAGTCCGCTATTGTGCTCCCGCCTTGCTACACGCGTGAAAAACTTGCCGGCTAAAGAATGAGAAATATTTCTCTATGTTCGAAGCAAAAATACTTTGTTTTGTGATACCGAGAGTGTATTTCGTTCTGAGTATCTTTATATGAACACAACATGTGTTATCTTTCTGTAAAAATATGTACGTGAATTGAAAGTCGATTTGGTTCATTTTTTAGGGTTCCGTACCTCAAAAGGTAAAAACGGAACCCTTATAGGATCACTTTGTTGTCCGTCTGTCCGTCCGTCCGGCTGTCAAGACCCTTTTTCTCAGAAACGCGTCGAGATATCAAGCTGAAATTAATATCACATACTCGGGTCTGCTATCTCTTAAAGCAGTGAAAAAATCAAGTTTTTAAATCAATGCAATAAAAAGATACGGCGGTTTATATTGCAAATTTGGACATTTGCAAGGAAATCAAAACCTATAGGGTACTTCCCATTGACCTAGAATCATGAAATTTGGCAAAAAGCAAGGTCATGTAGCACAAGTAAAGGGAAAACTCCGAAAACCGTAAATTTGTAGTTAGTTGACATCAGGCGTCCGTCTGTCCCGTCTGTCTGTCAAGAACCTTTTTCTCAGAAACGCGTCGAGATATCAAGCTGAAATTAATATCACATACTCAAGTCTGCTATCTCTCAAAGCAGGGAAAAAATAATGTTTCTAAATCAACGCAATAAAAAGATACGGCGGTTTATATTGCATATTCAGATATTTTCAAGAGAATCAAAACTCAAAACCTATAGGGTACTTCCCATTGACCTAGAATCATGAAATTTGGCAAAAGGCAAGGTCATGTAGCACAAGTAAAGGGAAAACTCCGAAAACCGTAAATTTGTAGTTAGTTGACATCAGGCGTCCGTCTGTCCGTCTGTCTGTCAAGAACCTTTTTCTCAGAAACGCGTCGAGATATCAAGCTGATATTAATATCACATACTCAAGTCTGCTATCTCTCAAAGCAGTGAAAAAATCAAGTTTCTAAATCAACGCAATAAAAAGATACGGCGGTTTATATTGCATATTTAAACATTTTCAAGGGAATCAAAACTCAAAACCTATAGGGTACTTCCCATTGACCTAGAATTGTGAAATTTGGCAAGAAGCAAGGTCATGTAGCACAAGTAAAAGGAAAACTCTGAAAACCGTAAATTTGTAGTTATTTCACTAAAAAACAAATTAACGGAACCCTCGTTGCGCGAGTAGAACTCGCACTTGACCAGTTTTTTTTTCTTTACATAGTTTGTAATAATAATGTCTTGATGAATCGTTCTTTGCGTTGTGCAGTCATTTGGTCTATCAACCATTCGGCACGTTTTTGTGGATCTTTAACTAAAAATGAGAAAAGGATTTTTATAAAAATGTCTGGTTATTTTTAGATTTGTGATTGCGTCTTTTGTCTTTTAGCGTCTGTTATCGTTCTAAATGCAGCAATTTACTACCTTCAGAAAGCATAATTAAATGGTTAAATTAAAAATAGCTTCGAGAAATAAAAGGTTATCTAAAGATTTTGTGATTTACTTTAGCAAACGTGGTGATCAATAATACGGTACGTAATCTTTTTAAGAAAAAACCGTTGTCTTGAAGTGGTTCAGTAAATAGTTGGTAAGGCACTAAAATACTACAGTTGTAATAAGTTAAGTACTCTTTTACTACCTAAAACCCGCTGTTACCCCATAAGGTTTCTTCTAATTCCCTCTACCTCGCAGGCGAGTGCAACAATATCCCCATTCTTCACAGCTCTGTGTCAGTGTGAGAGCGGACTAAACCCCGCTGAGCGAAGCCTTAGCTCGGACTAATTAATGCACTGGACATAAAGTCGCGCAGGTCTTGTGAGACCTACGTTGTTTTATGTATATATGTGTTGGTAGGCTGGGTTTTTGAGTAACGCGTTTTTGTTGTGTGGTGGTGTTTTGAAAAATTCCTCTTTTATCAGATTTTACCAAAAGTTATACAACTGTATATCTACGTTTTAAGGAAAACGTAGGTAGGATATTATTATAATATCATTATAATTAAGGAATTATAATGATATTATAATAATATCCTTCATAATATCAATATCATTATAATTAAGGAATTATAATGATATTATAATAATATTCTTTAGTATAGAATACAGACGCTAGATTTAAAAATTGATCATTTAATTAATCGGACGAACATTTCTACAAATGGTTACAGATTTCCTAATGATATTTTTAAAAAACTGACCCGTAGTATATTTTCTGAATCAAGAAGAGCTATAGTAATGGGCTATAGTAATGGTTTGGTTGTTTTAAATAAATTAAAAACTTAAATTTTATCTCACAGTTCACCATTAAAATTATTTCAAGATGTATCTGTTAATTATGTACCAAAATAAAATACATTTATATGTTTGATGGAGCCTCATTGTATAGGAATGCAGAACTGTTCGGTTTGTACTTTGACACAGTGAATAAAATAAATGGTTTGTGGTTAGCATTCTGTAGTTTTATTAGGTTATGGGCCCAGTTAGTTATTACACTATCATTCACTCATTGCACTAACTTGTGTTTTAATCAAAAATACAAGAAAAGACAACACTGCCTTCAAAACCTTTACACCAAGTCTCAAACAGATCTGATCGTCGAGGCCACCGCCTCGATGAAGGCAGTGTTGGAGGAGGCCAGCTTGCCGGCGTCTCAGGAGCTGGCCGCAATGCGGGCGGACATAGAGGCGCTCCGCAGAGAGAATGGCGAGCTGCGCGCGGATTTGACCGGGCTCCGGGGCGATGGGACCCGCACGGAGGTGCTCCAGACCCAGATACAGACCCTGGTGCAGGGCATGGCAGACCTCCAGCGCCGGTTCACGGTGCTGGAAGGCATTGCCCTCCGGCCCCCGCTCGCGGCCAGTCGAGCGGTCCCGGCGGCGACGGCGGCAGAGCCAGCGGCATCGTTTGCCGCTGTGGCTGCGGCACCAGTGGCGGGGACGTCGAGGCGTGCTGCCGCGCCGGAGCCGGCAAAGGGCAAGGCGGCGAAGCCTAGAGTGGTGGGGGCACCCGCAGCGTGCGCAGCTGCGCAGCGCTCCTCACCGCCTCCCCCTCCTCCCACGGATGCCGAGATTCCGACCGAATCCAGTTGGCGCGTCGCCGGGGGGGAAAAAAAGGCGGCCAAGGCGGCTAGGGCCGCCAAGAAGCGGCAGCGGCGGCAAGAGCGCCGCAAGGCCAAGAGCCTCGCGGCCAGGCTCCGCGCCCCTAAGTCTGCAGCGGTGGTAATCATCCTGCAGCCGGACGCGGAGAAGAAGAGGGTGACCTACGGGGCGGTATTGGCTAAGGCGAAAGCGGCGGTCAACCTGGCCGAGATCGGCGCGGCGGAGGGCGTGCGGCTGCGGGTCACGGCGACCGGAGCCCGCATGCTGGAGGTCCCAGGGGTGGCCAGAGGCCCCGTCGCCGATGCCTTGGCCGAGAGGCTGCGGGCGTCGCTCCAGGCAGAAGAGGTGCGAGTGTCCAGGCCTACAATGCGCATTGATATGCGCGTCACGGGCCTCGACGACTCCGTCACGAGCGAGGAGCTGGTGGCCGCCGTCACCAAGGCGGGGAGCTGTCCTGCTGGCGACGTGCGGGTGGGCGCCATCCGCTTCGACCGCTCCGGGTTGGGAGCGGTCATCGTAAGTTGCCCCATACCGGCCGCAAAGGCAATTGCGGGGAAGGGCCACAGACTCCTGGTGGGAGACTGGACTTCGGCGCAGGTCAAGCTGCTGGAGCCCAGGCCTTTGAGGTGTTTTAGGTGCCAGGTGGGACACCATGTTGGTGTCCGTTGCACCTTGGAGGTAGACCGCAGCGGTGACTGCTTCCGCTGCGGTCAGCCCGGTCACAAAGCCGGCTCGTGCATCGCCGCGCCGCACTGCTCCGTATGTGCGGCAGCTGGCAAGCCGGCCGATCACCGGGCTGGGGGCAAGGCTTGCGCCCCACCCGCCAGGACCAGAGGAAAGGGAGTGAAGCCCTGTGCCGCCGCTCCCGCTGTTGCCGCCGCCGCTCCCGCTGCTGCCGCGGCCCCCGCCGTCCCCGCTGCTGCCGCGTCCGCCGCTGCCGCCGTGACTACCGAGGCCGCAATGGAGTGCCAGTAATGGCCCCATTGCGGCGGCGCGTTAGTGTTCGCGCGCCGCAAGGAGAGTCAGCCTAGGAAGGGGCCCAACAGGGCCAACGCCTGCCGGGGTTGCGGAATGTTTATAAAAAGTTACCGTGACCCCGGAACATAAGGGGCAATCGAAGGAGCATGAGTGGGTTTTAGTCAGTAAAAGTCTGACACGCCCTCCCGCTGCCTTTACGGCGGGAGAAGTCATTTGATGATTTCCCACACCCCAAAAAAAAAAAAAAAAAAGTCTCAAACAGATCTGCCCCAAATAAATCCATTAAAAGATTAAGAGTATTAGCTCTACTGACCCACCTGATTAGTAGTCGTGAGAGAGCATCGCGAGTTATGACGACCGCCTTTCCGGAGATGCAATAAACTGAATTATGCACACAACTGCGATACTTTGTTCTGTGCCCTCGAGAATTGGGCTGGGATATGGTGAGGAGGGACGCGGGAGCGGGGATTGGCAGTTAGTGTTCTACAGTAATTTTTCACTTTTTAAAGGAAATTATACTCCGGGGTTGCGTTACCGCGGCCCTGGAACATAAAGGGCAGCAATTAAGGTTTTAGTCAGTAAAAGTGTGACAATCCTCCTCGCCCCGCCCAGGGCGGAAAAAGTCACTTGATGATTTTCTATCCTCAAACAAAAGGCAAATAGAACTTTCCTTTCTTAAATCATACTTTAAACATAGATTCATAAAACGATAGTAATATTTGTATAGCTGGTGTAAATAGAGTAAAGGGTTTAACAGACGTTCATCCAAAATTTGATCGTGAGTGTCGAATCGTCACTCCAGGACTGGTTGGCCGCCTAAACCATTTGGAGTGACGCCATAGTTTTACGACTCGACTGACGCGAAAAATTATCGTCAATTATTATTATTATTTATTTATTCATTTTACAAAAAATAATAAAACAGAATTATTCTAATCAAATAGCTATCAAAAACCATAGATTTAAACTTGTTGCTGTCACGAGTCTAAATCAATATTGAAAAACAAGGAAGCATGTAAGCGTTGTAAATAATACCAACACTAACATCTTAAGGTCTTTAAATAGTTACATTCATACCTACATGATACAATGGAGAGCTTAAGAACCTGGTCTCGCACTAAGGCCGCGCCCTGACACTCGCACCCACGGGACCCCTAATGCAGACTTACACGGAGCCGCACTGTTCGTTCAATTTAAACTTTAATATGCAACCGACTGCGGCGCCAAATTGGAAATAATGATCTGTGAGAGCACTGCTATTTTATTTTTCCCGGCTGTGTTATGTTCGTTGTGGAGTTAATGTAATGCTGTTACGAGTCTCTGATCACTTGAGCTAGGTTCGTTGTTTGGTTAAAATTCTATGAAGTTTGTAAAATGTACTCAGTAATTAACGAATAAACAAATAATAACTTACACACGGCTATCTGATCCCAAACCTAGCAGAGGTTGTACTATGGTAACCCGAAAACTGATAAACATACTAACAAAATTTATAAATTCATACATAATTATTATAGATAAATTACACCCAGACACAGAACAAACAATTATGCTCACGACACAAAGTCTTGGGTGGTAATCGAACCCACGACCTCTAGCAATCAGTGTCACTCACCACTAAACCAACAGGCCCGTCAATAAAATGGTTTTTTTTTAAATACTAATAACAAAAGCAATGGAAATCATTTTATCGTGTCACTATAATACTAATTTCTGACGCAAGTTTGACACGAGGCGAGCTACGCCGTAGCACTGGGTAAGCTACGCCGTAGCACTGGGTAAGCTACGCCGTAGCACTGGATAAGCCACGCCGTAGCACGGCTCTATAGCTGATACCTACCTACCTTTTCGAAGCATGGACAACGTTGTAGCCTCGCGAGTAAAATAATAAGTGTAATCAGGTTTTAGTTATACAAGGTGCGTTTTGCTACTGCTACACTTTTTAGGAGGTTGTTATAAAACTCGTTAATAAACATATAAAAATACGATACCTTATCAACAATTAATAATATTTGTGAAAATCCGTATTAATATTATAAATGCGAAAGTAACTCTGTCTGTCTGTCTCTTCTTCACGCCTAAACCAGTGAACCGATTTGAATGAAATATGGTACAGATATAGTCTGGGACCCGAGAAAGGACATAGGATAGTTTTCATCCCGGAAATTCCCCGGGTACGGGAACTATTATTCCACGCGGACGAAGTCGTGGGCAAAAGCTATTAACCATATAAAAATACGATACCTTATCAACAATTAATAATACTTGTGAAAATGCATTATAAAGCTCGTATGGTTTAGAACTCTGATTTTCGTTAGTTGGATGGTTCCCAACTGGTTGTGTTTTAAGAACTATAGATTCACACACCTGTGTAAATGACAAAAAAAACCTACCCATTATATTGATGATTCGAGAATCACCAACATAATTGCCTCCTGAAACTTTTTGCAGATTCAAAAATGCACCTTAAATAGTGTAGTTTCCACTAGATATACCCGTATCTGATTTTAAATAGGTTTTTAAACTCAAAACATTAATGCCATTCTATCAAAGAAGAACAAGGTTTTTTTTTTTTTTTGGTGAGTGGGATATCATCCAATGACTGCTCCCGTCCTGGGTGCGGCGGGAGGGCGTGTCAGACTTTTACTGACTAAAACCCACTCATGTTCCTTCGATTGCCCTATATGTTCCAGGGTCACGGTAACTGCTATAAACATTCCGCAACCCCGGAAGAAGCACAAGGTTAAGTGTCTACTTTCTATCTAACTACGAAATAAAAAATAACAGTAAAAGTATATTATTATGAAGGTAAATATAATTTAAAGCAACCTCGACACCTCAACATCACGAAATATTAACAGTTATTCCAACAATAGGCATCGTTCCTGTTTTATAGGCACACTGATAATTTCAATCGCGCATCAAGCCACATTTTATCGTACATCCTTCGGAACTATAAAAAAAATATTACAGCCATAACACCATAGAATCAGCGGCTTTTTGGTACGAGATACAAATAAAACACGGTGATAACGGAGCACGACAGGCGATAAAAGTGATATACGTTGTAAAAATCACGCTGGAAGCACCGTGTTTGCATAATGTAACTTTTATTTTGTGGCTTATTGAATATGTTTATAAGTGTGGCCGCTTGAGTTATGACGATTTTTGATTATCTGTATGATTACGATTCTGGGTATCATTTGGTTTTCCAAGAAACCTTAACTGATGAAATTCTGGTAATACTTGAAATAACAAGCGGTTCTAGAAAAATATTTCAATATAGCGTTGATGTATTTATTGCATGTTTGAAGTGATCTCAAAGAAATCCGTTACTGTTATGTTGGTTTTGTTTATTTTATTGTTTTTGTTTGTTTTGCTTATATCTTCAATCAATGATATTTTTTTTAATCACTGCTGATACTGTAGATAGATCATAAATTTAAAATATCTTAACACTGAAAAAGAGTGGAATAAGTAAAATAAAGTTCTTCTAATGGATATTTATATTCAGAAATAGCTGTTAATAGTTAAGTAATCTTAAGTTAAACCGATCGATCGACCGATCGGTCGATTTAAACCTTCGAATACACGCAATTCGAGACACAATAGAAAGACAATAGCAGCGTAACAGCCGGCTGTCGCTTGGTTGTCAAAACGTTTAGAAGATGATATTTAAATGTTATTAAAATCTTATTGAAATAAATAAATTGACTTTAAACAAAACTAGAAAACAACCTTTACAGATCAGAAAAACAAACTATAAAACAGTAACTTACTTTTTCATTCTCACTCCAATAAATCCGAATCAATAACAATAATAAGCCTAACTTTCTTCCATTCCACTCAAACAAATATCATGCAATCAAAATCTGCATTTCAAATTCATAATCTTGCTTCAATTTCATTTCGAGAGACAACTAGCAAAGCTAAAGAAACATTTGCAAGGGACGCTCCGATGCCGCGATGTTCCGCCTTGTGATTTGCCAAGCGAATATAAATCTTAATTGCCATATTTTAAGGGCCCTAGTCGCGGTTTTTTGCAAGGCTCTCCACATGGTACTAGAGGTGCGGCGTGCTTGAGGTTGAGGTGTGGTACAAAGTAATAGTGCAACAGATTTTAACAGTGGAATTTATTAAGTTGTTGTGAAAAAGGAAGATAAAATAGCTACTTGGGCTCCTTACGTTTTTCTGTTTCTTCTCAGAGTAGTCCAGCTAGAAAACACCGGCTCCATTATTTTTTATTAAAATAAGAAAAAAATACGTGTATAAATGTATTTTTTTGAAGTGAAAACTTCTTTAGCGGCGTTGAGCACTTTTTCTGTAATGGGTATAAAATCTTAAACTCGCGTCAGGACACGTGACCTGATCGAAAAAGCGTAGGACGGATGGATAGTTGAAATTATGGATGAAAGTTGATTTTTCGGAGAGATAAACTTTTTAATGTAAAATAATTGTAATAGTTTTAAAGTGATAAATTTTTAATGTAATATAAATTGTCATGTTTGTGTACGATAGCGCAATAAATGAATATTGTATTCTACCACATAAATGATAGTACTTTTATACTGATAAAGCAATTGGTGCAAAATTATTCCCTAACCATTCCAAAATATCAAACATGCTCAACGTTAATAATCAAGTTTTCACTTCTGCCGGCACTCCCAGAGTGCAACCCGTCTTTTTTTACAAAATATGTTGGTTTGCTGTCAAACAGTGCTGTGTGTTGTAGTACGAGAATTAGCACAAATATAATATATTTTTTTATTAGTTCCAAAATCAAAACTATATATTATACGTTCTGTCGTCTATGGTTTCTGCTGCGCTGCCGTTAGTGCTAGCGTGATAATTATTATTATAGTCTATTTCTAATTAATCTGGCTACCTATGTTACACATTTTTTATTTGAGTGATAAATTCAGAGATAAACATTTTTAAACAAACGATACACAATACATAACCCTTTGTTACATTGAGTAACTATTGGAGTGACAATAAAAAAATAAGCCTTTATGATTTCACAACTTATTTTGTATTGATAGTGTTTTAGCTCTGTTCAATGATTCGTGCATTATTTAGTTCGAGGTTCAATATAAAAATATTTATTTCGATAAAGACTAAAATAAAAATAAATATAAACTAAAACTTTGACACCAGATGGGCCAGCTTAAAGGCTGTTCAATGACTCAAATGAAATCAAGAGTTACACATTCTTTCCATCTTTATCTTTTTTTTTTTTGGTAAGTGGGAAATCATCCAATGACTGCTCCCGTCCTGGGTGCGGCGGGAGGGCGTGTCAGACTCTTACTGACTAAAACCCACGATTGATCGATGTTCCTTCGATTGCCCTTTATGTTCCAGGGTCACGGTAACTCCATCTTTATCTTAAAAAAAAAAACTTTGTCAAACTAAATCCACAATACTTTAGTAAATATTTATTGAACGATATTATGACATCTAAAGAAAATGATGTAATGTTGAAATTTCTATATCACTGACATGTCAACACAATGCTTGGTTTTAATTTATTATTTTTCTCTTACCTTCTTACAATTACTTTGATACAATTTAAATTATTTATGACATAAATTTTGACATTAACTTAATTACTAATCGTGATTATTTTATATTTTTACAATTAACGCAATAATCTCACGTCATTCGATTTCAAGTAGGGAACCCAATATTGACATATTTACGCACCATTGTTATGATAGAATGTGACGGGACTAAAGTTATTTACTTTACCACCACTGTATTGCCACATTTTCTAGTGAATAAATGATTTAATAATAATAATATGATTATGATTATGATTACATAGTGAAAACTGAAATTTGAATTGAAACCACCCCTGAAATTAATAAGATTGTGACTTCAAGATTCGATTCAACTACAAAACGACTGAACAGATGTTTATGAAATATGCCCAAGAACCATCGTTAGATAACCTACTTTTAAATATGAAACAAAATCGAAATCGATTCATCTGTTTAAGAGCTTCGGGTCCTCAGACAGACAAACAAACTAACGCAAATACATAGCGGCCAAACCAATAACACTGAGGGGTGTTATTTTTGCCGCAGGCCTTAAAAAATAACTATAGTAAAATCAACAACAATTTATATAATCACTTGTAATAAAAATAAATTAAATTTGAAAGCACCTTCTCTAACTCGCTCTCACGTGTAACTTGCACCACAACTGAAGGTGAAAAAGTAAGGTTTCCTTGAGATGTTGTCGCGGAAAATTTAAGCCTGCATTTATGTTAGTTTATTTTTCGAGTGTTAGGTAATTTTTCGCCATGTTTTCTTTTTCTGTGTACGGGTATATTTCGATGGATTTTCTTTGTAAATGTCGTATGAGAGTGGCAAGCAGTGTCAGATAATATTTTAATCTCTCTTGAGTCTTGTTTGGAATGAAAGCCTTGAGTAGTATGTTGTTTTGCATTGATTTGGTACTGTTGCCGTGTGTTGATTTATGTCATAACTAGCTTTTGCCCGCGACTTCATCCACGTGGAATAACAGTTCCCGTTCTCAGGGTATTTCCAGGATGAAAACTATCCTATGTCCTTTCTCGGGTCCCAGACTATATATGTACCAAATTTCATTCAATCGGTTCAGTAGTTTAGGCGTGAAGAATAGACAGACAGACAGACAGACAGAGTCACTTTCGCATTTATAATATAAAATCCGGACATTTTATAACTAAAATGAGGTATTTAGAAATTTGCTTGCGTAACCATTACACTACATTTTATAAAAGGATTTTGTCTACTAAGTTTAATTTTATAAAGTAGTTTATTTTATAAAAGCTTATTAGAAATAAACTTGGAACAGCTTGTCTGCTGTGTTAAGCCAAAAATTAAAATTTGTGTACGGACTGCATTTTTGTATTGCAGCGAGCATAACAACAAAAATAACAGTGTAAAAACATGTTTTTGTTAAGTTTTTTATTCAATGAATAGATTTTTAATTACGCACATTACCCACATTTTCAAATAAGCCTCCTAATTAAAAAATTAAAACCAAAAACCGAAATAAAATTGTTTATTACACAAGTAGAATATTGGAATCACATTTACACGTCAAATATACCACGCACACGAAAAGATCATCATCTTCTTAGCGTCTGCCTAGACCTCCACGACCCAGTTACTGGGCGACACGATACCTCTTGGTTAGACTGATCCGACTTTCTAGCTTACCCTTAACGACTGTCAAACTTCTACGAATGACAACCTGGACCAACGGCTTTACGTGCTTTTCGAGGCACGGGATGTCAGTGATGTCCAAGATAACTTTTAGAAAGTATATACACACACTTAAAGATAAATTACCATTTACCGTTCATCGAGCAAGCGACAGCCGGCTGTCGGGCTGCTATTGTCTCTCAATTGTGTCTCGAATCACGAGTGTTTGAAGGTTTAAACTCAAAGCAACCCGGCCCACACCAGTATATAACCCACAACTAACCCGTATGGTTTACAACCGCATTGATTAAGGTGCAGTACAATTTACACGCGCACGTAACAGCTCGCTTTGTGTGCCACAATGGACGGTTAACGTGTCCCGTTTGTCTATGTTCGTGACGTCATTTGACAGTTGATAACCGGTGGTCGGAGGTCGGAGTAGGTAGAGCTGTTTTTTGTAGATGCCATAAGTAATAAAAAAAAATGCTAGACGTTGTTTTAACGTGGATCGTCCTAATATCCAAGGGATTCGAAATTAAATCTATACTAATAATAAATAAGTATTTGTGAGATAGTGAGGTTGTAGAGGTAACCTCTGGATCTACTGAATAGCTGCTCTTCTAATATAACATGGTAAACTAACTAACTGATTGAATAGGCGAGACGACGAAAAAAAAGTAATTAGTCCGTCATTATGATTATTAAAAAAATTTAGACACATATTTTTTCTTTTTTCTCGTAAACGAAAAATGACGACGATACAGTGCGTTGAAGTTGTGCGTGACGTCACGATTAGATACAATTTTTACTTTACGGTGGCGTCAAAAGCCCCCACTATGCCCCCACTCCAGAACTTTGTTGCTCTTTATCTTTGTATTTTTTTATTATTTTGATGAAGCAAAAAATACGTGTCCCATATTTTTACATACAAAATGGACTAAACAGAATGCCATTTTTTTTTTGTTGTCGTCATCCCTATTACTGTTGATAATATTAACGTACAGCCCAAACCTCTGATTCTAGAGACATGAAAATAGCAGGGTGCGTTCCTTGTATGCATAGAAAAGGATTTCTGGAAATTACAACCCTAAAAGGGTAAAATAGGTAAATAAAAGGACGACATTCACGCGAGCGAAGACGCGGGTGAAAGCTAGTGATAAAAAGATAGAAATGACTTTGCAAAAAGTTTATGACGTGTTAGATATTATAACAGATTAAAGTATACCTTCTCTTCATCTTATCTACGGATAAGTATAAGACGGAAACATCTCAGTTTGATTAAAAACGAATAAAATAACTTTTAGTTATTTAATTTATTAGTAATTCATATTTGACGTATCCATACTTAATATATATTAAAATACATTGTAGGTTTTCATGGTATTTTATATTGAATTGACTGACACTTACATTTTTGACATTTTAGAAAATATTAAAAAGTATCAAAAGAAGTTTGTATATATAACAATACTAATCCATACTATATACTGTAATATTATAAATGGGAAAGTGTGTCTGTCTGCCTGTCTGTCTGTATGTTTGTCTTTCTTTCACGGCAAAACGGAGCGACGAATTGACGTGATTTTTTAAGTGGAGATAGTTGAAGGGATGGAGAGTAACATAGGCTACTTTTTGTCTCTTTCTAACGCGAGCGAAGCCGCGGGCAAAAGCGATATTTTAATAGTTTTAAAATCAAATAAACAAACTAGATTAGCTGTACACGTTCCGAAGTTTCAGTCAGGATCAAGCGTATCGACACTACCATCAACGTTTATGGTTATCGAACCAAAATAGCCCTACCTACTCCGATGACTGTTGATGACACTACTAAAGGTTTAAAGGGTTTTGTGGATGAATTTGAAAACATCATACATGACATAGACGTGTACTTCTAATAAAAGATTGTAAAACTGTTGCTATTAAGAATAACTACGTCTCATTAAGGCAGGCTGAAGGTCGGAGAATTATGTGAGACCAACGTGAGCGAAACCATAAACAATATATTAACATGATGTTGTTTCGTAAAGTTATAACATGAATATGAGGGCCTGTGGGACTCGTAAAGATGAAGGGATCGCTCTCATTATAAAGAGGCTGCAATGTCCTGGTGGCAGTTTTTTTATTTTTGAAGGATGAGCAGCTGTTTGGGTTACTGTGTTAGTTATTCTAATCTGGTTAACAGGGGGCAATGATTTTGCTTTGATTGTAAGAAGGGGGCGGTTTCTTTTTTGTCATTGTTGGATCTTATGGCGAGATAATATAGACTAAGCACTATTGCTTAGCCAAATTACGTGCTAAATACCGTCTATATTATTGTCACTGTTACACTACCGTCATAAATCATAAAAATCATAAAATCATATTTATTTCGTCAAACGTCAAGTGCACGATAGAGACAGAACAGGGCTAAAAAAGTCAGAGCTAAGTAATGTCTATTTATCTCGCCATTAGAGAGAGAGGGATAACTGAAACTGGTACTAAATTATTATTAGGATTAATTTACCCTCTCTGTCTATACGTTTAAGCTTTTTTAGTTTATATTTTTTTAAGCTAATTTATAATTAAGGTACTTAAGTTATTGATAGCCAAAAATTATGTTACATAAAGACGCTAAATAATTGCAACTATTTCTGAAACCTCAATCGCCAAGTACGGTGGGCAAAGCAGATAAGTATCCAGGGCCGTCAGATACAGTCCAAGTTTTCTCAATAACCCACGGATATTTTCTAATAAAAATTTAAACTATAGTAGAAAATGACTAGTTCTTCAATTAGGTTAAATTTCATTTGAATACATTCATTGGTATTCACGAAAACCTCAATTGTATATGACGGCCCTGGATACTTATCTGCTTTGCCCACTGATATAATTCTGCAATTCTCTACATTAATTTTTAACTTTTTGCTACAAGTATTAATATATTACGTAAATTTTAATATCCAGGTTACTTGCGACGTTTATTGACAAACTACCCAAAAACCGAAGCAATAAACAATCAAGTCATTACTAAAAAACTTACAACTACAACCAATTTGAACCTTTTAACTCAACCATTCCGCGTCGCATTCATTTCCATATTTTCGTGAAATCACCAAGTAAATGGAACGTCAAATATAGTCTCAACAATTCGTCGCGCGAACTAACAACATTTTGTCGCTTCGCAAATTGGTCGCTTGCAACATAATACCTCCCTCATAATAAAACAGCCTTGGCTAATTAATATTCAGCAACAGTACCGTTTCTTGAATAATTAAACTTTTTTTATGGAAAATAAGACTGGTACTTATTAGTCGTGAAATGAAGTTAGCATAAAGTAATGCTAATTAGGCATTTTGTCTCTTAGATGACAGGGGTTAAAATTGTATAGCAAGTTTTTAAAATGTGGTGGAGAAATTGTAATAGAAGTTCTTTTGCAGTCTATGTTTTTAGCTGGCCTGTTAGTGTAATAGTAAATGGCGCTGACTGCTAAGCCGTGGTCGTGCGTTCGTATCCAGGAAATATTTTTGTGTGGTCAGTATGATTATTTTTGTGTGTAGTTTGTAATTACTAGCTACCTCGGCCACGTGTTGCTGGGGTTTTTATCGAAATAAAATATGATCAAGTCGGATAAAACAGCACACGGTGTGCAAATTTGATTAAAATCGGTTAAGTAGTTTAAGATGTATATCAGTTGTCTGGTTACAAAGTACATGCTCTGCCTTGTGGGAACAGATGGCTGCATTTGAGTTGACAAAACTTTTTTTTTAGAAGACATCACGTATTCTTCCTGTACTAATCATGCATTACTGGTAAAAGCCTTCCTTAAATATTTCAATTAAATTATGAAAACTGTTCCAATGTGCATTTGTACAGGTCATTGTATTTTTACTTAGTCCGGTTTTCCCGGGTCCGTAGTTCAAACATCAATATGGATTAGCTCTAGCACATCTGTACAGCCAGTGAAATATTGAACAAAAGCCAAAAATGCAAATGTAAGGCTTTTTTGAAAACTAAGCACCTTCTATCTGTCCATCCATTTTTACTTTTATCCTTACTATGCATACTAACATAAGTGCGAAATAAGTCCTGTTATAATTTTACAACTAAATCATTTGAACGGTTTTAACGTCACATAATTATTATAGACTAGCGATCCCTACGAATTCGTTACTGTTCCACTCTCGTAGGCCGTAGACTGATGTTTAATAGCATAAGGCCACGTCCGCACAGGCAGGCGGCTTGCTTAGCGCCTAGTGTCTAGCGCGTCACCTAGCTAGTAGCTTAGTAAAACAAACGTTCTAAAATGAACGCGACCGGCTGCACTGCGCGCTTAGCGCCTAGCTAGTCGCTTGGCGTGCATCCATGTAAACAAACGTGTTGGTTTTTTGTTGCGAGGCGCCAGGTTGAAGAGTAGCCACTGGGTGAAAACTTAACTCGGATTTTTGTAATACTATAGGAGGTTAGAAGAAAACAATGGATGAAATATTGATTGTTTCAGTTTTCAAAAGAAAACCTTTGTGGAACCTTTTTCTAAGATGAGTATCCAAATGAGTTAGTTTTCCTTTAACTTTACTGAGAAGTAGATCAAATGTTTCCCTGGTCATACGCAAATATTAATAAAATTTATCGTCAAAATTACGCAATTGTTTATATAGAACATTAAACTCCCCATATCTTGACCGTGATTTATTTATATCATGAACCTAACATGACGGATAAGGCCGTGAACTATATTTTAAAGATGAATTTTCTGTGAGTAGTAGTTTTAGAGCTATTTTTGAAAGCGACATCTCGTCAACGTGGCGACAAGCAAATGCCCAAGGCACCTAGCGACCTACCACGCAGACCACCTCATGTGCGGCCACCCGTGTATCCAAGCAAGTAGCCAGGATGCAAGCCGCTAGGCTCTAGGCGCTAAGCAAGCCACCTGCCTGTGCGGACGTGGCCTTAGTCTTCCTTCATATCGACTATTCAACGCTTTAGAATTTTTCATTTCGAACCAGTAATTCTTGAGCTTAGCGCCTCCCACCAACCATAATTTAGATTGAAAATGTTTTTACTATAATAATCTGCTAGTCACACAAACACCAAGACACCTTTAGCAGTTTTATGTTTACGCAACACAATGTTGACGCTTTTGTTACATAGACAAAAAACTTCCATACCATGTTTATATTATTAAAAAAAATTTAGAAAATACTCTTTGATAATATTTCGACGTCTTTGCTTAGAGAAAATGAAACAGGAAACGGTGTCATCATTTATCTTTCAGTGACTTATTTTTCCCTTTATTTTATCGGGAAATATTTTTTTTAGAACTCATGGTCTTAAAATATATTACTATAAGTTTTAAACAAGAACTGTGCTAGGTTACATCAATATAATTTACAATTATTTTACACTAATTCATACGCTACTTACTACTTTATTATTACTCTAATTACTACTTTATTATTCTAACTTCATAAACACAGACAGACATTCCAAAACAAAAGACAACAAGCATATTATTCATACAGGAGTTTCCGCATCACTATGACGTAATAGAATATGGAAAATTCTCCAAGAACAGCACTATTCTAGAGACTCTTGAACTAGACTTGTTTAAGGATTTAAGATTTGGCGTCGTTGGCGTTCAGCCAGCGTCTTGTCACGAGGATGTGGCTTTTTAAAGTTCAATACATTCAATATACCTACTGCAGTACTTTGTTGCTTGAGCATCGGTGGTAAGATTGTGTTTACCTACGTGGGTAATAAGAAAAGTGTTTACTGTTACTACTAATATCTCCTCCGGCGGTACTCCGGTGCTATTGGTTTTAGCGTGATTTTATATAGCACATATTATACGCTGAAAACGTAGCTTTTTATTGGTAATTTTTTTTTTCAAATCAGTCCTGTAGTAACGGAGCCTATGCAATGAAAACAAACAATATCTTTCCTATTTATATATATAATATTAGTGTAGAAGAATACTAGTTATCACAATATATAAAATGGTAAAGTTCGTTTGTAGGACGTTATCACTATCTGGTAATGTAGAAGTAAGTCAGTACCGTAGATACAAATACATGTCTTTCACCATCACGATTAATCTAGACTAATAATTAAAGTTCGGTGTTAGAAGATTGTTTTAGTACATTAAAAAACAGCATATTAACAAAATACAATATTGAATAGTAATAAGACAATTTATCGCAGAAATACATATTGATACTGTAAATATGTCACTCACAAAGAGTAATGTACCGACATTTATATTAATTCTTATTGTTAAAAATTCTGCTCCAAAGACTGTACTACAAGTACATGTAAAAGACCAGAGCTACATTAAAAACACAGCGACAGTATTTTCAGAAACCCATTAAAATTGAAATAATTAAAACACATTTTGCAGAAAGCAGAAGTCCCGTGTTCATTATTTTTACGCCAAATAAGAGAACTTCATTCAAATAAGAGAGCTTCATTCAACGCCTTTCGCTCGACATAAAGGGATGTGACTTGTCAACAAAAAATAAAGAAAAATGTATTTGCTTGCCATTTCACAGCGAGAACCGGTGTTTTCTTTATTTGTGTGAAGTCGGCTGTACTTAGAATTAGGTGTTTACTAAGTGTAATGTACAAAACATTAGGCTTACAACTTTATGTTTTTAACACTAAGTACGAAAGTCGTATGCATTTTATTTCTTAGCAGGCTGCTGTTTCATGCTATTTCATCCGCGTTTTTGGTTACTACTCTTTTCCTGTAGGTCGTAGCCGTCGATATGTGACCCATTATATTGTTCATGAATTTAGTTATCATTTATAACAATGATTATTATAATCTAACTGGTACTTTCAGAGATAAATATATCTGTTACAGGTAATTAATTACTGACAAGTCAGTTAAAAGTCATTCTTCCGCAGGCAGGTATCGGTCCGACCAACGGCACTTGAGCAAATTATTTTAGTGTTTTATAATTGCTTGTTTTCCAGCTAATTACTTTAAGAAAAAACTGTAATACAAACTCAAAGGTCAAAGAAAAGATTACAATCTATACATTGGTCAAATCACGCGAGGGGCATCAGTTGTATAGGTTAATTATTGATGTGAACTCTTGAAAAAAGAAACACACAGATTTGTGTGTGTGTGGATTTGTCCAAACAGTGCAAACATTTGTTAATAATCATTAAGCTTAATAAATACAAATTAAATTTACAAATTTCTTTTCCAAAATGTCACTACTATAGCTTAGGAATTAACTGTTTCACCTACACACAAATACCATAAATTACTTTAAGATTAATCATAGACTGAAACCTTCCACTTCTTCGTCTTTGTACTGAGACAGCTGACGGCTCATTAACATTAATCATGTCGTGACGTCACTCACGTAATGATGACGTTGCACACACATTCGCGGGTTTATTTGTATGTAGGTATTTTGTGTGGAGGTACCCCTTTTTGGGGTAGTGTATTTTTCCGAGGTGTAAAGTGTTTGAGCAATAGTTGTTTTATTTACTAAACTATTCTACACATCTTTATATAATAATATTATTATGTATAAATTAGGATCCGAAATATCGGTGGTACATAAAAAGAAACATACAGATTGAATTGAACTTCCTCCTTTTTCGAAGCTCGTTATAAATAAAAGAAATGAAAAACAGCAATGTATGAATGTGCAGTGTGTTTAACCACAGTTTTTAAGAGTAAAGAGGTTAAACGAGTTAGTTTACAGTGGAGAAGGTAAACAGATTACTGGCGGTTAACGTCGCGGTTGAATCACTACTCTGTTAAACTGTAGTTTAATGAACTTAACGCGACGTTCATGGAGCTACGTTATTATCGTGACGGATTTCACGTAAGACTGGAACATTAGAATATTGTGCATCTATTTTCTGAAGAAAGGTAGATATGTACAGGGTGGCAGCTTTTACAAAAGCAACTGTGATCTTAATTGTTGCTGCTACATGAAAATATACAAAACATCAATATCCATTCACTAATCTTCAACAAAATGTGTAGTTGGCAAAATATGCCCATTTTACAGAAACATACTCAATTGATTCTACTTTAAATGAGTTTTTTTTTAATGACGGGCCAATCCGTATTAAAGTGCTTAAAAATTATAAATTGCAAAATAAGAAACAATTGTTTTATGTCAAAATAGAAGCGTTTCTGTTTTTATCCTACTGTGATACTATGTTCTCCTGATCTGATCATTCTACAACACAGATAAAAAGTGATCTTACAAAGTCCCACATTTTCCCCAAAATTCGGGAAAAAAGTGGCCAAAATTCGTCAAGATCTAACAAAAATACCATAAAAAGCCTAGAGTTAAAAGCCGGTAAATATACCGGCGTCGTGTCGGCAGCTCAACTCAACAATCAGTCAACGTCATATCGCGAGATAAAATGCCATTTTGTATCATACACTTTAGATTTATCGTGCTAAGGTATTGCCACACACTTAACTCGATTATTTAAAGCCCTCCCAGCTTTATTTAATGAGTTTATCTCATGATGTTCGTTTATTTTGGTCGTGTTCCGGGGGGGATGTTAGTCTTCGGTTTTATGTGCAAATATGTGGATAAAAAGTGTAAAATATAGCTGTTTTAAATAAAAATAGAATTATAACAGTTATTAATAGTGGTTTATAAATAAAGACAAACGCGATTCAACTCTACACACGAGCGCTCTAAAATTTTGTTGTTATAGCGGCAATAAAAATAAACTGTTTCAAACTCCTTGTCTATTATGATTCAGTTGGTACAGCTTGCTAAAAGACGGTTGGAGACGTAGGTAGATAGTGGAGTAAAGCGGAGGCTCAAAAATGAACAAGAGGCCTTGGCAGTGGCACCCTTCTGGTCCTCTCTTCTTTGTGTAGAAGTTTTCTTAGCCCTGCGAGTTACTTTTTGGGCTTCGCAGTTTCTATGTTAAAGTGCTGTCATTCTCTTAAAAATAGACCTCCATCTGGGAGGCTTGGCTTCTATACTTAGTTATTGACTGGATCAATGTACATGAAAGGAGGTGGCGGTTACTATCGCGGATCTGATCTCTCTAGCACCTAGGACATGGATCCAAGGGACGGAGTCACGAGACCCTAAAAAACATACGTCACCATTACCAACAAAACAGCACAATTGCGACACATCCATAAGCAAACAATATCAGTTTCACCCGCAGTAACACTCCTTTACAAATCCCTTAATCCCCGCAATACTTCATTATTAATGAACAGCAAAAACAAGCGAGTTTTAACATCGTTTAATAAATGAATGTAATGTGAAAGTCTACAGATGATCTATCAACGTCTTCTCAAGATAAAATGACGTCACACGAATTAGATTTATTATTGTCTTAGGTTAACTGAAGTGTGTCATGCGTTCTTAAAGGTTCCCCGACGGGTGATTTATTGTGAGGTTATTAAGAAGTGCGGGTGTCATATTTACCTACGGTTGTGGCTGGAGGTGTGCTCATTTAATTTAATAGCTCCTTATTATAGTTATTCTAAACTTACCGTGACTTAAGACGAAATCAACTTTGGTACTACGCTCATTTATTTAGTTCATGTCCGTAGAAAATAACTAGAAATAGCTAGAATCAGCAAAATCGGTTACGGTCTCGTGTCTCCCCTGACGGCTCCCCTCGGGGAGACATCAGGATTTTTTAAATCCTATTGTCTCCCCTGGGCGGGGGAGACATCAGAACTTGCTAGTAAATTATATTTTGAGTACTCGTATATCCCCTGTCAAACATTACATAATAACCATAAATGAAATAACCCGTCAAGCATGACGTACCTACTACTATGTCTATCTATTCACTTTTGTCTCCTCAAACGAAGCTACCAAAGTGAGATAGCTTTTCTTAGCAGTAGGTACATTCCAGTAAAAGGAGGAAAGTTCAGATCGAAAGAGACAAGTTTATATTAAACGCACAATTACAATTAATTCACAAAGAAATCAGTGTTGGTCATTTTTTGGAAAAGCTACGTAAAAGATTAATTGATGAAATGAGCTTTTACGAATATGGGTACCTACTTACGTTATTATGTAATGCTTGACAGGGGATATACGAGTACTCCAATTATAATTTATTAGCAAGTTCTGATGTCTCCCCCGCCCAGGGGAGACAATAGGATTTAAAAAATCCAGATATCTCCCCGAGGGGAGCCGTCAGGGGAGACACGAGACCGTAACCGCAAAATCAGCTTTTGTATGAAATTATTATTTTCTATAGACTTATTTTTTTTATCTTTCCTTCGATTGCCTTTTATGTTCCAGGGTCACGGTAACAGTTATAAACATAACATTCCGCAACCCCGGATTTTCTATAGACTTAGACATAAGCTGAATAAAGCTTGATCAATGCGTGTAGTCCCTTAAGCTTGACGGCTTTTATCATTATTACGATAAAATGCGAACGGTATATGTGTGACCAAAAATCGTTCAGCGAAATGCAATTATGGTACTAAATAAGTGTACGTAGTAACATAGTCTGCGGTGGAAACAGGTATTCGTCATCATCATCTCTATAACAATTTCCTTATTATGTTAAAGTCGGATACCAGGGGCCCTAGTCTGCTATTACCATCGTGTCTCAATGATCGATTTTTGACGTGTTACGTCAAACTTTTGACACATTTCCCATACAAAAGCTGTGAAAGTCGTCAAATATCCGGCCGATGACTGGTCATTGAGACACAATTGTAATAGCAGATAGACTGGATCCCACTGAATATAAGTGTTATACATAAAACAAACTGTATAGAACACAGACAAACTTACGGATGATAATTTCTGCACAATAATACATAGACATACTCAACTTCAAAATTGTCTTAATCAAATAAACTATTTACAGCCGCTTTCAAGTTGTCAAGGTGTCCGTCATTTAGAAACTTGAAGCTAGTGGCTCGTTCTTAACAAAACCACTGACTGATATTATTATATAAACATAGCCTAAAGAATCCGTACAATACTAACTGTCCTCCGGACTTTACCTGCGTTGTTATGTCTTTGATTACTGTTTCGCTCCCGTGGAGCGTAGTGTGATGTTACGCAGTCTATGTGTTATTCTGACAAAGTTTCATCAAAATCCGTCCAGTAGTTTTTGCGGAATAGTGCATCCATACTTACAAACTTTTACATTAATAGGACAATGTGAACCTTGAACAAAGTTATGCGCTACCTTTTAGCCTATATATTTTGTTTTATATATTTTGTTTAACTGTAGTGCGGATGAAGAAACGAGATAAAACAATTACTTAAATAGCTGAAATAACATATTAGATACAATACAGAGACAACAAAGTATTTAGCTAAACTCGCCACAACGCCAAGTGGCAATAAACTTTACCTGTAGGCTGCATTTAATTTCATGTTGTTCTTCCGCAAGCCCACAATTAGTCAGTCATCGTCAGTGGGTACCACGAGCATCTAGTGTGTGCTTTAAGCATACTAGTGTGTGCTTGGAGCATACTAGTGTGCGCTGTAATTGTGCGCATATGACCACTTGGCGAGATCGCAGTTCAGGTGTGTGACGAAAGGTTGGTGTTCACTGTCTGATGAAGGAAATTTTTTTTTGAGCTGATGCTCGTAAATAATTTTATATTTGCTGGTGGTCTATATTGGTGCTTCTCTGGGTTAAAATATTGTTTGTTTTTTTTTTTAATTATTAAACAAAAAATTAAATACTATATTATATGCCAAAGACATACTATCATAATTTCAAGCCCTAGACTCCGTAAAATGATTCCCTGTAGAAAAAATAATTTATATAAGAAAAACCTCTATTATAAGGTTTTTTTCTGACGGGCTATTCCAGAGATTTATGATTTAAGTATAGAACCTTAATACTTTAAAATTATTTGTCAAGTCATTAATTAACAGGCATCAACCAGCAATCATGTTACATTTTATATTCGTATAAAAATCTCATCGAGAACGAATTTTATTCCCAACCAACACCAAACGATAAAAGCCAACATGGTTAACTATAGACAATTTGCTCTACGCCGCAGTTAAAAACTGTAATTTTACAAATAATACTTTCATCACGCAACATAAAGCCGACGTTGAGTTCGCACCCTTAAATCAGAACGTTGAAATGAAACAAAATTTGGCGGTGGTAGTAAAAACTGCAAAAAAGTCTGCGCGTGTTAAAGTGGTGGAGTACTGTATTGTCTCTGTGTAATAATGCCACGCCGCTGATTTAAACGACCGCGGTGCATATGCGCTTTTGTCAGTCATTGTTACTCTTTTATAGCTGGCAATTTCTTTTTGGTGGCGTTTTAGAGAAAAGTGTAGCGTTTTGGGACTAGAAAACACAAACATATCTAGGATATTTTCTATGTAAACCTCAGAGAAGGCAGCAGAATTATTTGTTTTTCCCCGTTGATCTTTGAAACTAACAGCTGTTTTTTTTTATAAAATATGCGAGACTGAGTACTGCTAAGAAGTACTAAAAATAACTCACAATATCAACTGAACTATATAATGTATGTTTTGTCTCTGTATCACCCTAAGGTTGACTAGTAGATAATGCTCAAGGCATTAAGTATTTTCTGAACTACCTAAGCCCTAAGTAAGTTAAAATCTAATCTCTAGCCTCAGATTCAGACATCAGAACACACACACACCTGATGACCAACTCATAATAAATTCCAAAGACGATCTGTCAAAAAAAGCACACACCGTTTGAAATGATAATGAAGTATCATTAAAATATATTCGAGCGCCTTACCAACTCTTTGAAGATTAGTTTCGGAGTCATCAGTAATAGCCCACTCGCCGTCTTCGATGCAAATCGCGAATCGATTTTGCCCCTGCCAATCGGTACTCGGAGAATTTAACACTTTTGAATTCATAAGCATGAGATGGAAAAGTTTTTGCGAGTCTCCTGGTTTGTCAAATAACTTGTTATTAGTTGGAAGCCCGCAAGTAACTTCTTTTAAAAGGGTATTTTCTTTTGGGAAAAAATTGCAAACGATATCAGTGTTCGGTGCAGCGCCAGCGGTTTTATTAAGGCTTTCTGTAATACTTTCACGTAATGATAACCTTGGAATTTTGAGGTCAAGTATTTGAAATCTTGTTTGTTGTCTATAGGTTAATGTTAACTAACACCCACTCATGTTCCTAATGGTTGTGTACTTTAATTTAATAAGGTCTTAAATTATTGCTTGGTATTATAAATTCAGCTTCGTCTATTGCTTTTTGATAGGTATATTTGCATCTAAAATTAACAGACAAAACTGTTTTGCATTAAAATGATAAATTATTACTAGAAACTTAATGGATTTTCTGCAAATAAACTCTCATAAAGTGTAATTGTTTATCAGACAAACAAAAAGCATGAAAACATTTTGTCTAAAACCTTTTGAAAAACCCTTTGAGTCATTATAATAGCTTAATGGTATTATAATAATTTAAGTGTAGGAAAAATATTTAAAATTCTGCGTCGGTTCTCGTCAGTCACGTTTGGGATCGGGTTAAAATTCAACAGTTTTCGCCTTTTCCGTAATTTATTCAAATAAATTTTGGACATGCGACGCGACGAGAAAATGGCCTGTTTAGGCACGTCAGGTAAACCCGTTTTGTATTTAAATTGTACGGTCATTATAAATGTACTAATGGAAAATCAACACATCTTTATTTATAAACATTAATTTGATCTTATTTATGAAAGAGAGAAGTGTAATAGAATTTAAATTTGTTTGGTCCTGGAGAACTGTCTCAATTTATTGTAAGATATTTATCAACAAGAACTAAGAGTCATCATTATTTAGTCACTGAAAAAAATAATTGTTACTTTGCATGTGTTTTGTTAAAGTGCGTATAATGTAACATTTATTTACTTCGGAGAATCTCAGAATTACCCAATGTATCTTATTAATTAAAATAAAAGGAATACTGGTAACATACACTGGTGGCTGGTGGTGGTGGTGGTGGGTGGCTGGTGGTTTGACGGGCCTGTTGGTCTAGTGGTGAGTGACCCTGACTGCTAAGCCCAAGGTCGTGGGTTCGATTCCTACCCAGGACAAACTTTGTGTGATGAGCATGATTGTTTGTTCTGTGTCTGGGTGTAATTCATCTATAATATGTATGTATTTATAAAGTATATAAGTATGTATATCAGTTGTCTGGTTACCATAACACAAGCTCTGCTTAGCTTGGGATCAGATGACCGTGTGTGAGTTGTCCTAAGATATTATTTATTTATTTATACTATGTAAATCTAAAAATGTTAACTTAATTTTAAGAAATCTTATACCTCCTAATTATAAGATGATGCTTTTTAATGTGAATAAAAGAAAAAAAGCAGTCAAACTAGGGCCAAATTTGAAAAACCTTAAAAGTAAAATAAATAAAACACTACGACAAAGTAAACCTAAACGGTTAATGAAAAACGAAGTGACTTCGTAATAATTGACCGGTAGAAAACTCAACAACCAACTAAATTGTGATAACTCGTAAACAAGCGGAACAAAGTACTTTGCTAGTTGTGGCGGTGAATTATCTCAGATCCTGAACTACTGGAACAAAAACGAGAATAGCAACAGAACTTTAAACCTTAAAACACACGTGATTTGTGACACAATAAAAAGACAATAGCAGCCCGACAGCCGGCTGTCGCTTGGTCGTTGAAAGGTTAAGCATGACCTACTAATAAACATATCAACTTGTATCTAACTGGACTTCATACTATCAATTAAAACATTATCTAAGCTGCGTTCCACTTCTGAACGCCTAGTAATTTCCCTAACGTTCGCTGTCTCTTTCTAACACATACTCACATTAGTACAAACGTAACGCGCGTGCGCACCGCGCGTCACCGCGCAAGGCCGACCGGCGAACTGTCAAATCAGATAAACACTCCTCAGTTGTTACACCTATTTGTGTTGTTGGTTTTCCAACTAGAAATATATCACAAAAATGACCATGAAAATGTCTATTGAGTTGTATAAAGTGCACTAGTAGTAGAACACAGTGTTTCAAGTGTCTATGACATAACCTCTTCCGCTCTTCCGGATTCATAAACTCAACAAGGAAAATTGAACTTTATAACTAAGTGGTTAAAGACTTAAGATGAAGTGCGGAAAAAGAATAGTTTTATTTACTTTGTTCGCGATGAATTTAGTGGATCAACCAGCACCTGAAGTAACTATTGCACAAGGGACTTTGAGCGGTAAAATAAGTACGGATGGGTCGTTTTTCGAATACGTTGGAATACCTTACGCTTCTACTAATAGCAGCACAAGGTTCAAGGTAAGCAGGGTCGATAACTACCTAGTTATTCTAAGACTTTTTTCTAAAAGAGTTATTTTTAATTAACATTGACATAAATAGTGATCAAATTGTTGATATTCTAATATTCGGTGTCATAACTTATGAAATCCTAATAAGTACTTTATCAGTGTTTTCAAAGATAAAGCAAATTATGTAGGTCATCATTACTATGTAATATTTGAAGTCAGCTCGAGGTCACATAATGTAGGTATTACCTAATATTACAATATTATAAATAATAAAAAAAAGAATTCTTGGTGCAAGGCCGCTTAAACACGAAGCAACATCAATTTAAAAAGATAGAGTATCCAATTTAAGTATACATACCTTTTATGAAGTTGTGTATCAGACTAAGATATTTTTATTTTGACGAGCCTGTTGGTTAATGTCCCTAACTGCTCCGAACCCAGGACAATTGTATTGTGATGTCTATGATTGTTTGTTGTGTCTGTGTGAAATTATCTATAATGTGTATTTTATTTATAATTTATTTAAGTATGTATATCAGTTGTCTGGTTACCACAGTACAAACTCAGTCTAGCTTGGTATCAGATGGCTGTGTGTAAATTGTCCCAATATATATTTATTTATTTTATGTATTTATTTCTATCGATGTTTTTCTTTCCTAGGCACCACTACCACCACCATCTTGGGAAGGAGTATACAAAGCAGTAGACGAGATATACCAATGTCCACAATCTTCATTGTTCGGAATAATTGGATCTGAAGACTGTCTGAAAATAAACGTCTACGTGCCGGCTTTGGCTAAAAAACCACTACCAGTTATGGTTTATATTCATGGAGGAGCATTTGTACTAGGAAGTGGAGGAAAATTCCTATATGCACCTGATTTTCTAGTCAAACATGATGTGATTTTAGTTACTTTTAACTATCGACTTGGAGCGTTAGGATTCCTATGTTTAGGTATCAAAGAAGCTCCAGGTAATGCTGGTATAAAAGACCAGATATCTGCTTTAAGATGGGTAAAGAAAAATATTGCCGCATTTGGTGGAGATCCTGACAATGTTACTGTTTTCGGACAAAGCGCTGGAGCAACATCTGCTTCCTTGTTACTTGCTAGTAATGCTACTGAAGGCTTGTTCCATAAAGTGATCATACAAAGCGGTTCGTCTACATCTAGTTGGGCAATCAACAGACAACCAATGTGGGTGGCGAGTCTAATAGCAAAAGAGTTAGGTTACGATGTCGAAGATCCGAAGGAAATATACGAAATATTTTCCAAAATACCATACGAGAAATTGTTAAAAGCAAGACCAAAGAAGCCCCTTGGCATGTATTTTGATACTCAATTATTAAATTATCCTTGTGTTGAACGAGAAATTGAAGGAGAAGAGGCAGTAATAACAGATTTCCCTTACAATATTTTTAATAAAAATTCTAAAAATATACCAGTCATGTATGGAACAACAAATAGAGAAGGGATCTTCTTAATACCTGATGACACGGAAGAATCTCTGGCAGCAAGAAACGAAAAATACATATTCGCATCTGATCTACAATTTCCTTCCGAAGAACTAGCAGCAAATGTATCTAAGATGGCAAGAGAATTTTATTTCGGTAGGAAGAACATCAGCTTTGAAGTACAAAATACTATTATTAATCTCAACACACAATTATACTTCGAAGCACCTGCTATATTGGAGGCAGAAACTTTAATTAAGAATACAGAATCTAACATATTTAATTATTACTTTAATTACGGCGGTGGTAGAAATTTTCTCAAGACTATTTCCGGATTTAAAAATGAACCAGGAGCATGTCATAGTGATGAAATTTTGTATTTGTTCAAGGGTAATATTTGGCCTTTTCCTATAAGTAAAGATGATCAAAAACTTATAGATTGGATGACTCAAATGTGGACCAATTTTGCCAAATACGGGTTTGTATTATTTTGAATATTTTTTATTTGTTACCTTGAGTTTTTTACGTATTAATTTGAAAGACTTATTATATGAATCCGCTTTGACATGAACTTACAGTGCGTCAATAATGACGGTCTTCATTACTGAATCTTATGTTTTAAGACCTTTAATATTTACTTTCAGAGATCCTTCACCAAATAATAATTTACCAGTTAAATGGGAGCCTAGTAAAAAGGGCAATATGACTTTCCTGTACATAGATCAAGAATTAAAGATGGGTCCTATTCCGAATCCCGAAGCTAATCGACTATGGAAAAATATTTATGAAAAATATCGTAAAAAGAATAAACCAAATGATTTTAGAAGTTAAACCGCATTTTGTTTTTTTTTCACGAACATCTAGGTTTAGCGTTTCCTATTGAAATCTTTGTTATCGGTTTAAGGTGTTTATACTTAGATAAATTTGAACTAACAAACCCATAAACGTTATCAAAATCGTTATTCAAGAAATATACGTGATTATTTACAGGTTCAGTAGCGAACTAAAAATATTATCTCTTGTCTTGTATTCCAGTATTTAAATAACATAACAATAGCTACCTAGTCTAGTGGCTAATGATCCTGACTGCTAAGACGAAGATCGTGGATCCGATTCCCACCCTGGAAAAACTGAAACAGGCAAAAGAAAAACTTTTCGTTTATTATAGTCCAATTATATGATATGAAAAGTGGCAAAAGAATAGTTTTATTTACTTTATCCGCAATAAACTTGGAAGGCCATCGAGCGCTCGAAGTGAAACACTTCGAGTCAAAGAATTTTGAGCGGTAATGTAAGCGGTAGAAGGTCGTTTTTTGAGAACTAAGTTAAACCTCGTGTTTCTACTAATAGCGCGATGAGGTTCAAGGTAAGCTTTGATTGTTTGTGTATTGCACGGCAGTTTATTGGCAAAAAGTATTTCAGTAAGTTGACTAGAGCTGTGTGATTTTCTTTTGCATGTTCGAATATTATAATGGTAAAACTGTTTAACCCTTTATTAGTTTTAAAGAGATAATCTTTAAAGCACTATTTTGGTTACAAATCCTTCACTAATAGAAAACTAGCTCGTAAGAACTATTTTGAGCAACGCTTTTCGACGATCGTCAAAACAATTTTATTGACCACTTTTGACTTTGACATTTTTAGTTAAACGTCAAAAGTAAAATATTCATTTTTGATCTATTTTATGATAGGTTACATAATATTTACATAACATATAAATCCTTTGCTCGGAATTATACTCTATGACATTTCCATTCCTATAAATAATTTCAATTTCCGTTGTGTGATTGTTTTTAATGCACCGTGCACTGTTGTACGATGAAATGAGGAAAACAGCTGGAAATGGCAAGGGTACTAATTAGAAGCTTAACTATTGATTGCAATACGTGACTTCTTACCATGCAACCTTTCTTTGTTGTGAAGAGGTTTCCTGAAGCGCTATTTATTTTGCCCTAGAAATATATTGTGTTGAAGAACTACCTATTATGTCTTCTGTGATAAGATATTACGATAACACTATCATCACAATATATGATCTGTCAAGTGTGCATATAATTGCTGCTATATCCAGAACCATATTATCTAAATAGGTATACGTAATGCTATTATCAATGAATTAGAAAATAATGATGATTGCCAATAAAACGATTAAAAAGATTTTCATTTAACGATCCTTTAGCAGGTGCGATTATAAACAAATTATAAAAAAATAATCATTTAAGATTAGTTTTTAATTGGGTGTATAAGTTTTAATTTACGCGATTTCCAATTGTAATAAATTTGTGTTTTGCAGGCACCGCTACCTCCACCAACATGGAATGGCGTTTACAAAGCTGTCGACGAAATGTACCAGTGTCCACAGAGTTCACCGTTAGGAGTACTTGGTACAGAAGACTGCCTCAAAATCAACGTATATGTACCAGCTAAAGCCAAAGGACCACTGCCCGTTATGGTCTATATTCATGGAGGAGCATTTATACTAGGAAGTGGTGGAAAAATGGTATTAGGACCAGATTTCCTAGTTAAACATGATGTTATACTAGTCACCTTTAACTACAGACTTGGAGCTTTAGGCTTCTTATGTTTAGGCATCGAAGAAGCCCCTGGTAATGCTGGTTTGAAAGACCAGCTTGCTGCTTTACGATGGGTTAATAAAAACATTGCAGCATTTGGAGGAGACCCAGACAATGTCACTATATTTGGCACAAGCGCCGGTGGAGCGTCAGTATCCTACCATGTTGCAAGCGAGGCTACGAATGGTCTTTTCAAACGTGCGATTATACATAGCGGATCGTCTTTAGGAAGTTGGGCGATAAATTATGATCCTGTTGCTGTAGCTAGTAAAATTGTGAGCATGTTAGGGTATGATGTTAAAGACCCTAAGGAGCTCTATGAAATTTTTTCCAAGTTATCATACAGAGAATTAGTAACAGTAACAGCACATATTCCTATAGCACAGCTGCTGGTGCAATATAATGTTTTACAATTGCCATGCGTCGAGAAAAACTTTCCTGGAGTAGAACCAATACTCAGTGACCTCCCATATAATTTGTTTACTAAGAAACCAAAAAATATTCCACTGATGTATTCGACAACAGATTTAGAAGGATTATTTTTCATAGATCAAGAAACAACAGAGACTCTTGAACAAAGCAACAAGCGTATTCTTTTTGGTGAAGATTTAGTGTTTGAATCTGAAGAGGAAGAAATGAAAATGAATCGAAACGTAAAAGAATATTATTTTGGGAAAGAAGATATTAGTGAAAAGACTATAATGAAATATTCAGATTTATATACCCATTTATATTTTGAAGTACCTGTGATATTAGAAGCAGAACTATTTGCTCGTATTAGTGATGGGCCTGTATATAGTTATTATTTCACTTATTCAGGCAACAGAAACTTTGTCAAGTACAATACTAAATATCGCAATGTAGTTGGAGCAAGCCATGGAGATGATTTACTTTATATGTTTAAAGGATTCATATGGCCTTACAGAGTCGATGAAAAGGACCAAAAAGTAATAGATTGGATGACAACAATGTTCACCAATTTTGCAAAGTATGGGTAAGTTTCGTTTTCACAAAATTGTAGGTTTCTTTTCTATCACTATGCTAAGTGTTTTCTGCTTATTTATAATAAACTAAATTTGTTATGCTAATTGAGATATAACCTGCTAATATCCATATATTTTTTTAGGAATCCAACACCAAATGATTTGCCTGTAAAATGGGTTCCGCACAGCAGGGATAAATTGAACTTTTTAAACATAGGTGATGAACTTAAGATGGGACCAGTGCCAAATCCAGATGCACTTCAGTTTTGGAAAGAAATATACAACAAGTATAGGAAACTGGAAACTAAATAGAATTTAATTAAGATTGCTCTGTTTCTTAATTAAATTAATTACTTAATTGTAAAAGTCCTAAAAAAATAATAAATTATGAACTGGTGGATGAACAACTTTTTAAATTATACTTTTATTAATACTTTTTTTATTTATACTAATAAATATAAATATACTTTAAAAAAATACAACAACACTGTCTCGGGTAACATAACATTAATATAAGACAATTATTATTTTTCAATGTAGTTCACCGCTAACATATTCTCAGGTTTCCGTGCCAAATTATGCCAAAACTTAGTTTATTTTTTATAAAATATGATCTATGATACACACGGGTATAAAGTTAATATTGGAGATGGTACAAGGTAAGAGAGTCAGAGACAGCCAACGAGTACGTACGTGTTGCTTCTTTTTTGCAAAAATTGTTTTCTTTTTTATTTACATGATATTCTAATGGTATTTACTTGGAAACTACAAAAGAAAAATCGTCTAAGAATAAGGAGTCAAACAAAATCATGTTTTTAAATTGGAAAAGGAACATGTACCTATATCTTGCTTAGTTTTCTATTTGAAAACTGTATCTTGGTGGGGTGTATCTCACTTGGCGTGACTTTAAAAGTAACACAAAAAAATTCAATGTGAGTGTAATATTAACCAAGTTAAATCGGTTATCCAAAAGTATATTTAGAACTTTATGATTATTAAAGTGCCTTAAATAAAAACTAAAAAGTCCGGGCCCTTCTAATAAGAGACCTTAACGTATCGATGTGTAAACAAATGAAAAACATAAGGTATAAAAACGTTGATATAAGCTATAAACGTTGATATATCGATACGTTAAGAAAGAAAAAAACGTTCGTTGAGAAGTGTCTAAGCCGTGGTTTTGTCTGTCTTATTTTGCCCACTAGACGTATCACTGTTCATAACATTAGTATAGACATTTCTAAGGAACTATAGTAACCTCCGCTACCGCTCATAGTTTGTGGCACACTGACCGGATCGCGGCTCTGCACTACAATGTGGTATAAATATTAGACGAGGGGACTGCGTCTGCAACACTTGTTTCTGTCTGTCTCTAGTTTTCAAATTTTTCATTGGTGTTAAAATTATTTGACTTAATTAGGAAAATCCCCCGTTTCCGAACTTATTAAGACCGAGACTGCAACTAACAGAAGAGTTGAAAACTTCAAAATGGTTGATACTAATTTGGAAAAATGTTTAAGGGCCAACGTTAGATAACCTACTCCCATAAACAAAAAACTGATAGACACACACAAATAGCGTCAAAATAACAACACTGCTCTTTTTCTTTTTGGAGTTGAAAATAGTGTAACTGTGTGAGTAAAAAAAACATATAACAATAATAAAAAAAAAAATCTTTGTGTCTTCAAAGACAGTGTCTAAAAGAACGAAATCTAATCACATAAATAATTCACATAATCTTGCCCAAATACCATCTTAATTTCATCTTACATTAAACAATAATTAATCCCTCAATAATGACTACTATTTTATTGAACAATAAAATTCTCAGTAGCACTCGATCGCATACATCTCTAAATCCCTTGCGGTCTACAATTACACTCCAATTAGGCTTCAGTCTGATATTTTCATTTGCCCAAAAAAATAGGTCCCAACGCACACGCCACGAATTTTAACAAGATATTCGAGCCTTTATCTAGCTATGTTTTCATTACGCTCCCTCCGTAGGTACAATTGCAAAATTTTATAAGTATTTAAGCAATAAAATTAAATTTATGACCCTCCTTAACAACGCCAGTGCGCTTAAAAAGATAACCCCCGGACGAGTAAAGGCCTTATTTATCGCAACTTTAGACTTTCTATTCATAATGTTGTGGTTTAATATTTATATTTTTGGCGTTTATTAAAATGTTATTTGTGTTAACTTTTTAATTAGTTTGAAGATCGGGTCGTGCTCTTTTGACACTTTGTTTGTTAGTTCTTGCAAGTTTTCAGTGGGGTGAGTTTTGAGAAAAATAAATCTCAATTTCTTTTATAAAATTTCAATTTTTCACTGTTTTTTTATTTCCATCTAAAATACGACTACTATTACTAGTCGTCAGAGGTTTATGCGTTAGAAAATAATAATAATTTTGTCCTTGCATAGGTAGAGTGGTACAAGATGTCCAATCCACTAGGTCCGCTTTATATTGTTGACATTTCTTGAATAAAGTTTAATAAATAAATTAAAACTATGCAACAATGAAAAAAATATTAACCCAATTCGGTAACCAACACCAATCCGTGTTACATACAATCAACAAAATACTGTTTGTGTAAAAATTGCGGCATTATTAAGAAAATCCCAACACAGATTTTCCGAAATCGAATCGAAATAATAGTGGCAGTCGCACCGAAGCTATCTTGTATGTAAAATAATCCGGCGCTGCATTTGCCATTCATTGCGCTTTAGATAAAACACGCAGACATTTTTATTTTTCCATGTAAAATGTCCGTTTCAACACGCTACTTCGACACCCTAAAATAAACCTTAAACTTTTGTTTCAAAGTTTAAAATTCGCTGGAGGTATGATTTGAAAAAGATTGCAAGACAATTTCTCGATTTTCAAAAGAGCGCGTGCAGACGGGGCGCCTTTATAGTGATGTAGTTTAGTAACATCGGGAAATGATAGAATATTAAATGAAAATATTGAGAGCATTCTTCATGAGTTAGTCTGATGAGCATGAACATTGATCACGATACAGTTTAATGTAAAATCATCCCATAAAATATAGTAGTTTAATACGCTCCACTTTTTCATGCACTACTAGCTGTTCGCCGCGGCTTCGGTTTTCGGTTAATGCTCCCGTCGGTCATAGCGTAATGTTATTTAGCCTATTTCCTATTCTGATGTATAAGCTATATTACTGTAACGTTTCATTAATTCAGTAATTTTTGCTTGAAAGAGTAATAAACATCCACACACACACACACATAGTCACATACACATACAAACTTCACATTTATAATACTGCCGTCGTTATTAGAAAAGGCACAACTAACATTTTACAAATGTTGAGAAAATTGAGATTTAAATATTTTTATAATTTAGTTAAAAAAAGCACGTTTAAAATGTGTTTTTCGAAATTGTGTAAATGTAAAAAATTGCGTTTTTTTAGTATGTATACAAAGATAGCAATATTATATTTTTAATTTTAATAGATATATTTAATAATTAGCATATTTCTTTTTAACTTAACATAAAAAATAACATGAAAAGAGCAATATTATGTTTAAAAGGCACATATAACCAAATGAGCCTTTTCAATGTAAAATTTTGGGTAAAAATTTAAAATTTTACGGTAAAAAGGCATATTTACTCAATTGTGCCTTTTCATTGTAAATTATTAAAATAAATACATAGGTAAATGTGTCTCCGCAGTGGGATTGTATATTTTAAAAGAGGCTGATAAATGTCATTGTATAAGAAATAAAATAAGGCAGTTGTAAGAAAATAAAACATTTCTTTCAAAAAGTTTACACTAACTCAAAAGTACCCACTATCTATCACTTATTAATTATATCAATAATTGAAGAACTCAACAAAACAAAACAGAATTGTTTACTAAAAATGACACTTCAAAATCTCCCTTATTTAAAAATTAGGTATAAATGAGATCCCACCAAAAACAGTACATGTAAAAATAAGCCAACTCTCTACGCATTTCTACTATCGTAAAATGTTTGGAGATCGTATAGAAGCCAAGTCCTGTTCAACTTATTTTGTAATAATAAATCAATATTTTGTGATTATATCAATAGTTTTGTTTTCTACATTATTATAATAATGACTTGGCCATGAGCATAATGAGATAGAAATTCAAAACAGCATATTTGGAGGGGTTGAAAGTTAAACATAAAGTTCACAGAATAAAATTCTTTTAGTCTATTCAATTATTATTAAACTAGCTGCTGCCCGCGACGTCGTCTGCGTAAAGGCTGTAACTCCGCCCCCGTAGGTGATAGCGTGATAATATGTTTAAGTAGCTTACAATTATGTTGACCTGACGTCTTGGTAATATTCATGCAAAATTTAAAGTAAATCCATGCAGTCCTTTTAGAGATTAGCCCGGACATACATACAGACAAACAAACAACAAAAGATATTTAACGTTCAAGCGATTTTTTGGCAATAATATAATCTCCCCCCTCTCTTAAAGTTAAACGACTGGTTCGAAAAAAAAAATCATGATGGTAGTCCTTGGATTGAACCTTAAAAGAAAGCTATAACGGCTCAGATGAAATCGTTGTTAAATTGTTAATGCGATGTGTCGCGTTATGGAACCCTATTCTATACGTGGCCTGACACGCACTTGATCAATTTTTTCTACATTCCACGATATAAAAAATATTAACGATTGTGAATTGTTACAAAACTTTTCTGTAAACTACGTTTGTAGTTTTTCTCTCAGCAGCCAAAATATACCGAGACTTAGAGGAACATCTGAGAATTCTTGGGCAAGTGGATTGCCACCGAGCTGAGCTCGCATATTGATGGTCAAACGCAGCCTATGAATTTGTAACCACAACGAAGATCGTTTCAACGAAGCATTCACCCCGTCAGCCCTAGACCCCCGCGTCACCACAGGGAGTGTTTGCCGGAAATCACCACTGAACAGAACTGTAACACCACCCATCAAGTGTTCAATCCTGTGGTTATCCTGCAGGGTTCTGTTCACGGCCTCCACTGCTTTCCTATTTAGCCATCGTACACTCATCTCATACGATCCAGATCCAGAGAGCAATCCCTGACCACATGACCCTTGTCACTGTTACGGGATACCCCACAAACAGGCATTTCGGCGCTTTCTAAATCTATGGGTATTTTGAACATGGCATGCGCTGTTTTGCCACCAGGAAGCAGCGTAGCAGCGATTCCTGACCATGCGACAGAAATGGCAATTTTGCCTTGCCTCCTGACCTCTGCAAAAATACCAGTGATAATGAATGTTTTCCCTGTTGCACCAAGAGCATCCAGGTAAAACATTTTACCCTGGTCGAGCTCAATGCTTTCCAGAACAGTATCATATATTTGTTTTTGCTCTGAGGTGAACCTAGTGACGTGGTCATTTCGGATAGTGGTCATTAAACCCGATTCGTAATTGGTTTCGGCGGTGTACTCCCGATTTCCACGGTCTTGATGCGGTAATGATCTGGGAACTGGTAACCCGTACTCTACCAGTGCTTTACCGCCGATTGAAAAAACCTTGAAGTGAACTAAGACAGATGTTCAGCACGCGTTCATCAGTTGCTTCGATTTCACCTTCAGAAGCACGCCTTAAAGCTCGGAAAAAGTCCTCGGACAGAAGATGGCGGTACTTCTCCCACAAAGCTACCGGGTTCGCGACTCCACAAAACACAAAGATGACGGTAAACAGAGGACGCATGCGACTGCGACTGTCACTGACGCTCGCCTCCGCGAGGGTGTCAGTACTAAAAAAATGAAATTGATGAAGAAATGATCATCATCATTAAACCGACTTAAAAAAAAGTAGGTTCTCTGTTCGACCTGTTTGTATGGGTGTTCGGCTGAGCCGATTTTGATGCGATTTTCAGTAAAGTGTTCGTTACATTCTGGGAAATATAACACTAATGGATTTAACCGACTTCAAAAAAAGTAGGTTCTCTATTCAACCTGTTTGTATGCATGTTTCTTCACCTTCATCGTGTGGAGGTACTCCCAGCTTAAGTTATTTTATACATTGAAATCAGTGATAACTTTGATTTCCACATCAGATGTTTCTAATCTTCAATCTTATAAACCAGGAAATGCCTATCAGACCGAACAACTTTTGCTAAGACATCATTCTTATTTAATGTGTTATGGTGTAGTTGGATGCTTGGAGTTCCACATTAGATGTTCTAGATCTTTAATTTTATACGTCAACAACAGAGAGTGCTCATCAGGCTGAATAACTCTTGCTAAGACGTCATTCTTATATATGTTAGGTATAGAGTACGTAGCTGGGCTCATGGAAGTCCACAACAGGTGCTCCAGATCTTCAATTTTTATACGTCAACAGAGAGTGCTCATCAAGATGAACAACTCCTGCTAAGACGTCATACTTATATATGTTATAGTTTAGCTGGGCTCATGGAGTTCCACCTCAGGTGTTCCAGATCTTCAAGTTTATTCTCTCAACAGAAATTGCTTATCACGTGAAGCAATTTTTGCTATGATACCATTTTTGTATCTCTTATAGTTTAGCTGGTCTGTTGCGGTCCTGCACCAGGGGTTCAAGTTTCCAGGATAAGTTTTAGCCTATATGTCGCCCGGACTTAATATCTATACAACAAAAAAAATCATTGAAATCCGTTGAGTACTTCTGAAGATAGCTGCGACGTCGTCAGCGTGAAGGCTCCAGCTCCTCTCCCGTAGGTGATAGCGTGATAATATGTAGCCTATGTTTTGACCCGACCTCTTAGTAATATCCCTGCAAAATTTGAACTAAATCCATGCAGTACTTTTTGAGTTTATCCCGGACATACATACAGACAAACAGACAAACAGACAAACAGACAAAAATTCTAAAAACTATATTTTTGGCTTCTGTATCGATTGTAGATCACGCCCTAAGTATTCTTTTAAAAAAATATTCAATGTACATTTTTTACTTTCCTACGATTTTATTATATGTATAGATTACTGACAGTCAGTCTCATCCAAAACCAGTGAACTGCACATGCATTGTTCGGTATGTTTATTCTATGGTGATCTTACATTCCAATCAGTTACAAAATGATGTCCTTAGATTCGACTGTATTTGCAACTTGTGCTCATGGCCAAGTCATTATTATAATAATGTAAAAAACAAAACTATTGATTTATTATTACAAAATAAGTTGAACAGGACTTGGCTTCTATACGATCTCAAAACTTTTTACGATAGTAGAAATGCGTAGAGAGTTGGCTTATTTTTACATGTACTGTTTTTGGTGGGATTTTATTTTTCTCTAAGAAACTGAGTAGGCAACCATTAATCAGTCTTTCCATAACCTTAGAAATAGCTGAAAGGACAGAGATCGGTCTATAGTTGTTCGCACAGTGTTCTATAGTGGATCAGGGCCTTTTTGAAAGGTTCAGGGAAAATTCCATTTGCTATGCTGCCGTCGTTATTAGAAAAGGCACAACTAACATTTTACAAATTTTGAGAAAATTGAGATGTACAACAGGCACAACTGACGGCATTCCCTGCATACCTTACCCCCCTCACTTCATCTTCGTTCAGAAATGTTTAGTAGTAAAGGCACAAACGCCAATGGGCCTTTTTTATATAACATTTATAAGCGTAGGGTTAAATAGAAAGGGCGTAACTGCCAGTTGTGACTTTTCTTTCTACATTAATTGCTATAGTGTTCGTATAAAAAATAAGCACAATTGCCACATAAGCCTTTTATATTTGACATACGTCAGTTATGCCCTTTCCATTAAATATATCAATAATAAAAGGATGAAATAAAAGTCATATCTCACAATATGCCTTTTTATTGTAATACAACTTAAAAAAATATGCAGTTGTGCCCTTTAAGCTTATGCTATCTCTGTTTATTTTGTAGCTAAAAATCCACAAAAAATCAGGCAGATAGGCCTTTTTTTCCTGATTCCGAATATATATATAACTCATTTTGACAAAAAGTGTTAGTTGTGCCCTTTTTCGGTAACACGGCAGAATACTAGTAGGATGGTTATAACTAATTTTTGGGCAAAGGCAAAGTAATAAAAGTTATTATTGTAAGTAAAAATCTAATGGATAAACATGAATCAGTGTTATTTCTTCCAAAGTACATGACCTGATTTTGACCTTGTTGTTTTGGTACCATTTAATATTATTTATCCGTACTAATATTAAAAATGCGAAAGTAACTCTGTCTGTCTGTCTTTCTGTCTGTCTGTCTCTTCTTCACGCCTAAACCACTGAACCGAGTTGAATGAAATTCGGCACAGATATAGTCTGGAACCCGAGAAAGGACATAGGATAGTTTTTATCCCGGCAATCCCCCGGGAACGGGAACTATAATTCCACGCGGACGAAGTCGCGGGCTAGTCTACAATAAAACTTCATTTATCATTTTTTTTTAATAACTAAGCACACAAAAACTACTATAAAATGAACAGCTGGACAAATTTCGTATTTATTTGCAGAGTAATTGTCTATACTTATAGTCGGTTCACTCCGATTACGTTTCTCAGTCGTCCCCCTGTCGTCCTCGTCCCGGCTTTATAATTTTGTGCCACTAAACAACGCCATATTGCCTACCCTCATTTAAATTATTGGTTCGTATTTTGTCCTGAATTTGGATCTTGACTTGATTTGAGCTGTTAAATATGGAAAGGCCTGGGAAGATGCTAATTTTGAAAGAGATTTTGTTAATTTTGTTACGGTTTTAAATGTTAATGTGTATAAGGAAAAGATAGAAGGAACATTTGTTCGTAAATCACCAAAAGAAACAGCAACAGTAGATTTTGCGAAAGAAAGAAATACTTTAGTAGATACGAAAGCACTTGCAAATGAATAGCCTCGGATCTAAGCTGTCTGGGGAGGAGGTTACTAGAAATAGGTGTCTCGACACCTTTTGTACAAATTAATAGGTTATTCCACACACACGTAAATAGCTCGCGAACTATTTGAGGTGTTAATTATCTCGTGAATTAAAGCAATTTGAATAGAAGGCTATATCTATTTTGGGAAATTAGTTCATTAAATTACGTCTTTAAAATTGTCTTTTTGTTACACAGTAATTTAAGGTTTTCCATAGACTATACTTTGTTTCCTTCAACTTTGTTTACTTTGTTTTCTAGCTTCTGCCTGCGTTTTCGTCAGCGTGGAATAATAGTTCCCGTTCCCGGAGGATTTCCGGGACGAAAACTATCCTATGTCCTTTCTCAGGTCCCAGACTATATCTGTGCCGAATTTCATTAAAATCAGTTCAGTGGTTTAGGCGTGAAGAAGAGACAGACAGACAGAAAGACAGACAGACAGACAGAGTTTCGCATTTTTAATATTAGTACGGATAAATAATATAAAAAGTACCAAAAAAACAAGGTCAACATCAGGTCATGTACTTTGGAAGAAATAACACTGATTCATGTTTATCCATTAGATTTTTACTTACAATAATAACTTTTATTACTTTGCCTGTCTTTGAACGCGAGTAACTTTTTCCAGGCAGACATTTCTCTGCGTAAACATGTTTGAATTTGGTACCAATAAATTCTGTCTATCCTCATTTGCGCTCGCCAATATTTTCTACGTAAAAAATACCGTTCAGTAAAACTCCGATATAAAAACCGTTATTCATCTGTAAATTCATTTGTCGAACTTCTTCAAACTCATTACAGCGTCTTTACTTCGTGAATTTATTCAGCATCAATCAACGTTGCGACAGATGCAAACCGACTAAGCGTTTCATTAGCAAATCCATATTTTTCCATCTAGCACTGGCCAGGTGTTCGTAGATCCACGTAATCACTGCTCTGATGAGAAATGGCCACGTCTCGATCGCTGCTGGATTCTATCGGAAATTGCTATCGGATGTTTAAGTAGCTGCAATTTGTCATGTGATCTGGCTGTCTTAATTTTCTTTGAGCGTAGTTAGTGTGTTGGTGTCAAAAATTGATGTTGACTAATTCCTTACATTAGACACTCACTTTAAAAAGAAAAAGTCATCGTCAATCGAGCAGGTGGTCATCAACATAACATTTCCAATACCTGTAACATTGGTGTAGCAGTTGCTTTGTTCCGAAGAGCATAAGGAGGTGTAGGTTTTTTTAAAAAGTGTGTTAAAGTCCAGAAAAATTGCAGCTTAAAGCTGATTTTACAGGATAATCCTGCGTAATTAAGATATATTTTAGCAATAAGTTAAGTCTATTGCCTTTCCCAAACGGACAGTCTGTATGTTACTTGATGTCTCAATAATGATAACACAACAAAATCTTAAGGAAATACCTTTAAATCCTCTTAAACTCTTGCATCATTTACAGCTGCATCATTTAGCCAACATTACTCAAGTGTTCCGACAGACTCGAGATAATAATGCAAATGATTGCGAGTACAATTAGCCCGCTCGCTACTAGCCTAATGACGTGTATTCCGAGTGCTGCTCAGCGAAGCCCTGGCTTATGTAAATTATATTGTCATCTTCAAGAATAGGCATTAAACCGCGACGTCTACCTGCGGTGGTACAAAGGATAGGAGAGCGGCGGATTTGTTGCAAAAAGGTAGAGGTTTCGTAAGATTTCACAATTTATTTTTTATATGTCACTAGCTGCCACGCGGTTTCACGAGGGTAATGACAGGTTTTTGGTCAACTGCTCCGCTCCTTTTGGTCATAGCGTTTGTTACTCAGGGATAATGTAGCATTCTAATAGTGAAAAACTTATCGAAATCCGTCCGGTAGTTTTTGAGTTTATTCTTTACATACAAAAATTTAAAAGCTTTCCTCTTTATAATAATTAGTATAGAAATATAGATTGACGTTTTGTCTATAAATAAGTATGGTATATAGACACTATTTTCTTGGTAACATAGCCTCGTAGCTTTCGTTTAAAGCAGAATAAATAAATTTCGTTTGTATTAAGAAACTACCTACGTCTAGATTTCATTGTGCTTTATAATCAAGCTAAAATAAATAATAACGCTTTGACTTTTTTCTTTAATGATATCAGATGTCATTTAATTTACTTTGGATTGAAAAAGGAACATTCTAGATTTTCTAGATTGCATCAAAATATTGCTTTCTGCTTAGATCTCCAATTAAATAGAGTACCTAAGTAAAATTACGTTTTTTTCATCGCTTAATTCCTATACCTTACAAATTTCTTGTACATGAAAATGCCATCTCATTACAAAACATAGAATTATTCTTGTTTTACCTACATATTACTTGACTATCCATCTTTGAGCTGTTATTTCAGTACTCATTGTTTACAATATAGCTACTTACATTATTTTAGTGAAAATGTTTGATATTTTTTACTTAAATATTGCAATAATTATGCTAAGGTCAGTTTGTTTGACTGTCAAATTGTTAGATCGTAAAATTTTGAAATTTGGCAGTTAGATAAAAATACGTACTATTGGCAAAATCTTAACTAACATGAGCAAAGCTGCGGGCAAACACTAGTACAAAATATTACTTCCACTAAATATTTTCTCATGTAGATGGAAAAGCACCAAATTGGAGCGTAGAAATAAAACCAAGAAAGCTGGAAGTTATAAAATAATATAATAATATTTTTTGTCGACAATCCAAAGATAATAACTGAAGTTAAAATTTAGCTTCATGTTACATAAAGTTGGACGTTCTTTTAGTTCGCTAAACGTTGTTCTATTGTTTAGTTTACTTTTAATTTATTCTTTCAAACTCTTTGTTTTGTCATCCCTTACAAGTTGGAAAAATAGGTAAATTAAAAGGAAAAGTTGGTTTGGAAGTTTTTGGTAGCAAAAATACTGTTGTATGGCTGCTAGTCACTGGATTCAATGTAATTGAATAATTGAATTTTATTTGTACTATAAATGGCAGTGATTGGCAGAAAAGGCATTTATTGACCGATTTTAGCATTATTCGAAAATGGCATCTACTTCGGTTTACATCAAATCGATCAGAAAGGATAAATACCCGTTACTGCAGTGATAAACCGTAACAGTTATAAAAGATATTGATACAAAAGTATTATAATATTTTCTGGACCGCACACAATCACTAACACAAGAAAGTAAAATATTTCTACAAGAAGTTGAAACTCAAATTCAAATTCACACAAAACTGAACTGGAAACTAATGCCACAAGAAACGAACTTGTGATACTTTTCTTAATGAAATGGAAAGAAAAGGATGCACTTAACTTAAATTTAGTTTATTTTGTGAATCGTCACCATAGTCAAACAATTTTTAGATTCAGGGAACTCTAAATTCCACCCATCACAATACAAACACCTCTTTAAGTAACGCAACATCCCCGTATTCATAATCACAATAATGTTAGCGCCTCACTTAAGCGAGCTCAACAGGGTACACTTAACAAGGCGATCGGTCTCACTGAGCGGACCCTAATAATCTCTATAAGCCAGGGTCTGCCATGACTCCCTACCCTGCGATTATATTAATGGTTTGTTTGGTTATTCCTTAATAATTGTAAACCTGTTATCAGGTTGTCGCGTAAAAAATGCTTCAGTTTTCGAACGGTTGTAATTTAAAAACTGACAAAATTTGAGTGATGGCTATGTGATTTATTTTAGGTTCCGTTTTGTAGGAGAAATGAATAGCGGAACTTGTTTGTTATTATATTTAAACAAAGTCGGATTTATATCATCTGTGAGACGTTGAAACGTTTAAGTCGTATTTTATTTTCGATTGATTGCCTTTATGTAATTCAAAAATCATTTTAATTAATGAAGGTACAATTCATTGTTAAACTTATTTTTAAAAACAGGATGGAGTCTCTTCCCTATTATTTTCCATACGGAAATACCTTTTGGAAAAGGCAACCAGATTCAATTATTACTTTTCCTTGTAAGCGAAGTTTGAAAGTACCTTTATCGGTCTAATTCTTATAAATGATTTGGGTTTGACTTTAACTTTAAGAAAGTTCGATAATACGCTGTTGAGAACAACGATGTAATTATATACGCTCTCAGTTCAAACATAAATAACTGGGTAATGCGTTATTGGTGAAAACCGATCGGTACGAACAAGGGCTACCCACTACTTGCACCATAGTGGATAATTTGGGGAGAACAGTTTTATTTGGGAAGTGGGAAATCACCAAATGACTTCTCTCGTCCTGGGAGCCGCGGGAGGGCGTGTCAGACTTTTAATGACTAAACCCCACACGTGCCCCTTCGGTTGCCTTTATGTTCCGAAGTCACGGTAACTACTGTAACTATTCCGCAACAAGGAGAACAGTTTGGTGGAGCCAGAGAACTCACTGCAGCGTCGATCACAAGAACTTAATATTTGTACTAGAAACCTAACAAAGATGAATTGGTCTTGGTATTGAACCAGGAATCAAGAAATATTGAAAGACTGAAGAACAGACGTAGGAATGAGTCCCACAAGTTCTTATTCTTTAAAACAAAAATACTTGATCAGTTTTCCCCTATTTTGATTATAAACTGAAGGTTACCCAGACTTTTTAATAACAAAATGTAAACTACCCATTACCCTTTTTCCCAATACCATTCATCATTACGTAATAATAAAACGACAACAGTTGCGCAATTACCGGACCCTCGTCAACAACCGCTTGCAACCCTTTGCAGTTCCACTAAAAGTGTCGGCTATACCTCGACGGTAATTATTCCCACGTTAAAGTGGGCGCGTATAAGCCGGTGTAAGCCGGGTGCTGTGTGACTTCAAACACGAATTAACAGTAATTGTTTAAGCGGCTGCAGTTGCTGTTGTATCGTAATGCTGTTAGCGTCGTGTGGAGTGTTTAATGGTTTACGATTATTTCCGCAGTTTAGTTTGTAGTTTCGTGCTTTGAAAGGAAAATGAAAGCCTATGAGCACTTCCTTTTCTGTCAAGACTCGTTTTCCAGATACGCGTTTTAGTCTGCAATCTATTTTTTTAACTATTTTTTTATCTTTTCTAAATCTTTTTCTTGCTTCTCTAAATCATATTCATATATATCGATACTAATATTATAACGAGGAAAACTTTGTACGTTTGTTTGTAATAAATAGGCTCAAAAACTACTGGACCGATTTTAAAAATTCTTTCACCATTCGAAAGCTACATTGTCCACGAGTAACATAGGCTATATAATATCACGCTATGTCCCACGGGAGCGAAGCAGTAACCAAAAACCTAATGTAACGTGGGTGAAACCGCGAAGAACAGCTAGTATATCATATTCTGTCACGCAAAATGAATTCCAAACCAGCAGGGTATGTGTAAAAGGAAGCACTTATTTTTTTATAAAGTAAAAAAGGTAAAATTATATTAATTTTGTAATAATTTTAACACGTCAATATTTTTACATCATAATTTAGGCGAACGATTAGGTTGGTGTTTCCTAGCGACTGCCTGTAACAATTCCACAATTGTAAAAAAATCGCAAATACATGCTATTAGGGTAAAACTTAACTACTGGATCATCGCTATAATTATTAAATACTGTCAAGTTATCACCAAATACGAATCAGTTTTATGATTGCAACTACTAGTTTTTTGTTTGTGTAGTATAGTTTCCTAGTAAGCCTGCAAGCTAGAAAGCCACCAATTAAAAGTTTGTGTATGGCCGCGGCCATAATATATGTATTAGTCCTGAGGCTTAATGTGTCTTCATGTGGAATTGAGCTTATTTATCGTTTAGTTCTGTTGTCTTTATGATAAATGAGATTTATTACTATAAAAGCAATTTTACACGCGTGTAATTTAGGAAAACAAAATAATATTGTGATAGTTTCAAAATGCCGACGTTACGATGAAACGAGGGTTTCCTAAAAGTTCTAATAGTTACCGCGGCCCCGGAACATAAAGGGCAACCTAATGAACATAGGTAGGGTTTAGTAAGTCTGACACCCCCTCCCCCCTCGCCCCGCTCAGGGCGGGAAACGTCATTTGATGATTTCCCATACACTAAAAAAAGGCAAGGCGATCTTTGGCTATACTGATCGAGTTTCTGCCGTCTTTCCTCCATAATTTAATATGTTAGTAGATTCCCACGAAGCAACAATGGCTCAAGGGTGTCCACCAAGAGCCTTACATCAAAGAGTAACGCAAGCATACAACCCCATCTATTTAGGGGTACTCTCATCGAGTGACCCTTGACTGAAGGGCCCAACGTTTAAGATGATTCCATTGTTCTACTTCAAGTTGTTGTGATATTTAACGAGAAATTATTGTTTTGTAGTTTATTTTAGTCGTTTTACGGTTTTAGTGATTTCGTATTTTAGGTTGTATTCTTCATTTGTTTTAAAGCTAGATGCTGATAATTATTAATTCTCAAAAGGCAAAGTTACTCAAAAGCTTTTAATGTCCCAAACCGCATATTGTTACGATTCTGTACCTAAGAACCAAACCGAGCCTTATTATTTTCTTCTTTCGTCTGTCTGCCGCAGAATGAATAATAATATGGTCTATTCATATACATTATTCATGTGACAGAACTATTACACACACACACACACACACACACACACACACACACACACACACACACACACACACACACACATTAGCTTAACACGTATTTATGTAGGAACGGTATAGAACAGCCCTGCCCCAAACCACTGTCTTACAGTGTAGATACGGACTCCCTAAATTAAATTATAACCGTAAAAAACAAACTCTTGGTGACCACATAACAACAAATACTAACTTAGGCGATTATCACACTGCCCCGGACCACGCTGCATGTTGCGTGTCAACGCACTTACGCGCGTTTCTGCGGGAGTGCAGATCTGCATCATCGTGCGGGTTTTTTGCGCACTCACGCGCGTAGGTGCGTTTTGTAGATTCACGCACGGCGGCTCTCATTTATTCGCCGTTCTCTCGTTCTCATTGATTCACACGTCACGCCCATTCAAAATCACGCGCGGCACTGCGGGATTCGGTGTGCCATACCTTGCGTCTCGCCCCGCACCTACGCGCGGGGGTGCATGTTTCTCCGCGTGTATGCGCGTGATCCGCATGAACGCGCGTGGATGCATTTTCGGTGTGTTAGACTGTGCGTGTTTTCCATACAAACGGAGATACTTACAAGCAACGGAAGAACACGCATCCACGCGCTACGCTGCATCATGCGGGGCAGTGTGCGAATCGCCTAAAGTTTATTTATTTATTCCATCTTACAAGTAACAATTCAACTTATAGAGTACTCTTTGGCTGACTTATTTCATATCCAGATTTAGTAACACAAACACTTAACAATTGTAGTCACTTCTAAGCGTTTTTCAACAGCATCAAACAAAGCACCTAGTGGAACGTCTATTCTAAGGTAAACGTCATCTGTTTAGGCGAAACTTCTCAACTGAAGAGGAGGGCCCTCGACACAAGGATGAGCTCAGGCTCTTCATTGTAGCGTCTGATCGATACGCCTTAACGTAGGGAAATGAGGTGACTAAAAGATGGAAGGGTAGTTGTGATTAGTGTGATATTATTGTTTTGGTTAAAACGTGAAATAAACTTAAAATAAAACATACTTTTAACTTTCGAGATTTAATACATCGGGATTAGGGCATCCATTCCGGAATTCCGGAATTTCGCAACTCCGGAATTCCGGATAGTTTTTCCGATATTTCAACTCCGGAATTGGGCTCAATTTATCGTATTGCGATACTCATTATTTTTAATTTAAAAATGTGTATATTTCAACTCATCGTTATTGAGTTTTATGAGATTTTCAAATTCTAATGTTATTATTCTAAATTCAAATTAAATTTTCATAGGTTTCGTGTTTTACTGAAATATTTTTATTTTGTATGGAGAACGAAGGCAATGAACGAAACAACACACGTAGGTGAAAAAAAAACCGATAAACTTTTATTAAATAAAGTTTAATAACTAGTGTTCCCTCCTCGAGCTCTTATCACCGCTTCCATCCGGTTTTTCATCGATCGGATGAGAGTTACGATGATATGCTGTGGGATGTTGTCCCATCTTCCTGAATGGCACTTTTCAGCTGGTCAAGTGAGTCTGGGGCAGGATCTCTCGCTCGGATTCGCCTCTTTAGTTGATCCCAGAGATGTTCAATTGGATTCATGTCCTTGCTGGCCATTCCATTATGGAGATAAGTAAGGTAATCACGTACGACGCTCGCGGTGTGGGCTCTGGCGTTGTCGTGCATAAATGTGAACCCGTTGCCGATAAAGTGTGCATAGGGCATCACGTGAGGCTCTAGGCACTGTTCCATGTACCGATGACAGTTTAAAGCAGGTAGACTTGGCCCAGACACGAAGGCAAGCTCTGTCTTACCGTCGGCGCTGATTCCTCCCCAAACCGTCCACGGACCACCACCATAACTGACCCTTTCTTCAATGCAGCATTGTTCAAAGCGTTCTCCAACTCTTCTGTAGACCTTGTTCCTTCCGTCGTTACCATAGAGCATGATTTTACATTCATCAGAGAAGAGAACTTTGCTCCATTGGAGGTATGACCAATTTAGGCGCTCGGGTGCAAAATCAAGGCACGCTCTTCGATGGTCTGCAGTTAATTTCGGTCCATTTGCTGGCTTGCACCTTGTACTTACCAGTTTACGTTCCTTCAACCTTCTTCTAATTGTAAAGTCACTTACAGCAACCCTTCGTACAACTTGAAGCTGCTGCTGCAGTTGAAATGCATTAAGGCGCCGGTTTTGCAAAGAAGTTGTTACAATAAATCGATCATCTCTCTCAGAAGTGACCCGATTCCTGCCAGATCCAGAACGGCGCGTGAACAGTCTCTCGATAGCGGTTGTAGACTCTGTGAACAGATGACAGGCTTAGATGCAATGTTCAAGCCACAACACGCTGACTAAGTCCAGAATCCAGCAATGCCACCACTTGGGCGGCTTCTGTGGGCGAAGTATCCATATGTTTTAGAAAATAAAACTTTTTTCAGACGTCGTCACAGTAAACAAATTAAAAACAAAAACTTTAAAGATAAACGCAAATTTTTAGTTTTTGAACGTGAAATGTTCTCCAACTGTAGACGCACATTTGTCTCAAAATAGTGATTCATTTCATAGAGGATAAACAAAAGAAATTATAATTTCGAATTTTAAATTTTCGCTTACGTCAAGTAAGTCATGTCAAGATTGTTGTTAAACATGATAAATCTGAGGAGAGACTTAAATGCTCATTTAAATATTTTGATTTTAATTACTACAACTAAAGCGTGATATTTCTTGTATTAATTTAATTATGTTATTTTTCACTAATATTTTAAGGCTCTCAAATTGTTAATTTTTTAGTTTTTTAAAAGTTTTACAATATTATTAAAATTAGGAAAGAGCCTAATTTTAATAATATTGTTAACTGGCTTACTCAAAGTTAATTGGCAATGTCGTATCAAGACTGAGTTAAAGACTGATGTTAATAATGATTAAAAGTTACTCAAGGTATTTTTTTTTTATAATTCCGAATCCAGTTCCGGAATTCCGGAATTCCGGAGTTAAGAGCCCAATATCGTAAATTAACTCCGGAATTGAAAACCTTCCGATACTGGATGCCCTAATCGGGATGATGAAGATTCTAAGTTAAATTAGAACTATTAAAGATAGAATGTCGGTGTGTAAATGTCACTAAGCCTACATAACTATGAGCTCAGTTTCTTCATTGTAGCGTCTGATCGATATACTCGCCTTAACGTAGGGAAATGAGGTGACAAGAAGGTAGTAGGGTTGTTGTTATTAGAGTGATATTATTTTTTCAGTTAAATTGTGAACTAAACTTAAAAAATAAAAATTATTAAAAACAAAAAACCCGACTGCTTGAAAAACTGAAAATAAAGAAACAAGCCCAGCAGTTTAGAATTATGTTAAGTACTAACTAAATAAATACACAATTATTATAGTTTTATAATCTATACACAAATAAAACAAATCATAAATTCTAATGCAGAACAGAACGACTCACAGTCGGGGCCCATTCATATTTTACCAATCAAATCTTCCCAAGGGGCCCCGACTGTAAGTCGTTCTGTTCTGCATTAGAATTTATGATTTGTTTTATTTGTGTATAGATTATAAAACTATAATAATTGTGTATTTATTTAGTTAGTACTTAACATAATTCTAAACTGCTGGGCTTGTTTCTTTATTTTCAGTTTTTCAAGCAGTCGGGTTTTTTGTTTTTAATAATTTTTATTTTATACTTTTTAGTTACGGTTCATTGACTTTGTTATAGGATGGAAAATTTCGCAACCGAGTCGTTTCATTGAGAGGGTTAATATCGTGAGGATTATTAAGTAACTTACGGAGGTCTAAACTACTGATGATTAGTCCCTCTAGAGACCTAACTCGGCTCAAAGCAACATATACTTGACCTTTAGCAAAAACGCGTGAACTTAAATCAACCATAGCTCGGTCCAAAGTGGTTCCTTGGAGCGGAGGCAGATTAAGGATCGAGAGCGCCCTAGGCAAGAACCTCATCGGCGGGCGCCCCTCCAAAACCCATTTTTTTTGTTAGCCTTTACTGACCCACTGCTAGGCAAAGGCACCGCCCAAGCCCTTTCTGATGTTCTGTTCCCGGATTCCCTTGGCCCTGGCACCATTGGCTTCTGTCCACGGCTTTAATTCTTTTGGCAAATTCACCAGGTCTGAGCATTATAGCTTAGTGCGGGCATGTCGATGAATTTGCACATCAAGGATATCGGCGGATCACCTAAACTGTGGACCAGTAGCTGACTGGCCCTAAAATACATAAGTACTTACTATATAGTACATTAATACGTATTAGGTTTCTGTGGCTACCATAAAACCGGCGTCGCACCAAACAGCCCGTGAGTATGTGATCGTCATTCCAATAGCTCCGTGTATTTTATATAACGTATGTACCTATATCGTTTTCGGTCGCATAGGCAGGCCACACATAGCTACCAGTTGGGAACACGGATCGTGCGTCAAGCGTATGTCAACTCTCGATGGAAGGAACAGTGGGGTTTTTTTTGGTTAGTGGGAAATCATCAAATGACTTCTCCCGTCCTAAGATGGGCGGGAGGGCGTGTCAGACTTTAACTGCCTAAAAGCCACTCATGTTCCTTCGGTTGCCTTTTATGTTCTGGGGCCACGGTACCAATTACAACTATTCCGCAACCCTGGCAGGCATTGGCACTAGAGAGCCCCTTTACGGACTGACTGCTATTTGAGGCACACGTGGAACAAACGCGCCGTCGACGGGAGCCTGGTCCTAGTCGGGCGTCGAGCTACCCATCACTCGCCGTCCGCGGACCCGCGCCTACGGTGGCCGGTAACCGTCTTGCGAGTCTCGACGTCTACGCCTGGTTCCCTGTCTGGGGCGTGAGGCTTGACGCTGCCTCACACGCGCCGCCGCCTCCTTCTCCGGCATGACTGCTTCGTCGCAGAAGAAGGCGACGGCTTCCCATTCAGTCTCGCCCCGGAGCATAGCCTGAACCAGCCCCGGGCGCGAGAGGTTACCGCCGCCGATCGCCTCTGCGAGGACACAGTCATGATGGCTCGCCCTATCGGGGCACATCTCCACCGTATAACAATGGGGTTTGAGAAGTCTGAAGGAACCCAATATAACCTTCTACTTTCCCCAGACATAAGGTATAGATAAGGATTCCCCCACGAGATAAAATGGGCTGAAGCTTTGGAGGTTTATAATATGTTGTTTCCAAAGTCTAATCGTCATTATCATTATTGTCGAGGAAATTGCATACCAACTTCTATTAACTAACTAATAAAATCAACATAAAATTAACTAATAAAATCAAGAAGTGCAGGAATGGTCAAGAAAAAATCTTAAATCAATAAAAAAAAAAAAAATTGCGAGGATAATTGTTTTGTTAAACAACTTTAAATCGTTATATATCCTAAACTGTTATTTAAAAAGAAAAATGATAGAAGGAACCTAAAGATGATTTTAAAATACCTATTCAACGACACCCCACTCGACATAGTTCATTGACATTTTTTTTTCTCATTTTGACAATGTGGCGTCTGGTTGTCGCTGTGGTGAATTTTGATAACTGTCATGTCTTTAGTGACACTCGCAAGGTTAAGACGAATCGATTGACGTAAGAATTATCAAAATCGGCCCACGCATTCGGTCTCTAGAACGCCACATAGAAACAAACATACATACATACATAGACTGATAAACACATTACCCTCCTTTGCGTCGCGCAGTCGGGTAAAAAAGAATACTGAGAAAATTAAATGAAAACATAGTTTTTAATTTCGAGATTCCGTACCTCAGGATGATGAACATACGGTGCGTTTTGTTTCACGCGCGCCTCAAAGAGAAGGAGTCAGCACAGGAAGGGGCCCAACAGGGCCAACGCCTGCCGGGGTTGCGGAATGTTTATAATAGTTACCGTGACCTTGTAACATAAAGGGCAATCGAAGGAACATGAGTGGGTTTTAGTCAGTAAGAGTCTGACACGCCCTCCCGTCGCACCCAGGACGGAAGCAGTCATTGGATGATTTCCCACTCACCAAAAAAAAAAAAAAAAGGATGATGAACATTTTAGGTTAAATTAGAACTATTAAAGAGACACTTTAAATGTCGGTGCGTAAATGTCACTAAACTCACATAACTATGAGCCCAGTCTCTTTATTAAAAAGTCTGATGAAGGCACTCGCATTAACTGAGTAGTAAAATGACTTGAAGGAGCGGTAGAGTTATTTTGATCGGAATGTTTTTTTTTTAGTTATTGTTTGACTGGCCTGTTGATTCAGTGCTTTGTGACCCTGACTGCTGCCTGAAGCAACGGTCATGGGTTCGATTCCCACCTAGGACAAACTTTCTGTGGCGACCGTGATATTTGTTCTGTGTCTGAATGTAATTTGTCTATAACTATGTATAATAGCGACCCGTCTCAGTTTCTCTAAATCACGGATTTGCTCTTCTGTAAATAGCATGTAATATACACATAAACCTTCATCTTAAATTTCTCTATCTATTAAATAAAACCACGTCAAAATCCGTTGTTCTGTTTAAAAGATCTAAGCATACATATGTACAGACAGTGAAAAGCAACTTTATTTTATTCTATGTAATGATATGATATATTTAAAAATTACATACTTTCCGTAGAGATGTCACAATGACCCACTATAGAGTTCCATAACAACATGCATAGTCCAGTTACATAATTTAAAAATGTGTTTAATGTGATAAAACTTGTGTTTTATTAATTGTTTTTAAACAGCTCAATCTCAAGCAATACACAGATACGTAACGTAAACCTATAGTATGATGTTATGTTCTATATACATACATTCATACCTATACCTATACCTATTTATAGGTATAATAATATGAATTATATAAGTATGTGTATCAGTTGTCTAGTTACCATAATAAGCTGTGCTTAGCTTAGGATCAGATGGAAAAATAAAATATTTTATCTATTGTTTTTAAACGACTCAATCCCGAGCTCGCCGGAGAATCCATATTAATTATTATAAATGAGAAAGTGTGTCTGTCTGTCTGACTGACGTGATTTTTTAAGTGGAGATAGTTGAAGGGATGGAGAGTAACATAGGCTACTTTTTGTCTCTTTCTAACGCGAGCGAAGCCGCGAGCAGAAGCTAGTACTATCTATTCTTTTCGCATAATTATCTGAACTAAACAAGACATTTCAACAAGAACACGATACCATGACGGAACTGTTTCAGAAACAATCCAACTTTATCAGTTAAGTAAACTAGGACGGGAGCCTTGAAATAAAATAAATTGTACCTTGTAATTCCTTCCTTGATGTGGAATGAAAGAAAAATATCCACGATATCAGCTTATCGTGCTCGCTAGTGTAGAGTTAGCGAACAAAATGGGTTATTTAATAGGGTTCAAGTGCGATAAGGCGGCGACCTAACGTTAGTTATGCACTGAACTGCTTAACCCTGCTGTGGAGTAATGCCTTTTATTTGGTACTACCCTGTGCCTTCGGTAGGTTTGAATTTGGAACTACATAGGGAAAAAAAAGAGCTTAGATTTTCATCTTAATTGATTGTATTATTCCATAGAAAAATCGTTGTATTTTAAAACAGGTGACTTGAAGAAGTTCTGGCGAAAAATCCTGTTAAGACTTCCACAAACATTGAAAAAAATAATTGCAAATGAGGCACAGTTGTTTTAAAATTTAGCGCTCAGCAATATATTATTAACCACTCTTTGTTGCTTACTAAGACTACATAAATCACTGATGCTATACAATCATCGTAAAACCTATCACATTATCATTATGTTCATTTCAGCTAAAAAAAAAGTAAAAACGCACCCAACAGAACCTAAAAACACAGTCCAACAATTAAAAAGAAAAGTACAATCAGCCAATCACTCAAAGAAGAAAAAACTCCACTCCAGGTAAATTAAGAGAACAGTTATCGAGTAACTTAATACCAGGACGGAATGAACGCAAAATAAAATCACCGAGATCCCCTCAAGATAGAACGGTAAACACGACGGCTTATTAAAAAAAGCGGACAGTCAGGTAAACGAGTAAATGCCTGATAAGTATCTTGTTTGAGACAAAGAAGAGACGAACAAAAGAGCCGTATCGTTGTTTTTCAATTTCTCGAAGCGTGAAGACATTGTAGGCAGAGTTAGCTTAGACAATGCCAGGACTGAACCTAATGAAAATGAGGAAATTGATTAAGCTAAGGAGTTGGTGGTATGAGTGCTAAGAATAGTATAGTGTCTCAATAATGATTGTTCCTGTTATGAAGATTTAGTTTTTTAACCCCCGACGCAAAAACGACGGGGTGTTATAAGTTTGACGTGTCTGTGTGTGTAAATGTGTATGTGTCTGTCTGTGGCATCGTAGCTCCCAAACGGATGATCCGATTTTAATGCGGTTTTTTTGTTTGAAAGGTATATTAGTCGAGAGTGTTCTTAGCTATGTTTGGTGGAAATCGGTTCAGGTCTTCACGGTCATCAGGTCGTTTGTTAGGTGTGATAGGAATGTTACACGCTCAGTTTGTTTGCTTTTCATAGGGTTTAGCATTTTTAACCTTTTGTCATAATGATTGCATACTTTTTTTAGGGCGGGGGTTTTTTAAATTTTGAATTTAAGTTTTTTTGGAGTAGATAAATTATGTTTGATCAGCAGATCACAGTGTAAAAGACTATACTTTAAAAAAAAATGTTGTAAAGCTAGCACATGCACCAAAAAACATCATGCTCGTCAAACATCAAGTACACGAGTAGATCTAAAGGTTCAATGGAAAACCAGCGTCAGTACTAAATAGTCTGGGATCTTTGCTGAACTTGGCCTCTTTGGCGTAGCAGTCCACAATATGTGTTATTTTTTTTAGGTTCTTTTAACTGTGCCACACAATGTTACGGGCTATAAACGTATTTTATTTTCTCAAAATTTCAAACAGGTTCTACATTGTGAGATCTGCCAGCAAAAGCGTAATACCAAACGAAAATATAACAATACTCTAAAAACAGAATCTAAAATCCAACATTCCTATCTCACCCCACCTTTCACCAATCACACTGCAACTCAAAAACATAACACAACAGCAAGAAAAAACGTCGCAGCAAATAAAGCGTATAAAATAGCAGCATAGCAGTGTTATAGTGGTCGTATAACCGCCGACGATGTCACCCCTCGTCGTGCGGCGAAGCCACAATGCGGCTGTCGGCTGCAGGCCGCGCGTCTTTAAAACAATAATACCTTTAGAGAACTGATTGTCTCCGCCGGACGTTTTAGCCAAATGATATTGTTGGGCTTTTTGTTTGTTCGTGTTGTTTGTTTGCTTTTCTTTTTTCAAGATACTCTTTAGATCGTAAACGAAATTAAGATAGGGTTCATCTGCCTAGTTTTATTTGCATCTTTTTAGGGTCAGCTATTAGTTTAATCGATATGGTCAGACTTTTTGGCTTCTGACTACCCGTAATGAGTGTCAAAGATCTATGAATGAATATGAACCGGGACTTACTTACCCGCTTTTGACCTTTCATGTGTGACGTGCAAGCAAACGTTAAAATAAAAATGCAAACGTACCATTACGCTATCATGACATTTGAAGTAACATGGGGTTTTTCCCTAATAAAAACCATCTGAAGAAAACATTATATTTATAAAACCAATGAAAAAACTTGCAAAATGTTGCAATGATGTGCTTAAAAGAGCAAATAATATCTCAACATCAAACGCACACAATTACACAGAGTTTAACCGGACAGTCGGTGCTCCGCGTAACTTAACGAGAAAACACTAGACGTAGTCCAAACGTTTGCAATGGAAACTGTAATAAAACTCGCAGCCGAGCGAACCGCAATGAATAATTCGTTACATATTTGATGTTTATACAAAAAGAGGGGAGCGTCTGTCAGTTTGACAAACGCCGTCTCAGGTGTCGCTAGTGTGCTCCAATCATGGAATGGAAATTATTCCCGACCCTACCCGAGAGCTGGATTGAAGCTACTCATTACGCCACAGCCTAGAAAATCCTTTAACACTTTTTACGTATTTGACAAACACGAGAATCTAAACGCTGAAACGTTGTTACTCTGTACAGCATCGTGGCAACTTTTGCGTTTAGTTGTTAAACAAATCAGTAGGGATGACGAAACAAATCCCACAATTTGTATTTTCGCTTTCGCATTGTTCGCCGTTCGGTTGTTTTTGTTGTATCTGCTGATTGACGACCCCGACGAGTTGGGATTGCTCTGTCGTTCAACTTGTTGTAGGCTTTTTATAGCTCTGTCTGGCTAGAAAGTTGCGTTGTTTTAATTGTAATGCTTCCATTGTTTTGATAAATGCTATAGGTCACACGTGGTATGAAATTTTGTGGATTGTTAAGAAAATATTACGTAGGTGGAATTTTGTATATTTTTGGTGTATGTTATCTCCATGAGTGGTTCCCTATTTGTTCTATTTACTTCAATGATGAGTCTGCACCGCGGTATTACGCCATGTTTTACGACGTAGAGCTAGTCCAATCCATTGCTACGTTGAGATATTTACAGCGGCTTCTGACCAATGTATTGGTAGACGAAAGTCGTAGTTTCGCTGATCGGGAATTCGTGACTTGGTTACTTCGATCTCTAAAACCGACTGGTTGCTTAGGGTTCGTAAAATGTTTATTTTGATACTCAATATGTAAGTCAATTAATTGGATGGTTAATCTTTCTCCTAGAAACAATGTCATAAAGTGTCGTTAGTTGTTCGAATGGAAATAAATATAACATTGATTTTGACTTCAAATTTTACTCTGAGAGAAAATAATTTTAGCCCGACCTCCCCAATGAAAAACATAATAATCCAATACTCCGTGACAGTATTAAATATGTAAACCAGTACATCTTTAACTACTTCATCTGAGTAAGTACTTAAAGCCAGCATAAACTTTTACATCATAATTAAAACCAAGATTAACAAAGTCTTGAATTCAAATAAACCCAAAGGGTTCCCGAACGGCTGCGGAACTGAGTCCGTTACGACAATAGTCGAGTTATTTAGCAACCGAGGAATATAAAGAGATGTAAATGACCGAAGGAGTCACAAATACCGATACAGTCGATGTAGGACGGATTAGGGCTGCGATACACTTGACGCGATAATGCGCTTTATATCCTGGTTATTTAGGCTTTTACACGGTGTCATGCCTTGACCGTGCGTCCAACTACCAATCGAGAAGCAGAAACAAAAGATAGTTCCTGATTCTAGATAGTCTAGTTGAAAACCAATATTTCAGACCTTATCCTATTTAAATATCAGACCTTCAGAATCTCCCTCAATCCATATTCGGTTGTTCCTCGTCATCTGATATCCATCTATCGGTACAATATATCTAGTTATGGTCGTGACCTCTTGCCTTTTAATCCACGGGAGTGCTCGTTGCTCATGTGACAGCTATTTGTCCGACTTTCTCAAAGTCTCTGTATATTTCAGATAGTTTTGGTACTTGCCTAGTTTTTATGGTTTCGTAGCCAAAGGGTAACGAGACCCTATTACTAAAACTCCGCTATCCATTTGTTCATCCGTCGGTAAATGTATCAACCGACTAGTTTTTATGAACCGTAATAGTTATGCTGTTGAAATGTTCACAAATGATATATTTCTGTTGCCGTTGCAGCAAGAAATATTAAAAAGTATAAAACAAATATTTATTCAACAAAATTATTCGGAACTTTTCGTGCGCAAGTCTGACTTCACTTGGCTGGTTTTTAACTTATATTTTACTATGTTAAATGAACCATAGTGGAAGACACGAGGTTTTTATTAAGTTAAAACAAGTTAGATTACATATTTCAATTTAAAGTTTGTTGAAGCGCAATAAGCAGCTTGGAGCAGGAACTCTGTTACAAAGTGCAGCGTCATCGCCATAGCATAGAGCGCGGTGGGCGACAAACTTTACTCTGCCGACTCCCCGAGAGTATCCGCTCAATAATAAATGAGACGACCCAACTTCACGCCTGTACCAACACTCTAGCTCTCCCATGAAAAACTTCGAAATGATCCCATCTGAAAACTTCGGCCAAACTAAAAACAACTTTAAAATTGACTTCATAGAGCTTAATTTTAATTAGTGTTGCTTTTAAGGCCGGTGTACACGTGGCCCTGAATTAGACATGTGTGTTAAAAGCTTAATGCATTTAATAGGTAAGTAACGTTGCATATCTAGTTGGTATAATGTTTTCGCTTCGACATTGTGTTTTTATGATGAAAATCTTTGAAAAAATCTTATAAGCAAGATTTGTTATTAAAAAAAGGAAAGGCAGTAAAAAGTAGGCGTAAAACGAAATTTCTATATTGTTTTATATATTCCAAGCAGGAAAAGGGAAAATAAATAACATTTTAAATCCTAAAACCCAAAATCTGTACCAACACAACCGCGGTCTAGCGCCAGTCTGACAAATACATGCTAAAGTTAACAAAGAAGGTTTATCTTTAACAAAAAATATTACTATAAGGTGAAAACTAACTTAGAAAAAAAAAAAGATAAAAAATAATATGAACGAGTTCAAGTAGGTTAAATCACTTAAAACTTTGTTTCTAATCAACTCAAACACCAATCAGTGATAGACCTATAACATGCGAAGTATTTATAGAAAGACGTTACATTAGGAGGTCATACACGCTAGGGTTTGCATGATGGTTATAACTCTGCATGCAAAACTGACAAGCATAACCGAGTTTTATACTACACATACACGTTAGGTTTTGCATGCACCGTCTTGCCATGAACTCTTAGTTGACTGACCACCTAGTACGTGACGGGGTGTGTAGGACGCCAATACCAAACTATTATGGACGACGACGATGTGTTAGCTGTACTTGGCCTTACACTTGTACTGCAGAACTGAAAAAGAAAAAGAGTTCGCACTGAATGAAGTTCCAACTGCGATAGATACAATTGCATGCACTTGCACGTGTTAGTTTCAAATGTATATAATTAGTGTATAACCATGTATTTCACATTGGTATTTAACGATATGTGTAATGTTAAATCATTTTAAACTAAAACCAGTAAACAACGTCTTCGTCCGTTGGTTTCAAATTAAGTAGGTCAAACTTGTTTGTCACTGTTTATAAAAAGGAATGCTCCGACCGACTTTTTTTCACTTTTGATTCAGACGTTGAACGGTGCGGAGTTCTATAAGTTAAGTATAACTTCTTGTGTATTGTGATAATGTTACCTCTGAATATAAATTTAGATTATGACTATATTTTAGATTATGACTATATTTTGTGTATTATGTTCATTGTGTGGTTTATATTTTAGATTATGACTATATTCTGTGTATTATGTACATTGTGTGGTTTGAATAATGTAACCGAATAATTGTAATATTTTATCGAGTTTAAAAGAGTGTTCATGGAGTTTCTTGCTGGCTCTTCTCCATTGGAACCTACTATTTTGGAACCAGCAAATAGCTTTTCGTTAAATTGATTAAATGATTTTGAGTTTTACCTAAAGTTTATTTTATTTTAAAAACATATTTAGAATGTAGTAAATAGAAAGATTATTAATGATAAATACCTTTCGTTTCATACAAAATGTTTAGTTTCACTGACAACATAAACTTATAACCAAAACTGGTTTAAATAACAATAAATGCTTTTCACATATTTGCTTTTGTGTTTATATATTTAACTCTCCTTTTTAATAATCTAACACACGCTTATTATCATGACACTCATTACATTCATTAATTAACCTCATATGACCCTCGTTCACCTCACATGGCACTCATTCACCTCACATGTCAATCATTCACCTCACATAAAAACTGCGAACTGTGCAGGCAAGCTCGCCGGACGCCACACACGCTCGGTTATGCTCGCGCGCAAACATAACCGAGCGGCATAAAATATCAATTTTGATATTTTTTTTTTTTTTTTTTTTTTTTGGTGAGTGGGAAATCATCCAATGACTGCTCCCGTCCTGGGTGCGGCGGGAGGGCGTGTCAGACTCTTACTGACTAAAACCCACTCATGTTCCTTCAATTGCCTTTTATGTTCCAGGGTCACGGTAACAGTTATAAACATAACATTCCGCAACCCCGGCAGGCGTTGGCCCTGTTGGGCCCCTTCCTGTGCTGACTCCTTCTCTTTGAGGCGCGCGTGGAACAAAACGCGCCGTCTACGCGGTCCTGGTCCCAGCCGGGCGGCGAGCTACCCATCGCTCGCCATCCGCAGAACCGCGCCTACGGTGGCCGGTAGTCGTCTTGCGACTCTCGACGTCTTCGCCTGGGTCTTTGTCCGGGGCGAGAGGCTCGTCGTTGCCTCTCGCGCGCCGCCGCTTCCTTCACTAGCATAACTGCTTCGCAGAAGGAGGCGACGGCATCCCATTCCGTCTCGCCCCGCAGCATGGCCTGAACCAGCGCTGGGCGCGAGAGGTCACCGCCGCCGATCGCCTCTACGAGGACACGTCTATGGTCCGCCCATGCGCGGCACACCTCCACCGTGTGCTCGACCGTGTCCTCCAGGCGACCGTTGCTGCAGTGGTGACACCCAGGCGTCGCTTCCGCCTGAATCCGACACAGGAACCTCCCGAACTGACCATGTCCGGTGAGGACCTGTGTCAGGCGAAACGTGAGAGCGCCGTGGCGCCTCTCCAGCCACTCCTCAAAGAGGGGTCTTACCGCCGCTATCACGGCGTGCCCAGCACTAGGTTGCGACAGTCGCTGTCTCCACTCCGCCCTGAGATCTCGCCGGAGCTCCGTGAGCCGTGCCGCGATAACCCGCGGCAGCGGGACTTCGCCCCGGCGTTGCACTTCCACGCGCCACTCGTACGTGCGTGCAAGGACTGTTGCCTCCAGATCCCACGGCGGAGTGCCGGCAAGGAGGCATGCCGCCTCGCAGGAGATCGTGCGGTATCCCCGCACCATGCGAATCGCCATGACCCTCTGGGACGCCCTCAGAAGCCGGGCCGGAGCCTTGGCTAGGTTGGGCGCCCACACCGGAGCCCCGTAGAGGGCCATGGACCGCACGATCCCCGCGTAGAGCCTCCGGCAGGAGGCGTTTGGGCCACCGAGATTGGGCAGGAGCCGTTTGAGGGCAGCTCCAGCCCTCGCCAGTTTGGGGCCCAAACGTCGGAAATGCTCCGTGAAGTTCCATCGGTTGTCGAGGACAAGTCCCAGGTACTTTATCGTCGACTCGACACCGATGTGAACCCCTCCTACCGTTATCTGAGACCCCGGAGGTGGCCGGTGCCGAGGGCCATGAAAACACATGGCCTCGGACTTGTGCAGGGCCACCTCAAGTCCCAGTTGCCGGATCCTGTCCACGACTGTCGCAACACCACTCGACATTAAGTCGGCCGCCGCCTGGAACGACCTTCCCTGCGCTAGGACTAGCGTGTCGTCAGCGTAGCACACTACGCTGACGCCTTCGGGAAGGTCGGCGCGCAGCACCCAGTCGTACCCGATGTCCCACAGGAGCGGCCCCAAGACCGATCCCTGTGGAACACCGCACGACATCCCTCGTCGACTCCACACTCCCTCGTGACCGGGGTAGATGACGGCTCTGTCCGTCAGGTAGGCCTCGACCACACGACAGAGGTAGGCCGGCATTCGGTGATACCGTAATGCGGCCGCTATGCACCCCCAAGGCAGGGTATTGAAGGCGTTGGCGATGTCAAGAGACACCGCCAAGACGACCCTGCCCCGTGCCACCGCATCCCCTGTCGTGAGGGCCCGCACGCGCATGATGGCGTCCACCGTGGAGCGTCCTCTGCGAAAGCCGAACTGGCCGTCCGCTAGATCCGGCCCCACCCGCATCAGCCGCTCGACGAGACGGCTCGCAATTACTCTCTCCAAGAGCTTGCCCGCCTCGTCGAGCAAAACGATGGGCCGGTACGCGGACGGAGAGTCCGCAGGACGCCCCGGCTTCGGAATAAGGACCAGCTTCCCGGTCTTCCAACGAAGTGGGAACTGGCCCTCCTCCATGCATGCGCTAAAGAGCCCCCTTAGTCGAGGCCCGAGAGCCCCTAAGGCCAAGACCCAGGCCTTTCCTGGTAGGCCGTCGGGTCCTGGGGCGGTGTTCTTGGCCCTAAGCCTTAGCACCGCCGCTCCCAGCTCTACCTCGGTCACTTCTGGAACGTCGTCGTCGTCGCCGTCGCGGTCCGCATCGGACACCGCCGGTGGCGGAGCCATGAGCGGGGGAGTGAACTCCCCCCGCGAAGGGAACAGAGCGCTCACCACGCCCTCCACGATCTGAGGCCGGAGACTCTGCGTCAGGGGGGGGCCCGCGGTGCGGAGCTTGCCCCGCACCGCCAAGTAGGGGCGCCCCCACGGATCTCTGTCCAGAGTCCCCAGCATCTCCTGGCGGGCCGAAGATTTGGCCCGCACTACCTCCAGTCGGAGGGCTTTCTTCGCAGCTCTGTACCCCTCATATAGCTCCGCCTCGATGGCATCCGCATCCACAGGGCGGATACGGAGCCTGCGGTGTCTGGTGTACCGGCGTCGCGCAGCCACGCACGCCTCGCGTAGGGACGCGATTTGCGGCGACCACCAGTACACCTGGCGCTGACCCCTTCCAGGCTGAACCCGGGGCATTGCCATGTCGCAGATCTCGGACATGGCCTCCTGGAACCACCCAGCCTCGGCGTTGATGTCGGCAGGCCTGTCCGGTGATGACACCCAGGCCTGCACTATCGAGGCTTCCAGGAGAAGCTCCCGGTCCAGCTGCTTCAGCGCCCAACGCGGACCGCTTGGGGTCCGTCGGACCGGCGCAGCGGAGGTCTGGGCGGAGACGTCAAACCGGATGTACCGGTGGTCGGAGAACGTCTCCACCTCCTCCATTACACGCCAGTCAACGACACGCGGTGACAGAGCGGGGCTGGCGAACGAGATGTCCACCACCGACTCACCCCGCATCCGCACACACGTGGGGACGGTACCCTGGTTCAACACGACTAGGCCTACCTCTAGGGCCCAGTCTTCCACCATTCTGCCCCGTGCGTCAGTGTATCGGGAGCCCCAAGCCAAGTTTTTGGCATTGAAGTCCCCGAGAACGAGCACGGGGAGGGTTCGGAACCCGGCGACGACGACGCTCAGCTCCATAAGGGAGTTGTGGAGTTCGACGAGGGATCGGCTCGGGGAGAGATAGACGCCTACCACGGCGATCTCCCCGAACCGTGCCGCAACGCACCCCTGTGCCCTCTTGACACCCTCGAGGGTCGGGGTACCGGCGGCGGCCGACGAGATGATGGTCACCGAGCCGCTCAGGTCCTCCACCCAAGAATCCCTGGGCGGGACAAAGTACGGCTCGGAGACCACGGCGATGTTGATCGCCCACTGCGCCATGCTCTGGAGCAACAGATCCTGAGCGGTGGCGCAGTGGTTGATGTTCGCCTGTAGGAGGCGCAATGGAGCCATTATTGGCACTCCATTGCGGCCTCGGTAGTCGCGGCGGCAGCGGTAGACGCAGCAGCGGCGGGAACGGCGGGGGCGGCGGCAGCAGCGGGAGCAGCGGCGGCGGCGGGAGCGGCGGCAGCAGCGGGAGCGGCGGCAGCGGCGGCAGAGGGTGTTCTGCCCTTGCCTCTGGCCTTGGCGGGTGGGGCGCAAGCCTTGCCCCCAGCCCGGTGATCAGCCGGCTTGCCAGCTGCCGCACATACATAACAGTGCGGCGCGGCAGTGCACGAGCCGGCCTTGTGACCGGGCTGGCCGCAGCGGAAGCAGTCTCCGCTACGGTCTACCTCCGCGGTGCAACGAACACCGACATGGTGCCCCACTTGGCACCTGTAGCACCGCAGAGGCCTGGGCTCCAGCAACTTGACTTGCGCCGAAGTCCAGCCCACCTTCAGTCGACCGTGGCCCTCTATGGTTTTCGCCGCCGGTACGGGGCAGCTCACAGTGACCGCTCCCAGCCCGGAGCGGTCAAGGCGGATGGCTCCCACGCGCACATCGCCAGCGGGACAACCCCCCGCCTCTGCGACGGCGACCGCCATGTCCTCGCTTGTGATAGAGTCGTCCAGGCCCATGACGCGCATGTCTACGCGTAAGGTAGGCCTGGACACTCTGGCCTCGTCCGCCTGGAGCGTCGTCCGCAACCTTTCGGCCAAGGCGTCTGCGACGGGGCCGCTAGTTGCCCCCGGGACCTCCAGCATCCGGGCTCCGGTCGCCGTGACTCGGAGCCGCAAGCCATCGGTCACTCCGATTTCGGCGAGGTTTATCGCCGCCTTGGCCTTCGCGAGTACCGCCCCGTACGTTACGCCCCTTTTTTCAGCCTCTGGCTGCAGCGTAATGACCACTGCAGCCGACTTCGAGGCGCGGAGCTTGGCCGCGAGGCTCTTGGCCTTGCGGCGCTCCCGCTGCCGCTGCCGCTTTTTGGCGGTCCTGGCCGCTTTGGCCGCCTTCTTTTTCTCCCCGGCGACTTGCCAGCCGGGCTCAGCCGGAGTGTCGGCAGTCGGGGGAGAAGGGGGAGGCGGCGGGGGACGTTGTGCAGCCGCACTGGCCGCGGGTGCCCCAGCCACTCTCCGCTGCTGCGCCGCTTTTCCCTTTTTGGGCGGCGCAGTCTTGGATTTTGCCGGCGTTTCCGGCACAGCGGCGGCGCGCTTCACCGCAGGAGCCGCGGCCACAGCGGCAAAGGTTGCCGCTGGTCCTGCCGAAAACGTCGCCGGGACCGCTCGGCTGGACGCGAGCGGGGGCCGAAGGACCCTGCCTTCCAGCACCGAGAAACGGCGCTGGAGGTCGGTCATGCCCTGCAGTATGGTTTGCAATAGGGAGTCCCGCTCCCTCGGCTCCTCCGTGCGGGGCGCATCCTCCCTAGGCTCTTCCCCTCGGGGTGCATTCCCCCGAAACTTAGCCAGCTCCGCGCGGAGCTCGGCGTTCTCCTTTTGGAGGGCCTCCATGGCCGCAGTTAGGCGGGCTAGGTTCGCCCGCATTGCGGCCATGTCGGCCTCCTCCGCCGCCGCCATTATCGAGGCGGTGGCCTCCGCGATGGCCGCGTCCTTGGACCCCTTCTTGCGCTTGAGGGCCACCATCGCCAACGCCTCCCCCACCACCTTTGCCAGCCCGGCCGCTCGCTCCTCCTTGGAGCTCCTCGCGGCGGCTGGCTCATCCCTCGGAGCCTGCACTGCAGCCGCTCCGGGGTGACGCCCCTCCAAGGCGAGCCTTTCGGCTCGCCGCGCAGCTTCCTGCGCGGGGAGCTTGCGCCCCCCTCCTCCTGCTCGGCCCGCACCCCGCCTACTGGTGGGGATTTTAGGGGCCGGAGCCGTAACCTCGCTGTCGGAGGACGACGAGGCGCCCTCCGACATCGTCCGCTTGCGGTTGCGGCTCTCCCTTCCGCGCTTCTGGCTCCTTGAGTCCGAGCCCTCCAAGCTCGAGCTCCCCGAGCTCGAGACCGTGCCGGCGTCGGTTTCCGACCGCGCCTCATCCTCCTTCCCGTCGGTGTTAGTTTTATTTGGTGTGAATTTGCTCATAATAGATCCCACGAGTGTGGGGGATTTAAAAGGTACACCCAGGGTAACCCCCTGTCCCTGGGCAAGTGTACATTTGTAACCCAACCAGAGGGTCCACCGGTTCCCTGGCTGGGGGTGCGCTAGAGACTGATGCGCCGTCCACAAATAGACGACACTACTCCTCAGCCATTCGTACCTTCGCCACGCACCAGAACTTGGTATTAGAGGTAATTTTTTATAGAGGTTGTCTTCCTCGCGGCCCGGGCGGTTAAGCCAAGGCCCTCGACCCCCGTCGAAAGTCAGAGACATGACCGTAACAGACTACGGGGCTACGAGATCAACGGGGGCAGCTAGGGATGACGACCCCCAGCTGCCTGCTCTGCGGCAGGGTGAGTGCACGCAGAGCCCGTTCCCCGACTCCAACACACACTGCCCTCTGCTACTCAGAGGGACAGGTGGTGGAGTCCTCCGCGACAGAATATTGGCAAGTGGGCAACGAGACCCCACAGGCACAACGTACCCAATGACGAGTCGTTGCCCACCTCCCAGGGTGCACCGTCCCTCGGACTGGTCTTCGCCCCGGAAGAATCCATAAGCGAACTCCAGCCCTCGGGCACACGTGGAGGTTTTCTGTCCAAGCACCCCATCAATTTTGATATTTGCTCGGTTGCATGTACATGCACCGATAACTGTACAGTTTAATCACATACACGCTAGGGCTTGCCTGTCGGTTATGCATGCACGGCTAAAACCATAATGCAAAACCTAGCGTGTATGGCCTCCATACCGTTTTTTTTTATTGTTTGTTAAATTTTATTTTTGGGTAAATATGTTTAAATTACTACAACAATATTTCATTATCAATCACAAGTCATTAACAAAAAACCATAGGGGCTTACTAAATTGACAAATATGAATTCCTATAGTTACATTGATTTTTACATTGGATAATTGTATTCACACTTTTACTATTCTGTGCAACATATAGCAATATATTTTTTAAGTCCTTTAATTTTGTGCCTTTTTTGTACTTTTAGAAATAGACTTTTGTACATTTCTCCTTCATGTAACATCATTCAAAAAAGGATACAGCCGACCTGACCACGTGTCTGTGGCCAGCTTCATTGCTCTTTTGATGTGAGGCCGCTTCAGGTTTCCGTTGAATTTCTCCTTTCATAATTATTCAGAAGATCCTTGCTATAAGGCTTGCTAATTAGAAGGCTAGTTGTAATTTTATGTTTCACTAGCTTTTCACTGAGCTGGGGGAATAAGGAGTAAGGAGTGAAAATGTTGTAAGGATATTTTTGGGTACTTATGGATATTATTTTTGCTTGGACTATGTTGAATAGTAGCATCGTGTTGATTCTAAGGCATTTTGTTGTAACATATAAAGAAAAATTAACTAGGTATGGTATTCCTAAATATTTAAGTTTCTGTTTTATTTTATTCTTAGCCGTTCCCCGTGGTTTTGGGTTATGAAATTTTTTACGAAAAAACTGCATTCGTATGCTACTTACGTATCAGAGCGACATTAAATCTAAATTGTATAATTTTCAATTAGTGTATTGAGTTGATATTATATTTAGCTATTTTTTTACTCCATTAAAATTATAAAAAAATTATCATAAAAAAAATTTATATGTAAGACCACACGCATTCCCTAGATCTCTGCGATATTTAGAACTGGCAATAACAACATTTCGAAATGACTACCACACATTATAGTAAGTACAAAAAGCAGTAGAGAAAAATCACGATATCTTCGATTTTTATAATAGGCAAAAAACTACATAAAAAAGGCCAAAATCAAAACATAATCATTAAGTCAATCAAGTTTCCGACTTGATGAAATACAAGCCGTTAGAAATGAGGCGGGTGTCGGAAGGTGTTGCCGGTAATTAATAAGGTTAGCTTCGTACTACGTAAGTACGCCGCGGATCATTCATCGAGTCATCGCGTGCTTGCTACTCGCTGTTCATAATGGGACAGTTTAGTTGTATGTTACGAAATGGGTTAAAGTTTTCCTTGTTGTCTCTTTTTTTCGTAAGTTTTTATGACCGGCACTACACACTTTTAGCATCTTTATACGAGTACTTGTTGCTGCCTGCAACTTCTTCCGCGTATGTATTCATCTACAGATATAGTTGATATAGATAGATGCGCTGTTACGCTGCGTTAGCGTTACAATGTTTTCAATTTTCAGAACAGGCAATAATAACCGTAAGAAATGATCAGTGCAAACCCAGAAACAAAAACAAAACATAATCATTAAGTCAATCAAGTTCCCGACTTGATGAAATTCAAGCCGTTAGAAATGAGGCGGGTGTCGGAAGGTGTTGCCGGTAATTAATAAGGTTACCTTCGTACTACGTAAGTACGCCGCGGATCATTCATCGAGTCATCGCGTACTTGCTACTCGCTGTTCATATTGGAACAGTTTAGTTATATCTTATTGAATAAATTTGACGGGCCTGTTGGTCTAGTGGTTAGTGACCCTGACTGCTTCGCCAGAGGATGACCTCTGGCTAAGCAGTTCCTGGTTGTTCCTGGTTGTTCAGGACAAATTTTGTGCGATAAGCATGACTGGTTCAACCCTTGTGAAGTTACAATTTTTTTGCAATCTCAAGTCGCAATCTTAATAACTACGGAAACGGGTTTTTTTTTATTTATTCGAAAGTATTGCAAGCAACATGAAAAAGAAACAGGTAGCTTTATTTTATCAAAATATTCCATATATTCGCTTTCTATAGTATCGGTTATTCAGTCATTACAAGTCTGCGTAGATATCAAAAGATAGGATTGGGCGTCTAAGAGTCCGTTGGCATTTTCTTATTTCACTGTCAATAAATAAAGAAGCTGCTGTTCTCACAACGAACTTCAAAGATTTGACATAAAAACCAACCCTTCCAAGATTAATTCCTGCTGTTTCAATAAAATTAAATTCCATTAGAGTTCGTTACAAATACCTTCGCAGCCAATCCTCCAGTCTGAACATCGAGTAGCGCCTTAATCACTATTTAATTATGCGGAACTCCGACGTCGCGAAAGAGCCTAACTTGGCGATTACTTCATGTTTTTGTTTCACCCCTGTTCGCCCCGCCCCTCTGTTTGGTCCCGCAATGAATTGTCATTATATTCACAAGTACCCTCCAAGTGTGAAACAACGGTAAGTAAAGAGAGTGGATAATTTGAAGTTATTTTAAGGTTCTTTTATGAAATTTTTAAAGGACGGGATAAAGTAATATTTAGGGTCCATATAAGGGACTTGAAGAGACACTTAGCCAAACCGTTAAGTACCCAGACTGCTCTTAATGAAACTGATTACTGGGAAATTATATAAATGCTCTTATCCTATCTCTGTTAATCTCCTTATTAACCCAAATAATAAATGTCTAGATTAGTTTTGTGTAGTTGTATTAAATGACAGAGTAAATAAAATAAATGGCATTGAGATAGTATTCATTTTGTCTTAATTTGTTATCTGAATAAAGGCGTAAATTGCCGTTATTCTCTTCCATGTCTGTCAAATATAAATTAGGTACTATAAAAACCGTCTGTCTGACTGCCAACAACACTGACCGATTTTGACTTTTAGTGCATCTGTCAACACCACACACCACAGACCAATTTTGATGGCCCTACCATCACCTCCAGGGTCAAAGCCAACCTCACCTGCACGTGGTACACCCTGCTGATTCACTGACGAGGCTCTGACGGATCAGGTCTCTTCACAAGGAGGAGACCATCGCAGTCATATTGCATATATTTTTGTTATATATCTTTCTTCGTTTGTGATTATAAAATACACATGGTCGTGGCAGAATTGTGGTGTGTTTTCCGCAAATGCCATTAATAAAGAGTTGAAGTTGAAGTTGACCAATGTTGACACATACAAAGAAGCTCAACCCCCAAGGAAGGTCACAGGCACAATCACATCGACAAATACTAACTCTTTATAAATTTTATAAATGCCGAAGTTTCCACTTCAGCCTAAACTCTAGATATAAACAAGATCTTAGGAGGCAATAAAAACAAAACAAATTGCAGGTAAATAATGCCGTGAGCTTTGCCCCCTCGGCCCCGCCCCTCAGGCCCCACCCCGGGGTCTGGCGCGAAGGCTTTAAATCCTTATTTATATGATAACGGTATAATTCTTCTGCGGCCCATTTTCGTGGTTCCCTATGTACCGCCTTTGAAACAACTGTTTTGAGATAATGTAGGGATCATGTTTTTAGGCAAGATAAAGGTTTGAAAGGTAAAATACTTAAAATTTTGCTTTGATATTGTATGAATGGTTGATTTGAATATACAATTTAATCTTTTTGTGCTACCGAATGGGATGATAATGTGGTTTTGTCTATTTTGGAAAAAACCAAAGACGTTGAGATAATGTAGGTTCTAAAATAAACTTCACTAAAGGGCTCACTATCAATTTACTGGATGATTTAAATCTGTCAGAAAATCCAGTTTGGTGTAAAGTTTTGGACTGACGACTAATATGAACTGAAAGTGAGGGACGGCTTCATAAAAGATGCCGGACGAACAGTTTGTGGTCTTGAGGGCAAATTAGCACACATGGGCATACATTGTAATCTTATTTTGCAGTATCTTTTTTACTGTTTTGGCGAGTGGGAAATCATCAAATGACTTCTCCCGTCCTGGGTGGGGTGGGAGGTCGTGTCAGACTTTTACTAACTAAAACCCACTCATGTTCCTCCGGTTGCCTTTTATGTTCCAGGGTCACGGTAACTATAATAAATATTCCACACTCCGATCTTTTTTTACGATTACATTAACTGTAATAATTTTAGGTAGCAGTAACCACATTCTATCAAGTACAGCTTCACTAGTTTGAACTGCAACATTGCCTCTAAGGTCTCCCATGATAGTGGGCAGTGATTCCTTATACACTCCGCCGATCCCTGCTTTAATGGCCTGCTCCATGGTTTAATGTAAACGATATCCTGCCAAATACAGCTTCGTTGCAACTTTTGTCTGACATTGACTTTAGTGTCTACAGGTGGCGATAACCTTATTCTGCCAGGTATAGCTTCTTAGCTATACTCTATCGTTTTAGGTCATCAACTTCCCTAGCCTTTTCTTAGTTGGGGTCAGCTTCCAGCTTAACCGGATTAAGTTGAATGCCATAGGTCAAGTGACTGTTACAGCCCAGTAACTGGGCGACACGATACCCCTTGGTTAACCTGGTCAGACTTTCTGACTTCTGACTACCCGTGCCGACTGTCAAAGTTGAATAAACGATAACCAGGACCAACGGCTTTACGTGCTTTCCGGGGAACGGAATGTCAGTGATGTCAATTGGTACTTCCCCGGTTTCAAACCCACAACTTCTTACACAAACAAGGCGCCTTATCCGCTAGGCTATAATGACTAATGAATGATAGTTTAGTGAATTACCTAAAACAATAAGGTATAGTTTTAACTGACTTGACTGTAATGACTTAAAATGCGAGTAACCACATTTTTAAATATTTATAATGCTTCTTTGCCAGATTCGACTTTAATTACTTTAGTGGCGTTAACTAATTTCACTCCAAGTTCACTTTCTTCACTGCTAAACGAGATGTTTGAGTAGTTTCTCAAACATCCCCTTCACAGCCCACTAAAATTATGAAACGTAAAATTAATTTGAACTTAATTACGTAAGTGTTTAATACTCATAATAAACATTCCTGTAAACAGGCTCGCGAATAAACCATGAAACTTAATTTCCCCTACAGTATGGCTTAAAGCGTACAGCGTACCCAAAAGTTGTGTTCCAAACAAGTATGCGGCGTTATCACGTCGTAAAATAAAAGTAATGAGCACACTGCGCTGCCCGGTGTACACGCGGTACTATTTGAATATACGCTTGTGGTATTGAAATGTGAAATTGTATTTAGCTAATATTTTGAAAATAGTTGTGCTTTGCAGCATTCAGTTATGCCCTTTTTATTGGTCTGAACTTGTGAGCATGATTATTTGCGAGGGAAGCTTATACTATTTTACATAAATTTAAAATACGTATAGGTATATATTTAGACGAATAAAAAGCCTTCTGCTTTATTGTGTTCATGGAGATATTGAACCTATTAAAATTAAAAACACAAAAAATTATATAAAAGTTGATTTTTTTGTATTAGTTACCAAAATTTTGTTATAGCTGAATGTCGACAATAGCAAATACAGGTAGATTGCAGATTAAAAACTAATAACTGTTAAATCGATAACTTTAAAAAGTACTTCAATTCTTCTTTTAGATCTTCTGTAACTCGGATAGACCGCACAGCTTATCAGAATTATTTCGGCGATTCATACGTAGACACTTGATTACTATCAACAAACACTATTTCGTGTTTATAGTATTACTGTTTGAAACATATCTTTTGGCGTATATGCGTTCACCCTTATAATAGGTACTTACCTACCTAATTGTAAAGTCCTTGTGAGCATTATCAGCCATATTATTATGTAATTTTGCCGCCACTTATGGACGCTCTTGTAAGTTTTACACTCAAAATTATTTACACTATGCACTTCAAACTTACATTATAAACTTTAGACTTAAGATAAAATGTTTAGTTTTTGGTTATACAGACTAATAAATAAAACTACATGTTGTTAATTATACCACAAAAAAAGTTATTATTACGATTAACAGTATACTTACGTAGACCATCAAAGTTATCATGTGCAGGATATTAAATTAGGTACTTTCTTGTTCATCTTCTTTATCATCAACTTCTCGCTAGCCTTTTCTTGTATTCAGTAATAGCAGCAAACATAATTATATACAGTGGCATTTATCGACTAGCCTGTACAAACAAAACAAATGTAAGACAACGGTTGGATTACATATATGTAGGTCCTCAGTAATCCATTTTTTACATGTTTTTCTATATTAGCCTATAACTTATATGTGTGGTGTAAACCGATGTAAGTTGGTGTATACATTTTTGTGTTACACTTGGTGAACCTATTATTCGGACTTCCTTTACTTGACTTCTTTCTGTCTTTATCTACGAAAGGTAGAAGGTTTTTTTTTCAGAACTAACGGCTTCGGGCTGCTGCTAAGAAATCCCAATAGGAGACCCGATAACACCTTGTTTAAGCCAGGGCCATGTCAGAAGTCATTCCTCTTCTTACTATACTTCTAATCACCTTATAAATCGACTAGCTTTTGACCGCGACTTCGTCCGCGTGGAATAATAGTTCCCGTTCCCGCGGGATTCCCGGGATGAAAACTATCCTATGTCCTTTCTCGGGTCCCAGACTATATCTGTACCAAATTTCATTCAAATCGGTTCAGTGGTTTAGGCGTGAAGAAGAGACAGACAGACAGAAAGACAGACAGACAGACAGACAGACAGGGTTACTTTCGCATTTATAATATTAGTAAGGACTAGTAAGGATAGTAAGGATAATATTAGTAAGGATAACAAATATCAACATCTGTAACAATATTTTGCCCGTGAACTTTACAACCAGTTATCTGAATTCTAAACATCACGGCAGCACGCCGGCCCCATAAATAAACGATAATAACACGAAGTTATATTTGTCATTGTTTTGTCAAAGTCAATCGCAAGTTCCAACAGCTTGTAAGTTTTATTTGCGATACGCGTGACTTTCTACGTGGAACTTTACGCGGTGTCTTTTTGTTTAAATGGTAGTTTTTATCAAACTTTTATCACGTAGTGGTAATAATATTCATACACAAGGTCAACTTAATGACAAGCAGTGGACTGATACAAATTGATGATGATGATTGATGAAAAATATTAAAATACTAGCTCTTCCAAGCGGTTTCACTCACGTAATGATACGTTTTTGGTTAACTGCTTTGCTCCTGTAAATCATAGCGGGTTATGCCTAAAGGCCTACGTAGATCGGGATGGCATGGCAAGGGATTTTGCCGTGAGTCAGCGCACACTGGCCGCTTAGATACCGCGGCATTCCAGCACTTTGCCACGGCATGCCACGGCATGCCGCGGCACGACAAAGCACGCCTCAGCGACTCCTGCTGTCCGATACACTTTTAGTCTTCAGTTGCGTTTGATCGAGTGTTGGTGTGCCTCAGTTTTAAAATGAGTCGCCGCTGAAGTCCGTGGCATGCCGCTGGCATACTGTGGTAGGCAACGGCATGCCGTTGCCTACCGCAGTATGCCAGCGGCATCCCACCACGGGAGCCTGTGGCGCGTCTTTTAATGCCGTGCGATAAAATCCCTTTCAATGCCACGGCATCATTTTAAAGCATAGTAATTAATGTCGTAATTCTGTAACAGTACGGTTGAATGTCCATTAGTAAAAATTTAAATCCCTTGCCATGCTGTCCGGCACTGGGATTACGTATCTTGCAGAAGCCGAGCGATCGCGATAATTTAGCAATATAAACGTCAATTCAAAATACGTCATGTCAAATAGCAATCTAGCGATAGTGCTGCCTCTCTGGAGCAATCAGTTAACTAAAATATGCATTTTTCGTTTGGTAGTTTCGTATTTAGTATGGTTTTTAAGAGCAAAGTTAAGCTTTTTGTGTTAAATGTGATATTTAATTAGTTCCAGCGATTGCTACTTTATCGTCATCGTAGCAAAAAGTGCATTAGAACAATTAGCGAGCGATTAACAATCGGCGGGGTTATTACCTATGAAACAGCAATCAGCAATATTCAAACAAACAATCAAATCTTTCCTGTTTATAATATTAGTATAGATTATTGTCCCACTACCAGGTTAATGATTATTACTTGGAGGACACGGTCGAGCACACAGTGGAGGTGTGCCGCGCATGGGCGGAGCATCGACGTGTCCTCGTAGAGGCGATCGGCGGCGGTGACCTTTCGCGCCCGGCGCTGGTTCAGGCCATGCTTCGGGGCGAGACGGAATGGGATGCCGTCGCCTCCTTCTGCGAAGCAGTTATGCTAGTGAAGGAAGCGGCGGCGCGCGAGAGGCAACGACGAACCTCTCGCCCCGGACTAAGACCCAGGCGAAGACGTCGAGAGTCGCAAGACGACTACCGGCCACCGTAGGCGCGGTTCTGCGGATGGCGAGCGATGGGTAGCTCGCCGCCCGGCTAGGACCAGGACCGCGTCGACGGCGCGTTAGTGTTCCACGCGCGCCTCAAAGAGAAGGAGTCAGCACAGGAAGAGGCCAATCGGGGCCAACGCCGGCCGGGGTTGCGGAATGTTTAAAATAGTTACCGTGACCCTGGAACATAAAGGGCAATCAAAGGAACATGAGTGGGTTTTAGTCAGTAAGAGTCTGACACGCCCTCCCGCCGTACTCAGGACGGGAGCAGTCATTGGATGATTTCCACCAAAAAAAAAATGATTATTACTCAATGCCTCTTCTTATAATGAGAAGGTACGATCTTTCTTTAAGTAAAGTTGATATTGTCAGACTTACATAAAATTATGTGACTAGTTTTCCTTCTACTTTAATTAAAGGGTAATTTTGAAATTTTATTCAGAGATTCTCCGAAATAAATGAATGTTATATTGAACACACTTTGACAATAACACATGCAAAGTAACAATTACTTTTCTCGGTAACATAGGTAACTAGCAAACTAAAAGACAACATTTATTGCTAACGGTATGTACAAAGTTGCCTCTTCTGGGTTTTTCTTGGAATACGATTTTCTGGCACAAGAAATAACCAACATTGTGTTTTGTAATTTCTAAAGGGTATTCTTCAAACCAATATATAGCAGTATTTCTCATGATAGTCTATACAGTTGTAGAGACTTCCTGCTAGAAAGACTACGATTCAGAAAATAACAGGTATTATGACATTTTACGTCACTAAGGAAAATGCCAGACGTCAACAAGGATTTTCGTACACACGTACTTGAGAGAATTATTTCAGAAATTCTTACGATGATAGACATTATCATCGTATGAATAATCTCTCACTTATGTGTTGTTTCAAGGTGATGATTCAACTTAAGTAATACCTTATCATAATTTTTTAAACTGCCTTATTGAAAATGTCAACAACGACTATGTATGACTCATGGTTCAGAACTCGCCAATTGCCCTTTAACCTTTCGACGACCAAGCGACATCTGGCTGTCGGGATGCTGTTGTGTCTCGAATTTTTTTAAGCAGGTTTAAGGGGTCTAATTTTTAGGGGGGATTATTTTTCAATTCCCATTATCCTTCTTAGGAGGAATTATACGAGGGATTTTGGGAACAAGCCAATAAAAGCATCAAACGCATTTATAATTATTGAATCAAGACAAAAAACAGAGAAGTAAATAGCTATAAATTAAACAAACTAAAAACAATATTCGTATTTTAATGGCACTGCCATTAAAATACGAATATTGTTTTTAACCTAGGCTATCCTACTAAATAATATTTTTGATCAAATCGGATTAGACGTTTCGAACGATTTCAAACAAACTATTCAGCTTTGTATAGATTTTCCTCAGTTTTTAATTTCCAACATTGACTTTGCATGCCATTTTATATACCTACAGAAAGAATAAAACAGAGCAGCTGAAATGTAATAAGTTCCGAAAATTTAACTCTGTCAATAGGCTAACCCTCAAACCTAGTTGAAATGAAATAAAAACAAATGCCTTTTAGTCAATTAACACAAAAAATTAAGTGGAGAAAAAATCTTTTCGGCTCTCAGTTGACGATAAAAGGCGGCCAGTAATAGATGACATCATAACCCTCAAATGCGAACGGGATAAAAAATAAGTTGAAGTCGTTTCGCATCGCCCACATCTGGTGCTAATGTGTCCAACTTTTGATAAAGCCGTAGTGCCCAGCGGGTTGGGTGCGTTGAATCACTCTCATGTCCAACTGCTAAGTGATATTTTAAGGTTGAAAAATCGTTTTTTTGAGTATGTTTTAGAAATAAATGGGGCTGTTTTTGGGGTTCTGTACCTTTATGGGAAAAAAAGGAACCTGTAGGGAATCACTGTGTTGCCCGTGTATCTATACGTGTTTGTCTGTTCTTTCAACGCGTACAGGTATGAATATGAAATAATCATGAAATATTCATGTGTGTGAAATCATTTTAAGTTGTGAAAAAATAAGTGCGTTGGGGTAAGATCGGCGCTGGGGTAAGAACGTAGGAATCAAATATTCCACTTATTTGGGTATATTTTTTAATGCTAGCCTCATTGCGCAATACGTTATTTTGTTCCGCCCCACTCCGCAGTGACCGCCAGTGCCTCCGACAGCTAGGACGAGTAATAAAAAATATTTTTGCAACATGCTTGCAACTATTCGAAAATCCGTCCGGTATTACCCCAACGCACCTTAAGTCTTAAATCACCGCATTTAAAAGATATTTTTACCTTCCAAAGGATTTAAAGCATATGAAAATATTGTTGTTGAATCAAAAAAAAAACGTGATTATTGTTTTTACATACATTAAGAAATACTTCAATATAGTTATATAAGTTTGTGCGAAACCGTGAGATCGACTAGAACTTAGTCAAATTGGTTTTTTAAATAACGGGTTGAATTATAAAAACAAATATTATAATACTAGCTTTTGCCCGCGACTTCGTCCGTGTAGAGTAATAGGTAGTTCCCGTTCCCGGGGAATTTCCAAGATGAAAACTATCCTATGTCCTTTCTCGGGTCCCCGACTGTATCTGTACCAAATTTCATTCAAATCGGTTCAGTGGTTTAGGCGTGAAGAAGAGACAGACAGACAGACAGAGTTACTTGCGCATTTATAATGCAATGTAGCAATATCAAATGGTTATTTTATTTGCAATTTTTGCTATGTATGTACTACTGCAACAAAAGACAAATAAATAGTAATGACGGGAATTCTCTTCGGAAATATTACTAATAAACATCTGTCACAGTCTGTCTGTGATACCTAAAAGATAAGATAATGACCAAAACTAAATAGTATTATAAGTGTGAGTCTGTACTTTTGCTCGTTCAGCTAACTGCTCAACCAAATTTTATGTAATCGTATAATTAAAAGGTACAATACCTGGACCGTCGATTAATACTACTTCGTGAAAAACTAGTCACCAGGTACAAAACCATGGTCCAGCAACAGTCAGAATTCAGAAACAAAAACATTAATTAAGCGAAATTGACAATTTTTTTTTTACATAATATGAAGTACACTTAACTAGTCTAGGTATTTAAATTATATCTACCTATGTTTATTTTGTATTTAAACCAAAGAGATGAATCAGTCACTGCACCTGTAAGTACCTCTGACTAACTTCCTATCAGTCAGAAATCGATAGCCCTTATCAACGACCCGATAAGTGATTCACGATCTTATCACTGTCAGTTTATCTCAAGTACACCATGGAAAGAAATATATAAATTGTACGGAAAACTGTTGAAGAAACATAGTTGAAGTATTCTTTATTTGAGCTAGTCGTATAATATTTTTTTTATTTTCCAAAATGTCTCTGATAACAAAGGCTTTACTGGTGTGTGTGTTATGTGTGGCTCTCTATAGAGCCGATGACCTGTTTTTAGGGTCTACTGCTAACACCACGCTGGCGTACCAAGAAACTGTGAAGTTGGGGTCCATACCGCTAACTACAAGAGTCAAGAATGTGTTTTACAACTCGAATAATACTAGGATTATTAAGGTGAGTGACTTTGATATTGGAAAATTTGTTGTTATATTATCATTATTTTAAAGTGTTAAGTGATGATGTTTTATAGGCAGTTAGGAGGCCAAGAGGATCTGACTTTTTAATTCTAATGTACTTTCTAAGTTCATCTTGGACATTTCAGACATTTAAGACCAAACCTGTCCGAATAATTGAATGTAAGCCCAATATCGCCAATTCCCATTAAGCAAGCGTGGTCAATATCTCATGCCTTCTCCGTTTAAGAAGAGGCATTTACTCTGTAGTAGGACACTAGCTTTTGCCCGCGGCTTCGCTCGCGTTAGAAAGAGACAAAAAGTAGCCTATGTTACTCTCCATCCCTTCAACTATTTCCACTTAAAAAATCACGCCAATTCGTCGCTCCGTTTTGCCATGAAAGAAAGACAAACATACAGATAAACAGACACACTTTCCCATTTATAATATTAGTATGGATTAACAGGTTGTTATTATTTTAAAGCCGTACGTACGATTTTTGGGTTGTAAATTAAGTGTAGTTGGATTTATAATTTAAAGTTTATTAGTAGTAAGCAGCTCAGATGATAAACGTGTGATAACGCCAAAAGCACTCAGGTCCTGCTTTCAGGTTTTGCTTTTCAGATCTCATTATATTTTGTTAAAAAAATGTTAGACTAATTCGGCTTAGTTTTAACCTAAATACCACATAATTTAGCACAGTGTTTATCATTCTTATCAATCATTGTTGCAGAGTATATCAGCAGTTGACATAGAAAAGTCGAAAGCCAAGCCAGAGATCACTGCGGGAGGAATCGGGGCGTCCTTTGTCAACCTTCGACTGAGGAGTGAGCGAGGAAAAGCCCTCAGCTACCTAGTACAAGTATTTGTATAATTACAAGTATATTAACATTTGTTCAATATGTACAGTTAGGAAAGTTGATCAGTATTCAGCCATCAGATATAATTTTAATTTTTGCAAAAACCAATGGATACTTAGTTTTCTTATATAAATTTCTTTCTTAGATAGTTTTCTTTTTAAATAAAAATAACAATTGATTATATACAGCTAGCTTTAAACATCAGCTACGCCCGCGTGAATGTCAAAACTTTCATTCAAAATTATTTCTTAGTGATTACCTACTCTATATAAAGATTTAAAATTTATTTGAACGTGTCCATCGGCGTTTAAGAAAACGTAAATGATATCTAATGGCCCTGCATACTTATTTACTTTGGTGTCTGTACTTTGTTCATATCGACAGAAAAAATAATGGAATAAGTAAACCGAGAGGAATATTTGTATACCTAAGTTATTTGTAAGAAATATAAAATGATTTTGATCGACAATGTTGTTTTGCTGATAACGAAGATAAAACATTTGAGGAAAATTTTTTTCGTTGACATGTTTTCAATGGAAAAATAAGGAAAAACCGACGCTGTATCCCTTTGGTCCATCTCTGAATGTGTTTATTAGGTCCTTACTTTTTGGAAACGGCTTAGCTGTTTTAGAAGTTTTTTTTTTAGCAATAATAAAGAAACAAACCCTGTATGAAATACTTATATAATAAATGAGTTTGTACTATGAGTGTGAATGTTTGTTACGCCTTCACGCAAAAACTACTAAACGGATTTGTATGAAACTTTACAGGAGTATAGCTTATACATCAGCGATCAATCGTATTTCGTTCAGCTAAGTATGCAGGAGGTAATTATAACAGTATTCAAGAGCTTGGTCAAACACAGGTGCACCCCTATTTCCATCTTTCTTTTAGTGACACGACAACACGACCGGAGCATGACCAACAGCTTTACGTGGTTTTCAAGGCATGGGAGAGTCATATCACTTACTTCTAATCTTCGGGCTACTACTGAAGGAATTCTAATGGAGAAAACAATATTTTTACCTCGACTTGGGAGTTTAACTTAAGACTAAAAATCAATGAAGAAGTCACTCGTATTAATATTTGACATTTAATATTATTTTTCTTCTTGTGGATGACTTTACTTTTTGTAATATTTTACCCAGTGTACTGCTAAAACATTAAAATTAATACCACTAAAAACCCACATTATTAGCCCATAGAACGTGATCCAGCTCAATAATGCAAAATATTTCCTGATAAACCGTTATTAATGAGCTTGCTGATTAAAATTCCAATAAATAACAATCCGACAGCGTTTAATGAGTGCGTGTAAAGTATGCAAATGCAAGGTATATGGGACTACGCTCACATATTGGTCACGGGGCAGCGATGCGTGGGCTTAGGCCGGGAGCGGGGACTTTAGTGGGACAATTCTTGTGATTAAAATATCCAAAATCTAGAAATGTTTTCATGAAATATAATATCAAAAGTACGTGAAGGAAATAAAATAATCAATTTCATAATGCAACCTAACAGTTTTGTATTGTAAGCGTACTGAATCTAATAAAATTGCCAATTGTTAGTGGCACACACGAGCGAACCAAGTAGTTGCGTATCATGCGACGCAACAAATTTGTTCGTACACGACTTTTGAAAAGGCGACGAACACGTAAGTACCCGTTGCAACCTTGTAGCAAAGTTCAAATTGTCAACAACAAATCTTTAAAACCCCTACCGGTTTTAAAGATTTATAATTGAACTAACTAGGCTGAACCAACTGTCTTATTTCTCCAAAGTAATGGCATGCTACTGCTTCAACCACAAAACTGTGTAAGTAGAGGTCTCCACTATTTACGGACATCATTAATTTCACTTACTAGACTCAACTGCGATGGGAACAGCTGACTGAGTTTATGTTCTTTTGTTTTTAGATTTGTGTCTACATAAATAAGTAGCTTTAGTACTGTTTAGAGTAACAGTACTAAAACATCAATATGGTAAGAACTTTTTGACCAGAACTGTAAAATGTGTGTGTTCCTAGTATTATACAATTTGGTTTGGTGACAAATGCTTGGTGGATTGGCAATTTCTAGTTATTTGGCAAGATTGAGTACTTACAATTTATTTTGAAAAATCTACCTGGATCAAAAAACTACACTTTTACTTTTTATTAGATTGGATAGCAAATGTCGAGTCTAAAGCTATTACTGATTCTTGTTCTTGTATTTCCATATTCACGTAATTATTGTTATTCCATTACATTTTTAAATATCAATATAAAATATTTATTTATTTATTTATATAAAAAAAAGGCTCACCAACTAAGTTTATTCTCCTTGTTTACTGCCATTAAATAATCCACACAGCCATTGTCCAAGCGTCCAGCTCCCTTGCTATCGTGTTGACTCTAGCCCCGTTGAATATGCAGTGCACTGGGCGTGCCCTAAACTCTTGTAAGCCTTTGTTTGGCCCGATATTGGATCCCGACGTTTATCGGCCACTTTGATACAGTCCCTAAAATATTCATGTTGTTTATACGCGGGGCCGTGCGTTCGTTACCTACGGAGTGATGAGTTTTGTAGTAGAGTTCGTAGTTTGGAAGATACGGGATGGTACGAAGAAGGGATACCGTTGAAAAGTTAAAGTTAAATTCGAAACTGTAGGAAATGATATTTTTTTTTTCAACTTTAAAACTAAATAAATATTTTGAAGAACAGCCCCCCTAGACAAGTGGCATTGTAAAATAGATAGCGAAACGAAAACGAATGTCAAATGTATGGAGATGTCAAATTGTTTAGCGAAAGCTTATGTCAATTCCATACATTTGACAATCTATTCGTTTTCGTTTTCTATTCTACAATGCCACTTGGCTAGGCCCTCTGTACAGTCGGTGGCCACGATAGATTTGACGACTTGGAACACTTAAATAAATGGCTCAATGTACCAGACATTGAGCCAGGTAAACCAAACCAGCTGTGGGTTTAAAAAATATTCCATCTGAATTGCAAACGATCTTTGTGTTAATTGCATTAGATTTTATATTTTGTTTACACGAGGATGAAATACAAATTGTAAGAACACCTAATAAAATTAATAATCAAACGAACTTACCAAGTGAAGTTCGATGATAATTATGTGAACAGCTTCATCCGAATTGTGAAGCACAACTACAACACGTAAACAATAAATCGGTTCGAATGAAGCAGCTGTTCACATAATAATCATCGAACTTCACTTGGTAAGTTCGTTTGATTTTTAATTATTTTGGATAAACACAAACATCTGCTCTACAGTAGTACCTGTCCGTGTAAACTACAGATTATTAGTCAGCGCTGATTTCCAGTACAGTAACTGCTAATGACAGACTGTCATACAACACAAACGCTTCGATCGAGTTAGTATCTGTGAGTAAACTACAGAATATTAGTCAGCGCTGAGGTGCGGTACAGTAATTACCTTCTTTAATATAATTCTATGGTAATTACTATTGACAGATTGCCACTTTACTACAAAAAAGTACGTCCCCACAAATACTTCGACTCAGTTAGTACCTGTGAGTAAACTACAGAATATTAGTCAGCGCTGAGGTCCGGTACAGTAATTACTAATGACAATTTTACTATATGTATAAAAACGATGTCTCCACAAACACAAACGCTTCGACTCAGTTAGTACCTGTGAGTAAACTACAGAATATTAGTCAGCGCTGAGGTCCGGTACAGTAATTACCTTCTTTAATATATCTATGGTAATTACTATTGAAAGATTGCCACTTTACTACAAAAAAGTACGTCCCCACAAATACTTCGACTCAGTTAGTACCTGTGAGTAAAATACAGAATATTAGTCAGCGCTGAGGTCAGGTACAGTAATTACTAATGACAATTTTACTATATGTATAAAAAAGATGTCTCCACAAACACAAACGCTTCGATCCAGTTAGTACCTGTGAGTAAATTACAGAATATTAGTCAGCGCTGAGGTCAGGTACAGTAATTACTAATGACAATTTTACTATTTGTATAAAAACGATGTCTCCACAAACACAAACGCTTCGATCCAGTTAGTACCTGTGAGTAAATTACAGAATATTAGTCAGCGCTGAGGTCAGGTACAGTAATTACTAATGACAATTTTACTATATGTATAAAAACGATGTCTCCACAAACACAAACGCTTCGATCCAGTTAGTACCTGTGAGTAAATTACAGAATATTAGTCAGCGCTGAGGTCCGGTACAGTAATTACCTTCTTTAATATATCTATGGTAATTACTATTGACAGACTGCCACTTTACTACAAAAAAGTACGTCCCCACAAACACTTCGATTCAGTTAGTACTTGTAAGTAAACTACAGAATATTAGTCAGCGCTGAGGTCTGGTACAGTAATTACCTTCTTTAATATATCTATGGTAATTACTATTGACAGACTTCCACTTTACTACAAAAAAGTACGTCCCCATCAACGCTTCGATCGAGTTAGTACCTGTGAGTAAACTACAGAATATTAGTCAGCGCTGAGGTCCGGTACAGTAATTACTAATGTCAATTTTACTATTTGTATAAAAACGATGTCTCCACAAACACAAACGCATCGATCGAGTTAGTACCTGTGAGTAAACTACAGAATATTAGTCAGCGCTGAGGTCCGGTACAGTAATTACTAATGACAATTTTACTATATGTATAAAAACGATGTCTCCACAAACACAAACGCTTCGATCGAGTTAGTACCTGTGAGTAAACTACAGAATATTAGTCAGCGCTGAGGTCCGGTACAGTAATTACTAATGACAATTTTACTATATGTATAAAAACGATGTCTCCCAAACACAAACGTTTCGATCCAGTTAGTACCTGTGAGTAAACTACAGAATATTAGTCAGCGCTGAGGTCCGGTACAGTAATTACTCGGCGCGTTAACGAGCGTTTGATTGCGCTGTAATGTCGCCGCATCCGACGAGAACCGCACTTTGTTCGCGTCAGGTCTAAGTCTTGGCTGAACTAACAAGTTGTTGTATAGAGCGAACTACACAGTTCGGTAATGGATTCAAGTACGGTTACGGGTAGTGCTTTTATTAAGTCAATAAGGGATATGGTGTTGTAATAATAATAAATATTACCCTAAACTAATATTGTAGCATGCGGTTAAGATTACCTGGTGTCGTTCTAGGTTCTAGATCAACACCAGGTAACCTTTGTTTCGTCAGTTTGTTTGCCATCCAATCCATACTAATATTGTAAATGCGAAATTAAATCTGTCTGTCTGTCTCACCTGTTATCATAAAAATTACTAAATCAATTTTAATGAAATTTGGCACAAAGACCTGAAAAAGGCTTTATGTGAGTTTTTATCAAAAAAAATCCACGAGAACGAAAAATACGCGGGTAAAACCGTGGAGGTCACCTAGTGGTGTAAAATATACTACTGTTGTATAATAGTATGTTAAAGGTTATATATGTCACGGTGTAATGTGTTAAGCATAAACTTTTTATCCTTTAAAAAGGTATTTTTTACAGCAATCAGTTATTTTGCATGGCAATAAAAGCTAAAATAATACAAATGGTCCAAAATTCAGTACCTTAGTATTTACCATTTGACCTAACAAATAATCTAAAATATTTCGCTAGCCATTTTCTTCACAATTCTGAAATGTCATCCTGTTGTAAAGTCCTCTAATGGCCTGTTAAATTGTGACTTAGCCGGATGGCGCTCTGCTTAATTAGTCCTCAACTCAAAGCATTTCTCTTGATTAGGTCACTTTTCAAGAGGATTGTTGGGATACCTAGTTGAGAGCAATGTAAAGTTATGTTTAAATTTTAGGGATTAGGTAAGAACTACTCAAAGTAAATTTGTTTATTTCCATTAGACCATGGAGGCACTTTGGAATCTCAATTACATTTAAAGACGAATTGAGAACCTCCTTCTTTTTTAAAGTCTGTTAAAATATTTGATTCTAGTCGATACTATCCTTCACTTCCGTCTTCGGGGTCTAGCCAATGTGTAGGTGCAATTTTTTATTTGGTCTATCAGTCTACTCAGCCGATATGCTAGTGATTAGGAGCATAGCAGATTGCTAGCCTTATTATACTTTCAACTGCTGATATACATCACATCTCATGTGGTACCTTAAACAACACATTACTGAATATCAGCATGGTTTCGTCAAGTCTAGATCTACTAATACTAACCTATTGTGTTTTACATCAGCTCTGTCTAAATATCTTGACAATCGTATCCCAGTGGATGCTATTTACACCGACTTTAGTAAAGCATTCGATAAAGTAGATCACTGTCTTCTTATATGTAAATTGGCTCAACTTGGTGTGGGCGGGACCATTATAGGGTGGTTTAAATCTTACGTTGAAGATCGAGAGTCAAAAGTGGTGGTTAATGGTCATTTTTCTGACAGTTACAAAGCAACTTCAGGAATTCCGCAAGGATCACATTTGGGGCCCATTCTTTTTAATGTTTTCATCAACGATATTACAGATTGCTTCAAATACTCTCGTTTCTATCTGTTTGCTGACGACCTAAAAATAATGAAGCCTATTCACTGTAATCTTGACTCTATAATGCTCCAAGAGGACATCAATAGACTTGCAAACTGGTGTACACTAAACAAAATGCACTTAAATATCAGTAAGTGTCACTACATCCAGTTCACTCGTAACAAAATAGCGTTAGACAATAAATACTACATAGACGGGGCTGAAGTAATGAAATTGACCACTATTCGCGACCTTGGAGTTCAACTCGACCAAGCATTGAAGTTTGATGTGCACATTTTAAACATTGTTTCTAAATCCTTTAAAGCACTAGGATTCGTATTGCGAAACAGTAGAGAATTTAAGAAACCATCCACAAAAATAAAGCTCTTTAATACTTTAGTCCGTCCACTGCTGGAATATAGTTCAGTAGTATGGAATCCACATTACGATGTCTATATCAAGCGGCTGGAGAGTGTCCAGAAGCGGTTCCTTTACCATATATGCTACGGAGATCATTTGGCTAAAAAAATAACAAGCTACTCCGATAGGTTGAAATATTATCATATGGATACACTAACCAGTCGTAGGAATAAAATGGACCTCATTATGCTTCACAAAATATTTAATGGGACTATAGAATGCAGTGAACTTTTAAGCTCATTAGTAATTAAATTTCCAACTCGGACTCCCAGGCGTAATACATACGAGTTATTCTACATTTCTGGCTCAAAAACCAACCTGGGTCACTTCGCCGCTGTGCCAAGGCTTTGTAGGCAATACAACAAGTTAGCCAAGACAACCAACTTTGACATTTGTGAACCTCTTGCAAAGTATAAAAAGTGTCTCAACGAATTAAATAGTTGTTAGATTTTGATGTTTATTTTAATCTCAATTAAATTAAGTTTTGATGTAATGTTTATTTTGTTTTTATATTGTGATTTTAATATTTTTATTTGTTTTTCATGTACGTACTTAGTTTGTTTCATATATGTTACCAAATATGTATTATTTTTAATTTTATTATTATTATTTTAAATTGTTTACTTTTGTTTGCTTAGTTCTAATTTCTTTTATGCATGCTGTGGTCTCCTGTAATTAAAGGAGTACACCTTCGAGATAATATTGTCGTCCATTTTTTTTTTCATGATTTGTGTATATCTTTTGTTGGAGATCCAAAATAAATAAATAAATAAATAATACGTGACTTTATGGGGATCGATGGATGAATATAATATCAGGCTAAAACGGCTGAAAGGAATTAATAGCAATGTGCCCCACCTTTTGTTTTTTCCCCATTTTTATATTCACACTAGCTTTTGCCCGCAGCTTCGCTGGCATTAGAAATAGTCAATAAGTGGCTTATGTCAGTCTCTATCCCGTTATTCTTTTGCCGTGAAAGATGGACAAATAAACAGACACACTTTTTCATTCATAATATTAGTATGTATAGAAAAATTTAGGATTTCTTTGTAAAACCGTAGTCTACCAGACAAAGTAGAGATTAAACACTAATTTACTAAATAGACAGTTACCTATAAACCCTGTTGTGGAATGTTTATAATAGTAACCGTTACCCCGGAACATAAAGGGCAACCGAAGGAACATGAGTGGGTTTTAGTCAGTAAAGGTCTGACACGCCCTCCCGCCCCGCCCAGGACGGGAGAAGTCATTTGATGATTTCCCACTCCCCAAAAAAAAAACCTATAAACCCTTTGAAAGAATGGACGAAGAAACAGTATCCACAAAGGTACTAGGCGCGCATATTATATCTAAACACCTATTAGTCAGCACAGGGTTAGCGCTAGGAGGAACTTAGGAACTACTTTAGAACTTAGGCCTTACACCGACACTTTGCTACGCTCTGTGTGCTTCTGAATAACTTATGTTACTTCTCATTATGGGAAATGTCTGACTTAAATGTTTGGCTTTTAGGTGTGTGTGATTACGATAACTTGTATTTTTATGGAACTGTTATTGATATGTTGTGTGTATTCAGAATCAGAATCAGAATGCTTTATTTGTAAACATAGGTCAAATTACAGCAGTGTGAGACAGGGCTTGAAATACCGTTAAAAATATGGTATCGTTACAGCCCTTTGATGCAGATATCGTTATCTATTAAATAACGTTACCAAATTTAACGTTATATCTGGCACATTTTACCGTTAAACATACGTAACGTTATAATGTACGATAACGTTAATTTTATCGTTATGAGTCAGTTTTGTTACCGGCGCGGCGCGACGCCGCCACTACCCGCCGTGCCGCGCCCGCGCGGCCTTGGAAAAAAGGGCAACGTCGCATAAAATAACCAATATATACCGTTAACTTGTTACCGCTATTTTCACAATAACATTAAAAATACCGGTAATTTTTAACGCTATTTTTAACGTTCTTTTAATGTTATGTTACTAAATAACGCTACCAAATCATACCGATATGCAAGTATCTCTATGAAAATAACGTTACTTAACGTTATTTTTAATGTGAATTGGTAACGTTTTCAAGCCCTGGTGTGAGATGTTACAAGTAGGTTTTAGTTTCTCTATGTTTTACCCAAAGGCGTACAAATATATTTAAACATAATCATTATTCTTTTGGAAGTGGAAGTAACGAAATGGAACGGATTGTTTATACAAGTAGAATATAAAACGTAAAAAGTAGAATATAAAAGTTAAATTGTTAGTTTGTATACCAAGCTTCGGATAAAACCGCGAGGGACAGCTAGTTAAAAATATAATCGGAGGAATAGAAATATTTCGTGTCAAAATAAATGTTTTCTGTTAACAATTTCTTCAAAAGCAGGAGAGGGAGAAAATTCAAAAGCATTCAAAATGACATAGGAATAAGCCTGAAACTTAACTACAAATAACCGATTTTTATAACGAACTAAATTTAAAATACCGTACAGCTGACTGCTTTACGATATGAAAAAAAAAAACCTTTCTGCACCCCCAAGTTACCCAAAGGTATAGTAACCTCACACATACTCAGCACTCACAGGAGGACTCGTGACCAATTGTGACGGAGTACCGAGTACCTATTACGAACGCCGTGAAAAATGTTCATAGAAACGCCATGCGTCGATGTAATTAAAAATACTTTAGCGATCCATTTATTTTTCTAATAGAAGAATTCAATTCGCATTCTTCGATATCTTTGTACTTACTACGATATCGCTGAAGGGTTTGTGTTTCTTTATCCTATCTCTGGAAGCAATGTTTTTGTATATAGTCAGATTTATGATTTAGCTATATACACGCTATGACTCTACCAATAAAATACTTACTACTAAAAACTGGTTTACTAGGTTAGCTAGTCTAAGGTACATAACTCATATATTTATTAGTTGATGATGTTAATGATTAATTTTTAGACCGTCATTAATGCACAATGCAGCTTAAATTTTAACATAAATTTACTTATCCACACATTTAATGTAAACTTTATGTGTTTTAATTTTTAAAGAGCAAATGCACTAAAATAACATAAACTAGTTTCCATTGATCATTATCAACATATACCGGTTAAAAAAAAACTTTAACTAAAGCACAAATAAACCTCAATACACAGCCGAGCTTAATCCCACAGACTAGAACGGGCTCAAACAGTCACGTATCGTTTTTACTGCCGCCTCAGCTGCTTTGGCCAATCGGGGGAAAAAAACCAAGTCATTTAATATTTCATCGCAGCTCCAAGCATTTCATGAGGGAATCAATATATTTTAAATTCTAATTCTGTTCAATACTCAAAGAGTCTTTTACAGCGGCAATCGATTCCGTTGAATATAAAGTGGGCTGGTTACCGCTGGGCCGCGCTGATTCCAGCCTGGAATTTTAATGTTTCATTGTGTTTAGGTGTTCGCATATGGGGCGTGTTTTGTTTTTGGCGATCGTGTTTTGTTTGAAATCGATTGTGGTTTAATCGGTGTTTTTATAATTCTTTTGTTTTGGTTTGTTTTGGGTGTGAGTGAAATTAATAAGTATGGTTTGCAGCTTGCCTCTGATTTGGTTGATTAGAATTGTTTATTTCATTCTAATAAATAAATACCAAAAAAAAAATCTCATGAGTTGCGAAATACTTCTAATAATTACCGCGGCCCCGGAAGCTAATGGACAACGGAAGGAACAGCCAATGGCTAGTCGTTAAGGTACGATTACATTAGTAAACTTGAGCTCTGGTTACCTAAACAATGCTTTTGCTTCTCTTAGATCAGATTTAAAAAAGTCTCATTGATTTTCATTAGGTAACCATTACTAAATTAAACTTAGCCTACCTTTCTTTGCCACCAGAAAAGTTTAAAATATTAGGCACAATGTCACATTTGCTAAATAACGTATTGGAACTTCTTAAAGTTTTTCTATGACCGTGGCCGTTGTACCACTGAGGCGCATAGGTGCGGTATTTATTTATTTTAATTGCGCAGCAACCACACCGTCAAGCTGAGAAGGCGCATAGGTGCACTAAACAATTTTATTTAAATATCAACCACCAAACTATCTCCATTCAAAACCATTAAAAAATACCAACCAACAAACAAACTCGCACAACTAAAACAAATAATATCAATAACAAACTCGCAACTATTGTTCAAATAGGAATATAGTGTTGAGCTTTACAGTAATCGCCGAGGGACAAATTGTTCATATTTTCACGGGAACACATTGCACCGGAATATAACCGGATTGGTCGTAATGAGGATTGCGGCGCGCGTACATTAAGGACCGGCGAAACAACGGCATTAACAATTATAATCCCCGTTCGGTGTGCTTATAGTGTGATTAAGCACGCTTGTATTATTGCACATTATGTTAACTATAGTCGCTACATGCTTTAGCTTAATGTAAAAAGACATACTAAGCTAACCAAACTAACCATATTACTAATCAAAGTAGCACTGTGCATTTTGTTATTGCTGGAAAACCACTTTTATTTTTGGTGTGAAAATCAGTGTTAAAACCGGTTTGCAATGCTGTGCAACACATTGTGTTCACGTGTGCATCCGACAGAATTAGTATCGCGAGAGTGTTTAAAGTTAAGTTAAGCGTTGAAACAAGTTTTTGAAAAAAATAAACAGTTTCAAACTTTCGCCTTTGCCCAAAACTGGGTAATCAGAAGTTTTCAAGTATCGCTCTAAAACATGTTAGAGAGTGTATGCAGCTTTGGATTTGTTAAAGGTATTTTTGTATTCGGTATATAATGTAAATTAAATGGTATTGCTTTTTACGTCAAAAATTGTGATTTTGTTCTTGAATTGCGAAATCGACGATTGAATTGATAGACCTATTTATTGCCTGAACTAGAACCGCAACACCGGTATGATTAGCATACTAACTATACAGATGTTGGAAGGTGTGCGCTAAAATGCACACTCTCCATACTACTCCATAGATAATTATTCAAAGAAATAAATATCTTTGGATAACTGACAAATAAAAGCTATTTGATTCCAAAACAGGCAGAGACTGTACTATGGTAATCAGATAACTAATATACATACTTAAACAATTTATAAATTCATTCATTCTTTCGTCATGTCATGTCGTGATGGCCTAGTGGTTAAGGGGCGCCTTAACCACTAGGCCAGCCTCTCATGCAAGAGGTTGCGGGTTCGAATCCGGGCAAGTACCAATGTGACTTTTTCAATTCATATGTACTTTCTAAAGTTTATCTTAGACATCACAGACATCGGTGAAGGAAAACATCGTGAGGAAACCTGGACTTGTAGTTAATAAAAGTCCGAAATCGCCAACCCGTCTTGAGCAAGCGTGGTGATCAATGCTCGTGCCTTCTCTGTATGAGAAGAGGCCTTTGCCCAGCAGTGGGACAGTTATAGGCTGGTATTATTATTCATTCTTTAGAAAAATACACATAGACACAGAACATAATAATTTAATCATCTTCATCACACAAATATTTGTACTTAGTTAGAATCGATCCCACAACCTCAGGCTTAACAGTCAGGGTAACCAACTACATACAAAATTATTTGGAAAATCTGTTAGTCAGCCATTTAGTCACTGGACAAAATATTTAGTTTTCAAAATTAAATGGAAAGTGCACATTCTACTCTGCCTAACATTTATTGTTTTCTCTTTTATTTCACATTCTTAGCACTCATAGATGATTATTTCACAGCCAAGCTCCATGTAACTCCCAAATCGGAGAATCACTTTCACAAATTCCCCATAACAAATAAAATATGAACGTTATAATCGATGGCACAATCAACAGAGCAGAGAAACGACTCGCCGCCAATTCGCCAACAGCGTTCACTTTATTCCATTCGAGTCTAGCTCGTCACTTTTATTCCGCACTTTGGCTTCCATCTCAATTCAGCCACTCTCGTCTTTCCCTGCATCTGAATTTACTGAATTACCACCGCGCTGAAAATTCAATTCTAAAATATCAAGCTTAAGGTCGGAATTAGAGCGAGACGATTCTATCTGCAATGTTTTTACTTTTCATTGCGGCGGAATATGATGCAGAAATGTAAGATGTAAGGACAATTGAGAGGGGGGCGGGGGAGTGAGAATGTGTAGTGCGTCTTTGTCTCGGCGGTGGATATTTTTTATATCTAGTGCTCTTTTTTATGTGTGCTGGCAGGTTTCAAAGATATTCCGTGAGTTGCAATTTTGTGTAATCTCTGTCGCCCTGAGGCGGATATCTGTAATATCAGAGTGTAGAATAATGAAGCGTTAAATAAAAATCGTTGCAGGCATTTGAAAGGCATCGCTGTAGAGCCCGTCTTTTTTCAACATCTCGGGGGAGGGCCGTATATCTCGTTCTTATGCGAAATGTATGTAGTAATGTGATATTTGTTTCAATTTGCTTTCACAATAATGTATTTCAAAATGAAATAATGTCCCGCTGAGTTTTGTAAAATAATATGTGTTTTAGAGACATAAACTTGAGAGGTATTTTATTTCACTTTGAGAGATGTAAATAAGAACACCTGTGGATTTTATGAATAAAAATGTTTCATTGTTTTAAATGAAAACACAATCAAAATAACCAAACAATAGGGTTGATAAAAAATACACCAAAATCATCATTTAACGAACAACCAAAAAAGTTTAAAATCTCTGAAACACAAAAACATAACCTACCCCAAACCGCCCTTGCTCCGCGCCTATCGAGCTTATTTCATATTTCCTGACAAGACAATGGAAAATTTGACACCTGAATCTGAAACAATGTTCCGAAGGCGCACTCACAGCCCTCCAGGGATTTCAATATCGCTTTTCAGTAACAGCCGGGAGGCTCTGTCTTGTGATATGAAGCGAGACGGAGCCAGTTTGTATGGCTTCTGTGTTTACCCGTATATGTAATTATGGGCGAATACTTTGGCCCTTTTGTACGAGAAAATTGTATAGGGTTAAATTGTGTTTTGTTTTGCTTTTAAGTGAACCGTTTTGTTCATCTTTGTGTTAAAATTTATTTAATATAAGTGTGTTAAATATCTAAATAAAATAAAATATCTTGGGACAAGTCACACACGGTCATCTGATCCCAAACTAAGCAGAGCTTGTGTTATGGTAACCAGATAACTGATATACATACTTATATACTTTATAAATATATACATAATATAGATAAATTACACCCAGACACAGTACAAACAATCATGCTCATCACACAAAGTTTGTCCTTGGTGGGAATCGAACCCACGACCTCCGGCTTAGCAGTCAGGGTCACTAACGAGACCAACAGGCCCGTCAAAAGTGTTGTGTAGTTGAATGAGTTTTCTACCTAATCTTGTTTATATTTGGAACGAAAAGATTATTTTTAAATGCAATGAGACATTGAAATAAAATTCACAATCTCTTAAGATTACATTCTTTTATCCCACTTGTAAGAAAATAAACAATAAAGAGCACTAAAATTTGTAAAACAATTTTATGGACAAAAAATAACGTTAGACAAACATTTGTAAGATACTAGACCACTTTATAGTATCATAAGTTGAGTAAACATATCTTCAAGTCGTTTGGGGATTAGTATTATATTGTGTTCGAAGCGAGGGCGCCGTAAACACGAGATTCGTCATCAAAACTTTATTTATTGCTTGTCTATTATTATTGCTTATGACTTGAGATTATGTTATTCCTTGAAACTGGTCCTTTGGGTGTTAGCTTGTTTAGTTCGCTTGTTTAAGTTGTTTGGTTGACCTTCGGGTTTTGATTGGGGTTTCTGGCTTTTTTAACTATTAGGATTATCTGTTATTTTGGTGACTACTGTTAGTATTGTTTTCTTTTTAAGTTAACATAAACTATTTGCAGTTTTAGTAAAAAAAAAAGGTACAACGACATCTTTTTTTTTACTGTAAATTTAAAACTACACGAACCTATTTGTATGTCTTACCATAGACAAAACAGTGCACTGTTTTTACACATAAGATCTGTAGTTTATTGTTACCTATGTTCTACATCTACAAATAATAAATGATTGATATCTTTGAGTTACGGTGAATGATAAAACAACATTAAATAAAAAAAATCGCTTAAACAATCAAGCCCACCAAAAATAACAAAATCCTAGATTCCTGCACTTTTTCACAGTCTAGTGCAAATTCCGAATATACTCAAACTTAATTTCAAAAAGGGAAGGTAAAACAAAATAGCAAACGTAAAAGACGAAGGTTCAAAAAGACCCTTCATAACGTACGCATCGAGCGTGACGTCACCAGACTGGTAATGTTTAAACTGCAGCCTTCTACGTAAGTCAGTAAATATGTGTAGCTTATGTATCTGTGCTTATGTTACTGTGTTAGCTTTAACTGGTTCTTAGAAGTTAATGTATGGAGTGAAAGAGACATCGTGTTATTATGTAATAATTAAGAGATTCTAGATTTAACAGTTTACCTGTTTTTAGGGTTCCGTAGTCAACTAGGAACCCTTATAGTTTCGCCATGTCTGTCTGTCTGTCCGTCCGTCCTCGCTTAATCTCTGTGACCGTTGACACTAGAAAGCTGAAATTTGGTACCAATATGTATATCAATTACGCCGACAAAGTGGTAAAATAAAAATTGGAAAAAAATGTTTTATTAGGGTAGCCCCTCTATATGTAAAGAGGGAAGTGATTTATTTTTAATTTCAACCCTGTCGTGTGATATATTGTTAGATAGGTATTAAAAAATGAATAGTAGTTTACTAAAATCATTTTTTGATAATGTCAATAATTTCGGAAATAATCGCTCCAAAAGGAAAAATCAAAGCGTCCCCCCCCTCTAAATTTTGACCCGTAGGTTTAAAAAATATGAAAAAAATCTGGAAAGTAGAACTTTATAAGGACTTTCTAGGAAAATTATTTTGAACTTGATAGAAAGAACAGTTTTTGTACAAAAAAGACAAAAAGGTTGTACAAAATAATTTCTGCGTACTTAGTATGTCAACGTAACAAAAGCCTTTTTTTTAACTTATAAGTGGAAACACTTATTGTGACGGACGGGAAACTACGGAACCCTTCATTGAGCGTGGCCCAACACGCTCTTGGCCGGTTTTTTTTTGTACCTTCATTGTTATCACATAAGAAGCAACACGAATAATGTAACAAAGATTTTGTTAAACCATATGATTTTAAATAGTGACCATTTAGTTTTTTTTTTTTCTTTTCTATTTCTTTTTGGAACAAACAACTAGCCTTATTTTCTGCCTGCCCCCATAAGTGCCTGACTATGTGAAATAAATGCTTTGATTCTATTTGATTCCCACATGTGGTTCCTCCGGCATCGACCGGTTAAAAACATTCAAAACTGCAATACAACAAAATAGTATAAGTATTTATTTATGTTTGGTTTAAAACTATTTATTTCAGGTGATTTATATGCCATCAATTTCAGATTAAGCCAAACATTCGTGACGTGCAACAATGCACCTTAATCTCCACCCAATTCAACAACATCACGACAGACAAGTGCTAAGACCTTCTTTGTTACCGCCACAATATCCACGCTCAAAGAAATTGTATGAAAGTATTTCCTTTGCGAGCCGGCCGCTGAGCGAACGTGAAATTGTAAAATATTGCAAAACGCTATACGCGATGGTGGATTATTGCGGTAACGAGAAATTTCCAACTGACATCGACGGCGGATGCACGTACACCGATCTCGATGCACTTAGTACTGGCAACTTTCCCTTTGGTATTAGAAGATCTTTTTATAAAACCAACTCCCAAACAGAAAAGAATTTTATAACTTACAGATAAAGTCGATAATCGTATCGAACAATCTGATCTTACAGTTTAAGTGAGTTTCGACGAAAGGGATGTAAGATTTGATTTGATGGTAAAAGAATTTGAACCTAAAGAGTTTGAAAACTAATTTGATTTTAGAATAGAAATAGAAGAGTTTATATTTGGAAAAGATGAAGAAGAACCGGTAGCATTTGTAGACTAAACTGCGGGATAGCAGGCAAGACTGAATGCGATGTAAGTAAAGGAATTCTTTTTATTTTTCAATTAAGTCTAATGAAATCTACGGTGCGGTACGTAGGTATAGCGGATGTTACTGTTCGATAGTTTGATTTAATAACTTTCCAATTTGTGAGATTCTTTATAGACTTTTTATCGAAAGAATTTTTAATTATACTTTATGATTCTTCTTTTGTATCAAATGACTGTTCCTTGATATCTGTCGCTGGGAGCTCTTTATTATTTTTAATTAGTTTTATACGAGAAACTATTTCTTGGTCTTGTTTTATTGCTATCGTATGTTTTGTCAAACTCTTTATTGCATTCATAGAAGATAGAAAAATAAATAGAATATGATCAAGCGTGTGTAAATAATATATTATTATTTTATGCTAATAGTATGATATTATATAATATAATTATGATATACCTACGTACAGCCCCATTTTTTTAGTCAACTTAGTATTTAACTCGATTATCTTGACGAAAGAAGCAATAATTTGATTGTCCCATGATAATCGAATCATGCAATGTTCTTAATTGCTTCTTAGTACATTTTTGGTAATTCTCTGACATATTTAAAATGTGACATATTTTGTTTTAGGTTTGTAGATTTAAGTTAAAGTGTACTACTAATGTATTATGATAATTTTAGGTTATAATTTATTTCCCCCTCAGATCCCAAATATTGAATTACTTTCTGTCAAATCACTAAAAATATATAAGTAGAGGTGCAGTAATTGCGAACTGAGCGCTACTGAAATCTAAATATTTAGCCATACCGAAACTAACAGAATGTATTTCCATTCAAAACTGATTCTTTAACATTTAACATTGTCGTCACACATAAATACGTTTAACAAAGAGACTTGAGAAGGTTTAACAAAGAGACGGTTTACTGCCAGTGCTAGCTCACTACTTATGGTCTTTTCACTCATTTATTTTATAAAATCTAATTTTATTTCTTTTACAATTTTAAGAACTCGTTGCTAATACTGTTAATGTTAAAGTGAGGGTATAAAAGGAGTAATTACTGGTTGCTATATTATGTATATTAGCTGTAAAAGTCGTGTTCAGTTTGTTCGTTGTAAACGTCGAGAGGTTTATAAATAGGTGAGAGTAATAGAGGTGGCTATTTACATTTTTTGTACAGTGAAGCACTTTGTTCGAGTTTAATTGCGTTTACATGTTTGTTGATTTTGTAATTTTGTTGCAGTTTTCCGTTTTACTAAGCGTTTGGATTTTAAGCGAAGAAGAAATTTTATTCATAATACTAGCTTTCACTTCGTCTTTGTTTTAGTGCGGTTAGTTAGTAGCTTATGTATTTTCTTGACTTTATAGCTGTACCAAGTTTGAACAAAATATTTAAACTATGCCAACTTTAGAAAATTAATTCAATAGCAAAATCCAAAGACAGATAAAATTATTTTGACATTAGATAATACAACCTAGTGTTGGTTTCCACCATGGGCCGAAAGCTCCAAAAGTTGCAGATATTACCTATACAGGTTGTAGCACCCTGTACACATAGTATTGGAAATCCAAAGTAAGGCTAAACAACTTAAGTTTAAAGACCGGAAAGATATTGTGGACCTCTCTGTTGAGCGAACAATTGAAATGGCCTGTGTAGAATTGGAGCAGTATATTGTAATAAGTGTGTACAGACCTCCATCAGGACTGTATGATTGTTTTGAGAAGGTGACGGATGAAGTGTTGCACAAGATCTGTAACTCGACTAAGACCGTCATCATTTGTGGTGATTTCAATATCAATTTGTTAGAAAATTCGAGCCTAAATACTAAAGTTACCAGTTTCTTTCAATCATACAATCTTGTAAACCTGTTTTTGGAGCCCACTAGAATAACTCCCACTAGCGCTACTTGCCTGGATAACATTTATACGGATATTGTACCCACCCACAAAGAAATTATTAATTCATTAGACTCTGATCACTGCGGTCAGTTGATAGCATTACCAATATTAAACAAAAAAAATACAAAAGTAGATATCACTGTAAACCCTAAATCGAAACATCGGTTGGAAACATTTAAAACCAAATTGTTAAATAAATTACCATCATTGCAAACCAATAATGATCCAAATCAACAGTATACCGATTTTTTTAATCTATATTGCAAACAGTTTGATTCCACGTTTATTCCAAAAAATGTTTTCGTAAACAATAATGCTTCTTTCAGTGACTGGGCCACTATTGGTATTTATAAAAGTAGACGACGTCTTTTTGAGTTGTATGAAGAACGAACTTATATTAAAACTACTGAATTCAATTCATTTGTGAAAAAATATTCTAAGTTATTTAAACAAGTATGTTACATGGCCAAGTCACGCTACATAAGTTCAAAAATTAAAAATAGTAATAATGTTATCAAAATGACATGGAATGTCATTAATAGCGAAACGGGAAAGTCCAAGAAGCGAAGTAGTGACTATAGCCTTATTGTTGATGATAAGATAATTAAATCAGACCTTGAAGTCGCCGCGGCTTTTGAAAAGTTCTTTTCAGAGATTCCCGTTTCGACTACTAAATGTTTAAATTCATCACCCATAGCTGCAGAGGCTTTACTTAAAGAAAACGTTCCGGCCTGTGATTCTGAATTTCATTTCGAGCATGTCACTTGTAAAAATGTAATTAAAACCTTTCACACATTAAATGTTAAAAAGACTACAGATTTATGGGATAACTCTGTAGATGTTGCTAAATCTATTATAAATATTGTTGCTCCTACCTTAGCCTATATCTTTAATAATTGTATTGATTGTGGTAAGTTTCCTGACTTAATGAAATATAGTAAAATAATACCATTATTTAAATCAGGTAGCACATCTGACCCCAGTAATTATAGGCCAATTTCAGTGCTACCTACTTTTAGTAAAATTTTTGAGAAATTAATTCTAAACCAAATGCAAATATATTTTAATAAACTTGAGCTTTTACATAAAAAACAGTTTGGATTTACAAGGGGTCGTTCAACAACTGACGCCGGTGTTGAACTTTTAGAACATATTTATAATGCATGGGAAGACAAATGCGATGCATTGGGCGTTTTTTGCGATTTGTCCAAGGCATTCGATTGCGTTCTCCATGAAACTTTAATCAGGAAGCTACATCACTATGGAATCCGGGCCTCCTCTCTGAATCTTCTCTCTTCGTATCTGAGTGATAGGATTCAAAGAGTTGATGTGAACAGTAAAAGGTCACCTGGATCTATTGTAAGAATGGGGGTCCCTCAGGGCTCAATTCTTGGCCCTTTTTTGTTCCTTATTTACATAAATGACTTGCCTTATCTCATTAAAGATAAGCATGATATAGTGTTGTTCGCAGACGACACTTCACTTTTATTTAAACTAAAACGTCAACAAGTATTTTCTGAGGTCGTAAATAATTCTCTAGAGTCAATTGTTAACTGGTTCAACGTAAATAATCTACTGCTGAACGAGAAAAAAACGAAACTTATTAAATTCACGCTACCAAATGTTAGACAAGTAGAAACCAGCGTTTTAATAAAGGGGGAAGAATTGAAGCCCGAAGCTTCCACGGTGTTCTTAGGAATAACTTTGGATGCTAAACTACAGTGGGGCCCCCATATAGATAAATTATCTAAGAAACTAAGCTCTGCAGCATATGCCGTCAGGAAAATACGTGGTTTAACTGATTTGGAAACAGCCCGTTTAGTTTACTTTAGCAATTTTCACAGTTTGATGTCGTACGGCATTCTTTTGTGGGGAAATGCCGCTGATATTCAGACTATTTTTGTTTTGCAAAAAAGGGCTATTCGTTCAATTTATAAATTGAGTCCTCGTCACTCCCTCAGAGACAAATTTAGCGAGGTGAATATTATGACTGTGCCGTGTCAATATATATATGAAAATTTGATGTATGCGCATAAAAATATTAATCAATTTAAAAAATACAGTGATATCCATAATATAAATACGAGAAACAAAAACAAATACGTGGTTCCTTCAACTAGGCTTAAGAAAATAGGTGGTTCGTTCAAATGTCAATGTATACGCTTTTATAATAAACTTCCCAGACAAATTCAAGAACTTAGCATTACTAAATTTAAATTATTTATTAAACGTAAACTCTGTCAGAAAGCTTTTTACTCTGTTAAAGATTATATTGAGGATTGTAATGCTTGGGATTGAGCTGCTTCGATTAATACAGTGGCCAATATTTACTTTATGTACATTTTTTTTTTCTCTCTTTGACATTTTAATTATTATTTTGACATTGATGTGTACTTTTTAAAGTATATATATATTTTTTAAATTTTTTTTATATTTATATTTGACATTGATGTGTACTTTTTGAAGTATATGTATCTTTTTGTATCATTATTATTATTATTTTGTGAATGTGAGGACTATGGAGGTCGTTGTTTCTAAGTTATGTTTTTTTATTTTTTATATATATGCAGTCTGACGGTTTGAGTATTTAATGCGGCCTACCCAAATGTCCTTACTTTGGTACTGTTCGTCAAGACGTTGAGCTCCTTAAAGTTTTTAGTTGAGCTAAACGATTACTGACAAATGCTTGCACTGTCTGGACAGGTCCACTCAAATCTGTGTGCTTCTCTCATCTAGAGAGTACCTCAGACAAACCTACATGGTTCTCGCACATTTTTGACCAGTACGATTGTATGGACTTTAAAAGAGACTTTGACCTCTGAGTTTGTTTCGGATGTTTCTTCTCAGAGCAGTCCAGCTACGAAACACCGGCTCCATCGTTCGCTTAATATAAAAAAAAAAACAATATTGACGTGTAAAAGTGTTATTTTATATCCTATTTACAAAATAAATATGATTTTAATGATTTTTTAATGATTTTTAAGGAAAAGGTATCATGATAGTTCAAAAATAATTGTTAATGCAACTACTAAAATATATATTCACAAAATTTAAAGAGGTAAATGAAAATAAAAAGATTTTACAACATTCAACCATCACGAAAGAAAATTCTCAGCAAATTTTCTTTAAACTGCTCCGTTTAGCTAGCAAAGCTTTGAAACCAACGCCAACAATCAATTCATTCGACGAAAAATATAACAAATCGACGCATTAATCATTGACCTAATCACTCGCATACAAAGAAATATAGCCGTAAGTAAAATTGAAAGCAATACGTTACGAACTTTTCAGAGTGTAGAGCTCGGAGGTGATTTGTCGCGGCAAATGGCCGAAGCGAGATTAACTGCCGGCGAGCGCCGATAGATGGCGCTGTCCAACATCGAGCAAGACGCGGATCATTTGATGAATGTAATGACCGGTTTAGAAGTTGACGTTGCAAATTGTTGGTAAGATTAAGAAATGAATGTTTAAGGGCCTGTTTCACAGCCTAGAAATAGTCCTTATCGATGAGGCAAATTAAAAAATCGAACAGATTTTGTATGACTTTATCTGCCAGATATTTTCATCAGGACTTATCAGGAGATTGTGGAACAGGTGCTTAGTATTCACTCTCTTTCTTATGTCATTTGTTTTTCTTCTTCTTGGCATGTTTCGGTTGACTGGTAAACATTAATTAATACTAACGATCTTGACGTCAATTTAGCCAGCTGTACTTACTAATTTGTTTTTATATGTATGAAACTAAATCATATTTTTTAATAAAGATTCTTTAAACCTAACATTTGCCTCCTGGATACCTCTTTAAGACGTCTTTGATGTTTTAGAATTGCGGCAATCTGCTAACGTTGCTTACCCACAGATCGGCAACTAAACAAAGAAAATAAAATAACAGCAACAATATTTATATACCTATTGCATTTTTATTTGATTTACATGTGTATGCTTAATTTCAACTCGATCGCATATCGCAAAGTGAGTTCAATTTGACTTGTAAAATGTTATTGCATTCGATCAGTAAGCCTAAATACAACTGTATTGAACGATATCAAGTTAGAGAAAATACGATCTTTAGAAATAAATGGTTAAGATGAGAGTGTAGTCGAGGCTAAAGTTAAATGACGCGTGATTGACTATATCTATCCTACTAATATTATAAATGTGAAAGTTTGTATGTGTATCATTCTTTCACGCAATAACTACTGAACGGATTTTGATGAAAGTTTACAGTAATTAGCTGATACATCAGAATAACATATAGACTAACATCACGCTGTGACCTACGGCAATGAAACCGAAATCATAATTTAATTTGTGGTTATTTTTTTGCAGGCCACATTTTCTTTTGCCGTCGTATAATTTTATTGCCGTCTTTTCGAAAGACGACAATTCACCACATCTGAGAGATCGGACACAAGACAAACGGTGTGTCACGTCACTAACTTTTAAACTCTGAGCTGCCACTGACATTTCATGCAGAAAAGGCCGATAATAATGCCCTACCTATACAGTTGTATCCCGGGACCCGAACACAGATAGGACCAACTGGTCAGTTTATATTTCTTTCTTAATAAAATACTGAACTAGAATTTTAACAGTAAAGGTTAGATAAATAGACGTTACTTAGCTCGTACTTTAGCTAAGCACTATGTCGGTCACTGTTACACAACCGTTAAACGTCAAGAGCACGATAGAGACGGAACATGGCTAAGCCAAAGTCAGTGCTTAGCAACGTCTATGTATCTAGTGCTTACGAACCTATGCTATTTGAGGTAACGTAGCCAGCCATATCGTGATTCCTTACACAACGCCATCTAGAGCGTTATAGCTTAACTGGATTATAAATTAAGTATGTGATTATAATTACAGCATAATATATTATTGTTACACTAGTACTTAAATAATATAAAACAAAATATCATACACCGTGTTAGGTAAAATGAGGGACATTTTTAAGGAGGTTATTTAGCATTCGATTCTTATTCCAAATATGTAAAAAACACACCTTAATTATTTTACCAAACGCCTCATAAAATTAATAAATTGTTGGCACGCGCGCTAGATACCCATCGAAAGAAGAACGGATCATACCTACTTCACTCTGTTATCATAGGTTAGTAACCCAATGCAACTGCGAGCGCTAAGGTGTCCCTTTATAAGACTTTAAGAGCCTTATTGCGATAATTCAACTACGATTTTCTTTAAGATTTTATATTGTTTGATTATAATTTTCATTTTATTTGTCATACCTATGTAAGCTTATAGTATCGCGTCCTAAAATATATCCCTCGACTTACCTAACACGAAGTAAACCAATCAGAAACAATTAGACAGGTAGTGAGAAAAAAGTTGCCCAGCCCTAAGAAACGCCCAAGAAACTGTCGTCTACTTATCCTATTACCATGTTATCTCCATAGGTCATGTAGATAACGTGCTATGTCCCAGTCCCAAGTCCCAAATCTCGGCGAGGTAATCGAGGAAATGCGAACCGCTAAACTATCCCAAAGTTAACTTCATAAATCAATCGTCTGTTTCCTAAAACTCGTTTAAAGTTGCTCCTAACTGTGCAGCTGCTTTAATCGCTGCAAGGATTAAGAAAATTAAATATTCTGAACGATTTTTGTTTTACGATAACGTCTGAGTTGTACTGGATGATAAGATGTTTTTCTACCTTAACAGATTATTTAATGATATGGAAGGATGCAAATTTGTGTAAAGAGAACTGATATTAGGTGTTCCAAATACCTCTAAAAATAGTTTTTTTTTAAATATGGCTTATAAAAAATACTGTGCTTTTTAACCGACTAAAGCAAGGTATAAAAAAACGTAACAAACATTAAAAAAATTCAAGATCATAAACTTGACTTATAAGATAATATGACTTATATTACATGCCGCCAATGTCTCGTTACGATCAAGTAAAGCGCAGCGTCGCGTCGCCCGTCTGTGCACCTCTCCATTCGAGAGCCTTGTTATATCAACGGTTTTCGGTTTCTCAAACTACACCCTCGCAGATATTTTAAAACTTAAATCAAATAAAATATTTAAAAAGAATACGGAGGTTGAAAAGGTGGACATTTTACTGCAAACCACATAAATTGCTGCCACTAAGATGATTAATTTGCGTGTAACATAATATTATAACTATATGCTCTAAGTTGATCAAATTACTAGCATTAGTGTCTAATTGGCAAACGGTAGCTATAAATTTATGTTAATTATATCCGTACTAATATTATAAATGCGAAAGTGACTCTGTCTGTCTGTCAGTCTCTTCTTTACGCCTAAGCCACTGAACCGATTTGAATGAAATTTGGTAGAAATATAGTCTGGGAACCAGGAAAGGGTAGTTTTTATTCCGGAAATCCCCCGGGAACGGGAACTATTAATCTACGCGGACGCGGGCAAAAGCTAATAAATTTTATAATGATCAACTGACGCAAGTCACAACCCAAACTGCTGTTCTCAGAGACATGAAACTTAGAAGGTGTGTTCTTTGTGAATATTTTTTGGGAACTCAACCCCTACAGGGGTAAATCAGAAGGCGGAAGTGTCGACATTTATGCGGGCAGAGCCGCGGGCCGAAGTTTGTACCTAATATATTTATTTGTATACTGTGTCGTGGCGTGAATGTGGTGGCGTGGTGACCTTGACACATACCATAAGGATTGGTTCGAGGTGGCGAGGGATAAGAAAGTCTGGAAGGAGTTGGGGGAGGCCTTTGCCCAGCAGTGGGACAGCACAAGCTAGAAAAAAAAAGACGGGTTGCACTCCGGGAGTGCCGGCAGAAGTGAAAACTTGATTATAGCTGTCTACTATCCATCCGTCCTACGCTTTTTCGATCAGGTCACGTGTCCTGACGCGAGTTTAAGAGTTTATACCCATTACAGAAAAAGTGCTCAACGCCGCTAAAGAAGTTTTTACTTCAAAAAAGTATACTGTAGGCTGCGAGGGCTGGGTAGAGGACGAAAGGGATAGGCTTCCACGCTCTCCTCAACACTATGAAGGTGGTTCGACTGAACTCGACCTCTAGGTCCGGAGGAAGTGCAGCTCTCTTACGTTAAACATAACCATTAATCGCTTGGCTCGGTGATAGTGACCACTATTGTGATTTGGGATGTTGTGGTATCCTTTAACTGCCGACCGGCAGAAACAAATTTAAAGTTATACAAAACTTAGACTATGTCATTCCTTGAAGATTGAGTATAATGCATGCCAAACTTCATAAAAATCAATTCAGTGGTATAACCGTAAAAGCGATAAAGCCAGACAGACTGATCGACGCTTCATGTATGGATAAAATAAGAATTTTGTATCTACTAACCAAAAAATAATATCTCAAATAACTCACCCACTCTTGCAACAAATCAGCTTATGAATACATATAAGGTATCACATATGCATAAAATTGCAATATTCAGTATCCATTGCTGCAAACCCGTAGCAGGCGCTTGCCATAAATCCTGCTAAGCGCGCAACGAAAGATATCGTGGCAAGTGAGACGATTAATTTGCAATTCGAGCGAGTCGAAGGATTTTTGCCGTTGGGAGGTACTTTAGTTACTTAATTAAGTACTACTTTAGCTTGCTTTGCTTTACCTGCAGTTGAGAGAAAAAAGGATTCAAAATTTGCTCTGTTTGAAAGAGAGTAATTTAATTTTCGTGATTTTTTAAATTTTAGAGATGTAAAATAAATGGAACAGATTATATCTATATAGTGCATCATCTCCACTTCATTTCTATTGAAAAAGGAGGTTGTTGTTGGTAGTTGTTGTCGGGATTTTGTATTTGTTGCTGTCGCGTCAAACTCTGATGGCGCGATGTAGGATGCCAGTTGTAGGACTTGTAGGTCACATGTTAAGCGATAGATGTCGCCACAAAATATTAATACTCACAAACAACCAATTTGTTACAAAGGTAGGCTTGATAGTTTTGAGCTCTACTGCGTGTTGTTAGTTTGATACCAAAGTTTGTTTGTGTATGCAAATAAATATATGACTTTAATCGGACCTACAATATACGAAAAATCATATCAATCTTATGAAGCCTTTAATAATGTTTAAAAAATACTTTCATGGAGTAAATATCTTATTGTAATGACTACTTGTTACATTTTTGTTAATATAATCCAACAGGAATATCGGATTAATACGAGTTCCAAGAATACATTGATTAAAAAGTAAAATTACGGAAACAGTATTTCATGATAATTACTGATGTTTTATTTATAATTGACAAATTATATGACATTTAAAATTGAAGTCCTTATTGAACGATAAGTTCTGGTTTAAACGGGGTTATGGTCCAATTTGCGTTCATTTTGACGAGCCATTCAATGCATTTATATTTTTCGTTGTAATTTTATTATAATTAAAAACCCATAAACAGAAACAATCAATTGAGGCCTGAAATTTATGACTATCATCAGAATATGATTGTTAACCAAACCTTAACGATCGCATTATTCATACTACGGTATGCACGAAATAGCTCGTAGGCCGTAGCACCGTAGCACCGGCACCGTAGCGCTCTCGTAGCGGCGTAGCATGTACGTAGCAATCAAAATTCTGTACGTAGCGGGCCGATTTCGCATCGTTCAGTGGGCGCACGCGGACGCAACTGAAATTAATTATTGCCTGAAGGTACATACTGCTAGCATAGGTAGGCGTTTAAGAGTATGTTTATTTTTAAAATAAATTACTTGAGGAAATCTAAGGTCTTCCCTTTTATACAGAATAGTTGTCGCCTGTGGTTACGTCCGCGTTGGTGTCGAAACTTCCATCCTTATTTTAATCTAAAGGAGTGAATTTTCCTTAAGTTCTATCTTAATGCACCCTTAAGTTATACAACCTGAAATATTGCACAGAACCTCAATGCAAAAATTCAAGTTTCTAACCCTTAAAGTATGCCCTGTAGGCCCTGCTTGATATGTCAATCAATCAGTCTAGTTTGCGTACATACCTTTGGGTTTGAGTAATTGTCATACTGCTGCTGGAGAATGAGTCCATCTATCTATATAAATATAACGGTAAACTGACTGACTGGCTGTTGATATTGAATCAACGCACACCACAAACAGCTGGTCTTAGAGTCATAAAACACACCATAGTAGTATCCACTGAGAAAGGATTTTTTGACATTCAAACCGTAAGTGGTAAAAGAGTAGTTGGGGAGTGGAAAATCATCAAATGACTTCTCCCGTCCTGGGCGAGGCGGGAGGGCGTGTCAGACTTTTACTAAGTAGAACCCACTCATGTTCTTTCGGTTGCCCTCTATGTTCCGGGGTCACGGTAACTATTATTAACATTCCGCACCTCTAATCACGCGGGCGAAGGGCGAAGCCACTAGCGATAGATAGTCTCGTATAGAAAAGATATGAGCATTAATTATCACGCTTGCTCCTACCTAAAATATCTACATAATAAAACAAAAAAGTCACACTAGTCATCATCATCTCCCTAGCCTTTTCCCAATCATGTTGGGGTCGGCTGCCAGCCTAACCGGATTCAGCTGGATACCAGTGTTTTACGTGGAGCGACTGCCTACCTGACCTCCACAACCCAGTAACTGGGCGAAAAGTCACACTAGTACTCAACTAATAAACTATCATGACAGTAATAAAAGTAATAACAGATATTAAGCTGTCGTACTACATATATTTTATGAGTTTATATATTAAAGTAGTCTTTTCATACCGTTATTTAAATATAGGTTTAAATACCAATATAGTAAAGACTATTATCCTACAAAAAATAAAATACTGATTCCTGTATCAACTCCAATAACAAAAAAGCTAATCTAATAATCCAAAATGGTTGCTAAATAATTAATTTCCAATTACAATTTCACATCGAATATTAACCTCAAATATAAACACACTTAGTACCTGTTATTGCCATAAATTGTAATAAAACGCTCAATAATGTATGGAATTCATAAGGTCGGTCGTGCAATTATTGGATATAATTGGGTCAGTGAGAGCCCCGGGCTAATAGCTTAGCCTAAATCAATTGAACAGCTGATAATTGTGACGAAGCAAGACTTAATGGAATCTTTGCTAATTCAATTCTTCAATTTGCATTCATCTTAAATGTGAGAGTGGATTCATTAGTTTATGAACGTCTAAGTGGAGATTTGTGTTATTTACTTGACATTTGAATTTTCTTTTTGTAATTGTTGTTAGAGTCAAAGAGATTTTAGAGGCACTTTAAAACGTCATTTACATAATAAAAACAATCTAGTTGTCCAGCATATATTTAACTAGCTGCTCTTCGCGGCTTCAACCGCATTTTTGGTAGCTGATCCGCTCCCTTAAAGGTGAACGCAGATTTGGCCGCACCGCACGCGCCGCAGTCCCCGCAGTCATCGCATTTTGTTAATGGCCTCGCACATCTATCCGCACCGCAGTCACTGCAGTCGTTCCCGTCTCCGCACGCATAGGGATGAAAACGATACATCGATTGTTTTAAAATATCGATATATCGCTCATAAATATCGATATAAACATCGATGTTTTTATGAACGATGATATATCGCCGATGTATCGACGACATTAGTAAAAAATATCGATATCGCTCTTTAGTTGTTTGAGGATCACACAGCTGTCAACACGTTTGGTCGCCGTCACGCACTTACGTATTGAGCATTACCCAAGAAAGAAATAGACTTCTAGGTACAAGGCTATATAAGCTTCTTTTTCTTAGTTCTATCTCTAGATTTTTAAATTTAAAAAAGTAAACGTTTTCTTAAATAACAATATGTGTTTTTATTTTAATTTTTAAAACAATAGTTTAGTGCTAAATAGACTAGACTGTAGACTGTTTCTAGTAGGCTTATTTTTATTAAATTGGCCAAACTTAATATTTCTTTTTAAATATCGTCAGGAATATCGATGTATCGGTCTTGGGACATATATTTTTTTTTTTTTTTTATCGATATCCCTCGTGTTAATATCGATATTTTTCAGAGCGATATTGCATCCCTACGCACGCACGGGGCGGGGATGCGAATGACGTCATCCGCGCCGCGCTAGCCGCAGCGTCCGCTGCGTGCGGGTGACGTCATCAGCTGCGGTTTGGGGATTTCGGTCGTTTCAGGGTCTGCGGCAACTGCGACGCGGGTAGGTGTGCGAGGTGGCATAGAACTTCATACAAAGAATTCGAATGCGAAGACTGCGGCGCGTGCGGTGCGGCCAAGTCTGCGTTCACCTTAAGTCGTGATTTTATATTGCCTATAGCCATCTTTGATAAATGGGCTATTCAACACAAAAACAATTTTTGATCGAACTAGGACTTACAGGGATTACCTCCTACAAATAATAAAACAAACTTTACCTCTTTTTAAAATTAGTGTATAGGTAAGTTAGCTTTGAGCCCCGTATTCATAGTAAACATTTGTTTAGCAACTGTTGATCAACTGATGTTGTCGCTTGCCGGGCGTCAACTCTGCAGTATGGCGTCAACATGTTTATGCAACCATGTTGCTAAACAAAATGTTTACTATGAATACGGGGGATGAATAGATGACTAATATTAAAGAGAAAATAATGGTGTTGTGCCAAAAAAAAATACTACACAAACTACTTCAATATATTTTTTTTACAATTAAAGTAATAACAAACATTTTTAGAAAACATTGACATTATTCGTTAAGTTAATCAACCTGCGTTCAACACAACCTAAACAAATTAAGGCCCGTATTAATAGACGTTACTCAACTCCGAGACGCTCTCAAGTCTCTTGCTGTCCTTGTCATTCTAAAGGGAAAAAATAAGGACAGCAATAAACTTGAGAGCGTCTCAGAATTGAGTGACGTCTATTAATACGGGCCTTAAACAAAACACCCACCGAACCATGAGCTGAAATCCTCACAAATTCAACGTCTCCTGTTCTTGACTTGAACACAAAAACCATCTAATTTTCTGTTAGCTGTAACCCCATAAATCCACAATAGCTCACCCGCTGAAGAAACGGTAACACGTTAACGTTCTGACAACAAAGAGGCATTCAGAACGATCTCCGTCTTAGTTAAGAGGCCGACACTCGGAACGCGTTCGTCAATGCACACTCGAGTTATTGCTTTTGAAACGAGCGCTTCCCTTTACTCGTACTAAAACACACCAATCTTTAAACCACCAAAATCTTTCATAAGCAAAATTTTTGATACATTACCTCCTATCTTAGAGTAATCGGAAGTTTAGTAAGTTTTATAGCAGCAATGGATAGCATGTACATCAAAGTGGTCGTGTTAAATGAAGCGAGCAGATCCAATGGTCGGGCATCGTGAGAGGTGCGCGGTGTAAGTGCAGGGATGCATTATGCAGGCGGCGAGTCGATGGAATTACTGCAGCGAGCATCATCGTAAACTTAGTTCAGGTTCGCTAATGTTTAGAGATGGTTTAACCGACTGTTAGCAACTTTGACAGCGGGTTTAACTCGTATTGTGGAGTTGGGTTTAGGACGTATTGATTGTGGTGTTTAAATACGGACTTGTTTGTGTTAGCCGAAATTCTATGTAGCAAGCTGTGTGCAATTGGATTTTGGTTAGCGAACTGCGTTTATTATATTTTTAAATATTAATACTGATAAAAATCGTAAAAATTTGAATGATTAAATTAAGGTTTTACAACGATTATGTGAATGTCGATTGTTCGACAAATATTCTTAGTAAACTAAATAAATTAAAATGTTTCCCCAGTCATCTTTATTAAGTACTAGCTGTCCCCTGCGGTTTCACCCGCATTTTTCGTTACTGCTCCACTCCCGTGGGTCGTAGCGTGATGGCACATAGCCTATAGCATTCCTTGATAAACGGCCTATCTAACACGGAAAGAATTTTTCAAATCGGACCAGTAGTTCCAGAGATTACCCCCTACATACAAACTTAAAAAATTTACCTCTTTATAATATTAGTATAGACTAGTTAACCACACGGTTTCTGTCACGTTAAGCAGTCTTTGGGTAAAGCTCCATTTTTTGTGATACATACCGCGATTTCATAACAGCTTTTGTGTTATTCTGATGAATATTTAATAGGTTAAATTAATGTAAATATTCAACAAAAGTGGTTCATTACTTTATAAGTAAAAGAGTAAAAAACATTAAGCCATCCATTCTTTTATTCTTACACATTTGTAACGTAGGGAGGTTATTATCAGCAGATGATAGAATAGTAATATCGCCTGTTGTTCAAAATGCATCACCTATAAAGTAATTCAGACATTTTATTGTATCGTGTTACAAAGACTGATTCAATGGATAGCCATTACTTCTCAATGGTTTACAATCTACGAGAGAACAGCTGATGCTAATTGCGTTTCTTTTTTACTTGAAACATGCAAATGTGGCCAATGCGCTTACTTTGTACGCAAGATATTTGTAAAATATTCTTTCTTGTGCAGTTCAGTATTCATTGTTGAGTTGAGAATTTTATTATATATGGAAAAATTATGTAGCTGTATTGCACGTTATTTTAGTGGGTATAAACATTTTTTTAAAGTACTAGTTGACCACCGCTTTTCATCCGTACCTTTGGTTACTTGCAGCTCGCATACGTAATAGCGTATTGTAAAATAATATAGCCTGTACATAAATCTGGCTATCATTATATAATAGAAAATGGCGAAGATTTTAGTTCTGAGTGCGACCAACAAATAACAAAAATATTTTATTATATTATTATAGACTAACACAGAAGTCACTATTTTAACCATTTTCTTATTTATTACGTAGTATGAACAAATATGGCTTGGTACGGCTTTTTAGTACTCAATTTAACACAGTCTTTAAAATACAAAGCTTTAAAATCTTTTAAAATTTTTTCTTGCACTATTTCACAGTGCAAGAAAAAATTGTGATTTCATAGAAAAACATCCATTAAAAAAAACAGATGAATCTTCATCAAGTAGTAACCGTTACTCAAGAGCAATAGAATAGAATATTAATTTATTTGCATACAAAGTAGTTATACAAAAATATAAGTCAGAGTCCTTATACTATCTATCTTAAGTTAGGCATGCAAATTTTGAATAGTTAGCAATGTAACCCAATAAATTTTTACCTTCCTACATCAAAACCTAAACTCGAGCATAAGCGAGCGGTATAACGGGGTAACTGCACATTCTGTTAATCCATCAGCACCATGTTTCAAGCTCATTAAGCATTAAATTTAAACGTAGCTGCTACAGCACACATACATCACGGAGTGTTTCACCTGATGCGTTGCACCAATACTGCTTGTGAGCAATAACAGGGGGCGGCGGTAACGCGTGGGTTGGTGTACATTGCTGGTCGGTTTTAGTGATAAGTTAAGATTGCGAGTTTAAAAGTAGGATGTTATTATGTAACGGTGATAATGTTACGTGAAAATGTTTTGTGTGTATTATTGAAGTGATTGAAATTATTGTCTTCAGCCCACTAAGATACATTTTGATTTTTTTCATTGATTTTTTATTCTTATTTTAATAATCTTTATTTTGCTAACATATTTACAAATATTTGATATGTGTAGTTTTATACACGTAGTTTCAGTTCCTGTGAGATTTTTGGAATAAAAACTATTTTATACTTTTATATTCTTTCTATTTCCACTATCTCTATACCAAATTTCATTTTCATCGGTTTAGTAGTTTTGGCGTCAAAAAGAGACAAACAGAACTACTTTTGCATTTATAATATATTTTTTTTATATTTATCGTCATCGAAAAGAAATACAATCAAATGCCGATATACATTGTATTATTTAGGTTCAATTCCACTATGTCCTAAATCAATTAATGTACTGAATTTATGAAAATAGATTGTCATGATTTTTTGAAAAGTATGCCTGATTTTATAACTTTTTTAAAAAATAAAATCTAAACGTTTCTAACAAGAACCAACCTTCAGCTTCAAAAACAGCAACGCATGACAAACCTCCTCATTCCCCCGCCCACTCGTGTCGCTCAGTAGCGGCACCAGGTAATGCCAGTGATTCATAGCGCGGTGGACGCCGGCTCCCTGCTCATCAATATCGGAAAACGGCGCTTGATACCGACCGATATTACACGATGTACTGACGATCGACGATTCCACTCGATGTAGGTAATCTTTTGTTATGCGTCTGTGGACGGAATGTTTCAATGGGTGTTTTTTTTTGTAAATAAATAAATATTTAAGGTGAAGTCAAATTATTTATCCATCCTTACTAATATTATAAATGTGACAGTAACTCTGTCTGCCTGTCGGTCTCTTCTTCACGCTTAAACCACTGAACTGATATAAATGAAATTTAGTACAGATATAGTCTGGGACCCGAGAAAGGACATAGGATAGTTTTCATCCCGGAAATCCCCTGGGAAGAGAACTATTATTCCAAGCGGACGAAGTCGCGGGCAAAAGCTAGTTTCTAATAAACACATGAAGTCTTTTGCAAAATAAAAAAAAAATCTAGTGGCCCATTCCAAAATGTTGTTCTTCAGGTGCTGTCTAATTTGACAAGTCAAATTTAAATTTAGTTTGGTTTGTGGACAAGGGAAACCGTACCGTTGTCTTCTCATTTTTCTAAATACTAACTAAATCAACTACAATTTTTTCCTTGAAAATGTTTTTAATTGAAGTAAATTATTTTTTGTTGTAGAAGCTCTTTGTGAAAAACGTTGTTCGGGGAAGCACTACTACTACGAGTATTAAACACAGTAACGATACTTTTAAATTAAATTTAAAAGTAGCGTTACTGTGTTCCCATTTGAAAGATTGCCAATGTAATTACTGCTCCTTGGGACATATTACTGTCATGTTTTTTTCGCTCAAACGCTTTTACTGTACCTATTATTAATTGGAATCAATCGTAACAGTTTACATTTTTAGGACCCAGTAATTTTAACCAATTTTATTCCGTGGTGCGAGGCAATCTCGGCTTCTTTTTTTTGGCCTAGTTCTGTTCTGTCTCCTGCTTGTTATGGAGGGAAGTGAAAGACATAACAGCGGAGGAGTAAGAAAAATCTAATCATCATCTATTCTATCAATCATTTTTCCGGGACTCGTCGGGCTTCATAGCTCGGCGCGTTTCTGGAGGATTCTAATTGATTCTGGCTTTCAGGAGTTGCAGTGGTTGGGAATAGTGGTTATTTGTGGTATTGCAAATGTGACCACTCAGCAACTGTTGAAAATTCAATTATTTTTAGTTGTTATTTTTGCCGTTTACGTTAATTTGGTTGAGAGTACAATTAATAATTTTATACATGGAATGTTATGATGGTGTACAACACTCATATGTCGTCTTTGTCTATGTCTTTTGACGGGCCTCTTGGTCTAGCGGTTAGTTCGCAAAACCGGAGGTCGTGGGTTCAATTCCCACCCACGACAAACTTTGTATGATGAACATGATTGTTTGTTCTGTGTCTGGGTGTATTTTGTCTATAATTATGTATGTATTTATAAATTATTTAAGTAGGTTTATCAGTTGTCTGGTTCCCATAGTACAAACTGTTAGTTTTATATTTGATAGCCGTATGTGAGTTACCCCAGGATATTTATTTGTGTTTTTTCACGAAAATTACCGATAAAGGCATAGTGTAAAGGTGCCTATTAATTTGTCCATAATAACCCACCAATCACGAACAAGATATAATGAATGTAGCAGTACCGTGAATTCACTGCGTGGTGATTATGGCAGCTCTAATCTGTTTAGGGTGGGCGAATATTTGATAATTACGGGCTGCTTCATATGATTTGGGTTCACGGCTTAATTGCTATCTGCTTAATTTTCTAATTTACATAGTGTGGGCTAAGATTTGTGTATTGTGGTGGGTGTTTTGTTTAGGAAAAGTGATGCTACTTTTGGCATATACGGTTGGAAAGTTGTCAATTTTGGTTGATGCGGATAAATGGTATTAATCTTTGAAATAATCATAGTCAGTCGCATCTAAGTAGCTTTTAAGGTTTTCTAAATATTGATGCTTGTTTATTCTTGATGTGATACGTACACAAAAAGTTATTTTTACTAGACTTCGTTACAATTATTAGATTTGAAACACTTCCCTCAATTTTTTAAGTTACGGTATTTAAAGTTTATCTTCTTCGAATAGGAGTCCCCAAACAAGAAAGTAGATTTTGACGGCGTAATATTTTTTTCTCTAAATTATTGCTTTTATAACATTCTTAATTTCTCTACTTTATTATTATTACAAAGGTGATAGAAATATATACTCAATAAACTAACTCCCTATTACGGTTCCTTAGGTATAACCCACTGACGTATTAAGTGAGTAAACCTAGTAATGTCGTCCTATTAAAACCCGTTTATGAAATCTTAAAATCTGCGACACTTTTTACAGCCAACTAATTTAACAATTAACTAATAATAAACCATCAACTTTTATATTTTTTTTTATGTGTGAACAATTTGCAATAAATAAATTATTATTTATTTATTTATCTACCATAGTTCAAATCCCAGCTTCACATAAATCGCCCATAACCCTCAGACACACTTATTAATACTCAATAATATATCGAGCTATCAATTCCAGCACTAATGAGTCTGTCACACGGTCTCAGTGCGCATGCTCGCAGCTGTTAACCTGCCTTGTTTGGCCACCCCTGACCTGCCCTGTTGCCTCTTTGTTGCCCCTGCTTACTGTGTCAGCAGGTATGTGTATGTCTTATCGATGTGTTCGTGATTATGTATTTAGTTGTGTTATGGCAGTTAATTAAATGGTGTTTTGGAATATTGTGAAAGCTTGATTTATTAAGGAGGAAAACGTAATTAAACCTTTCTAATGTACACGCTGTTTTCTTTTTGTATATTAAATGCTAAAACTGACTGACTGGTTGATTGACTGATTGTTATTGTGTCAACGCACAACCCAAGCCGCTGGTCCTAGAGACATGAAACTTTGAGGGTGTGTTCTTTGTAAAGAGTAGGTAGCAGTAAGAACCCGGATTTTCGGAAATATGACCACTAAAGGGGTAAATTAGTGGATACGCGTGCGGACAAAAGCTACTATTATTGTAAAGTTTAATCAAAATTCGTTTATATAAATTGGATTGGTTAGAAATAAGCTGAAATTTCATCTGTTGTTTAGTAGTCACCGTCGGTCGCATATAGACACAATATTAGAGATCTTGCAGATACTTGGTCAGAAAAAAATGATATCTCATGTACCCGTAACTACACCGGAGCTCATACCCCTGTTTTTTTTTTTGTGGGTGGGAAATTATCAATTGGCCTCTGCTCGCTCTGGGTGGAGCGGAAGGGAGTGTCAGACTTCTACTGACTAAAACCTACAAATGTTCCTTCTTAGACCTTTCTGGGGCCACGTATAGATAGATAGATATAATATTCTTTATTGTACACCAATAGGACAAAAACAGAGAAGGAAAATACAAAAAAATAAGCAAGAGTACAATAGGCGGCCTTATCGCTAAAAGCAATTCCTTCCAGACAACCTTTGAACCAACCGGTATCTATTTCGAACATCCCGCAGCCCCGGCAGGCGTCGCCCCTGCTACTTTGCTGACATCTCTTTGAGGCGCATGTGGAACACGAACATGCCGTCGCGTCGACGCGGCCTGTCTTCGTCAAAAGACGGACGAACGGTGAGCTAGCACATTACTCACCGTCCTCAGGCAAGCGCCTACGGTGGCCGGAGGCCATCACGTGCCCCCGACGCCCGGAGCGTCTCCCGCGGCGGCAGCTGGGACGAGAGGTGCTTTCCCTCTCACGTTCCGCCGCCTCTTTTGCTAGCAGCAGAAGGAGGCGATGACATCCCATTCCCTAGAGTCCATACCCCTCAAACCTAAACAAGTGCTGATATAATCCTCACAAAATTTCACGTGAACAATAGTAATTAATCTAAAGCGATTATTACATAAGACCAATTATTATATGAAACATGTTTGGCTTCGCAGCTCAAAATAGAGAAACCACGCAACACCTAGGTGTAAACTAATATTGATTTACACAGTAATTACATTGATTATATCAGTAATTGCTCATTGCTATTTTCGGGAAAATCCTCATAAGTGTGTTCAATACTGTGTCGATGTTCTCCATGCCATCGTACAGCGGAGAAGTAACAAAAATAAAACTTTAAGTATATTTTTTTCTTTTTCTTTTTCCTTCGCTCTTCTTTTTTGATTAATTTCGTTTTGGGATCCAAGACTGTAGAATAGCTTCTCCGGGAATCGTTGAGCTTCTTTGCTTGACGCTTTCCAGGTGGATTTCATTGTTGATTCTGGCTTCCAGAAGTTGAACGTAGAATAGTGTAGCTAGATTATACCTACTCAATGTAGGATCCAGAGTTTGACACCTGAGTCATAAACTTGTTATTGGGTATAGCTAGTAAGTTTAATGACACCACCGCGTATTTTAAAGCAAACAAGACTGATTTTCCGACGTCTTCTTTCTCCCGGTCTTTTAGAAACACGATCTCATTGAAGTACTTCCTAAAGTGGATCAGTGTATGCATAATAATACTTTGTCAAGTGTTTGTAAGTCTTGCAGACTTTTCTAGTCTCTATTAAGCTATGTGCACTAGGAAGAAGGATAACATACGTTTATTAAGACAATAGCTGCGCACCGCAGTTCTACCCGCGTAGTTCACGTACCCGCGAGATTTTTGGGATAAAAACTGCTATTACTAACTGGACTATCTCTATATCAAATTTCATTTAAATCGGTTAAGAGTTTTGGCATGAAAGCAAGTCAAGCAGACAAGCTGAATTACTTTCGCATTTACAACTATGGATTACAGTTCAAGTATCATGGCCTCATCACTACTACTACAAAAAGTTGAGTACATTAGAAATTTATGATCAAACTTACTTATTGTGATAGACTACAAGTAAAATCGATCAAAAATCCAATGAAATAAATTATTCCCGTAAACTAAAACTTCGAGATAATCATTATTTATTCTAGAAGTAACTCTATCAGTCAACTGAGCTCTAGGTATAGCACAAATAGTGTACCTAGTTGTTAAGTTCAATATTAATCAAGTCGTCTCAATCATACTAAGTGATTTACTATCTAAAATCGTTAGATTAATCTCGCGCGAACTAATCCAGACGCTTAATTACGCTCCTACGAAATGTAGACATAGGAAGGTGTAGATAGGAACTGTACCTGTGATGATTGGGGATTGAAAATGACTGGTTGGATGGCTGCCGATAGCTATAAGAGGAAACTATCATTTGTCTGGGACTGTCGTCCGCCTTAACTGGTTATCATGGAAATAAAAGACGTACATCTAAATTAAAAACTTAGATCCTTCTCCAAGACCTAATTTAATTCTAATCCTAGTTTCGTCGATGTTAGTTCAGTGGTTTAGTTGTTAACGTGTAAAAGACAAACAGATAGAAAAAGCGTTCTTAATGTTCAAAATTAGAATTTCAATAACTATGGAGAAATAAGAAAATGGTGTATTATGTATTTTTAGTGTATGATATTATTTTTAAAACATGCTCGGCTCATAATATATATTTGCCGAAATGAAAATGCAGACTTACTTTCGATACTCGCAGATTGTATTCAAAATAATAAAGCTCCTTTTCACTAAATTAAATACAAGCCAGGCAGCCAGCCATCATGTTTTAAATTTTCGATTCAACAATATTTTTAAATAACATTCAGTTATGACTTTTTACATATTTGTATTAAATATTATGAAGATAAATAAAACTCACATACAAAAACTACGTGTTAGCATGTAAATATTTTTATTCAAAAACATTTTTAGTATGAATAAATAAAATTACACTCTACTCATCTTGCTCATAAAACATTTAATGTCTCGTCTAAAAGTTTCTTAGTCTACGCAAGTATCAATCAAGTACAGTGTACGATAGAAACGGTAAATACATAATTATAGTTTTCAAATAACGCCAGTGTGCTATCAACTACAGCAGCGATACGAGACTTAGAACAGATACCAATAGTTAAATATAGTTGACGTAAAGCTACGTCTAAAGATAATTAATTTGTTGGGTCGGTTGGTGCAGGGTCTAAGCTATTGTGTTCAGTATGGGCAAATCTTTTGTTCAAATCGCGCACAGTTCAAATATTTCTACTGGGAGAACAAGTATGAACAGGCTAAAAATCAGACCTTATTCTGGTTTTAGGTGTAGTTTTTAGATTTTCTAACTTGAACCTAATAAAAAGCAGATTGTGTATGTTACTTTATAAATGCATTTGTGGCACTAGAGATTACTCTACTCAAAGATTTACTGATAATAATTAAATAATAAATAATAAATAAATAATAATAAATAAATATCCTGGGACAACTCACACACGGCCATCTGATCCCAAACTAAGCAGAGCTTGTGCTATGGTAATCAGACAGCTGATAAACATACTTATATATTTTATTTTAAATACATACATATTATAGATAATTCACACCCAGACACAGAACAAACATTCGTGCTCATCACACAAAGTTTGTCCTGGGTGGGAATCGAACCCACGACCTCCGGCTTAGCAGTCAGGGTAACTAACCACTAGACCAACAGGCCCGTCAATTGGAAATGAAGTCATAATCGCACTAAGATGGGCTTTTGGACTCAAAGACCACAATCAAAGATTAGACACGCTCACCTACTTACAGATATGGCTTAAATCTGTGCCCATCAAAGATAACTATGAGCAATAATCGTCAATTCAACACATCCCATCAAATCACAAATAAAGCCACGTTTAAATTCAGATCACCGTCAAAAAACAAAAAAGAGTGACATTTTTGAAACATCAAAAATGTTCGCGCGACACGAAAGTGGTTCCGTAGTTTAGCCGAAAACGTTTCGGGAACACAATGGCCGCCGTTGTGGCCGCCGATTGGCAATATTATTGAATTTTAGTGGGGAATTGAATTCGTTCGGCGGCCCGCGGTACCGGTCGCGAGTTGGGGTACTTGTGTGGACTGTACTGGATTTGCAACATGTTGAGACTTCATTTTGATGTTGCAGTTTAAAATAATCTTGCTTATATGAAACGTTTGGGCTGATCCCTCACGTAGTAGAAAAATGTAAATAAGCAGCTACAATTGTTTAAATATTTGATACAGCAGCGTTAACGTGGTAAATAAATACAAAGAAAAGTTAAAATTATGTGTTAGACCTTTTGTTCGGCGAGGTCTTAGCTAGCTTTAACCCTGACACAAAAAAAGGATGTGATTGTGTGTGTCTGTGTGTCTGTGTGTAGCTCTTAATCGAGTGAACTGATTTGTATGAGGCTTTGTTTGAAAGTAGGCTATCTACCAATGGTTATTAAGTTATTTACTCTTCACAATCACAATCCACTATTGAAAAATGCTTGGTATGATTTAAGCTATCGCCAATTCAATTGGGTTTCCTAAATAATAGAGTTTGTCCCCAAAATAGTAGATTTGTCACCAGATTGTAGTCACCAAACAAAATAAAATCAATTCCAAAATAAATCACCTAAAATCATGAAGATATAGGGTCTAGTACCGAAATAAGTGTTTTTGTATGTACTATAATAGGTTTGTCCTAATAAGTATTTAAGCGAACTAATTAAAATAGATCACCAATTATTCTAAAACAGAGCAAAAAAACTAATGTTTGCTTGGCAAAAGAGGATATCATTGTCTGGTCACAGTTCTAACCTAACCTAACCAACCATTCCGATAGACGGCTAAAGTGTTGGTGACAGATCTATCATTCTGAGCACAAAGCTATTATTTTAGTAATAAAACTATTAATAGGCAAACGAAGTTTATATTCATTTATTTATTTATTTAATATTACATGGAGGACTTACAGCTAATAAAACCAATACAAAAGGAAAACAATAGTCATTACAAAGCCAATAACAATTTAATGAATCACAATTTTATTGGTAATCAATCTCTTATTTTACACATTTACATTAACATTAATTTGATAATTCATACCTCGGCACACTTTTTGTTTAACTGAGAACGAAAATTTTTCGTGGCGATAGATTTATTTATTTGGTGACACAACTTGATGACAAATATAAATTTTGGTGACAAAAAATATAGTTCCCAAAAATAATCACAACATTGAAAAGATCTTTTATTCAAAACACGGTACAGAGCATATTGCCCGGAAAAAAATAAAATTTAAAACTGCATATTTTCCAAAACAAAAAAGGGAAAGACAGCAACAGTCACAAAAACTTCCACAAGTCAGCAGTAAAGCTCATGAATGTTTTATTTTCACTTCACTATCAGGCGCACCATTTTATATTTAACGTTTAAACATAAAAGATCATGTCCGCCGTCGTTTTTATATTATAAACAGGGCAGTGCATGCGGCGACTGCGCGTGACAACAATGTGGAAGTGTGTTCACACCAAAAAACTAGCTGCCACGTGATACTGAGTAAGGTAGGACCGCTTACAGACGAAAGCCGAAACTAAGGTAAAGGCCGAAACCGATAATTGTAAAAATAACATTCATACGCTACTTTATGTAACTGTAAAAATATTTTAGTACCTTTTTTAATTATATTTTTTATTATTTAACATTATCACCTTAAACCTTCAAACACACGAGATTCGAGACACAATAAAAAGACAATAGCAGGGCGACAGCCGGCTGTCGCTTGGTTGTTGAATGGTCTAATCAGTCAAGCGCAAAAAAAGTGATTTATTACGTCTCTTTTTTGGCATTTTTTGTTTTGACTTTATCAAAAATCCATCAAGGGGCTAAGTTTACTTTTTAGTCACAGACGCCTACAACATTTGGCAACAAATACAACTGATTTAAAATTTTACTGATTTTTACTGATTTACTGATTGGCATTGATTGGATTTGAATTCAAATAAGATCAAAATTTCGAAAACCGACATTAATCTAGACACATAGTTAGCCGAAACCTAAATGAAGGCCGAAACTATAATCCTCGTCAGCCTAACTCCAGCACTATCCATCGGGCCACAGTTTAGCCCCAGGATAAATGGGTTTTATTCTATTTACAAGGGACACGCGTCGACGGGCGGCTCCTTGCTATGGATTATGTATATAACATTGTAGAATTAGCATATCTGTGTCTTCAGTTTGCTGGTCAGGTTATTTCATGCATTTTTAGCTAAAGGCCAACAATTTTGTTTGTGAACTCGTTGGCATGTGTTTTAATTTTTTTGAGGCTTTTGAAATACGTAATTTTAGTGAGTGTTTTTTCAATTTGGGTAGATTTACGAGAATGCATAGACATACATCAATATCTGTTGAAATTCACTCTGTATAGTGCACTAGTCTCGTAAACCGTAGTAATAAAACTCTTCTAGATTAAATATTTGAGTAAAGACATTTTTCTAAAGAACCGGTATACATATATTTATTTGCCCCTTAAAAGAAAATGCTATTTTCAAACCTACTACAACACAACAGATCACTTTGTCTAAAACTAGCTAACTGAACTCCTATTCATTCCTCAGGAGTGTCGAGGACATAACTCTAAAACGGTCTCGACAAGACGATCGGTATCGGTACCGGGACCACCTTCGAGACACGTTTTAAAAGTTGTCCCGGGACTGCGCCGGGACTTTTGAATCCACTTTGTGTAAACTATAGATTTTAGGTGTAGTGTGTGTGTAGGGCTGTAGGGGTACTGTTGCTTGTTGTCGCTGATTATGCTGTGCTTGTTGTATAGTTTCTGCCATTAGTAATGCAAATATTTGGTAACTATACATCGGACTAACTATAACTTTTTCCTGTAAAGCTGGTTTTTATATTTTTTTATATTAGAAACATTTTTGGAAGCATTAAGTTTATCCCCCGGTTGCATTTGTATTACTGTTATTTTATTTATGGTGTCACCATTTAATAAATAAATACTATCTTTGCCTCGCGGCTTCACCCACGCGAATGTCGAAACTTCGGCCCCCTATTTTTTCGCTTTAGAGTTTGGATTTTCAAAAATCCTTTCTTAGTAGATACTTTCTCTCCACAAAGAAAACATCTTCCAACTTTCACGGCTCTAGGATTTGGGCTGTGCGTTGACATATCAACAATCAGTCAGTATACATTTTTATACAAATAAGTACAAAAAGTACAAATTGTTTTATTTGTCTGTCTGTGATGTGAGTCACCGTTATCTTTGACTAAACCTTTCTGAGGTTGCTTAGATAAATTATTTGTAAAAATGAGGTACCTAACCAAAGTAATATTTTCTTTCTATCATAAGGTCAATCATCAAAGAGATCCAGATACTTATCATTTCCAAAGATTTTGAGTTTAAAGATTAAAAAGAATAAAAACTAAAATAGCCATCGCAAAGCTTTCCATTCAAATGCTGGTCTCTTTATCTAAGTCTTTAGATAATAATGCTTTGATGTGTTTTTAAGTAAAATAATCTGCTTTATTCCCACGCTTCCGACTTGTAGTTTTTTTTTTTTTTTGGGGAGTGGGAAATCATCAAATGGCTTCTCCTGTCCTGGGTGCGGCGGGAGGGCGTGTCAGACTTTTACTGACTAAAACCCACTCATGTTCCTTCGGTTGCCCTTTATGTTCCGGGGTCAGGGTAACTATTATAAACATTCCGCCACCCCGGCAACATTCCGCTAACCCGGCACCGACTTGAAGATTCCCAAAGCTGTACAGTCTACCAGTGTCAATGGTCTTGTTATTGAATTGTACACAGGGTGTATAAAAGAAATAATGGCGTTACTTGGGTAATACCAACTATACCCTAGAATTGTTGCATTAAGGTTCATATTGCGTTACATCGAATACGCAAATGTTTCTCCAAATGATCGAAGTGAAGTTGCGCCATAAGATACTTACTTCTATATATTAAATTTCCAATCGTTATTGATGTCATTGAACAATATACATGCTGAATCACCTGTGCCTGATTATAATGTGGTCATCTGTACCTATAGACATCTGCAATATCAGAAGCCTCGAAGACACAGAGAGACGTTGGTTTATCATGACAAGAAGCAAGCTTTGAAGGCATGTTTTAAAGGTCCGTCACTGACGCAGCTCATATATTGCAGGATGTATCAATACTAACGGAGGATCACACTATTGCAGGTAAAACACAATTGCGGTATCTGACCGCTACCGCAAATTGTCCTTCCGATGAGTGACCAGACACAAATCAGACCGCCATCGCCACCACGTGCTCGGATCACTTTCAGACCGCCGCCGCCGGCTGTGCAGTTTAGAAACAATTGTGTTGCGATTTTTGTCTTGTCAGTTGTGCTGTTGCGACTATTAGACAAACACGTGGTAACTTCTAAATATTAGTGTGTTTTGGATTTCTTAGTCAAAACTATATTACATGTTGGAAAGATGACCCAATCCCATTAATTCTTGAACAAATGACTTATCTAGAAAGTCCATTACCTACTCTATGTTCAGAGCACGCTATACTACAACTAAGCGCAACAACAAAGGCTAATATCCAATTACAAACTAACAAATGCTCCGATATATTGTCCTCGTACGTTCACAGCGCCGCATACACCAAAATTGGCATCTTTATAATCTCAGTTACGTATTAATAACAGTAAGTTATACCCACATCCCGCTGCCGGGATCCCGGGGGAGTGCATTGTTCCCGTCACCGGGATATTGCATGCAAGCCGGGAATGGGGCGTGCATTATAACAATATTTACTGCCGCAAACCCGTTAGATAATCAGCTTTACGATTCAATTGTTATTATGGCGGCTATTTTGAAAGTTTATTGCATCTGTGCACATTATATTATTGTAGTGACGCATGCAATGTGTGATTGTATCTTTGTGTTCATTGGTTTGTATTAATTGCGAAGTGTGACAAGTGTTGAGTAAGAGTTTGTGTTATATTTTAATAGGTATCGTATGGTGTTCATAAAATTGATCAAGTAGTCATTATATTATGATAATATTATCTTAAACAAACCATTACCGAGCATTTTATTTTTTTGTTAAATAAAAATGTACGCAACCAAAGAGCTTTTTAAATCTTAAAGTAAAATATACATATATCCCTACCCTTTTTCCAATTAAGTAAGGGACGGCTTCCGAACTAACCGGATCCAACTCAATCAGTACCAGTGCTTTAGTAGCCTATCAGACCTCCACAACCCACTGTCTAGCTTCCGACTACCCGTAAATATAGTTAAACATCTGCGAATGACAACTGGGACTAAGCGCTTTATGTGTTTTCTGTGTCTCGGAATGTCAGTGATGTCCTATATCTAAACTTAGAAAATATATATGAATTGAAAAAGGCATTGGTACCCGGATCTAAACCCGCAACATCTTGCATGAGATTCTTGCACCTCAACTACTGGGTTATAATGACACTGATGTTAAATTCTAAATTTATTTATTTATTTATTAGAACCACCAGTGGTTGTTACAACACTTAAATGTACAGTTAACAATTAATAAGTTAGTAAGCTAGCTGCACAACATATTAAGGTAGCTACAGCGTACAATTATAAGAGAGCGATATGGACACTAAAATAAACATAAAACAAAATAGTCAGTAAGTATAATTTCAAAACTCAAGCCACAAGCACGGAAACGCACAGATATGTACAAAAGCGTCCTGAATGACTTTTAATCAAAACCAACAGTTTGAAACTAGAATCAACTGACCGAAACTAGTTCCGAATAATATTTATCCACTATCAGCAAAACAAAAGTGAGCTAAGCAAGAAGTTTGCAATCCCGGTCGGGGCAACTTCACCAAGTCGCTTCAATTCAAATTCAACCTTATACAGATGCGGCTTAAGTTTAAAACATTCTGTGTTCTAAAGTTTTTTGTTTCACACTAGCATATGAATTGCTTAGCCAATACGGTGCATGGGAAATAAAGTTCTAGGTTTTTTGTCGTAGAATTTAAAATTGATTGTGATTGTTGTTGTATGTGGTGAATTTGAGGAATTTTTAGCGTCATTGGTAGAAGACTTGTTGGGTTCACTCATCACAAGTTTGTGTAGTTTTTTGTCTTGAGATATAATTTATGTTTGGTTACCTTGTGCCTATTAATCCTCGGAACGGCTAAGTTGATCTGTTTACTAGACCGGCGGGGTTATTACCTATGAAACAGCAATCAGCAATATTTGCGCAGTGATCGCGCGATCACCGCGCGGTCGTCAAAAAAAACCGTATTATGTATGAACCGATTGCTAATCGCTCGCTGATTGTTCTAATGTACTTATTGCTACGATGACGATAAAGTAGCAATCGCTGGAATTAATTAAATACCACCTTTTACAAAAAAATCTTAACTTTGCTCTTAAAAACCATACTAAATACGAAACCACCAAACGAAAAATGCATATTTTAGTTAACTGATTGCTCCACAGAGGCAGCACTATCGCTAGTTTGCTATTTGACGTGACGTATTGAATGTTGAAAGTTGAATTGACGTTTGAGCAGCAAATTTTGCTAAATTATCGCGATCGCTCGGCTATTGCAAGATACGTAATCCCAGTGCGGATTAACTGAAAGTGTTTGTTTGTGTTGCAACCGATTTAGTTATCGGCACTAATGCTTCGTGTAATATTAAGATAGCGAATTATGCTCATGAATATATTATTATGACATGGACGGAAGAAGATTATCTACTCTTTTATGAAACGAACTAAGCTGTCGCCTTTCAAACTAACAAAAATATTGACCTTATTGCTTTGACGCGGACATGAAAAAATGAAGAAGACACCATTTCAAAGCAACATTTTACTAAAAACTGCTCAATGAAAGTATTGGAAACTGAATAGAAATAACCCTTTTCATTGAACATCGTGAACTTAGCCTCGTCCTATTGATGTATGGGACCCCTGACCGTCTTATCTCAATAGTGACGCGCTAACGACTTGTCACGGCCCAAGATACGTAGTATCATTAGCTGCGTACCTACACTTAGTGAGTCGGTTTGTCCGGAGTGTTTGTTTTAAAAATATATTGAAAAATAATGTGTTTATAAAAAGCGCCATATTTACATATAATTAATATTTGTAATTAATTGACAAATTTAAAAATTTTGGTATTTTTTTCAATTGGAGAGAATATCATTTTTTGGCCGGCTTGCCGCACATCACCACACGTTACACGCATCGAATATGTCGCCACAGTTATAACAACACAGTTACAGCTAAAGACTTAAGTGCAACGTAGGGAAGTATTACTAACATAGATATAAGTTTTATTTTTACTAACAAATCCATACTAATATTATAAATGGGAAAGTGTGTCTGTCTGTCTGTCTGTCGGTTTGTCTTTCTTTCACGGCAAAACGGAGCGACGGATTGACGTGATTTTTTAAGTGGAGATAGTTGAAGGGATGGAGAGTAACATAGGCTACTTTTTGTCTCATTCTAACGCGAGCGAAGCCGCGGGCAGAAGCTAGTTATTTATAATTGTAGTATGTATGTTAGATTAAGGTATTTATATATGGGCCTATGCAGCCTGAAATAAATTTGATTTGATTTTTTTTTGTTATTGCGCAACAATTTTTTCCTACATTAGTACTTTGAACTTTAATGTATTTGCAAATACATATAGGTATTTTTTGTTACAAAAGTATCGTATATGCCCGCTACAAATGTGTGCTTAGTGTGCAGGCCCTCAAACAAATACACGGGGGCAATAAAATGTGTCGCGTTACAAATATGGCACCACAATTATCGAGACACAAATGTATGCCTGATGTGCTGTCTGCATTTATAACTTTTGCCATAGGTAGTAATCAATTTTATAGGAGGCAGTGACCATCAATCAGCACCTCTAGAAAAGTGACATTGTAGAATAAATAGTAAAACAGTATAAATGTTAGAATATAATCTAGTGTCTAACTCTGTTTTCTATTCTACAATGCCCCTTGTCTTGAGGTGCAGGTAAGTCGTCAGAGAGTTTCCTATCCAATTAAAATTAAAAATACACACATCAAAAGTGTCTAGGGATCAAGCATTATTATGCGGATTTCTTGAGATTGAGATGTGGCTTTGTAATAAATTTATGATTTTATAAATTTATATGGATCCTTTTTGGTGCATTTCATAATTTGAATCAGGAACTGTGAATCAAATTCGAGTAAAAGATGAAAATCAGCTGTCAATATTTTCCCTATAAAAACATACAACGCATTGAAGACATTATTAGTGCTACTGTTTCCCTGCTACTGATTAAAACCAACGTTATTATGGAGCGGCGACGTCATTTAAGCAGGGAAGAAATGCTCAGAGCCGTGGGTATGATAGAAGCTGGTTCCCGGCAACGTACTGTGGCTTTAGCTCTGAATACAAGTCAGAGTGTTATCAGTCGACTTTGGACACGTTACCGAAGCACTGGTACCGTGGCTGAGCGCCATGGAGGACGGTATCGCTGCACCACACGGAGACAAGACCGATACATTCAAATCTTAACTCGAAGAGCTCCAACAATAACCGCCATGATGTTAGCCGTGAGGCTTCATCACTCTTCAGGGAACTTAATTAGCGACCAAACAGTCAGAAACCGCTTGCATGAAGTGAACCTTCATTCCCGAAGACCGCTACGGGTACCACCTATAGCAATGCACAATCGTAGGATTCGATATCAATGGGCTCTTGAACACAGAAATTGGGCAGAAGAACAATGGCGTTTCGTGTGCTTTTCGCGAGACCGGATACAAGACGTATACGACACTGGAGAACCCCTGGACGCCAACAGCGATTAAAATCCTGCCAGGAAGTCCATCCTTACAGTGGTGGAACCATCATGGTATGGGCGGGTATTTGGATCGGCGGAAGAACTGAGTTGATTTGGATCAGAGGCAACCTCAACGCTCAAATTTATGCTGAGACGATTGTATCAGACGTCATCGTTCCTCTACAAGTGCAAATCGGTCCCTTATTTCAGTTAATGCATGATAATGCACGACCGCACACCGCAAGAGTTGTAAGACAGACTTTCGCCGCAGCTAACATCAATGTCCTGCCCTGGCCTGCTCAGTCGCCAGACTTGAACCCGATTGAGCATGCATGGGATATGCTACAGAGAAGAGCTCTGCCGAATATGGAGGGTATCCAGTCGCAAGAAGACCTTTTTTTGTTGTTGCAACGAACATGGGCGGCCATTCCACAGCGTGATTTGGATGAACTCATTTTGAGTATGCCAAACCGATGTTCTTGTGTTGTTAGTGTTCGCGGTAGAAACACGGATTATTAATTGTTTAAGTTACCCAATAAAATTTTAGAGAAAACTGTTATTTCAGTCTTTTTTTCGAACTTTTGTGTTAGTGGTTCAAATGTCAAAAATCCCTTTATTAGGAAAATGGCAAATTTCTTTATTAATGCAAAGGTGACTTGGTTTATCGTTACTGTGACAAACGAAAACACTTTATTTGATGAATCCTTAAAGAAATTTTTAATTAATATCAATCAGGAGAAAAGTTATTGCTAAAATATATGTTGATCCCTAGACACTTTTGATGTGTGTATATATACAGTTATAGTTTATACAAAAGAAAAAGTTCTACATAATATACTTCGCTTTAATTTGACCTCTTGTGTAAAATAACTAAGTTATTCACACAGTTAATACTATTGAAGAATGAATTATGTACTACGCAATTTTACTTCCAAAAATAATAGTCTGTTATTATGGCGCGTTACTTCAGGCAAAATCAATTTTATTCATGTACTGACATTTAGAACCTTACTAGCTTTTGCATGTGACTTCATTTGTTTTTATGAAATTTAAATTTAAAATATAAACTCTTTCCAAGGATAATATAATATAGTGTGTAGTAAATTCCAACGAACAAACAAACATACTTTCGCAATAGCATTAGTGAGATACTTTTGTACAAATGAAGGGCGTAATGTAAAAACTTCTACATTTCGACATAGTTTTCAAAGTCAAAGAGAGTCATTAATTCATCGCCTACGTTAAATTTATCTAAATCGTCATTAATTATTCACCTACTTATGTTTTATCAGGTTTCATGTGATTAACTACAGTTTTAATATTATTTCATCCATCACGAGTACGCTTTTAAAGCACCTTTTTGTAAAACGAGTATAAAATTGAATTATTTATTCGTAAATGTAATCAATTAGTACTACAATAAGAGATTATAACGGTACATTAAATTTAAAAGGTCTATTATTTTATGTATTACTGTGTTTTATTTATCTATCCAGTCTAACCAAGGGGTATCGCGTCACCCAGTTACTGGGTTGTGAAGTTCTGATAGGCAGTCGCTTCACTTTAAACACTGATACCCAGCTGAATCCGGTTAGGTTGGCAGCCGACCGACTGTTATATTTCTATTATTTGTTATATTATATTTCTGTGATGTTTTAAGTAATGTCGTATTTTTACTAGAACATATTAAAAGGCACAATTTATTTACTATTAAATAAGTAACTTCTGTTACAAAATCAATTTAAACTATCTTAGGTTTCCAATCCACATGAACATTTCATCACCGTTTTTCTTTAGAAAAACCACAACAAACAGTTTTTCCATTGTTTAGTTTTATTTGGAAAGTGTTTAGCTAAACCCCGGCGTCCAGAGCGAGGCGAACTCACGCAGTTTCAACTTCTTACGAACTCAACAGCGATGAAGAAACGAACGGAGAAGAAGTTCGTGGAGAAACTTCTCCACTATCTGCTTCGATAACAGCTGAGACAATAAGCTTTGAAATCTAAAATATTCTTTGTTCTACACAACGCGGTGTTGTTTTTCTTCGAGAATATAATAAAAAGGATACTTTGGAGTTGTTATGATTTTGCTTTGTTTAAGTTCTAAAATGTGGTTGTTGCGTATTTTTAGGGAAACTGATGGTGTGTTTATTTAGTACATTATGTGAAAATAGAAGTGTTGGTAATGGTAAAGAATGAAATTGGGAGTGGAAAATCTATAGACCCATACTAAAAATATAAATACGAAAATGACTCTGCCTGTCTGTCGTCTCACTTTCACACCAATACTGCTGAACCGATTTAGATGAAAAAGAGCTATTCCATAGCCTAAGAAAGTACATAGGATGGTAATATTTATCCCACAAATACCACGGGAACAGGAATATATAAACTATAATATATAGAGATAGCTGTTTAATACATTTTTGAATAGAAATAGTAGTTTCTTAATTAATATTTTGTTTTTTTTTTGTCATCCGGTATGCATGGCAAATACCTACAGCAAAAAAAAACTTCTCTAAAAGTATTTTTTGCTGTAGATGGATATAAAAATAGACAAAGCCCAAAGTTTCAAGTTCTATAAAACCTATTTTATCTGTTATTTATGTTCGTACTTTTGTCGTCTCATTTTTTTTTATTCTTTGATTCTCTAAATCTTCTTGTTACAAATAAACTGAAGGTCAAAGTTCCGATTTTTTATAAAAAAAAATTAATACCATCACTATTTTTGTACTGTTAGTAGCATCTATAAATACATAGTTGTATCCTACATTACATAATGATTTTACATAACTACAAAAAAGTTTTTGTTTACAAACTGTTATGTGACAAATGTTTATAGCACCAGTAATAATTTTTAAAGTGCGACTAGCTATGACGAATATATTGAAAAGTTAACACTTGCAAAGAGTCTGTAACAGAAGGCAGTTTCTTGGACACACAGCGGTTGCACTATTTTTAAACATATTTTTATAAAAAAATGTTTTAATTTGTTACTTCTTTTTTATAAAAATAAGTAAAAACATATGCACCAATAACAAATATAGAGAGTAACAGCTACCAATGTTGCATACAGATACCAACAAACCAAAACAATCTCGGACTCCTCAAGTCCCAGTTAGACATACTATAAGTACATCACTAAACCGCGTTCGACTTCTTCAACTCACTGGATGACAAACTTAAGTTCAAACATAAGTAAGTCAAACTACTTGATTCCCGATCGGAAAACTTGACAAATTCACTCTCAACTTACGACTTACCCACTTTAAGAAAATGTTACATTTAGTTCTGAACTAACTGCAAGCATTATAGAGGAAATGTTTTTTACTTAGTTGACTTAGAAAATGATGGCCGCCATTTCCAGGCGTGTTAAGAATGAGAAAGATAGGGAATGAGATGATTAATAAAAAAAAGAATAAAATCACGTTGAAAAGAGTGTTTTTTTTTTCGTCACAAGTCAACTTAAGCCTTTATGGAAGTAAACCTATCCTACCTACTATCTAAATATCTTAGCGACTCTTAAAGACAAAATTGTATTCCAACGAATAATTGCCGTGAACAATTAAAAACTTGTCCATTTCAGATGTCCTTAAGATTGTTCAAACTCCTGCCTTAATGGATGCCTACAATATAAAATACACAAACAGTCATTCGTAGCTACAATGGCTTAGGCTCTGCGTTGATAAATCAGTATGTCAGTAAGGACAATAAATTATGTCTATAAATTATCATCATTGTGATCTCCACGTAGATCGCTAAGGTAATAAATAGTAGACAATAAGAGAGTTATTATCTGAAATAAATAAATAAAATGCATATCAAACAATGAACTTTTTACGCGATTAAACATAATTTATTTATTTAAACTTCATGCACATGTGTACAAGGGTGGACTTAATGCCTTAGGCAGTCAACCCAGAGTAGAGGAGATAAAACATAATAATTAAATATTTCAACAAACACCACGATGGTTTTTTTCATATATTTTCTTTTGTTTATTTTTTTCTACATTTTATACCCGTTAATCGTAATTTAATATAATATTAAGCTAAGTAACGCCGCGTGATACTCTAGTATGTCATAGTATCGCCCGTACACACATTAGTGTGTCAATGTATATGGAGGTTATCGGCGGTTACCTGAGGTCACTGAATAGGCGCATATTTAAGACGCTAGTATAGTTGCGTGCCGCAGCGCTACGTGTGCTTAATTTAAAATTAAATCAGGAAACGGGATAACTGAACAAACCAATGCTAGCTTTTAGAATGAAGAAACGGTGAAGATTTTGCTTTGTTTAACGAGATAATCTTTAGAAGCACTTACTAAACTTTAAAGATTTCATTCTGAATATGAAAACCAGATTTATAAGAATGTCGATAGTTAAGGGTTGGAATTTCCAAAAACCTTTTCTTAGTGGTTACCTACCTTTACAAAGAACACACCCTGCAAGTTTCATGTCTCTAGGACTACCGCATATCATTAGTTAGCCAAACATAATTTATTATCACGCCGAATTCCACGAGACCAGAGTCACGAGATAAGTTATGTATACCTGTTGCGGAATGTTTATAATAGTTACCGTGACCCTGGAACATAAAGGGCAATCGAAGGAACATGAGTGGGTTTTAGTCAGTAAAAGTCTGACACGCCCTCCCGCCGCACACAGGACGGGAGCAGTCATTTGATGATTTTCCACACTCCTCACCAAAAAAAAAAAATGTATAGGTACCTAATATTAGCAAAATCACAGTATCAATTTCAACTTTAGTAATTCATATCTACATTTTAGTCAGCCCAAAGTTTATTTAAACCTTAAAATTCAAAACATTGATCTCTGAGGCATTCCGAATAAATGACAATTTATTTTGAGATACGCTAAGGGATTTACAAACGACGCCCAACCAGAGACTATTGATTTAATGTTGTTGGTTCATCAGAAATAACTAAAGTTCTAGATATACTATCTCCAATCTAATTGGTATTGCCTTGATTGCTCAAAATAGTTTCGGAAAAAAAAAAACATTTTGTTCTTACCGAATTTTAAAATTATTAATTTCCGTCCTTACAAGAACCTTTTTTTAGATTATAACTAAAAAAGCAATTGCCAAATTTGGTCTAGTAGTTTTCGAGTGTGAGCTTTACTTTAACAAAACACATCATTTAGCGTTTTTTATTATTTGTTTTTTTTTTTTTTCGTTTAATTTTAAATCCTTTACTAATGATAATTATATTCTAAATCTAAATCAAATGTTCAAATACTACAATAATATAACATTCTTCCAATACAAATACAATCCAGAAATAGTAGAAACGCGTAGCAGCGTAGGCGACGCGACGTAGCAAAGACTGCTACGCCGTAGTAACCGCGTAGCATATTCATACTTTTGTGCTAGTAGTAATATAAAACATAACTGGTACTACGAGAGACGGTCTTATTTCCTGCATTACCACTATAAAAGAGAAAAAGCTGAAACCGTTAAATAAAAATAAAGGGTAAAGTTGTGTAAATATAAATAAAAGCCATTTGCGAGTTGAATTAACGTGTGTATTCTTGAAAACTGTTTCAATGTTTGCCTCTTATATGCGGAGTGCTGTATTTTTCAAGTTATTTAATACATTTTATTTATGTTTTGTAGACTTTACTCCACAAAGGACTTACCTATTCTATTATTTAAACAATTTTATGAAATGAATAGATGTACTGGCAGTAAAGTTTTACTCCTAACGAATAAATATAATCGTGGTTTTGCCCTTGACGTCATTTTCATATAAAGCTAAAAGTATCAAAAATATAGTAAACGTCACTTACATTTAAAAATAGTTGAATTCGGCCATTCCAAATGGTTGTGTTATTTGGAAAAGTATGGGTGCAAAAGTGCATATACTTTTAATAAATAAATGTGTTACATTTTTACACGTCATTACAAAATAAAAATTAAATATGAATACAATGTATTCAATAATGGAAAATAATATTGCTAAACCCGCAACTAACAGCGTGATAATGCTATTCATTTAATAAGTCAGTAGAGAATATTTACACAAAATTAAAACAGGATCTGTATGATAGTATTTGCGTTATGTTCAAACATACACAGCTTCGTTACGATTTTGTTATATTTATAGATAACTAGCTTCTGCCCGCGGCTTCGCTCGCGTTAGAAAGAGACAAAAAGTAGCCTATGTTACTCGTCATCCCTTTTAACTATCTCCACTTAAAAAATCACGTCAATGCGTCGCTCCGTTTTGCCGTGAACGAAAGACAAACAGACAGACAAACAGACACACTTTCCCATTTATAATATTAGTATGGATATATCACTTAGTACAAGTCTGTCACGTCTGTATAGCGTGTTCAACATGACTGGTTGATTCAGTCTTTAGAAAAGCCGATGAATGAACCGAAGGCTTAACCTATACCTGCGCTTTTCACGTTTAATATTATATTTATCGAATCATCTTACTAAGGATGTCTACATGTGTCTAAGTAGAAGAATATTTTCTTGCATTGTGATGGGCTAGATGACAATAGAAACTTTAGCCCGTCATCGGTTAGATCATCAAAAAAAAATTGATACTTATTATTCTTTTCTGTTATAAACGAGAAATGACGACGATGCAATGCGTTAAGGATCCGCGTGACATCACACCGAGGTACAATTCTTAGAATGCAGTGACGTCACAAGCTTCCACCCTGGAGCTTTGATGCTCATTATCTTTGTATTTTTTTATTAATTTGATTAAGCAATCATTGTTATAGTGCCCACCTCTTACAGATCGCGAGTTTTTAACTAAATTGATAAATACTGCAGAGTCAATAGCCTCGACTATACCGGGTATATTATCAGTACATTATTTAAAAAATGCATATTCTGATTAATAATTTCCCATATTATTTAAATACTAGCTGCCTCCCGCGGTTTCACCCGCGTTAAAAGTGGGGTCACTTAGGGGTATGAAATATAGATAGTAGCCGATTCTCATAGATACCGGATAAGCACAAAAATTTCATCAAAATCGGTCAAGCCGTTTCGGAGTAGTATGGCAACGAAAACTGTGGCACGAGAATTTTATATATTAGATTTATTCTAAGCGACTGCTAAGTTTTTATTTTATTTATATATCGTGTCTGTTAACACGAAATCTATCGAAATATCAACCAGTGTCGCTTCAGTATTATTTTGACATTAAATTTAATTTCGACAAAGAAAAACATATTAGTTAAACCTGGACTACCTAATGACTACTGTTTGTGGCCGCTCAATAGTCAATGTTCAGTGCGGTCAGACCTTAGGCTAAACTATTGATTTGCATTCATATTCAGAGACAACAACAGCACAATTGCAGTTTATGCTTACGTTTCCATTACATGCATAAACTGTGAAGCTATTGTGGAAATTTCAGTACGTCTTGTTAAGAATTTATGTTTAACTAGCCTTTGTCCGCGGCTTCGCTCACGTTAGAAAGAGACAAAAGTATCCTACGTTTCTATCCATTATTTCAATCATCTCCACTTATAAAATCACGTCAATTTGTCGCTCCGTTTGCCGTTAAAAAAACACGCTTTCCTATTTATAAATAACTAGCTTTTGCCCGTGGCTTCGCTCGCGTTAGAAAGAGACAAAAAGTAGCCTATGTCACTCTCCATCCCTTCAACTATCTTCACTTAAAAAATCACGTCAATTCCTCGCACCGTTTTGCCGTGAAAGAAAGACAAACATACATACAGACAGACAGACACACTTTCCCATTTATAATTTTAGTATGGATATTAGTATAGATGAAATATATCGCGATTTGATGTTACACTTGTTTGAAGATTGATTATTATTGAAGACATTATTTGACATGCCTGATCGTCTAGTGGTTACTAACCCTGTCTGTTAACCCGGACGTCGTGGGTGTTATTCTTACCCAGGACAAACTCTGTGCGATGATCATGATTGTTTATTCTGTTTTGGGTGTACTTTATCTAATATACAATATGTATTTATAAATTATATAAGTATGATATGAGATGTCTGGTCACTGCAGTACAAGTTTTGTTTTGTTTAGTATCAGATAGCCGTGTGCGAGTTGTTCCAGGACATTTAATATTAAATAAATATATATATTTTTTTATTTTTAAATGTTATTTTTTTATATTAATATTTAAAAATGTAATGTATATGTATATTTAAAGAATAAATGGAATAATAAATAAATAAATAAATATCCTGGGACAACTCACACACGGTCATCTGATCCCAAGCTAAGCAGAGCTCGTGTTATGGTAACCAGACAACTGATATACATACTTATATTTTTACTAAATACATACATATTATAGAGAAATTACACCCAGACACAGAACAAACAATCATGCTCATCACACAAAGTTTGTCCTGAGTGGGAATCGAACCCACGACCTCTGGCTTAGCAGTCAAGGTCACTAACCACTAGACCAACCTAGTCCGTCAAATAATAATATTTTTCTCTTCTGAAGTAGAGTAGAAATAAAAACAAAACTCTATCATTCTCAGCGAATAATTAGTTTCATTCATTTTATACAATACATTAATGTTCCATAGCATTTTTTCTTAGTTACCCTTGTAACATCTATTTAAACTTCGCGTAACACTAAAACGTAAACTTCGTGAAACTTTCTTGAAATAGATATAAGGTTGTTAGTAACTAATGCACCAGTTGAGTTACTTTTCAGTACTATTTTGATCTGTTAGTTCAATAATTTACTGAAGTTCAGGAGGTTATTGAAGTTTTTTTACTAACGCCAGGAGAAATTAAAGGTCAAAAAGTATGTTAAAAACTGTCAAAATACGTTCGTCGTCTTTACATTTTCAGAATGAAAACGTCTATACTCATATGTAACCAGCTAGCTCCCCGCGGTTTAACTTGCTTAATTCCCGTTCCCAATTTCTTAGATTAAAACTGTCCTATGTTTTTGCTCGGGCTACAAACTAACTCTGTACCAAATTTCATTTAAATCAGTTCAGTAGTTTTGGCATGAAACTAGAGAGACAGAGTTACTTTCGCATTAATATTATTAGTATGGATTTACTCATAACAAAATACTGTAAGTTGCGTTGTGGGTCACTGATTTGATTCCCACATAGTATAAGTTCTTGTATCACTTGAATTAATTGGACTTTAGTTTGTATAATGTGAGTTAAATGTTTGTAAAAGCACAAGGAAAAACTCTTATTGTGAAGTTATGTTAAAAAAATACTATCAGAAAGGTTCTGTTCAAATTTTCAATGAATATAATGTTGAATACAAAAATCTTCATTGTTCTAGTCAGTCTATATTTTATTTTATGAGATTAGCCACATGTTGCTGTGGTTGTTATCGAAATAAAATATTTCTTATCTTTCAAGTTAGTTGATTTGCACACGACGTGCTTTCAATAAAAATAAGTAGTTTAGAAGTCCATCGTAGACAAACAACGAGACGAGTAATTTATATATTTAAGATATTATTCAGTATTTTATTTTCATCACAACCTGGTGGCGAGTGACGCCGCGGGCACGACGAGTAGTATCTACAAATAATTAACATAATAGATAAAATCGAGTCTCCCACGCTTGACAGACGGATTGATATTTTGATGTTTAATTTTACGAATCAGTAAAAGACCAGCCCTCGAGAGCATATGTCTCAGCTTCTTTCTAAATCTCTGTTGAATATATACCTAAGTAACTATTTAAAACATCTAAATATCTTCCTCTCATCATTTAAATCATTTGAATATATTTCTTGAAGATGTGCTAGCTTAAGCCCCAACTTTATCGACATTTTATCACCAGTCAAAGAAACTTTATAATCAGATTAGTACTATTTACAGAACCTTTTACAAAGAAATATCAAAGTAAGGTACCAACACCATCTGATAAAATAATTTAATATTATACTATCTCTTTGAATACTAGTCCAGCTATACTATCACTAGCTGTTCACCGCGTTTTAACCCGAGTTACTCAATACTCAATAACTTTATTGCATCCCATAATGTATACAAGGCTGGTAGGTAAATTAAAAGAAACAATTATGGACCCTGTCGTTACGTTATGTGTTTAATTGTTGCTCCGTTCCCCTAGGTCACAGCGTGATATTAAGTAGCCTATATGTTATTTTGATGTATAAGCTATATGTTATTGCATGAAAGAGTAACAAAAAAACATACATACAAACAAACTTTCACATTTTAAAATACTCTAAATTATTAAACCTGTGATTAAATCACACAAACACAATCTCAAGTCACAGAAATTAGTTTAAAGTAGCTCCCAACAGACCCAAAATACAATCAAAACGGAACAGTGACCCACAATATCATTTAAGTGATAAACCGTCCGGGAATCGAACCGGTAACGTCTGGCATTTCGAGGAAGCGGTTATTTAAGTCGCTACGTTAATATAGAATCAATCTAATTTGTCAATGAAAGTCAAGAGCAGACGCAGATTACTGGACGGAGCGGCAAGATGGCGCTGGAGAATAAATTGAAATAGAGGGAGGAGTTGATTTTTGGAAACGAGTTAGTATACTAGTATATGTTTTGTTGTAAAAAAAACTAAACTCTAAATCTATTCCTTCAGACGCCGCTTTCTTAGCCAATTCATCGTTGCCCCTTAAGCCTACGTGTGAGAACCCATTGCAATCTCAGATTAATTCCACTATTTGATAAAATGTCTATCTTAGAAATAATATTATAGGCTATCGAAGTACCTCTGTGGCCAGAGGCACAACGAGCCACATGCTAAAGAGCACTTTTGCTATCTACGCATATTAATATTTTTCTATGTTCAATGGTACCAACATATGTTAAGGCTTCTGAGATTGCAATGAGCTCCAACGACATAATACACAAAGCGTTGGTTTTTTTCAAACAGATAAAAATGGGACAATCAAAGCGCTATTGATAGTAATTGTATTTTGTACATTATCTCTCTTTTCTATATTCATGTTTAGCAAAAATTACTTTGTTTATTAAAAAATGCATTCCTCTATTTCGCATTTTAAATAGGTACTTATAATGTACTTGTCAATCAGCTGACACTATAAAATAAACATCTCTAAAAAAAATCAAGTCACCTAATGAAGCTTTCTAATTATCCCAATCCAATTAAAATCCTAAACGAAGTAACACCAAAATCTGTACAAAGACTTGATTTAAACAACCAATTCTTGTTCAAATCCATCACAAAAGCCAACCAAGCGAATCTCGTACAATAACAAACACATCGTCCCGGGGGTACATTTTAGCGGCGCGGCGTCTAAATCAGTAGCAATTAATGTCAAAACGGTAATATCGCTCGATACACTCCAGGCTACTCTCAGATTTATTCATCTCTTGGGCCTCACAATCCACGTGATTTGATTTATACATCAATCGCCTTTGTTCGTGGTTTATTTATTAGTTTTTCATAGTTTCTGTGTAATACGCTTTGTGAGTGACCGTAATTGATTGAGTGACTTAAAAGGTATGACGATGCGGTTTTGGGGTTTTTGTCGTAGGTGATATTCCAATTACATTTTTTATACGTCAGTCTCTGCAATCTTGTTTCTTTAAAGTATTCGTGAATTTCGTCATTGGCGTAATGGTGCCGATTCCCTTGGTCACAAACTAGACTAATTTTAAGTTAAATGCATCTTACTCTTTCCATTTCTTAAAGAAAAGGACAGAAGATACAATTTAGTTTAATCCTGTCAAATTAGACAGCGCCGGAAGAAAATTGACGTATATTTAGACGCCATGTTTTTAAAACGCATCTTAATTATCTATGGAGTGTCTAAATTTGACAGGACTTAACTTAGGATTTTATCTTCTGTCCTTTTCTTTTGGCACCAATGTCTTTGTGTTATATTTTAGACACAATTACATCTCAGCTGTGAAGTTGTATATAAAAATAAAAAGATTACACTATATTCGTTCATTTAATGAATTGGTGAAATAATTTACATTGTATATAATATACTTTATTGCACATAACTGTTCAACAGAGAACTTAACTGTAATTTGTTTGCAAAGGTGGACTTATCTCTAGAAGAGATCTCTTCCAGTCAACCTAGGGCATTGCGATAGACTGTACTTGAAACGGGCCAACATAGTGCAAGAGAGTGTTTAAATAATAACAACGACTAAAAATATATATTTATGAATGCAAATACATAAATTAATAAATACTGAAAACATAAACTAATAAACTAAAACATAAGATAAATACATAAATATAATATATACCTAACCTTATAGTGATGTAGTGAATCTATGATGATGATGTGTCAGATACTTGGGATAGTAGATAACTTCTCAATTGTATGTGAATTAGGTAAATACAATTTACATGTGAATATTAAACCGCAGCCGAAATAACCACAAAATAGATTATTAGCTGGTGCCCGCGGCTGTTACCCCAATAGGGGTCGAAATTCAACCCCTTTGTTATAAAATCTAAACAAAATCTTCAGTTTCTAACTCTTATGATTTCACAGTCAGTTAGTTCCTATTTCCTTTAATATTTATATAGAGATCATAATATAAAATAAATTTGGAATATCTACCAAATTTGCAATGAATACCGAATCTTTGATTTTAAATTCTGTCATTGATTTATTATAATTATCGCTTTATTTTTCATTTGTGACGTTTTAGTAAGCTTACTAAAACGTCTTAAATGAAAAATAAAGCGTTTTAGTTTAATCAATTAGGTAATCATCATCATCTCCCTAGCCTTTTTCCCAACCGTGTTGGGGTCGGCTACCAGCCTAACCGGATTCAGCTGGATACCGCTGTTTTACGTGGAGCGACTGCCTATCTGACCTCCACAACCCAGTAACTGGGCGACACGATACCTCTTGGTTGGACTGGTCAGAGTTTCTGGCTAACCAGTAACGACTGTCAAAGTTCTACGAATGACAACCGGGACCAACGGCTTTACGTGCTTTCCGAGGCACGTGATGTTAGTGATGTCTAAGATAAACTTTAGAAAGTACATATGAATTGAAAAAGTCACATTGGTACTCGCCCGGATTCGAACCCACCACCTCTTACCCGAGACATATCCACTGGAATATTAATCTACAACATTATTTAATAACAGTTATGAAGAAACAAACTTCTTAGACCGCGGAACAAACTTACCTGAATATAGCAGCGCTTTGTTTAAAACATCGTAAACATTATTAACTCTCGAATCATATTACCTGGAAATCGTCCCATATCTTTTAGTATTATTCTGAAGCCTGTACTATTTAAGCAGTAAATTCTTAGTATTATGAAATAGAACATGAAAGGCATCGTCACTGAATTCACAATATTCTCTAAACTCAGACTGTCAGTAAGGATTTAGCTCTCACAACTAACTGAAATACCAAGTTGATAAATGTAGAAATTGTGAAATTGTGTCGGGAGGAAGACACGTGTAATTTTCTTTGGAGTTCCATGAAACTTATAGAAATCTGGGAAACTGAAACAATGCAGAACAAAACTTTTCCTAGTAACGACATCCTAAACTGTACCTTATTCCTATTCTAAAAATCTTAGTGTTACTAGCCTTCAGCACTGGCCTCCAGCACTCGCCTCCAGTTACTATCCCCCAGCTACTAGTCTCGCCTGTTTACCTAGACGATCCCCACTCTACCGTGTTAATAAACAGCGAGTTGTTATGCAAAGAGTTCTTATACTTTGTTCTTTGTTTTTGCTTACAAAATTAGCCTCGGATAGCTTGGAGCTAGATGGACAGAATAAGTTCATTTTTAAGGTAACAAGTTGTTTAAACCATTTAAGTTGTTACTAAGTATCAGTTACGTTCCAGGTAGCTTAAATGTTGGTAATGTAACAAGACAAGAGAAACAAATGAATTAACAGAATACACCGATTCTGGTTAATAATTAATTTATTTTTAAAAATATTGTCATTTTAATCATTATTAGCCTATTGCTTTTTACTGTTGAATGTAGGTTTCTCCCAAAAAGCGCCAAACATACAGGTCTTGAGCTGTTCTCATCCACACGCTGTCAGCCAACTTCTTTAAACCGTTGGTCCGTTGTCGGCAAAAATATTGTCAATGTATTTTTTTAATCATTATTTTTACTGCAATTAAGAGTGCATTTCAAAAAAACTAATCAAAACAAAACAATTGAATTATCACAAGAGTCACAAAATACACACGCGTCTTGTCGCTAACCCGCGCTCACCGCGGGCGCATCTCAGTCGCTAGCACAGGTAACTCGCCATTACAACTCGCCCCACGTAACCCAGCTTAATGTGGCTCATCAGGCCTGCAGCATCACTGCAAGGGTTGAACGACCGCGCGCATGCGTATCAACCACCTTTTTCGGTCTAAATAGCCAACGGGCCGTCTTAGTGCGCGTTCTAACTGCGATCAAATTTCGATCTTACTATGTAACTGAGTGGATCGTTTTGGTGGTGCGTTCACAGCGGGAGGAGGCACGGCTGCCAGGCTCAGTAACTCGCGGACCGCCGTCGGCAGCGCACGTGCCTTCCCGTCGCCCGGATTTTTTCCGCCCGAGAAAAGTTTTTCGAGTTTCCGTCGGACGTTCAAAGTGTTCAGTCGGAGTCGTAGGACCTCACGTTTGGTTTAAAGTGCATAAGGATTTGTGTTTACCGGTGTTTTTGGAGAATTTAACTGTGTTTTCCGGGAATTATGGGAAGGTAAGTTTTGGAAAAAGTTGTTTTTAAATGTTTGTTGCAGAAATTAATTCGGATGATTTGCATCTCATTAGGAATACTTAAAATATATTTTAATACTTTAATACCGTAACTGAAACAAAAGTTGAGTTCTTAAATATGTAGCATCATACAATAAAAAATATTCAACCAAATATTAATTTCAACTAAACCTTTGACAATAACACAACACCAACACGGCTGAAGGAACCGCGAACCGAAAGGATTAACAAACTTAGTTTAAAACCCAGCGCCTGTCCCGACAGTATTTAACAATAGGATAATGAAAGTTTCGTGTCAGGAAGCTAAGCCGCTCCAGCTTCACTAACAATACTTTTTATAAAAAATACTTAAACTAAAAAGTTTTTGCTAAAATTTTATTGTTTTCTCGCGTTTGCACGCATACGTACTATATAGAATAGTTTATTGTTTTATGCGCTTGCAACATTTTTATTTAAACTAAGTCCGAAGTAAAAAGGCATGGTTTAGCAAGTACTTTAGCAAAGCTATCTAGCTGTCACTGTCACACAATATTGTCAAATAACGAGCGCAAGATAATATGTAATGTATATAATAAAATGGCCACGCCAAAGTAAATTAAAATGCCTTTTACTGCCTCACTGCAAAGCAAAGGTCTCTTCTTATACAGAGAAGGCACTAGCATTGATCGCCACGCTCAAGGCGGATTAGGAATTTAAGACTTTTATTTACTAATAGTATGGTTTCCTCAAGGTGTTTTCTTTTAACCATGTCTGCTATTTTAAGATAAACTTTAGAAAGTACATATTGATTGAAAAAGTCACCTAGATACTTACCCAGATTCGAACCCACGACCTCTTGCATAAACTAAGCCATCATGACACACATAGCCAAAGTTAGTAACGATATTTTTTTTTGGCCTTAGTCCTAAGGCTTAGATATTCCCTGTCTCTATCTTTTGGCAGTTATGCGACGGAAACAGACATACTGTTTAGCCGAAACATGCTAAACCATGTCTTTTATCTTTGCTTAAGAATTGGAACGCCAACCTCAGAAAAACTGGGCTGCATGTAGGAGGATGAGGATTATGACTAAGTTATCAGTAAGTAGGAGAGGAAGAAATTTATCATTTGGTAAGGATTACTGTCTACAAAACTGGCCACTGGAGACTGGGAGTACAATTACCATCATCAGTATTGAATTAAGTACTAGCTTGGTATTTGACAGAAAATATAGTATTTTATCTCTATTTAATACTTGTGCTGAGTATATTATTTTATTTAAATTTATTGTTTACCAGCAGTCTACAATAAACATGGTAACAGTTTATTATTAATGACCTGTTTATAAGTGGTTATGAAAACATACTTATTTGACCTTATTATCAGCCGTTCGACAACTAATAACTATTGTATGTATTAGGGTTAAAGATTAAATTACTCATCAGTAATGCAGGTAAACAGGACGTTTAAATGTCATTTTTCTCAAGTGAAAATCACTAAAACATAATGATGATTAAAATAAGCTTGTTTTACAATAGTTAATACCACAGAGGACTATAAATATTAGCTGAATCGTCTACATACATAGGTATTTAAACCTCTAAACTTATCAAGAGTGCGTTTTAGTCATTAACCGACAAGGTCCTCCCATAATCACATCAATGCAATTGTATGAACTTTAAAACAGACTGAGCTCTGACTTTGTTTCGGATGTCTCTTCTCAGAGTATAAAATAAGCAAAACACGGTTAAAAAATGCAATTTTTAAACAGTATTTAAAATTTTTTTTGTTATAATGTTTACCCAATTTATATTACGGAGGTTTAAAGTTTTTAAGAAGGTACTTAGTACCTACTTAATGATCTTACTCCGTAGCCGTCGGCGAGCGCTTCGTGACGCCTATGAACACAGTGAGAAAGAAATATAAAAGTATGCTTTCTCGCAACCAATCCAATTACTGCATTTCTTATAAATTTCTGCAAGACAAAAACTAACAAACTATAATTTTTCTTTCGACTTTTCTTTAATATTATACTTTTTAATAAGTTTACGGATCTAATTAATTGTAAAAGAATATTTTTAGTTTATTTTTTTTTGGCCAAGACTACATCCGGTGAATATCAGGTCACTGAAATTAGCAGACTAAACAGGGCCTTCTTTGGGTTCGAGCTTCCTTCTTATTTAATTACTTTTCAGTCCATTCTCTTGATTTCTTTTCTTTCTTTCTAAATGATTTTGTATAAACTTGTGAAATATTTATTTTCATCTCTGTCTGAGGTTCAAACCTAAGTTTTTGTAGGTTGGTCAAAAATAAATTAGTCTTTATTATTTTTCTCACTTAAAGCGAACGACGGGGCCGGTGTTTTCTTGCACAATTACTCTCATACTGTGCAAATATAGCAAAAGCAATATTGTTATTACTTTAGCAATAATAACACAATTGTTTATCATTTATGTACATACATTACCAACTTTGTGGGTAGAACATTCATTGTAGGTCCCCGCGGGTCTCGACGGCGCGTCCATTGGGGGGGCTTGTAACTTTTCCTCATGTGGGACCTTGCGTCCGTCTGTTTTGATAAAGACATGAAACAAGATAATAATTCTCTTAACAGTCATTTGTTTTATCATCATCTCGCTAGCCTTTTATGTTATGCGGGGTACACGACAACGATTAATCGCTACGATTTGACTGCGTAGTTTTATCGAACGTGTGTACGAAAATTGGCTCAGGTATCGTGGTCGTATGGACACTCAATGGGCGTTTGATAAACTGCACAAACCAACTGCGCAGTCAGGTCGTAACGATAAATTGTCAGTGTTGACTTAGATAAACTCAGGAAGTGCATATGAATTTAAAAAGTCACTTATCTGGTAATTGCCGGGTTTCAAATCAGCAGCTTTATACATAAGAGACGGACGCCTTAACCATCGACCCATTACGACTAAACTAAACTAAAATGTTATGTTTACCTAATAATAATATACCTAATATAACATTTTTTATTTTCGTTACAATTTTTTTTTCTCTGCAGGTATTACTCTGTAAATATTGTTTTTATTTTGGAGGTCTGAACGATTTATAAAAGTTTGTCCACATATTTTGATGGAACCTTAATATTCAGTTAATAATAAAATTGTTTTTATTTTTTTTGTATTAATATTTAAAAATGTAAATTATAATATGTATGTGTGTAAATGAAATAAATAGAATAATACCAGCCTATAACTATCCCATTGCCGGGAAAAGATCCACGTTAAAATGGAAGTATGACGTGTAAAATCTACATACATAATGATTACACAAGTATAAACGACGTAGATAAGTTTTAAGCGCTCTGCAAGTCGCACGTTGCAACTTAGCTAACTCACTTACTTAAGTTCACTCGTGCTGTGTCGTTTTCCGATAGTGCGACATTATAATCTTACGTTACCTACGTATGTCGTGTGCATGTGTGCGATTATTGAACTTCGGACTTCGAATTTTGTGTAGGTAACCCCAATTATAATAATACCAACCTATAACTGCCCTACCGCAAGACAAAGGCCTCTTCACATACAGACAGGGCATCACCACGCTTGCTCAAGGCGGATTGGCGATTTTTTTTGGCGAAATTTGTAGTTAGGTTATTTCCAGATTTCAGATGCCATATGATGTCCAAAATACTAATTATGTAAGAACTTTACTAATTATTATGTAAGAGCGAGGATTATTAGATACTTTCTGTTCCGGCTCTTTAGAGAGAGCACTTGACTGAGAGTGGATAGGTTTAACAACCGTTTGAATTCGTGGTATTATTGAATTCTAATGTGTTTCTCTACTTCTTGTATCAAAGTACATAAGATAATTAGTGTAATTATTTTGTGAATAAAGAATCCTAGTATATTATGAGATTTAGTTCCTACTAGCTTTTGCCCGCGACTTCGCTCGCGTTAAAAAGAGACAAAAAGTAGCCTATGTTACTCTCCATCCCTTCAACTATCTTCACTTAAAAAATCACGTCAATTCGTCGCTCCGTTTTGCCATGAAAGAAAGACAAACAGAGAGACAGACAGACAGACACACTTTCCCATTTATAATATTAGTATGGATGGATATTATTTAAGTTCATAAACATATATTTTCTTAAAATTGCGCTCACATTTTCTGTTAACCACTTCACACAACTGCGCGCCTAGTACTTTTGATTGATTTAAGTACTAAGTATCTCAGTATTTTAAATTTTCTCACACTATCACTTCACATTACTGCGCTCCTAGTACTATTGTTCTCTTAAGTTTTCAATCTTTAATTAAATTTAGAATTAACTATAGGGAAAAATGATTCATCTTTTATAATTATGTTCTCGTCGATTTTTCATTATTTTTAAGATGTATTCTGCTATTCGGGGCGGGGACAAATCCAACGAACCAAAAACCATGAAAATTGGTCTAGCCGATCTCGAGTTATAAGTGTTGTAACAAACTCGACTTTGTTTTATATATATAGATAGATTTTAGTATACTGATTTTATTAGGAATACATAAAGTTAAAAAAACTTTTTCCAAAAAAAAGATAACCGACTTCAAAAACTAAAAGCTCAAAAATAACTATTTCGGAAGTCGGTGGCTTCTCTTCTGCCGGTCGAATTGTGTTGCCTTGCCACCGACTTCCGAAATAGTTATTTTTGAGCTTTTAGTTTTTGAAGTCGGTTATGTTTTTTTTTGGAATAAGTTTTTTATTTTTTACTTTTTAGTTAGAGTCCCAACTACGTTTTAGAGTAACTTTAAAAAAAACGTACGTTTATCTATACAAATTGAGGAGTTCCCTCGATTTCGGCATGATACCATCATCAGATCCTGGACCTGATGACAATGGGACCATTTTGGAAGTCTACCCTTTCAAACAAAAAAAGAATTCTTCAAATCGGTTGGCAAACGACGGAGATATGCGCGAACAAAGATAAAAAAAACATCCGAATTGAGAACCTCCTCCTTTTTTTAGAAGTCGGCTAAAAACGATATAAGCAAAATAATTTTAAATAATTTGCTCCATGTAGGAGCGACTATATATATTATTACAAATGGGTTATTGGCCGACACAATAACACACTAACGGATATTCGAATTTCTTACTACAGACAAAGATCTATGAATATGATCGGAGATAAACGGTTTTATATGCTTTCAGAGACACCACCAACATTCAAATACCTTGCTGCTAATATTAAACTTCTTAAAAAAGTACATTTAATACGTACCATAAAAATGACCCACAAATAGAGAAGATAGCTAGTAATAGAGAGCATAACTTAAACATTCTAATTTACTAATACCTACTTCATAAAATTATAAACAGTTCGATAAATGCAGAATTGAAAAGATATTTTAACTTAAATACCACTTTTAACCCACTGACAGATATCCTAAAAAAAAATAAAAAAATACTTTATTTACTCAAAAAGTGTTACAATATTAGTTGGAGCCTTATACTGGCAAATATAATGAAACTAGCTTTTGCCCGCGGCTTCGCTCGCGTTAAAAAGAGACAAAAAGTAGCCTATGTTACTCTCCATACCTTCAACTATCTCCACTTAAAGAATCACGTCAATTTGTCGCTCCGTTTTGCCGTGAAAGAAAGACAAACATACAGACAGACAGACAGACAGACACACTTTCCCTTTTATAATATTAGTATGGATGTTCAACTTGACACTCGATTGACATTTTTTCCATGAGTTTTGCTTGATACAGACAGACGCTTCCAACTTACAACAGCATTAAGAATGCGCCACGTCTAATTTTATTTTTCTACTTAGTCTCGATTTTTTATGTCTTTTTGTGATAATAAATAAATTACTAATAATAAATAAAAATCCTGGGATATCTTATACATTCTTATATAACTTTTAAATACATACATATTTTAGATAAAAAACACCCAGCATGTCATGCATACCTGTTATTTGCACGGTTACAAAAATGCCAATTTTAGAATTGAAATCAAATAGAATTATAATTAACTGTACTTTAGATGTGCTTATTATAAGTCAATAAACAACAGTCTTGAACCCACTATTTTTTCTACCCTATACACAATCACAAAACAGTTGAATTAACTGTTTTGTGTTAGTATGTTAGGCACAATTTAATATACAATTGGAATTGTTTGGAGCCGTCAGGGAGCAGTATGATTGCGCCAGTGTTCACCTGTCAAGTGCAGGCACGCACGAATAGTGTGCAATAATATGGTGGAGAAGCGATATGAACTGTATAATATATAATACAGGGACACGTCATAACTGAAATACAAGGAAGACAAAAAAAGGTTATGGAACACAAAAAATTAAAAAGTAAAACGCTATTAGTTTCATTAACTTTGTGTGAAAATTGGTATAGTGGTTTGTGACCCTGATCTAGGTCAGTGGTCGTAGGTTCAATGCCTACCTTGGACAAATCCTTGCGTAAAGAGCATTATTGTTTGTTTACCTTACAACGACCAAGCGACAGCCGGCTGTCGTGCAGCTATTGTCTCTCTCTATTTTGTCTCGAATCACGAGTGTTCGAAAGTTTAAGTAAAAAGAGTAGGTTATTATTTTGCGTCACTTTCCTTTTGGTAGTCGGGCAAATAATGTGGTCATACACCCCTCATAATATATAATATATTAATGAAAATGAAATTCCTGTTTCGTCTAGACCGGGTGAACCTCTGTGGTCGAAACACCTAACAAGCCAAATATCTTAACCTTTCTAGTTGATAACAGCAAAAAAGTATTCTATAAATTATAGGTCTCTTTGTGAAGAAGTACACCAACGAAGTACGGTTTGTTTGCCTTTATTAGTACATATTGTTGGAGATCCTAAATAAACAAATAAATGTAATATTAACTTTCGTAGAAGGATGCTACATATGTAACAATAGTAATAACAAACTTATTTATTTGCTACATCAATTTCCCGTTATGAATTCTAAGTTTCCATTAGAGAGTAATAACTTACTATAGTTCCAACAAATTGGTAAAGATTAAAGATAGGGTACATTAGCCATCTTTGGGCGCATGAGCGCCAAAATAATGAATACAGTTGAAGCGGTCGCCATGGCCGAAATCGGTCGGATGATGATGATGATGGTAAAGGTTTATTTATCATATTTTTTAAATGTTTTATTTTCATAATAACATTTAGAAATCTATTGAATATGCCTTACCAATAAACAAATAGATCAATAATAAGTTTAACAAAAAAAAAAACAAATAAGTTTAAACATAGAGATTACACAGTACGTGGTATAAATGTAAGGTAAATTCGATGGATTTTGAAAACTTAAAAAAAATACCCGTTTCGCACATAATATTAGAATTAGATCAATGTAATTGATTTTAGTTGTTTGTGTGTTTTAAATAATTATTGCTTTATTCTTAAGTAAACTGTGTTTTTTAGATAAAACCATTCGCTTATACACGCAAGAACTATATTATTTAGTTACTCTATATAGTTTTTCTGGTAAAAAACTTACAGCTTAGTTTTAACGCTACATCATGCTGCATACCTTCGCCCGCGACTACGCCTCCTTAAATGTCAAATTTCTAAAAAACTTTTCATAGTGGCTATCTACTGCTCACAAAGAACAACTTCCAAGTTGCGTGTAGCTATAACAGTAGTTTGAGCTGTGTGTTTAATCGTTCATTATATCAACTAGTCCAGTATATTAAAAGTTTTACTAAATAAGCCGTTGATCCCAGTTAGCATTCTCGGAAATTTGACAGTCGTTCAGAGTACTTAGAAGCCAGAAAATTTGACCAGTTTAACTAAAGGGTACCGTATTACCTGGGTTGTGGAGGTGTGACAGGCAGACGCTTCACGTCAGACACTGGCTTCCAGCTGAATTCGGTTAGGCTGGAAGCCGACCCCAATAAATAAATAAATAATACCAGCTTATAACTGTCCCACTGCAGGGCAAAGGCCTCTTCTCATACAGAGAAGGCACGAGCATTGATCACCACGCTTGCTCAAGACGGGTTGGCGATTTCAGACTTATATTCACTACAAGTCCAGGTTTCCTCACGATGATTTCCTTCACCGATGTCTGCGATGTCTAAGATAATCTTTAGAAAGTACATATGAATTGAGAAAGTCACATTGGTACTTGCCTGGATTCGAACCCACAACCACTTCCATGAGAGGCGGGTGCCTTAACCACTAGGCCATCACGACCCCAATATTGTTGAGAAAATGCTAGGGAGGTGATGACTAAATGAGCTTCAACATGAAATTGTGACTAAACTTGGTAAGATGAGAAAAGAAACCGTGGGTTGCAGTAAGTTACTTCATACCATCAATTTTTTATAGAAATCGATTGTTTGTGTCACATTGGTAGTAAGTTTTACGACTCAAGATCAGAGACGTAATAAAGTCTACTTGAACGGAAAGAATTTATAAATACCTAATATAATATAGGTTTTTTGCAAATATTCTGCTTAAATCGTGTAGAATAATATCTTAAATCTTGGATTTTTATTTCACGTCTGATATTTATTCAAGATAGTCAATTACTTTATCAATAATAATAAAATAATCTTTTAACATAGATTCTTGATAAAAAAGAGGTCTAATAAATTACAAATATTTCTTAGAAATTTGTTTATGTTCAACTTTATTTAAATTATAGAATTTGCTACTTAATATAATAATTAGAGGATTTGAAGCCTGGGGTTTATTTCGTTACACGTTGGAATTTAACCTGTTTCTTAGAATTTCTTAGTAAAGCCCTAATAATGTAACCTGGAATAAACCTAGTCTAGTTTTGTGAGTTTCAGTCAGGTTGGGAACAATATGGCTTCGATTTTCGGCTGTCAGGTGCACATTTAGAAGAGAAATTGCATTGTTGTACAATTATTTATGTAATATAGTTATCGTCTTGTTAAAGATTGAGGTTTTGTGTTTTGACCCGTTTCCTAGTTTTATGGCAATATTCGATCGTATGTATGCTTCTGTATACTAAATTTCCTCTGTCATCTCCTGTAGATCATGACGCAATGTTAGGAAGTCAAAGTCAATCATATTGTTTATTATCTATTGTTCCGTGAGCACATAATTAAAATTTGTAAGAAAGCGTATAGAAATCTAGGGTTCTTATTGAGACAAACTCGTGATTTCACAAATATCTCTGCGGTACGAGCCCTTTATGATGCATTAGTCAGAAGTCATTTGGAGCACAGTGCAATCATATGGGCGCCTCATGAAAGTAAATACTCACTGATGTTAGAATGAGTTCAGAATAAATTCACGCGTCACTTGTACTATAAGTTGTATGGAGTGTACCCGTTGTATCCGTTGATGTATCCCTCTCTATTCGTCTTGGGCATGGTCGGGTACAATCAATTGAAGGTGCGTCGAGAGTTTTCTCTTGCAACTTATCTGGTGAAATTGATTCGGGGACTGGTACATAACCCAGATGTTCTACAAACAATCTGTTTCTGGGTACCAGACAACTATGTAGGGAGGCGGCGGCGTCCGCCTCTGTTGGCGGTGCCAGTGGCTAGGACGAATTTACTGGCAAAAGCCGCGGTCGCGCAAGCTATCCGAAATATAAATGTTGTGCACGAGCAAATAGATATTTTTACATGTCAGCCGAGTGAATTCTCAAAGATTTTGTTATATAATTTGTGTTATCGAGATAGATAAATGATTAAAGTAATAATTTTATTTAATTTTTTTAATTAGCATTGCTGTTTCAGTATCTTGATTTTATTTATTATTATTTTATTTTTTGTTTTGTTTGAATAAGTTAATTAATATTAAGTATATTTTATGTTAGTATAGTTTCTGTTATCGCATTGGGTATTCCTACCTGTAATGTTAACAGATAAAGGATAAATAAATAAATAAATAAAAAAATAAATATTAATATGGACATAAACAAAAAGAAATTATTTAATCCGACTAGTTAACAAATCTAAAAATTAAAGTTAACGTTTAAATAAAATAATCCATTTTTCCTAAAACCAGTTTTTAGAACCAATAATTTATGTTTATACACACAAATTATCTATATAAATAAAAATGAATTGATGTTCGTTAGTCTGATTAAAACTCGAGAACGGCTGGGCCGATTGAGCTCATTTTGGGTTTAAAATGTTTGTGGTAGTCCAGGGTAGGTCTAAACGGTGAGAAAATAAGGAAAAATTGCGAGAAAGATAGAGTAAAACAACAATTTCATTTTCCAATATAAAAGTTGTCCATGTTCTATTGGATGTCGTTGTCATAGTAACCGGCAAATCAAGTGTCAAATTCAAGTGTTACATTTACAACCATAGAGGTTACAATCCCTCAACCTGACACAAGTAATGTTTAATTGTTTTTAAAAGACGCAAAGGAATCATTTTCATAAAATTAAATCCAAATCATGCAGATAATTATAGGGGTACCAGTAACTCATGAAAAAAAAAGTAAAACAAATAATGATTTTTATATGGTATTGTTGTCATGTCATCTGTCAAGTGACATTACGTTTGTTTGTTTACATATTTTGTTATTTTCAAGAATTTTTAAGTAAAAAGTGAAAGAATGACTACGAAATCACCGCGGTCACAATCCAGAAGCACTGTTGATAACGTCTACCGATAAATCTGTAAAGAAGAAGGTGTAGCTTACACGCAATTTCGATTTTAGACCGTGTGCCTCGCCAAGGTTGATACTTTGTTTCATATCCATATGAGTTTTACATTTGTATATATATAATAGGTATGTAACATACAACTTTGGCTTATTATTACAGGGGTGTGTAATAGTGCTACACGACGAATTATTGCAGAAGGCAGATGAAGAAGTCAGTAGCCTTGGTGTCAGATTCGCATGAGCCGCCTAAAGACGTTTAACTTGCCTTATGTGACGATCACTACCATAACCACATAAGTTTTTAAGATTGTAATTTGTACATTCTATGGGCCCCAGTTGCCTGAATCAAATAAATAAATAAATAAAATAAATAAATAAATAAATAACCATAATCTTGACGAAGTACAGAATCATTTTTTTTAACGGGCAATAAGGTTGAATCAAACTTGCAATGCCCTAACCAAACTGGGATACTAATCACAAAGTGAAATACCATTTCTTTCATATTTGTTGTGTAAATAAAGTACTTAAATTATAATAATTGGGTTTATCTTAATTTATTTTATACAAGCTTTTGCCCGCGACATTGTTCCCATTCCTGGGGGATTTCCGGGATGAACACTACCCTATGTTCTTTCTCGGGTCCCAGACTATATTTGTACCAAATTTTATTCAAATCGGTTCAGTGGCTTAGGCATGAAGAAGAGACAGACAGACAGAGTTATTATCGCATTTATAATTTTAGAATGGATTAACCAAATATATATCTCGATATATCTCACTCTCTTTAAAAAAATATCTTTATTTGGTCACTCATGGTTAGGGGCTAAAATTAGTGCCTAAAGCCTTTTTAGCTTTACCCAGAGTAGACCGCAAGTAGGTCCCAATCGTCTCATCAGCTAATAGAAAAATACAACTAATCAAACATCACTGTTAAATAAACTGCACAAATTATCGCCTATGTCTTATTCTGATATATTTTATAACCTATATTTCTGTAAAGTTTTATCAAAATCTGTTCAGTCGTTTTTGCGTGAAAGAGTAACAAACAAAAATACAAAAAAAAAATCCTCTTTATAATATTAGTATTGCTATAAAGCAAAAAGTGTAATATTTTTTAAGGCGAAAATACAAGTATCAAAACATTAATCCTTTTTCCCCAGTGTTGCTGTCATTATATTTTATTTACCATTTTTGTCATCAGTTACTGGTACACCTATTATAGTTGGTTTTATTGGTAAAAAAATATCTAGATTTAAAATATTTATTTATTAAATAATAGTGCTTTTAATATTTTTTTTTGTTTCTGTATGGCCATCCTGGACAATTTTCCCTACTAGAAAAACCGCACATGATAGTTGTTCAAAAACAAAATTATTATGAGCCCATTTCATAACATGTCCTTTCAACAATTTTTTCGTCAAAAGTTAAGGGACAGTGACAATGACAGTATTGCCAGATTACTAAACAACTATTAGGCCGCCCCTAAAAACGTCAATCCAGATTGTGATAATGTGGCGAAATCGATACAAATCTTTTATGAATAAAGGTGATACAGTTTAAATAAAGTTTACATTGATAGGTAAGTGATACGAAGTTCACCGGGTCATCTAGTTTATTAATAAATTCAAATATTGTTTACCGTGTGTTCTGATCTAAACTGTATAATAACAACAATTTTTCTCCTTTCACAAACACCAAACCAATATAATATATCAATCCCACCCCACCACATCCTAAATATAATATTCGGTATCACTATCAGAGCTCCAGCGAGTTGCAAATCTTTATTCAAACTCTGCATCGATCGTCGTTTCCACGTGAGTTCATAACAAAGAACCGAACTTTCCTCTCACAATATTGGCATCATTCAATGGACTTCTTACACAAACTTTTACACCAACAATACATGTCGGTTTTTCGCTCAAAATACTCCAGTTAACGAATTCCTTCACGGTATATTTGTTCCATTCGGTTATTCAAAGTTGGTGATTTTTTTCAAGATTTTGTACGATAATACTACTTCAAAGTCTATTGAAACGTAACAAAATATAATTAGGCATTATTAAGTTTGTTACTTTCCTTATTAATTTAAGCGTACAATGTTTCCTGCAATAATCTTGTAGACCGAGTGTAAACCGTCGTAGACATTGCTACGCTCGCTATGGACGCTACGAGCGCTCGTAGCGGCTACGAGCTACGTAGAAACTTGCGAGCGCTAGCACATAACATTACCCGCTCCAAGTTCTATTAACTAACTTAACAAGCTTAGATAATTAAGTGAAGGATCATGATTAACTCCACAGCCTCTTATCCCTCTCAACAGCTTTAACCGAAATGAATAATTATAATCTAAACAAAAAATACTTCCCTTTTCTTATCATCATATTTTAACTACCATTTGCGCAAATTTAAACCCTGGTTGACGAAGATACGGTTGAAATTAGCTCGTGCGGATTAAGATAGGAGACTTCTATACATGTCAGTTGCAGGGCCCGGAACAAACAAGACAATGGGGCTATATGAGGTCTTATTTGCGTTTGATGAAATACTAGGGCATTGTTCTATTGCTGAATTATCGCGAATTTGAAAGTAATTTAGAGGGAGGGAGAGAGAAGATATTTAATTAAGTCTGTAACAAGAAAGTGAACTCAATATTTTGTGTTATGACTAGTTCTTCAGAATTACGTCGCTTTTCAATAAAAAGTTATTAGTGCCGCTGTATAATTCAAAACAAAACCTTCAAGTTTCTACGTATATTAATAACCGCTTTCATACACGCCGTTAATTGTGTAATAAAAGCAATTTATATTAATAAACTACATATTTCAACCCTTTTTATTTCAAGGTAAAGAAAAAATCTTTAGAATCACGAATACAAGAAAAAAGTCCATAAAAATAACGTTCTTTATATAAAACAAAACACGGTGAAGTTGGTACGAGAGGGAGTACGAGATGTAGGCACAAGTGTGAGTATTCCGCAGCGCTGAACACGAAAAAATTGTAACTCGTACCGCACGTATTTATTTCATAGTTGCTTTAACATTTTAGCTTGTTTACATTTCCCCGGAGAACGGAAAGTTGCGCGAATGTGTAGTGTTTGTTCGGAGCGATTTGGGAATATTTTTGCTCGTTTTTTTGAGAAATATAACACCTTCAACGTGACATTGGTGGGTTGATGACACGAGTGGCGCAGTAGTAAACCTTCGAACACACGTGATTCGATATCCATCAGAAAGACAATAGCAGCGCAACAGCCGGCTGTCGCCTGGTCGTCGAAAGGTTAATCGGCTGATATCTCGCAGTGGTTTAACGATTGGGTGATATGGCCTGTTCTGCTTTTGGTTTGTATATGTGAGTTTATTTGAATATGGCAAAAAAAACATATTACAAACTAAATTTCGTCTATCATTTCTTCCGCTAAAATCTATCTTCTTCTATATATCTAAAATGGTAATCTAACTGACTGACTGTTGATATATTAACTCAAACTAGTCTACTAGTCCTAGAAACACGAAATTTGAAGGGTATTTTCTTTGTGTAGATTAGTGCACTAAGAAAGAATTTTAGAGAATTCCTAAAATAAGGGATAGAATTTCGACATCCACGCGGGCAAAGCCTCGGGCGAACGCTAGTATTAATATAATATTATTCTTAAGATACATAAAACAGGGATACTAATAAGCTTAATTAATATCTAAACGAGTGCTTAATTGCAACTTTAATTCAGCTGTAAAAGTGAATGAGAGTAACAAACATACATCCGACCTTCCTCGTAAATATTTGCGTTTTTAATAGTAGAAGCGTTCCAAAACTAACTTTTCACAACTCTTGCTAAAGTTTTGAAAGCGATTAACTTTCTGTAACATTGTTTCTACTGGTCTTTTTGCTATGTATACAATTTTAATAACTGGTTTTACTATAACTAGGTTTTATTTAAAACTATCCGCACAGAATTAGATTTCATATATTATGAATGTTTTCAGGAAACTCTTTTTTATTTAAATAAAAGCCTTATACATAAGTTAACTCCTTAATACATAAGTTATCTGCTCATGTAAGTCGTCAATCACAATTGACGTGACCGTTTCAAAGACAAGCCGGAACATACCGACAAGCAAAAGCAAAAGGTTTGTTTATTGTGGGTATGATATATTTTCATGTTTAGAATGGAGACAACATTTAGGCAAACATATTTTGGGTCGCCTTGCTGTACTATGGACCAACGATTGACAGAAGGTGACGATACACGGTTTCTTTTGTCTCTTTCTTACGCGAGAAAAGCCGGCAAAAGCTAGTGATAAACATTAAATAGACGATGCAAGTTACAGTTCAACATAATCACAAGACTGGTCCGAGCAGATTGCTCTGACTTTGATAGCTCAACATGTATAATTGAAGTGAAATTGGAAGCAGCTGTGCAATTATTTAAACGCTTCTCTATAATTAGAGATGTCTATTTACAGTAATTATAATTATATAGTATCGGTAATGTGAACATATAATTAAGTAATAACTTACTAGCTGTGGCTATGGCTATGGATTTTAATATTGATTAAAACCATTTCTTTGTCCGTCTGTCTGCCAAGACCCTTAACTATCACAAGAAAGCGTGGAAGTATCGAATTGAAATTAAAACTGTATTACTCAGGTTTGAGGTCGCAAAAATCGTTTATTTTGATACTGTTTAATTAATTAAAACCCATAGGGTACTTGCCTATTACCTAGAACTATCAAATTTGGCACTAATTAATGTCATATAGCACGTTGTAGATGGATCTATAAAAAAAGTTTTGTAACAAGATATCTACGTTCTTTATCTACAAATATGTACGGAACCCTAGGTGTGTGCGCCCAACTCGCACTTGGTCGGTTTTTTTCTTTCCTCTTTTTTTACTTAGTTGACATTGTACCTATATTTAACTGTACATACAATTCATTGGAAATTATAACTCCACGCGGACGAAAACGCGGGCAAAAGCTAGTATACTATAATATAATAAATGCGAAAGTAACTCTGTCTGTCTGTCTCTTCTTCGCGCCTAAACCACTGAACCAATTTGATACAGATATAGTCTGAGATCCGAGAAAGGACATAGGATAGTTTTTACCCCGGAAATCCCCCGGGAACGGGAACTAATTCCACGTGGACAAAGTCGCGGGCAAAAGCTAGTTCTATTTTAATACAATTCATGGTAATTAGTCGGAATTTGCAAATTTTCACATTCTTTAAAACTATAAAAATACTAAGATATTTATATCTACTACTATTTCTTACTACAGTAAGTAGGTATCAATTTATTTCAGCGCAAAATAAACGAAATTGCTGCAAATATTGCTGGTAATATCAAGTTAAACAAAATTAATTAAGTTTAAATCTAAAGTGCTCAGCGCGGGTCAATATTTGAGCGCTCCGGACTCAAACAAACATTGTTCCGTGCAGCGCATTATAATCATAAAATAACGTTTATTCCGTGATCAGTCAGTTTTGGAGACAATGACGTAAGACCTGAAATAAATTTAGTTTAGTGTATTATATGATTTAGTTGAAATAGTTTATGACTTCAAAGCAAAATAATTTAACCGATTGAATGCTCTAATTAAAAACACAATTAGAAATGCATTGTGTCTTGCGCGGTTCTACGTGCTAGCATACAAAAGGTTAATTATTTTTTCCAAAATGATACAATCCGTACTAATATTATAAATGCGAAAGTAACTCTGTCTGCCTGTTTCTTCTTCATGCCTAAACCACGGAACCGATTTGAATGAAATTTGGTACAGATATAGTCTGGAACCCGAGAAAGGCACTAAGGATAGTTTCCATCCCAGAAATCCCCGGGAACGTAAACTATTATACGCGGACGAGGTCGCGGGTTTACAATAATTAAATTAACTGTAAAAAACATAGAATAATATAAGCATTAAAAGTTTGCATAAATATTGAACTGGTTGTTTCACCGTGCGATATATTCAGTTTTTTTTTTGTTTACAATTACTTTCTATTGTTGTACAATATTTTACATCGATTCAGTAGATTCAAAGATTGCTCCAACAAACTCACAAACTTTACCTCTTTCAATATTAGTATAGATTAGTATTTTATCAGCGTCAAATTTAATTGCAATAATTTCAATAAACTTCATTCAATTAATTCACAATATGATTTAGATTATTGAACCTAAAGCTGAATTAACTACGGCAAACCCTACCTCAGTATACAAAGTCAAATTAATTATATTAGTTTTAATTAAACTATTTACTACCTAGGTACACTACGTAATTAACAAGGTACTTTTGAATTGTTAAGAAGTCAGACGTTATTAAAGTTGGAGTTTGAACGCAAACTAATATGCGTACATTATACATACGATATATAAAATGAGTCCGCGTCGCACGGGACTTTTTTTTTAAGTTTAGAAGATTTTTCAGCGTTGACTTGTTTGTGCATGGCAGAATTTAAAATATATACACAAACACGATATAGGAATATGTTTGTTCGTACGTTCGTACGTTCCTAAAAAAAAGAGAAAATGATCAAGGATCCAACCCTCAACGCGCACTACAGCAGCCGATCGCTCAGTCACTGAACCAACTCTCTGACTATATTTTTTGTTCGAAGCGAACAGTTTAATTTAGTCGGTCGAATACCATACAACAATAAAAAACCACACATTCAGTTTCCATCAATATTTAAACAAGAATCTGCATAAAAAACATTACTTACAAACGTCCATTCTCTTTAAAATAGTTTCCTATCAAAATAAAAAGTTAAATTCCCTTCACTTTAAAATTCAACAGAATAAAAAGAGCCGACATATAATTTGATCAACTGTAGCGTCTAATAAGGAAAGTTAATTAAAAATAGTCTTGTACGTGCTCCGACGATTATGAACCGTGCTAGAAGGAACTGGAGTAAAATTACCGCTTTTATTTTAACTCTGTAGGATCCAATTGGGTTAATTTCTTAGAATTTGTTAACTATTCAGGTGTGTCGGAACTGTGAGGGATGTTGAACTAAGTCTGAATATTTTTTTTTATCATTATAATCAGTGTTTCAGTTATTTTCTGTAGGTTATTGTATGACACTATCATCAACTTGGCAATTTATACTACGCACTAGCTTCTGCCCGCGGTTTCGCTCGCGTTAAAAAGAGACAAAAAGTAGCCTATGTTTCTCTCCATCCCTTCAACTATTACCACTTAAAAAATCACGTCAATTCGTCGCTTCGTTTTGCCGTGAAAGAAAGACAAACATACAGACAGACAGACACACTTTCCCATTTATAATATTAGTATGGATTATGATGCTTTGTAAAACTGATTCATCGGTTTCTCCGTAGACAAACCTGCTCACACTCATTTATTTATGTATTTTCTTTATTAGGAAAACAAACCGTTCTACAAAATAACTTAAAACTACAATTTATAAAAACTAGAAACCAATTACATGTTTTCGCATATGAATACATAGGTAACTTGTCTGCTTAAACTAAACAATGAAATCGTTACACTACAGCAATAGGTATAGAATTTAACTAATAATAATAAAATAGATAGTTAGGTATATCGATTTTATACCTAGGATATTAATCCTTCGAACACACGTGATTTGAGACACAAAAGAAAGACAAGAGCAGCCCGATGTCGGTTGGTCGTTGAAAGGTTAAATATAATTTTGTTAAATCATCAGATTGATAGGTATACTAACTTTTAAACTTTCGCGTTTCATGTTAAAACATATTATTACACCGGGTATTAACGCGAACAGTGATTATAAATACCTTGGAAGGCTTGACGTTTCGACCTGGTTGCCCAGGTCGTGGTCGCAAGCAGACTGATAGGTTTGTCAAATTAGCGTACTTCACGAAGATGGTGTCTACTTTAGCCAACTAAAACTTTAATTCTCAAAAGGATCTGCATTATTTTTTGACTGAAAATCACAAATATTTTTTGAGTTGTGGTGATATTTGAGAGGAAAGTACAGACTCCGCGTAGTTTGAAATCAGATGGCTATGAGTGAGTTTTTCCCAGATATTTATTTGTTTTATCAATTAAAATATACAAGCGCTATTCCTAATGTTTACTAAGAACTAAACTACGCTATTTTGTACGCTAACGGGCCGTGAAAATCAGACGAAATCGTCTAATATTAACATGGTACGTACGAGCGGGCAGGTTATTTCAAAGCCACACTAAACCTGCTGTCGGGTGCAGCTGGAAATAGAACATTCGTATTGTACATACATCTATAATACTAGTATATAGGTAATATCTATTTCTCTATTAGTTGAATATGGAAATGTGGACTAGTTTTATCTGTGTTACCGTGTTTAGGAACTGTAAAACATTTGTCAAATAGTGGCGTTGCTATTCAAGAGTCTTAGTACTTTTCCAACTATTTTTTAAAGTTAAAATGAAGTTTATTTGCAGTTTATCTATTGATAAAGATTTTTTATCAATAGAAAGAGTAATTTAAAAGGAATATGTGTAATACATCCATGTTATAGTAAAGAAAAACCGAACTATTTTCAAATATTTGTAATATCCGAAGCTAATACGCTCTAGCTAACGTAATATTGTATATGTGAAAGTTTAATAAGGATGGATGGTTGGTTTATCTCTCTCACGCAAAAACTTCCAAACTATTAAACTCTAAAATACATCAAAATAACTCATAGGCTACATAACATCACACTATAACCGAAAGTCCTTACATATCGCGGGTGAAACCTCGGGGCACAGCTAGGCGAAAATAATATGGTCTCTGTGTAATGGAGACTTAAATCTCGTTTGTGAGTAATAAGTTTGCTTAATTATAACTGACAGGTCTTTGTATAGCTTTAATAGTGTGTGATAATACCTGAGTAATTAAACTTATAAGGCCAATTAATTTCAAAGCTGAAGTAATTTTTAGCTGAATTATTTATAAGCTTTTGTTTAGACCTCTCTGGAAGGTTTCATCATGTTACTAAAAAATAACATTCGGTATTTTTTTAAAGTAAATATTCCAAAGTTTTGTTTTCACCTCCGAAACAATGTTATGTTAGCCCAAAACAAAACAAACGCTTTCACGTCAGTTGCATGCTACCAAATATCTAACAAAAATAATCAATACTAACGGAATATCATATTCCCTTAACAATGAAAGCCCAAAACAAACTGCAGATTGAATAACACGAATAGAGAACTGCATTCAAATATTTTGCCAGCAATTACATGTAAAAACAGTGCGGATATAACAAGGGGAAAAGTTGCCAAAAACTCATCGGACCTGCTGCAGTAACACGAGGCCTTTTCAATAAAATAAAACTACCCGGTTTGGAGGGTTGACCCGACATTTTCAATACAGGGGAATGTCCCCTGGGCCCCGTGGGGACCGGCCCTGTTTGGGCACAAAGCGAGGGAATTTGCGCGACACGCTCGCGCGGGACCCCGCCTAACACTTTTCGGGAGTACCGTGATTTTTCCACTGTTTAGATAAAAACATGTTGTTAGTTATACGATTGTTTGGTTCCTGTCTGGGACTGATTGTGGAGTTTGTTGTTACCTGTGTTTGACTAATATTGGGACTTTCCAGTCGTAGTAGTATTGTTACTAAATCCTGCGTTATTTTGTTTGTTTATAGATAACTATCAGTGCGCCGCGATCCCGCGTGTTGTAGCGTGATGTTATATAGCCTACGTATAAAACTTTCCACGAAAATAAGGCCATCTAAAACAAAAAGGTTTTTAAACCCAGTACTTTTTGAGATTAGCGCGTATAATCAAAGAAAGAAACAAAAAATTATACTTTATATTTTATTATAGAATATATTTTATATAATTTTAGTAAAAAATTCTCGTCTCTAGAATCTAGTTCTAGCCACCACGAATTTTGTCCAGCATTTCATCCTCTATTGAAGTTACTCTATAAGCAACCGTTCTCCTGTCAATAACTATAAACTAAAATCACAAAATCCTTTTCCAAAGCGTGTATTCAAGAGACGAGACCAACAGTATTTCCTATATTTTCTACATATCCATACTAATATTATAAATGGGAAAGTGTGTCTGTCTGTTTGTCTGTCTGTCTGTATGTTTGTATTTCTTTCACAGCAAAACGGAGCGACGAATTGACGTGATTTTTTAAGTGGAGATAGTCAAAGGGATGGAGAGTAACATAGGCTACTTTTTGTCTCTTTCTAACGCGAGTGAAGCCGCGGGCAAAAGCTAGTATTTTAATATACCACTAAATGTCGATTTGCCACAGTACCAAAGACTTATTATTACATTGTGCAGTTTCTATGACAACAGAGTAATATACGTCTATTTATTCACTCTCCAGTTTCCTTCTCGCGAAGATATAAATAGCACTTATCTTTGCACTCGACTGAGCTGAACGAGCTAGTAACTGTTACTGCAACAGTTTTATTGATACTCGCGTTTTAATATCTAAGATGGATAACATATCTCTATGTATAAAACGGTAAGCTGACAGACTGATTGTTGAATTTTAAGGCACAGCCCAAACCGTTCGTCATTGAGGCTATGTTTTTTGTGAAGAGTAGTTATTAACTACGAAAGGATTTAAGGAATTTCTAACCTTAAAGGAGGGTAAAACAAGAGGTTGATGTTTTAATATTTACGCAGGCGAAGCCGAGGGCAAATATAGTTATTATATAAAATGGTAAACTTTCTGACTCATTTTTGAATATCAACGCACAGCCCAAACCGCTCGCTGGTTTTAGAGATATAAAAAAAAACTTGAAGGGTTCTTTATAAAGAGTAAGTCCGATTAAAAATGATTTTTTAACCGACTTCAAAAAGGAGGAGGTTCTCAATTCGTCTGTATGTTTTTTTTTGTATGTTTGTTACGCGATATCTCCGTCAATAGGGATGTTGACTACATCAAAAGAATGACATTCTATTTAGTCCGTCTGTTAGACAGTCCAAAAATACTGGACACATATTTTTTGCTTGATCAAATTAATAACAAAATACAAAGATAAAGAGCATCAAAGTTCCGGAGAGGGGGCTTGTGACGTCACTCCTCAGTTAAAATTATACAAAGGTGTGACGTTTCACGAAACTTCAACGCACTGTATTGTCGTCATTTTCTGTTTACGACAAAAAAAGAAAAGATACGCGTCCCAAATTTTTTGATTATCTAACTGACGGACTAATTACTTTTTTTTTGTCATCTCGCCTATTGTATACGTATTTTGACGGTTTTTTTTTTGTTTGATAAGTCAGGATTCAGGGGTGGTCCTATATAAATTTTGTGGCGATCGGTTCAGTGCTTCTCGAAAAATTCACCAAGAACAAAAAAAATTGACGAAATATTCATAGACGATGTGTGCTTTGTCTTCAAGTTTCTATTTTCGTTTTATAAGATTGTAAGTAGTTTTATTTTGAAAATATATTACTTTGAAAGATACTTACATAGTCAAACATTGGGAGTCGACACTAAAAGGAAAAAATAAAAAACTTAAAAAAAATAACCGCCTTCAAAAACTAAAAACCCAAAAATAACTAAAATTTCGGAAGTCGGTGGCTTCTCTTCTGCCATTTAATTTGTGTTGCCACCGACTTCCGAAATTTTAGTTATTTTTGGGTTTTTAGTTTTTGAAGGCGGTTATTTTTTTTTTAAGTTTAATTGTAACCTTTAAAGTGTATAATAGGGGTGTAAGTTTTGACATTCACCCGAGCAAAGTCACGGGCGAAACCTAGTTATAGTCATAAATAACAGGTATTGAGAAAAACGTAAGTTTATTTTGCGTCAACGTTTAGCTGTTCGTTTTATTCTTTTCTACTCTGCACGTTATTCCAAGGTAACAATGATCAAAAGATTAGCCAGCGAGGGATTGAGCGGGTGTGGGTATTGTTGCACGTAAGTTTATTTATTTTATTGTGCATACAGATTTTTACTATTAAATTAAAGGTGAAAATAAATAAATATCCTGGAACAACTCACACACGGTTACTAATCCCAAACTAAGTATAGCTTGTACTATGATAACCATACTGATAATCTTACTTATATAATTTGTAACTACATACATACATTATTATCCATACTAATATTATAAATGGGAAAGTGTGTCTGTCTGTCTTTTTGTCTTTCTTTCACGGCAAAACGGAGCGATGACTTGACGTGATTTTTTGAGTGGACATAGTTGAAGGGATGGAGAGTAACATAGGCTACTTTTTGTCTCTTTCTAACGCGAGCGAAGCCGCGGGCAAAAGCTAGTTATAGATAAATTAAAAAATAAATAGGAAAATGAGCAGTGTAACTTGGTAGAATCTGGTGGGTTATTTCGTTTTAAGTAAGACTGTTTTATTCCTGTTCCAGAGTGTGCAAGTGACAGAGTTAGACACGTTGTCTAGCGCCGTCTCTTTCCCACTGAAAGTAATATCGAAGTAATACTGCTATAAGGGCTTGTGGTAGGCCCCCTGGTGTTAGATTTGTAACCATAGCGATATGCTGTGACCCAGTCGAGTCTTACAGGCACGACAAATTTTAACCACCTTTGTCTCAGGAATAGCATTATATCTGAGAAGCTTCAGGTATAGCAACAGGCAAGCCTAAGAACTTTATTTCAGGTGTAAATCTAGATTGTGAGGAATCCAATATAAAATAGAGTTAGCTTTGAAGAAGTAGAATTGTTATAATCACTGAGTACCAAAACAAAAAGTATGTTAATTTTTATTCGCACACAAAGTTAAACACCGGCAACTAACAACAATATTTTACCAAAGCCACACACAAAACAAAACAGATCCAAAATACCAAAGTATGAAGCGTGTACACCTCGGATAAAACCCCAATGGCGTCGAGTGTAGGAACAAAAGTAGGAACAACTTAGCTAACTAGAAAACTTTTGACTCTTGTAATCCCCAGACCTGTATTGAAACATTAAAATTTTCAGCGCTGCAAACATTTCTCAGTTGCTTAATTAACCAACAAAATTAGTTATTGTTATGAAAAAGTAACAAAAGGGGAGAAACTTTGTAACTCTCAAGCCATTGGAGTGTGGAGCGGATCGCGTGTGGCGCATGCTATGAGAGTGTGGCGGGCGATTTGTTTTACAGTAAAAATTGACTGTTTTTAATTAACTGTGTTATTTAAGAAAGACCTATTTTGTCATTATTAGCTGTGTTTAGTAACTGAAGCTGTTGTAAAAGTTAGTGTTTTGGTTTAGTATTGTGTCAAAAGTGATTCTAATATTTTACTTACTTAATAAACAATTTGATTCGGTCTCTCACTGTAGTTTTAGCTGCGTCAGTGTAAACAAGGGTATGCAAACGTCATTGCAACTCCTCACCGTGAGTCATACCGCAACTGTGCCTCTAGGTGTTCTCTAGACTCCAGAATGGCGCAGCCATAAATATTCTTCAAGATAAAAATAATACAACAATTTACTATTATCTTAAGGAATATCGTGATGCAAGCGATAATATGATATACTTACCTTATGCGAAGGCTTTTGGGAACTTCATCATTAAATGGTTGTTTTTTTTCTTTTTTTAATTTCACCTTTATGTTTACAGAAGGTGAAAGTCAACATACATCTATATTTAGATTGGTTATGTGTTAATTGAATGCATTATTCTTAAAGCAAGACCCCTATCAAGTCCCTTTCCACTATTTTTATACTTAGGTAAATTACTACGTTCAGCTTTATCCGAACATTCGTTATTTTACTAGTTTCTTCCAGTATTTCTTTATCCATACTTTGGCGAGTTCCCAATCTTATGAGAAGCTTATTTCGTTTGAACCCCGACCCGCAGGGAAATCATGGATCAGTGTTTTGCGGATTTGATAAGGGTGTAGTTTTAATGCTGCTTAGTGTAAAAAGAAATGTTTTTTGTAACGTAATATCACGTTATTTTTATAAATGACAAAAAACCTTCACATTTAACTATTGTGTTCAGTTAACAGACATATCTATTACTGGGATGATTGTTATTGGGAATGTGAGTGGGCGCGGTACGTTACTTTACCAAAAATAACTTCAGCATCAAATTACTTACGTTTATTATTTTGTGTACTAACTGTCCCCGCGGATGCGCTCGTGCTATGTTTGGTCTTTGGTTTAATGTCTTTGCTGCCGTTAGTTATTCTAAATATTATTCTGATATTTTTAATCTCTATAATAATTTTTCAAAGCAATTTTCATTCAGTTTTATTTTGTGTAAAGGACCGTAAACATCTGTCCATACGTTATCATAAACTTTCACACTTGTAAATTATTAAATAGGACTGGCTGTCTCCCACAGTTTTATCCGGCTCCCGTTCCAGTGGGGATTTTAGGGATAAAAACTATTCTCTGTCCTTCTTCTCGTCCTTATGCTATGCACTAACTCCGTTTAAAATTTTATACATTGGTTCAGTAGTCTCGCCATGAAAGACAGACACACACACTTTCACATTTAAAATATGAGTGTGGATAATAGGATTAGTAGAAATATTTTTCCTTTCCAGTCGTGCTAATATTTCCATTCGTCATTAATGTAAAAGTAGTTTGGTTTGTCTTTGACGCTACCACATCTGACCCCCTACCAATTTTAATAAAATTTCACATAGAGAATAGACCAAAGAAAAGAATAAATGCTATTTTTAGAAGATTTTTCTATGATTTCGAAGATAGACTTCCAAGCGGCCAAAGTTACAGGCAAAAAGCTAGTTTTGCAAACTCTTGAAATATTTATTTCTTATAGCGAAGTAGCACATCAAGTTATCACGGCAAAAGCACGCTTTAAAATTCATCTCCATTTTCACACAGTCCTCCTTTTAACTTTAAGTTTAAACAAAGTTTTAAAAGATCACCGAGCCTAATTTCCAAGTCACCGTACTAGACCACAGCATAAATTATTAATCACCACCTAAAAATTTAAAACCGCTACCGCTCTTCCTTTACGCCATCTTGTAAGGAAATTACACTGGAACCGGGCGAACTTCTTTTAATTTATTCAACTCACACAATATCCGACTTTAATATCTTCGTATTATGGACGAGAGTCGCTAAACTAGGACGAAGTTGATTCTGATTTATAGCCGGTTCAACTATCTCAGTGTTTGTCTTTAGCCAATTTGAATAAAACACAGTTCGAAGTACGTGAGGTTTAAATATGATTGTATATTAATGAGATGTGGAATCCGAAATCATTAATGTATCTGAATAGATTAGCAAATGAATTAGATCTGTAGGTGGCAGCGGTTTCGGGAGTCCAATGTTATATTGACGTATGTAACGATATATAGGGTGTTATTTCTGTGATGGACGGACAAACTTTGTTTAGGTTCGTTTATGAGTATTTTTTTTATAACCTTTAGTGATGGACAAAGCTGAAGACATTTTATTTCTGTTTTGTTTATGTGTTTAAGTCGCCCATTACAATAATAATATTATTTATGTATATTGACAACAAATTGAGAATACAATAAAATCGCGTGAATTTTGGCTAATGTAGATTCATATAAATTGAAAAAACCTATGTCTATCTTTATCTATTCGAAAATTCATTAAAAGCAGGTGAATGAGCCATCAAAGCGAAACAGACAGACAGAATTGTTATAATATTAATATGGAATAAGTCCGTGGGTGGAATCTACTCTGGCTTACGTTAATGGCATATACAACCGAAGATGTAAGCTTGGGTGATTGTTACAGAAATTCCAAAAAGAATTATTAAGCAGTTCTTAAGAAAAAACTTAATCTATTTTAAGGAAAATGAAAGTTAAAGAATCAGATAACAAAACCTAAAATAATATAACATTTTACGTATTTTTCGAAGTTTTAAAGAACAATTTACTCCCACACAAGTTAGAAAAGGTCGGAAATTAATATAAAACTCAAAATAAACTGAAAATAATATTTTCTAATTTTTTTTATAAACTTTGTAATGTTTATCCAGTGCTTCAATGCTCCTACGCATAAAGAATTGTATAATTAGTAGCGAGTTACTGTTGTAATATAATATTGGACCGGGGTTGCGGAATGTTTCGGGGCTGCGGAATGTTTATAATAGTTACCGTGACCCTGGAACATAAAGGGCAACCGAAGGAACATGAGTGGGTTTTAGTCAGTAAAAGTCTGACACGCCCTCCCGCCGCATCCAGGACGAGAGCAGTAATTTGATGATTTCCCACTCCCAAAAAAAATATAATATTGGAATGGATAGGGATGATTTTCGCTTATTGTGTTGGTCATCCACAACAATATCTGCATCTTAAGCGTATAATATATCTATTGTACGGTTACCATAAGCAAGCTCTGCTTAGCTTGGAATCAGATGGCCGTGTGTGACTTATTTCAAGATATATAAAGATACAATATAGATTATCTATAGCTTCATTATTACTTGGATAGTTCTTGAAATCAGTCTCTGCAAATGTTACTGTTATCCAATCTTACAATGGCTTGTCTCAAGTCCGATAAATATTATATGAATAAGAATTATTTAGGCCTCCGGAAACCTGGAATTAATAATTCATACAGGTTTGAAAACGTCATAGCTCCTCTTTATGAGAAGTGACAGTTTCCGTGGATCATCACCTCCCTAGCCTTTCCCAACTATATTGGAGTCTAAGCAGATTCAGCTGGATTCCAGTATTTAACGTGAAACGACTGCCTATCGGACCTCCACAAGCCAGTTACTGGGCGACACGATATCCCTTGGCTAGAATAGTCAGACTTTCTGGCTTCTGTCTACGCTTATCGAAATGTGTCAAAGTTCAACGAATGACGGGACCAATGTCTTTTCGTGCTTTCCGAGGCATGTCTGTTTGTATTTAGGGGGTAACGTAGTACATATGAATATATCATATTTATACTTGCCCGGACCCACAACCTTGGCGACCGTATCCCAATTGTGGGACAATATTTAGTATCATTTTGTAAAAAAAAAACAGCTAGCTGATTAGTCTTCTCTTTTAGTTGTCGTTCCTTTACTTTTCAACATTTTATATTATTTTTGTAGAGTACAGACAGGATGTTATAATTTTATTAGTTTTTTCTTTCTAGACCTAATTACGGGTTCCTTTGTAGTCTTTGTGAATAAAAAAAAAAGTAACCGGCTAAATGATAGTCAAACTTGCTCAATGAGCGACTCCGTACAATCTTATTAATTAGTGATGGAACTACGACTAATACGTGGCACAGCTGGCGCGGGTTCGATTTCCGTACGGAGCAAATATTATATTTGTAATGCTTGCGCTTTCTTATGTGAAGTTTCAATGTTTGTTATTGCTCCCAAAATAAAATATATAAGGAATCTGTGGATACTACTCCGCTCTCATAGAGTAATGTCATGTAGCTTATAGCCTTTCTATATAAATAGACTATCCAACAAATAACGTCTTTTTTATCCAAACAAAAACTCTTGAGTTTGCGCACTCAAACATAAAAAACAAACTCTTCATCTTTATAACTATAGATTACTACAAAACCATTTCTTCTCCACCAACCAAGCTCAACCTAAACCAGGAACAACTCCTCAAATGTACCGTCAGTTAATTTTTATTCCCCGCTACATACGCCTCGTCCACTAATTCAAATGTTCATACGTGTACATACGTAAGCCCTTGTTAGCACCGCCTCGGGTCGACTTATTAGCAACGAGCTGCCTTGATTAAACTCCAAGCACCCTTGAATTTTACCTGACGTTATTACATGTACCGGTATTATGCTGTATATACTGTTACTGTACACTATGTAATTGGGAGTTTGTTTTTGTATAATTTATGAGCAAGAGAAAGGTGTGTTTTAATAAATAAGGTAGTTTAGATTTTTAGAGATAGTTGGTGTTTAAAGTTTTGTTGAATATTTGTGAATGGTTTTGTGTGACGGATGCTGTTGAGCTGATCCACTAGTATACGGGCAGTAAAAATAAGTGTTTAAAATTTCGATAGTTTAATAATAATTTGTATATTTAAGGCTTTTTGGTGGTAATCAACGTAAGCTGAGAGTACTGAAGCGAGAACAAAAGAGCGAAATAAGTAGTATTCTTATAAGATAGAGGCGCATTTAGTGAGTAAAATATGGGATGAAAGTTTGTATTACATGGACAGACAAAGCCCACATTAATATGTATAACTTTAAAGAAAAAAATACAGTGGATATAAAAGCAAGATTTAAAAAAACTCTAAAATTATTAGGTACCTCAATTACAGAAAATCAACGTCATATATTGTCCATATCTATGTTAGCAATCAGTAAAAGAAACAGTGTTAATGGACTTCTTGGACACCAAACCACACTTTAGTATAAAACCGCCGTTTATCATAAAATTCCTCCAACGAAAGAAAACAACAACACATCCCAAACGCAATGATTATTTCAACTCACCGTTCAACAACAGAAACACCAAGAAATACCTCAAAAACTTATATTAAACGGAACAGAGTCGTCGTGAGCCGCCATTATTTTGCGGTTCGACAATTACGCGCAGATGTAAATAAAGACGTTTGAAGAAATTTTCAAGGAAGGAAGAAAAAATTATCATCGCCCCGTGACAGATGGGGGGCGTGCAGAAGGGTGCAGTGTTAGCAATATTCTTTTGAGAAATGGGGGTGATATTTTTGGGTTGTGTTCTGTGATGTAATTTCAGTTTTGTACATTCTGAAAGACATGTTCTTTGAAAAGACTAAAATTATTTTGAAATGAAATGAAATTGTGACATAAAATTGATTATTAAGCAAATTGGATATTAAGTCACTTTAACACGTCATATAATTTAAAAGTAGACGTAGGGTTTAATTAAATCATTTTAAAATAACTTTATTTGTTAGGAAAAACCACACAGCCTGATCGCAAACTAGGCAGAGTTAGGTTGTGACAAGCAGGCAACAGATATACATTGTGACACCCAGACACAGAACAAACAATCATGCTCACACCGCCAACAAATCCACAACACCAGGCCAATCTTCCTTTTCATCATAAAATAGTCTTTTTCTCGCCTCAACACTGAAAAATTCAAGACGACAATTTTATTTTACTGCCGTCCGAGTTATTACAAAATATTTTCCACTTTACACTATACCGGTGACTGAAAACCTGAGAAACGTTTTGCGCGATCAATCACGGACCAACCAGGTGCTTATAACGGGCATACTTGGGCACTTCTCGCGTCTTCCTGACCGACCGAACTTCAGACGTCCCTGTTACCCAAATAAAAAAGTGAGTTGAGAGTAATTTTTTTTCTACAAGCTTTACACATCGCGGTAATAAAACCGCTCCCTGGTGCTTGCGCGCCTATATTTCATCTCTCACCCCCCCCCCTTCCCTCTTTTCCCTTTCCCCCCTTCAGACCCTGGGTACTGTCTGTGACACTGGGAATGAAACTTTAAATGCTGCTCGGAAATAATGCGGACTACGTGCGCCGTGTCTCATGTTTTTTGTTCTGACAAAAGTTTTATTAAAATATGTATCAGTCACAGTCTCCTGTGTGAAAGAATGATATTGTTAAAAAGTAATGGTCTTGGCAATTTTGGAGATTAACTTTAACTTGCGTGATGTGTTTGTAAGTGGTAGAAACTTCGAGCTCCGAGTTGGTTTTGTATGTAGGCACCTACTTAAGTGGTAATATCATTATGGGTTTAGTTTACACTCAGTAATTATTTATAGGTCATGTTTTACAACCATTGAGGTGCCTACTTTGACAACTACTATAAAAACTAACTGACAAAACAAGCTACAGTAAAAGCACTCACACAGAAACACCAAACAGAAGTATAGTAACGCCATGTGGTGAAAATAAATAAAAAAAAAACTCTATTTTTTTTCTACTCAGCCTTGGCTGAAGCTTCATGTGGCAAAGCCTTAAATGCATAATTACGTATTAACATGATATACCATATTTCAAGCAAATAAATTATATTATTATCATAATTATATATTCTGTTTACCGATTAGTACATACTTGACTAAAAAATATTATTTTCAGTAGATATAAAATGTTGTTAAATTTAATTTTAATTACAAGTAACATATTACCTTAATATAACTCCAGTACTTAGACGTTCTGCCTAACGTAGCTTCTCTGTCTTTAGATTAACTTCTAACAAACTTGAATCATGGAGCTCCAGAGCTCTGTTCTTGTAACTCAGCTGCCTATTCCTGAAATTCTAGTTAGTTCAAAAGTAATAATGCTGCTAATTCTAACAACTTCGTTCGTGGAATTTCTAAATTAAAGTCAAACCAGCGTTATGATATTTTACTTAAATTCAAGAAAAATAATGGGTTAAGTATCAAATCAAAATATTTGAGTAAACCAGAGACAAAATAAATACTTGTGAGGCGGTTTATCTATACTTCTATACTAATATTATAAAGAGGTAAAATTTGTAAGTATCTAACACAGTTCCAGAGATTACCCCCTACGTACAAACTTGTAAGTTTGTATGTAGGGGGTAATCTCTGGAACTACTGGTCCGATTTGAAAAAATCTTTCAGTGTTAGATAGCCCATTTATCAAGGAATGCTATAGGCTATATACCATCACGCTACCACCCACGCGAGCGGAGCAGTATTGAAAAATGCGTGTGAAACCGCAGGGGACAGCTAGTCTTCTATATTCACATGCTAGGTAATAGATGTCGATACAAAGTATGTACATCGCGTTATAAGAGTTTGACGCGACAACTTATACAAAATCTTGACTAGAAACGTCGGCGCACCAGTCACACCGTCTGTTCAGAGAATCCTCCTTTTTCGATGAAAAATTACCTACCTGTAATCGTATATCAGCTTAAAGAACAATAATAATACAAATGTGAACACAAGCGCCTATTTAGTTTCACAAACACATTGCATGTTGCGGTTATATTGTTTCAATTCCACTTAAACTGGACTTGAAAGCACAACTGCAGTGTGACCAGAAATCCAATTTATGGCGGCAAACATTTCAAACCCCTATTATACTTTTATTCCCTCAATCGTGACATCGTTCATAATAAAACTCTCAAACTCATTTGCGGGCCTCTTAATACCGTTCAATATAAGACGGTGGAGAAATGTTGATAGTCACGCTCCTTATTACCGGGCCAAAGGTTTAACATTTTCAATTTAATCGCATTATACTGTAACCCTTGGAAATATTGGTATCTTCGAGCAAAAAATGATCGGCGCATCGTGGATTTTCCGATTTAGAATTTTTCAATAGATGCCCATGAAAGAATTTGGGATGATGAAAAATGATCGGCTAATGTGGTCGGCTTGATATTTAATTAAATTGCGATTCGTATATATTTGATGGTATCTCCCATAAAGGTAAGAATAGCTTTAGCTTATTTTTAGAATACAGTGCGTATTCAGTGTAACAGAAAATAAAGTATGCATTATCTTCGCAGCCTCTTCACAAAATTTTCCATGTATAAAATCGTCTCATTTTTAAATACTTCTCTGAATTTTTCATTTCGAGATATCTTTTAAAACAACACCACTTTTTTCGGCCCTTTCCGGGACTTTCCTTTCCCTGTGATCTTTTACAGACTTCGGTTTGTTATTTAATTCTAGAAATACAAAACTTTGATTTGCTTTTTTTCAATTTGGTTAAATGTTTTCAGGCGGAGAAAAGGTCAATTGATCTTAAAATATATTCGTTCAACAATTTGAAATGTAAAAGATGGATCTTTGCTAAAATAAATAATATTTCAAAAGAGATTATAATTGTGTATTGGATTTCTATTTATACAAATAATAACCAGTTCTAGTATTAATTCAGTATATTATTTCAGTATTGATATTTTTATTATATTATATTTGCAAGAGAGCAAAACTTTTCAACCCTCGCGAATTAGGTTTCGTTCAGTTGCCTCTGACCAGCCATAAAGAAAATAATGGTGCCGATTGTCTTATTCACAAACTAACTTCTTTATGAAATGGAAAGATAAAGATGCATTTAACGTAAATTTAGTTAAGTTTGTGAACAAGAGAATTAGCACTAATATCAACCTAAAAATATTAATGGAATAAAAGTTCTGAGCCCTTTTTTAAAGATGATTCTTAACTCTTAAAAATTTCAAGAAAAACTATATTAATTGAAAAATGCTAATAAAACATTTAAATTAGTAAAGTTTTCTACACGTATAGGCACATTAAAAAGAAAATATAACAAGTTTCCCAACCAAAAATCATACACGCACACAAATTTATTAACGCACTAAAAACCACAGCCACACCACAACAAACGCTCAAGATAATCTCAAGCCAAAACAGTGAGGCAGACGAATGGGCGCCAACTAACACTGGCGAAAGTTTAAAGCTAATAAACCCAGCAGCAACAATCTAAATCCCATTTCAGGCTCACAGGCTAAGGTTCACACGTTCAGGCTGGAGATTAATCGCAGCTTGAGGACCGCTGCCGTTAAACCGACTATCGCTTGCCTGCACTGAGGGAACACCAATTTTATCATAATACATCGCTCCGTAACGTGGGTATGTGGAGCTGTGACTTGAAGATAGGTTAAAGGTCTTAGTTTTGCGTTTTGTTCAACTGAATTTGTATAAAACACTAGCTGTTCCTCGCGGTTTCACCCGCGTTACGTTTGGTTTATGGTTACTGCTTCGCTCCCGTGGGACATAGCGTGATATTATATAGCCTATGTTACTCAGGGATAATGTAGCTTTCTAATGAATTAAGAATTACCTACCATCTAAGTTCACATTGTGGAATGCAATAAACGTATTGAGTATTCAGAATTTTTGAAATAGATCCAGAAGTTTTTGAGTTTATTCGTTACATACAAAAATACAAAACTTTCCTCTTTATAATAGTACTCGTAGTACAGATTAAAAGCATTTTAAATCTGGCTTTAGAGACAAAAATTCGAAACAACAGATTGTCGTCTCTGAAATTGTCTCTTGTCAAGTGCAGAAACTAAAAATATGTATAATTACAATTTCCGTGTTACCCACCACGCCGAACCACGCCGAACAGCATCTGGATTGGCGTTTTGAGGAGGCAATTTAGGTAAGTCTACCCCTTCAAGCAACAAGCTTATGCTAGCCATCGTAAGGTCAATTCCCAGCATATAATTCCAAACTAAACTACATAATATTTATTGTTGATAATATGGCATAATGATAGGACTTAGCAAGGTATCTAAATTCATCTTACCAATATAAGATGTCTTTATAGTTGCATAAATAGTATAATAGGTAATTGAAATGCTGACTAATGTAGTAAAGTATCTAAGTTCCTGATTTTAATACGTTTTTAAGATTATTTTCTATCATAATTACAGAGAAATGGTAACTTAGCGGTAAAATAAGTAATTTACAAACATCTAAAACACTACTAGTTCCATAACCAACTAAAGTTAGGAACATGGCTAAATCACAAAATTTAGTAACAACGTGGACGCTTTTGGTTCCAGGCTTTTAGCTAGTGAATTTCTACTTTGTTCCGGTAATAACGTTGTATACCAACAAATTGTTAAGCCCATGTTAGATGGCTTGCTTGGCGTTCAAAAATCGTTACCGTGCAAAATGTTATGAGTTATAGTTAGCAAATCGTTGGAATTTATGATTGTGTAACCAATACAGTTTGGTATAAAATCGTTGTTCTGTGCATTGTACAAAGATAGCTTTAATCAATTTTCTTAAATCTACAAACACCTACCTTTAGAAATTAACAAATGTGTCAAACATAAGAATATCAAAAATGTAAACCTAAGCAATATTACTTAACCTTTCAACGACCAAACGACAGCCGGCTGTCGGGCTGCTATTGTCTTTCTGTTGTGTCTCGAATCACGTGTGTTTGAAGGTTTAGATATCATGTAAATATTTAAATTTTAACATTTACATACATTTATAAAAAGGTTCATTGCTTGTAATTCGGTATTTAGATAGACTCATGTTAGCAACAAGTTAAAACCATAGTGTGGTTTTTGGTTACTAGTTGAAATTAATAATTGAGTTGATATATTTTTAGTAAGTAAAAGATGATTTAGCAAAAGAATAAATTACAAAAATCTCACTATAAACAACAGATATAAAGCCTATTGAACTCAGTAAATTATTCTTCATTTCAAAACAATGACGACCCGAAACCGTAGACGTAGAACAACATCCCAAAACAAACAGTCGACATCATCTAACGATGCATCTCATAAGTAAACAAAGCATTAAATGATGAAAACAAAAGGTTATAAGAACGACATTACAGGGTAATGACACAGCGGTCGACTGATGAAGTACAAGACAAACAAGGGTGTCGCTAAACAAAAGCATTCGGAGTAGGATTTAACAAAATGAACGGTTGGGCCACTCGGGCGAGCGACCCTGCCCTCCGGCAATCAGGGCTTGCACTACAATCTAAGAAAAATTATAAATGTATTTTCAAAATTACGTGATAAAATTATATTGAAGCAATGTACGGTTCTCACTCTAATTTCATATTCACATTTTATTACATATTCATTTTAGAGTGAAGGAAAATACGGTGAATAACTGCTGAATTAACTTTGCTACGTAAATTGCTTTACTTCAAAATCCAGGTGTGAGCTCATCGCGACATACGACCAATTGTGATGATTGTACCTGTCTGTTTTATATTCCTGTACTATATTTTTTACATTTTTGTGACACTAGCTATTGTAGCAAAAATATTACGACTGCACAGCTGTTTTGTTCTTCCGACAAAGGTGATAGCGTGTTAATAATCCATACTAATAATATTATAAATGGGAAAGTGTGTCTGTCTGTCTGTCTGTTTGTCTTTCTTTCACGGCAAAACGGAGCGATGAATTGACGTGATTTTTTGAGTGGAGATAGTTGAAGGGATGGAGAGTAACATAGGCTACTTTTTGTCTCTTTCTAACGCGAGCGAAGCCGCGGGCAAAAGCTAGTATACTATATGTGTTGACCTACCTCTTAGTAATAATTTTGCAAAATAATTAATTACCAACGTACAAATAATCAGACAGACACAATCTGACAGACAGACAAAAATTCTAAAAACTATATTTTAGATTTCGGCACTTGTTGTGTAATATGTAACTTTTCGATTACGTTACGATTTTATTATAATCATGATCATAGGTATTGTAGAAAATCATTGAGTAAACACCAATAGCGTAGTACAAAAATAGAAAAGAGATAAAAAGACACGTGTGTTGGCTTAAAATTACCAGAAAACATTACACGTTCTTTTTCCTCAACCTACGTCTACGTAAATATATCAAAACTAGACAAATATTAATATTAATGTAACAGCTCTACCACCGGCAACGAAATAAAAAAGGTTGTTCTTACAATGATTCGTAAAACTCAATTGTTAACCTTTCAAACAAATTGAGTTATAATTTGATACTGTTGTTACACAAAATTAATTAATTTAAACCCAGCCATCAATGGATTCCCGTCTATTGTTTAAGTTTTTCGTAATAAAGGTAGGTTTCGCATAAAGTTTAAATGATTTTAATCTCGATTTCCGATAGCATTGACATGGATTCTTGGTTATTTTATGACCAAAACCTGATTACTGCGGCATTTATCAATTTACAAAATACCATTTTCATCAAAATTAGTCCTATTATATTCCTACCTAGAATCAAGCGAAGATAATATAAGAAAAAGTTTCTTATTTACAATTTATGTTATAGACACTTTCAACTTAAAAATCAACACACTTTATAGGTGTCATTTTAATAAAACCTCTCGTTTACCGTCGTAGCCTGATTTTACTGTTTTGACTAAGACTTACCCTATAAAAATGTTTGTTGCATAAAAAACTTTTTATATAACTCCCAGTGCAAAACTTAGTCATGAACCTGCTATTTATTAAGGGAAACAGATGTGTCTAATAAATTCTTAAAATCGTAACTTGCTTATCTCAGTAATAAAAAGGCGAAATAAAAAGGTGAAGCGTCAACCCTGAACCTTCGGCACGACAGCGGCGTAAAGATGAATCACAACCAGACGATGTCCGCCCGAAGCGGTTTCGCGACGAGACCCTACAATCGATCGAGTTTCAATTCACAATTCTATTACAAAAGCGCCACCAATTGATTTTCGACGTACAAAACAGGTATTGGATGCGAAAATTTGCGATAATGTTGACGGGCCAAACACTTTTATCGGGGAATGGTACGGTAGTGGGATATTTATACAGGGTATTAGCCGATCAAGGGCGGCATTAACCGCTATTATTTTTTCATTACAAGGGCCTTTGGGGGCTTTTTTATCAGTAATATTTGTCTGTAATGGAGCAATGATGATGTCGGTCAGTAAGCGACGGATTGGCAACAAATAGCGAGAAGTTAATGATGTATTGTTGTCGCCGCCATCGCGCTCGCTAACTTTTAGGATCGAGTTGAAATTTTTGTACGGATTTATTTTAGTTATTTTTGGATGAATGTTTGTGTAACATTTTTAAATTTTTAATTAGACGGTTGACATTATGTAGGTGTTTTTTTATTAGACCAGGTAGACTCACAGTACAAAAATTGAGGTAAAAAAAAAACATTTTTATAAACAAGCTTTTATTTAAATACGCTAAAAAAAAAAACAAAAACTTTTTTTTAAATGCTTGTCGCGAGAATAAAGTACTAGTAGTGTGTAGATAGTATTTACTTGAATTCTCAAACTAAGGAAATACGAGTACTTAAATTAAAATAAATAAATAAATAAATAATAAATAATAAATATCCTGGGACATCCTACACACGGCCATCTGATCCCAAGCTAAGCAGAGCTTGTGTTATGGTAATCAGACAACTGATATACATACTTATATAATTTTAAATACATACATATTATAGATAAATAACACCCAGACACAGAACAAACAATTATGCTCATCACACAAAGTTTGTCCTGGGTGGGAATCGAACCCACGACCTCTGGCTTAGCAGTCAGGGTCACTGACCACTAGGCCAACAGGCCCGTCAAACTCAAACAAAACAAATTTCGCGAGAAACTCTTAAAAAAAGTTTACTTTTTTTCTTTTTAGCGCATTTAAATAAAAGCTTGTTTTAAAGAAAATTTTTTACGTTAATTTTATTTTATACCAAAAAAGTTAAAATTGTTTTTTTTGTTAATCGTGCATTGTCATCCGAACTGAACGTGAATACCAAATTTCAGCTCAATCGGTTGAGGGAAAGCGCCTTAAAATTGAGTTGTAAGATTCCACCGGGACAAACATACATTGCTAGTTAAATAAAAGCTTTTAATTAAACGTATCTAATTAGCTGAGTTTTAAAATCATGCTATTTACATTAAAGCGAAACAAAAAAATTCATTATCACGATGGGAAATACACACGATGTTATGCACAGTAAATAAAACAGTGAAATAAATTAATATTATTGATACTAACACAAGACTTAGTGCTTGCAGTCATGTATAATATTAACGTAGAAGAACATCATAAAAAAGGGACTGGCAACTCGCCAACGATATGGTTTTTACAAGGAACTATAGCAATATGTAAATATAACTTCAAAGAGGTCATTATAACTATTGAGTTGAAGGTATTTTTCAAACATTATAAAATAAACGCCGCAACGCAATGGGGCAAAAACAACCAAATCTTTAAATTAATAATACTTTTAGTAATTATAGGATTACAATAAACATTTTTTTGGGGGGGAGCGGGAAATCATCAAATGACTTTTCCCGTCCTGGGCAGGGCGGGAGGGCGTGTCAGACTTTTACTGACTAAAACCCACTCATGTTCCTTCGATTGCCCTTTATGTTCCAGGGACACGGTAACTACATATTATAAACATTCCGCAACCCCGACATGATTAGAATAAACCTTTTCGAATTAAAAGCTACTACCTGTCCCCGGCGGTTTCACCCGCGTCATGTTAGGTTTGGTTAATGCTCTGCTCCCGAAAATCCGTTCGGTAGCTTTTGCGTGAAAGAGTAACAAACATCCACATACACATACAAACTTTCATATTCATAATAGGTTTATTAGTAGGATGAAAATTTTGGAAAATATATTCAATTACTGGCGACGGTAAATTGATTGCTGGTAAATTACTGGCAATGTGTGTGGGACTCAGGATTACGAGAAAATTCTTTGAAGGAGGCTTTTTGTCCATATTACCTTTAAACCGGTGAAGCAGGGCAGATACCGAGAAACAACTAATTACCAGTCAAATTGAATTTAAATGTTAAAACTAGAGTTTGGTAATAATTTTGTTTTAGGCATTAATAAGAATGATGTAAGTCATTGTAAGTAAGATTTAATACTAAAAAAGCGCTTATTTAATTTATAATTTAGCTTTTGTCCAGTGAAGGTCCTCAGGGAAGAAGAAACAGTCGCAAATCAAAAAGTAGCATATGACTTTTTCAACTCAACTGACTACTTAGCAAAATTTCATCTAAATCGGGACAGTAGTTAAGACAGACTTAAAGACATCTATAGAGTTGAGAGAGTATTCAAGATACTATCTAATTGTCTTAAATGGTAAACTTACTGATTGTTGATATAATAGTGAATGGAAGTCGACATCCACGAGGGCGAAAGCGAGTACATTTATAACTTTAGTATCAATAACTTAAACGTACACCATTTTCGACCTATCACAGCATATTATTATATCTCTAACACGAAGTTGAAACGAGGTACGTCGGCGCGACCCTAGAATTTTTAGTCAATTTCTCGTTTGACACAATTGAATTTGATCGCGGGATAAATCAAGTTTCTGGGCACGAGCCGAGGTGACTTCCGTTGAAGCCTGTGGCCGAAGCACACTGTATAATAGAGCTGAATACCGGGACTATTTTCTATTTTAGTTAAGCCTTCAAAATGGAGTAAGGGGTTGTGGGTATTTTAGAATTGTTCGCATCTAATGGGACAGAATAGGGTGATATGTTGGATTTAAAAGTCGTTGAATTACTTACGGTATCTTGAGTTCTCTGAACATTCTGAAACATCTTTTTCAATCAACGATAGATATGTATATAGATTTTGAAACATATTTTTCAAATAACAATAGATAGCTGGTCCTTCGAGCCGAATGGGCCCAACGGACCAGACATCTACGCACAAGTTTGATTATCTGCCTCTCGGTTACTTTCGTTCAGTTTTTGTGTTAACGTTGTAGGCTATACGTACGCCTCTTTATTATGGTAAACACTAGTACATTATAGATTTCTTCGAAAGTATTTCTCGCTGCCCGTCAATAACTTGAGTCGTTTTTTTTTTTGAACCTTTGTGTGAAGCGTGAGTCAACCTCAGCCTCGTTTGAGGATACTTAGCGAGTCGCCACGATTCTTATTTCATTTGTGCTCTAATGTAAATCGAGAGGCGGCTTAACAGAATGCCAGGCCTGTTTATGTTTCGTAATGGTATAAATTGTGACTTGCATAAGGAAAACGATGAATGAATTTTGTTACGGAAGATTTACAGAAGCAGTTTAGTTTCTTACTTATTTATTTAAATAATATTAAATGGTATTAAGGTTACTTTTACTGAAGTTATTACTTAACTAATAAATTAAACAAAATAATAATATTTCTAGTTCGTGGAAGTAATACACTCCACATGAAGTTTTAACAAAAATCGCGTCCCGTAATATAAAGGAAAAACCAACCTTAATACTGTGAACACTGAGTGCAGATTTTTGTGTTCTATCGTTGGCGCCTTTTACTCAAATCTTAAAAAGAAATACACACATAACGCTCCCGTAATGACGTAGATTTAAAAATAGAATACAGTAACGTTCAATGCTATTTTCAGTGTCCTCTTTACTCGCAGGCAAAAATGTCACAGATTAAAAAACTGCATAAAATCTACCTGAAGCGGATTTCACTCATTAGACAATATTTGGTTTAAATTGGGCCCAAACAGCCTTCATACTGCGATATCGATTGAACTCCGACGGCTGACATATTTAGATCTCAATGCACTTTAATTTTAAACAGAACTAGCTTTTGCCTGCGGCTTCACCCTCATAGATGTTGATTGCCTATTTTTACCGACTTCACAAAAAGGAGGAGGTACTATGTTCGGCTGTTTGTATGTTTTTTTTTGTATATTTGTTCATCGATTACTCCGTCAATAGTCAACGGATTTTGATGGTTCTTTTTTTGTTTGATAAGTCATGATTCAGGGGTGGTCCCATATAAATTTTGTGGCGATCGGTTCAGTGCTTCTCGAAAAATTCACCAAGAACAAAAAAAAATTGACGAAATTTTCATAGACGATGTGTGCTTTGTCTTCAAGTTTCTATTTTCGTTTTATAAGATTGTTAGTAGTTTTATTTTGAAAATAAATTACTTTGAAAGATACTATACACAGTCAAACATTGGTAGTCGACACTAAAAAGTAATAAATAAAAAACTTTTTTCAAAGAAAAAATAACCGCCTTCAAAAACTAAAAACCCAATAATAACTAAAATTTCGGAAGTCGGTGGTTTCTCTTCTGCCATTCAATTTGTGTTGCCACCGACTTCCGAAATTTTAGTTATTATTGGGTTTTTAGTTTTTGAAGGCGGTTATTTTTTTTTTGAAAAAAGTTTTTTTCAAATTAGGGTGCCATTCAAAAAATCAAATTCAGTCTAATTCATATAAAAAACCGGCCAAGAGCGTGTCGGGCCACGCTCAATGTAGGGTTCCGTAGTTTCCCGTCCGTCACAATAAGTGTACCTACTTATAAGTTTAAAAAAAAGCTATTTGTTACGTTGACATACTAAGTACGCAAAAATTATTTTGTATAACCTTTTTGTCTTTTTTGTACAAAAACTGTTCTTTCTATCAAGTTCAAAATAATTTTCCTAGAAAGTCCTTATAAAGTTCAACTTTCCAGATTTTTTTCATATTTTTTAAACCTACGGGTCAAAAGTTAGAGGGGGGGGGACGCTTTGATTTTTCCTTTTGGAGCGATTATTTCCGAAATTATTGACATTATCAAAAAATGATTTTAGTAAACCCCTATTCATTTTGAAATACCTATCCAACAATATATCACACGTCAGGGTTGTAATTAAAAAAAAAACCACTTCCCTATTTACATATAGGGGGGCTACCCTAATAAAAAGTTTTTTTCCAATTTTTTTTTTCGCACTTTCTCGGCGTGATTGATATACATATTGGTACCAAATTTCAGCTTTCTAGTGCTAACGGTTACAGAGATTAAGCGAGGACGGACGGACAGACATGGCGAAACTATAAGGGTTCCTAGTTGACTACGGAACCCTAAAAAGGAAAATAGGTTACTTCTAGAATAATTTATGAAACATATTTTGGTGATCATATACTATTTTGTCCGTCATAATTATGTTATTACTAGCTTTTGCCCGCGGCAAGAAAGACAAACATACAGACAGACAGACACACTTTCCCATTTATAATATGAGTATGGATATATCTGGTGGTACATAAGCCATTTGAAAAAATATAATTTCGTAGCCACCTTGGAGACAACACTCCAAGGGCTATGCGATGATACATTAACAATCGACGATTCGACGGGCCTGTTGGTCTAGTGGTTAGTGACCCTGACTGCTAAGCCGGAGGTCGTTGGTTCGATTCCCGCCCAGGACTGTGCTTGTGTGATGAGCATGATTGTTTGTTCTGTGTCTGGGTGTAAATTATCTATAATATTTATGTATTTATAAAGTATATAAGTATGTTTATCAGTTGTCTGGTTACCATAACACAAGCTCTGCTTAACTTGGGATCAGATGACTGTGTGTGAGTTGTCCTTAGGAAAAGTAAACACTTAGTCAGTCAGTTTACCGGGCCATTTGTCTGCTTGAATGTCAATCCGCTATTCCTTTATGGTTGGTATTTCCAAAAATTTTTTCTTAAGGTCATAGCTCATTACAACCTCCCGGCAGCCACTTCGCACCGACTCGCCTTATAACCGAGGCAATCCGGTGACGGTACGGAGTTGATGTAGTAAGCGCATGCCCATACAAGTCCATATAAAGAATACTAGCCGCAGGAGGCGAGGCGGTGCGGAGTGGCTGCCGGGTGGCTGTAATGAGCTATGACCTTTACTCTTTACAACCTCTTTACCTTTAGAAATAGCACACCCTGCGAAATTCATGTCTCTACCAGCGATTTGAACTGTGATTTGATATATTATCAACAATCAGTCAATTAGTGAGTCAATACACCATTTTATATAACCATGTAGATATAGATTACTTTAAAAATATATATTGTTAACTAGCTTTTGCCCGCGACTTAGTCCGCGTGTAATAGTAGTTCCCGTTCCCGGGGGACTTCCGGGATGAAAACTATCCTATGTCCTTTCTCGGGTCCTAGACTATAAGTTTAGGCGTGAAGAAGAGACAGACAGACAGACAGAGTTACTTTCGCATTTATAATATTAGTACGGATTACTAATAAATTCATATAAGTTAACTTTTCTTTGTTGGTACTTTCAATTTCAATAGGTACTTACCATTTATCTCGCTGCAACCATTTTTTTGTGAATTTTTGCTCACACCTAAAACCTTTATAAGGTGATGTAACATACATACCACATACATAAACCAAACAAAATCTGGTATCACAATCATATTATTCCATATTAATCACAAAACAAATATATCAGCACATCCCACAAACCATTAAAATACAATAATAATTCTCAATCGTTATCATTTCATTGACAATTTATTCACAATACGTGATAAACATTAAAATGCGGTGCGTATGTGATTAATTACCAGCCCTACTCATTTATCAATTTGTATCAGCAATGACAAAACAAAACTTATTGGTTGTAATGATAACATCGGTGTGTTTTGACATAGGGGAATAGAGAACAATAATGTCATTAAAATGGGGGAGTTATTATAAACTAGGTTTTGCCCGCGACTTTGTCCGCATTAATAGTTCCCGTTTCCGGGGAATTTTTGAGATGAAAACTATTCTATGGACATTTTCGAGTCCCAGACTATATCTCTACCAAATTTCCTTCAAATCGGTGTGAAGAAGAGACAGACAGAAAGACAGACAGGCAGAGTTACTTTCGCATTTATAATATTAGTACGAAAGTACGGATTGGGTGTCTAAAACCAACACACGCCTTTTCACAACTATTTTAGGGTCAGTTTCTAAATAGTTTACCCAGATCTAACTGAATACTAATGTTTTATTTATGTACCGACTGCCTATCAAAACTACACGACCTAGTTAAACTGAGTAACACGATACTTCTTGGTTGATTATTTCACAAATTCTGACTTTTGGTTGCCCTAACTGTCTAATATCTACGGATAGCAACGGACATGCTTCCAGGCATTCTCCGCCTCCTCAACAACGTTGTTTTAGAAAGAGAACGTATTACGAATTAAAATATTGGGTATTACCCGGATTTAAATCCACACCCTTTTACATGAGAGGCCTTAACCTCTAGGCCTTTACGACACTGGTTAATATAATTGTCGGCCATTGGTCACGTCTGGACAGCTCATAATTATCGTGGTAAATACCTAATTGCGATTATAATAGTGATTGCACAAAGACTTATATATAACTAGCTTCTGCCCGCGGCTTCGCTCGCGTTAGAAAGAGACAAAAAGTAGCCTATGTTACTCTCCATCCCTTCAACTATCTCCACAAAATCACGTCAATCCGTCGCTCCGTTTTGCCGTGAAAGAAAGACAAACAGACAGACAGACAGACAGACAGACACACTTTCCCATTTATAATATTAGTATGGACTAGCTGTCCCCCGCGGTTTACCCGCGTTATATCAGATTTTTGGTTACTAAAAAAAGAAGATAAAAAGTATTTTATATCCGTCCCCTGGTCCTAAGCTACCTCCTCACCAATTTTCAGCCAAATCGGTTCTGCCGTTCTTGAGTTATAAAATGTGTTACTAACACGACTTTCTTTTATATATATAGAGATTTAAATACAACTACGTAGTATGCATTGTCAACCAAATGAGCAGAAACTTCCAAAATGTTCCCGTATTCGGTTTACACCACCCCTTTATTTCCCATGGGAACAGTAAGGGGGGACGGAATTATAGGGGACGGACAGTATTTACCTTCTAACATGAATATCATAATATAAGCCCCCTTCATAAATTATTATCAGGAATGAAGCCTTTTGTAGGGGAAGCAGATTTGGTTTTTTTTCCGTGGTGAAATCTTTTTTGCATATCCTCAAATATGTTAAAATTTGTGACACGACTGTGGTTTTGTCAAATACAAATGTTATGCAGATACGTTTTGTTGAAAGATGGAATATTTTAATGTTGAAAATTATAAATGAGCAGAATTGTCCTAGATGCAATCAGCAACAAAAGTCAACTATACTTATTATCTAAATTGACACGAAATAATCCGATGTTTCATCAACATTTCAGATTGAAGAGTTTATTTTATTCACTCTTTATTTTCTTCAATATACCGAAATGTAGAGAGCGACTAAACGTTTTTGTGAAGCAAAACCAAATCTTTGGTATGAAACTATGCTCTCCGTCGCATGCCATTAATTCTTTTAGACATTAGTAGTCGCCCTGGTCAACAATGGTCGGCTAGAATTTATGATAATTATGTTTCTATTGTACGTTTTAATTTTATTCTATTTCTTTACGCACCTCAAATGTTTATAACACACATCTGGTTGCACCACCAAATGAAATTCGACTCCATACATTTTTTTTTGGTGGCACGACCTGTTTTGTTTTGTGTCCTTAGGGCCCGTAATACACTAACTGCCATTTTCAATAACTTATCTTCTCGTGGATTTGACTAGCCGGAAAAATAATGACGCTTTTGTCATGCATTTTTATCAACATAACCCACCAATAGATCGGTTTTTGATTCAGCCAGAAAAAAAAATAAAGAAAAGAAAGAAAAACAGTTTAATCGCATATAGTGAGCTACAAAACATAATTAAAAAGAACTCACATTAGAAACCTGAAAACTAAGACAGCTAAGTAGCGTCACTACCGCGCGAAACGGCTTGCGCTCAGCATAATGCCTTGACCCATACACAGGCACGTGTCCACAACGTTGATTTTCAGCGCTAGCCTGTAATGTTATTACACCATAGTTAGCATACGATGGCATAATAATTCCACCTGTTTCCTTATCCCCAGATGGTGACGAGAAGCCCCGGCAGTGGAGGGCCCCCGCGCGGTTGACTGAGAGATGCGAGCCTGACGCACCATGATCCGCCGAGGAGCCTGCAGGAGCTTCGCTATCAGCGTCATACAGATCATCACCATTATATGTCAAGGTGTGTACAACGAGTGCGAATTTGTGTGTGTGCAGACGATAATATACCCTGGTTACCTGGTTACCACCCTGGGTAGACTGGTAGAAAATGCCTAAGGCATTAAGTCCGCCATTGTACATAATTTGCATAAAGTTTAAATAAATATACGGCGGGAGACCGACCATTCCATAGGTCGGTCTCCCATGATGGACGGATGACCATATTAAGATCGCAGGGTACCATTGAATGCAGGCGGCACAGAACCGCAAGCGCTGGAAAAAGTTTGGTGAGGCCTATGTCCAGCAGTGGACACTCATTGGCTGACAACGATTTAGAATATTTTCACTGTATCATCAATCATCATTATATCAGCCGAAAGACCGTCCGCTGCTGCATAAAGGGCTCCCCAAAAGATTTCCACAAATATCTGTCCATTTAGAATAGTTTCACTATTTCGTAATCATTATTATATCAGCCGAAAGACCGTCCACTGCTGCATAAAGGGCTACCCCGAAGATTTCCACAAATATCGGTCCTGCGACACCCGCATCAAACGGGGCTCGGCAACATTTGAGAGATTGTCGGTTCATCTTGCGGGAGACCTGCTCACGCTGCGTTTTCTGGTCATAACTAATTAACTATCACTGTTAGGCTTAAATAAACATAAGAAGCTACGTCACTTTCGTGAACGGGTGGCAATATTTCTTTTGAGTTATTTAAACTTTTAAGTATATTTTACTCTGGACTTTTTAAAGTGCAAGGCTTGTTAAATTGTTATCGTAAATCAACATTAATGACTTAACTTGTATTATTTTTAAAGTGTGCGTGGTGATTGTTGTTCAGCCTTTATTATAATAACTTGCTGTTTGAAACAAGCAACTTTCTAGCTGGCTTCTTGATAATACATAAGTCCTTGAAATTACTTAGTTTATACATATACAATTCTTATTTCTGAAAGTGCTTAGGCTTAACTATGTTTCCGACTTTGTGTTGCACTCTTTGTTTGACAATTAAATGCGACAAATACAAAAAGTATGACAAACAAAAGCGAGTGCCACAAAAAAAATGTGTAAAATTTTCAAAAAGTACATTTTTGAACATCAGAAATCAATAAATATACTAATTTGCATTTATCGTAAAGAATAAAACCAAAATGTTAACCAACTATATTCGTATTTTTAATTCGACAATCGTTTCGATTTAAATTCTTTAAGCGCGCTCGGGGCCTACACTTAACGAAGGTGAATTTTATTTGGGAAAGTGCGTCGATTCTTTGAGAACTTGCTTCACTGGGTTTCAGGTCAGGTCGTAAAATAATGGTATCATATAAAAATATATTTGTTTTTACAGAAAACATTCTTCTCGTTCATATATTTGCATGACTGCATAAAATGGAAACGAGTCTGCATTCACTCACCTCTACTACTTTTCTGTTTTTTTTTTTTAGGATATAACCATTTTTACAATATTTTCTACACTGTGTTATTATACTAATATCACACACTTAGGGCTCTTTCAATTTATGCATTTCGTGTCGTACGGCCGCAGTGCCGTAGCGGTACGTTTTCCGTACGACGCACGGACGTTCGTTTTTTTTTTTTTTCATACAAAACTTGCGGTCGCAGCTACGCCTAGCCGTACGGGCGTCGGTACCGCGAACACGCGGCAACAGCGCGATGGCTCCGCGATTTGTATGAAAACAAACGAACGTCCTTGCGTCGTACGGCAAACGTACCGCTACGGCACTGCAGCCGTACGACACGAAACGCATAAATTGAAAGAGCCCTTAAACCTATACTGTCCGTCCGTCTCACGGTTATCAGCGGGCTGTATCTCATGAACCGAAATAAGTAAAGTTGACATTTTCACAGAATGTGTATTTCTATTGATGCTATTACAACAAAAAAAAAATTAACAAACGTCTTTTAGGTTTTACTTAAAATAATTAAATAATAATAAATTGATCTGAAATTATTGTCACGTATGATTAGTCACATGATCTCATCATCACGTGCCTCAGAAAGCATGTAAAGCCGTTGGAGTTAAAGCACTATTTATTAATCTGTGGTTAAAGTTCTACGAATGACAACCGAGGTTGTCATTCGTAGAACTTTGACAGTCGTAGTCGTTACACGGGTAGTCAGACGCCAGAAAGTCTGACCAGTCTAACCAAAGGCTATCTATCGTGTCACCCAATTACATGGGTTGTGAAGGTGTGATAGGCAGGCGCTCCACGTGAAACACTGATATCCAG